>CP139503.1:41830795-42525485 GCA_021014915.2 Artemisia tridentata subsp. tridentata | reverse complement strand
TTTGTTGACTTTTAGCATGTTTATCTCAGGTAATTAACGAAGTATTCAAGGCACAGAGTGGGCATTAAACTGATGGTTTTTGGTGTTAAATAAATTATGTCATTCATTTCAAACTACTACACCTTTTGTGAGATATTACAACATTTAAATTTCCTTTTTTTGTATATGAATTATTAAATGAATGACAATAACTTTCAAAACGCCTCTTTTGAGTCGTTTCTATGATTATGACTATGATCTCCCAATAATACCCCTATTAGTCTTCCGCTGTTAACTCAAAATTTAGGGGGTGTTATAGATTAGCATCAGAGACATGGTTATAGAGAACCAAATATTTTTAAAACATTGGACTATAACTACACTTTCAAAATGGATCACTTTACACCATACCAATTTATGCCCTTCGTGCCTGCATATTTCACAACACCATGTTTAGAGTGTTGCTAAACAAGATTATTTCTCATTGACTTTCATATACTTGATTTTATTGATTCCTTACATTTACTACTTTCGTGGTTATTACAGTACCATGTCACCTGTTGCACCAGTGTCACACCTTAGCACCTCATGATCGGACATGGAGTCCGAGGATACTTTATCATCTATCACCTCACCCGTAGTTCCTAGCACTTTGACTGCTACTGTGTCGAACATCGCATCAGACGAAACAGAGCCCTTTGAAGAGGGTGAAGTCGTCGCTACACCACCCATGACACCTGTTGCACCAGGTAACCCAAACTCACCCATATCAGAAGACCCGTACGTACTAGCTAGACGGGCATACATTTCACCACCTCACCCGGAGAACCGTCCAGTTTCTCCCACTTACACTCCACCTACAGATGATCAGTATATGCAGACACAACAATGGCTACCTGCAGAAGATTCAGAGACACAATTACCTACACCACCACCCCCACCTGCACCGGTATTCCGGCGCAGACGAGTCAGGATCTTAGAAACCTATGAGCCCAAACCGTTTATGACACCATTCCAGAGCCATCCAAATGGTCCCATCCGGATGCATACACCACGTAAGAGGGTACAATTACCCATAGTTCCGATTATACCACCATCACCACCTCTATCCCCTACTTCACCACTAGACATGATCAGGATGACACCACCATTATCTCCTGAGCATCAATATACATTGCCACCACTACTATCATCACCTCCTCCACCGTCGGTTAGACCCGACCACTTGTTTAACCTACTCACCCAATCATACCCGTTTGCACCCCACCAATGGGAGCCAACTCCAGAGGAGGATCTACCCTCTCAGATCCAGGGCCGCATAGCGGGTCCCAGTCAATGTCTTCATCATCATTACTGTTTCCACAAGGTTTTACCCCTCCAGCCCGAGTCTTTGAGACTGGAGAGAGCTCCAGGGCAGCAGTTGCCCGCACACCTACTCCCTCCACCATCATGACACGACTAGAGCGTCATGAGGAGCAGATTGATGCACTTCTGAGCATCGTTGACAGAGCACCACTCGACCGCCCCGAGACAGTCGATGGCACCATACATGACCTCGTATCCGATAGGATGGACCTTTAGGATGGTCTAACGAGGATTCAGTCAGAGATGTTCGAGATACGCTCCCATATGACAGTTTTACAATGGGAGAGACAGAGTCAGATTGAGGAAGTTCTACAAGCACGCCGCAGAGCCGATACATTAGAGAGCCTCGTTGAGGACATGCAGATCCAGCATCAGACCGATATGCAGAGACTTCTGGATCAGATTACAGAGCTCACAGGACCCATGGATGAGACTTCCAGCAGTTAGGCATATTGTACATCAGATATAGTTTTGAGGCATCTTAGCCTGCCGCATGTGCCATTAATAAAGGACCTTGTATCATTCTGTTTTGTAACATAATTGATTCAAGTTATTAATATATGTTGTTGGTTATGGATTTACTATATATTGATGTCGATTTATGTTACTGTGGTTGTTCATGTGTATTGTGATTGTATTCAGACATGTCGCGATGTTACTTATGATTGTTATGATTCTTTGAATGTTACAACTGGGATATAATTACAGACTTTTAATAAAGAAAAATTCAGAAGAAACTTGATGAATGTAGAGAAAGTTGCTGAACTTCAGCTTTCGTAGATGATGAATCACTTTGTTCCTTAGCAATCCTATACCAAGAGTTGATCATTTACTTACGATAGTACCCAAACATGTCGTGATTTTATGATTCTCAGTTGGTTGTGATTTCACATTTTGACAATATTGTTATGACTCGTATGCAATTACCCTATTACTCAATTTATTCTAACATGATCATTATGTGGATTCTAAATCTGTGTTTTCTTGTGGCATAAATAGACTTATGGCTCGCACAAGAAAGGAAACTACCACCCCCGCAGCAGCAATGACTCCTGCAGCTATCCAGAAACTGGTAGCCGATAGCGTTGCTGCAGCCCTTGAAACTCAAGCGGCTACCATAGCCCGCTCGAGTAGCAACAACAGGGCAACAGCTGAAAGCGAGGCATATGCGTCTCACAAGTGTACCTATAAAGATTTCATGAGTTGCCAGCCAACTTACTTCAAAGGTTCAGAAGGAGTGACCGAACTAGCTTGGTGGTTTGAGCGTACAAAATTGGTATTCATGAGAAGCAACTGTCCAGATAACAACAAGGTCACCTTTGCTACGAGGACTCTTCTGGAAGATGCATTATCGTGGTGGAACGCTACCGCCCAGACCATGGGTATGGAGGAAGCGTATCAGATTTCCTGGACCGAACTGAAAACCAAGATGCTAAAGAAGTAATGCCCGCGTACAGAAATTAGGAAACTGGAGGAGGAATTCCACCAGTTGGTTGTGAGAGGGAACGATATAAGAACCTACAACAGAAGGTTCCAAGAACTGTCTGTACTGTGTCCAACTATGGTACCGGATCTTGAAAGGACATTGGAGAAGTACGTTGAGGGATTGCCTCGAAGCATCGAGGGAAATGTCACCTCATCAAAACCATCAACTTTAGAAGAAGCCATCACAATTGCTCAACGATTACTAGAACGGGAAATCAAACGGAATTCTACCTCCGAAAATAATGATCATAAGCGAAGGCTAGATGATCGTGGAACCACCACTCACAACAACAACAACAACAACAGGAATAACAACAACAACAACAACCGTAACCGTAATTACCAACAAAATCGCAACAACCACCACCACCAACAGAATCGCAAACAGGAAGCTGCCAGAGCTTATGTTGCTGCACCCACTGAAGGAAGAGTTTATACCGGAACACTACCCCATTGCAACCGATGTAAACTACATCACACTGGGCCTTGTCATGCCATTTTCGGAAAATGCCAAAAAGTGGGCTATAAAACTAGTGACTGCAGAGCCACGGGTGCAAATTTACATCCAGTAGCCATAGTGTGCCACGGGTGTGGCGAAAAAGGGCACTACAAGAACCAATGCCCAAAACAGAATACAAATCAGAACAACGCTGCTCGTGGGAGAGCATATGTGCTCGGTGACGGAAATGCACCACAGGACCCCGGCGTCGTCACGGGTACATTCTTACTAAACCAACAAAGTGCTAAAATATTATTTGATTCTGGAGCTGATAAGAGCTTTCTGTCTACTTCATTGGCTTCACTGCTTAACATTGCCCCAGTAGAACTAGACACTACGTACAAAATTGAAATAGCTAACGGAAACCTCATAGGCACGAATACAATAATCCAAGGTTGCACCCTAACATTACTAGACAAACCTTTTCCTATTGATCTCATGCATATTCAACTCGGTAGCTTTGACGTCGTTATTGGCATGGATTGGTTATCCAAGCACCATGCTAGAATCATCTGTGATGAGAAGGTCGTCCAAATTCCACTCAATGGTGAAACTCTTATCGTTCGTGGCGATCACAGTAAAACCCGACTCAACATCATCTCGTATATCAAGACGGTGAAGTACATGAACAAGGGATGTCACGTGTTTTTGGTTCAAGTGACGGAGAATGAATCAAAAGAGAAACAACTTGAAAAAGTGCCAGTTGTCAAGGATTTTTCGGAAGTGTTTCCGAAAGATTTGCCGGGTATTCCACCAATTCGGCAAATAGAATTTCAAATTTATTTAGTGCCTGGAGCAGCACCAGTTGCAAAAGCACCATTGTTGGATCGATATACTCTGACCAAACTAACTTGTAGCTTGTCTACGGTTTAACAACCTTGGATAAATCCAAAACTGTTAATGGTGAAACGCTGATATACTTTGTTAAGTATGCGGAATCTACTTCAACAAAGCTAAGAAGAATTAATAAACAACTTTGAATATTATTAAAACCTTGAACCTGCTCTTTACACAGATTCACTAAACAAACTCTAATCACTAATATCGTACTTCTCTAATACTCTAAATTAAGCTTCTAATAATCGTATGACTCGTATCTCTAATGCCAACCTAGGGGTCCTTTTATAGGCACAAGGAAAACCCTAGTCGGTTTACAATACTTGAACGACAAGCAATTCTAAATCTAATAACTCTATGAACATTCTAGAATTACACATTAGTCCTTAAACGTATTTGCATAACAGTCCTTTAACTTTTGCAGTACTTTGACTTTTATCAACGAGCAGCAGTACTTTGACTTGTATCTTTCAGCAGTACTTTGACTTCCAGCAGTACTTTGATTTTATAGCCCAACAATCCTCCCCTAACTTGAATTCCACTTGCTTGATTTCAAGTTCCTTTGTAATCTCTGAATATCAATCATCTTTATCTTCAAGGAAAGGTTGTATTTTTGAAGTCTGTCTCGTTGTTGTTTTGTTATCATCAATGTAATCAGTATCTGCAATCTTTATCAGCAACAATTCTTTTCAGCAACTCATCTTTTCAGCAACTCAGCATCATATTGGCAATAGGTACATCAGATCTTAAAAGTTTCATACTATTCTCATCACTTCCAGGTGTGTTAACTCCTGTGAGAGGTGAATCATTGAAAACTTAATGGATTTTGATGTCTTTTTACCAAAGCCATTAACTCTGGAGTAGCCAATGTTTAGGTTTAAGAACCATGGTACATTGATAACCATATGATTTTTAGCAAATCATCAGCTATCAACGGATTTGAGTAGTCTTTACCAAATAGCCGTTTGCTTTTGGACTAGCTAGTTCTTTTAGTACAATCACTACCATGGTGAACTAATTACCATACAATGGTTTTCCACAGCCTTTACTACAAGCCATTATCTTGTAGGCTAGTTAACTCTTCACTAACATAGATATGGTGAGTTGAAAACCATACAATTTTTAGTAAATTGTCAACTAAAAATGGATTTGATAATCACATCAGAGCCGTACCCTCATGATGAGTTAAACTCTTTCTTGTTTATTAAACATGGTGAGTTGATTACCATTTGTTGTGTAGTACAAGTACTAACACCATGTTGTTTCTTTCAAAACCATTTGTTGCTGTTTAATCTTTGTGCTTCAAAATGTTTTTTGCACTTTTTCAAAAATCACTTATTTATTAAGCAAAAGACTTTACTGGTTTCATGCTGCAAGCAGTACTTTGAGAAAGTACTGTTTGACTAGCAGTACTTTAAATAAAGTACTTATTTTTCAAAAGATTTATATTATAAATACCATACCAGTAGTTATGCATCAATCTTCAGCTTCAGTTGTCCACTTGATGAACAATTTTATAACCATCAATGCTACTTCATTTTCTTGTTCCACTTCCATGCCATGCTCAAGCATTCTGATCATCAGATCTCTTGTGAGTGGATATCTTTGTTCTGCTAGCATATGAATCATAGTACCATCCTCTAACTCCAAAACGTGTATTCCAACTGATTCAAAGAATCTCCCAATTTTCTTGATTTTCCCACAAAGTACTATCCTTTGTTTCCTCTGTTTCCCAGATGGTTGTGAGATCTCCTACCAGAACCAAACCCACTCCTTGTGGTGGAATATGTTCAAAATAAGTCTGCACTTGTAGATATAACTGAAGCAGATCTTCTCTATCTATCAGATGTAGTATATCCCATAACGAATTGAATACTCTAAAGCTTCCATCTTGTCTATGAAATATCAAATAGTCCCCTTCTTGTGATTCTACAACTGAGAATGTAGAAATCTTGGACTTCTTGTCTGCAACATCTTCTGATTTTGGATGCTCAAAATCAACAACTCTCAAATAATTTCTTAGCTCATCAGCTGTGTCTACTCTTAATTCAATAGAATCCTTAAGCTTCTTTGATGACTTTTCATCAGTTGTTGTTCTTTTCTTCTTTGAGCTCCTTGTAACAACTCTTTCCTTTCTGCTATCTTCAAGCTCCTTATCTTCAAAAGAAATAATGCTTGCAAGATCTTTTTCTATAGCATCCCTAACAGCATCATACAAATCCTTCATCTCTGTATGTGTCAATTTCACCAAACCTGTATATCCTCTTCCTTTGAGATAATCCATCATAGAATTTCTTTCTTGAGCTTTACTTTGTGGCCTTCTAGGTTTGATAACTTTCCTTGACTCTTCAGCATCAATCTCAGCCTGTAATTTCCTTGCAGCTTCCTCATTTTTAGCATCCTGAATAGCTCTTAGTTCTTTCAAGGTAAGCTTCTTCTTCTTAGTTTCTACCATGATCCCTTTACCTTTGTCTTTTGGATCTAACTCTTGGGTAGGTTGAGAAGAAGTATGAGGTTGTTGTTCAACATCAACAATACTTATGCCTCTTGGTCTAGACATATTCAACATGATGTCAGCAATGGTCTCATCATCACTTTCAGTATGTTTTCGAACTTCTTCTTCCTGTTGAACTAGATTAGAAGGGCCAACTTCCTTTTGAACTTGAATTGAAGGTCCAACATCTTCCTCAAAATCCAAAGTCCTTGGTGTAATAGTTCCTTGATGAACAGTACCTTGAAGAGCAGTACTTTCAACATCAGTACCTTCCAAATCCACTTCCTCAGTATCACCACTTTTTACTTCAACAGTAGCATCTTCAATGTTTATCTGCTCTGTTTCATCACTTTTCCTCTCAATAGTATCTTCATGAGGAATATCTTCAAGTGGTGTATCATCATAAAGCCCAGTATCTTGATTGAACTCAGTATCTTCATTCAAATTCTCTAAATTCCTCCCCAATTGGAATGAAGATTGCTTGTGAATCTTTCTCTTCTTTGATTTAGACTTCTGTGAGTGCTGACCAGTCTTCTTCTGTGACTTGACCCACAACCTGTGTTGCTTAACTAATGGCCAAACAAACCTCTTTAATCGTCTGAACTGTCTTGTCAAATCCAATATCTGATCAGCTTGATCATCAGTAACCTTCTTGAGCCTCCTTAATTCCCTTGAAAGTTCATAGTTGGTCAAGACTTCCTCATCTTCCTCAGATGATTGATGTCTATCTGTGGAAGCAGAATCATCAGGAGTTGGTGATGGAGATACATCGTGAGGTGAATTCTCCTGAGCAACACTTTGTGAAGACGAAACAGTATGATGAGAAGCAGTATGTTGAGAAGCACTCTCTTCTCTTGAAGCTGGTTGCTCTCTAATTGCTGATGCAGAGGATTCCTCTTGCTCTTGTTCAGGCTCTAGCTCTGCATCCCTAACTGCTTGTGCAACTTCCAATATATGAGCTGTCAAAGGTGTGTTTGTTCCAGAAAACTTGACACTCTTCTTAGATATAAAAGTAAACACCTTTGGTGGAAGTTTGACAGTGGGTAAAAAGCTTTGAGGTTTAGGGACATCCTCAAGCTATTTGTTCAAGAGTAATTGAACAAACCTAGGGTACATTAAGAATGGTTTACCATTAAGAATGTGTGAAAGCATACCATCAAGAATAAGTCTTGAAAAGTTGAATTGTTGATTGGTAGCTAAACCCACTAAAGCAGATGCAATATTTTGACCAAATTGATCAAAGGAAGTACTCTTGGGACTTAAGCAGTGAAGCAATACATGGATTAGGTACTTCCAATGAGGACAGAACAAAGGCTTTTGAAAATTAAGTTTTGTTAGATCTCCCTCATATCCTATATCCCTTAATGTGTCCCAAAGTACTTGTTTATCAAAACGAACAGCTCCTCCTTCATCATTAAACATCAAAGCATCCCTAATTGTGGCTTCAGAAATCCGAATTGTTCGTCCAGCAACGTTAGCCCTAATTAAAGAATCATCTTCATCCTTAGCAGTAGCCCAAAATTCTTGAATCCATGGGCCAATAATGACAGGATCAACTAAAAGTGAATAGTTGATTGAAGACCCAGTCAAGAAATCAATGATCGCATGAAAGTCAATATTATCCCCTGTTTTATCTAAATTGGCGATCATATTGTGTTTGCTAATTGTGATTCGATTAGCCATGATGAATCGTAGAGAAGGATACGTTTTGAAAGTGTGTTTCGTTAGAAGGATTGTGGTGGAAGATTGTATGAGGGGTCACAGATTAAGTAAAAGGCGGTGAAAAGGTGAGAGTATCTTTAAATAGGATTGAAACAAATCAAACTCAAAATAATAAAGTTACCGTTTGTATGGACTTATCCCCGCCGTAAGAATTAAATGACTGTAACCCCACATTTTTGACCGTTGGAACAGTACTTCCACGTAAGCAGTACGTCCACCTAACCAGGACCCTTCAAAGCAGTACGTTGAAGCAGTACTTTGCCAGATCAGTACGTTGTATAGAAAACCAGTACTTTCCATCTTCTTATCCATAACCATCTAACTAATAACTATGTTGCCTCCCCTTAAATACAACATAGGTACTAAAACTAAAAATCCAACACTTTCATTAAGAACTGAAAGAAAGTATACTAACTAATACTAAAGCCTCCCCTCAAATGTAGCCTAGTAGTTAATCATCCCAATGCTCACAACTAAGTGGTTGAACCTTGAAACATCAAATCCCTTTGTGAGTAGATCAGCTACATTGTCATCTGTGTGAACCTTGACCACATTTATAAGCCTGTGCTCATAACAATCTCGAATGATGTGCTTCTTCCAATGATGCCTTGGCTACTAAACATGTTGCTCTCCCAGCAGAATTGAGACTCTTTAAGTCTAAACTGTACACATCATTGGTTCTTGGTACTTTCAATGTTACCAAGTGATCATCAACAAACTTGAACTCAGGAGAGAGAATAAGACATTCTGTATCAGTGAACAGAATTGGGTACTTCTTGTCACAAATCTGAGAAACTGACAAAAGATTGAACTTGAGTTCCTTCACATATCTAACATTCTCAAAATCAATACATCCAGCCTTGATGGTTCCTTTGCCAGTGATTCTCCCTCCATCAGGATCATTACCAAATGCAACTCTTCCTCCATAATATGCCTTAAATTCTGACAGGATCTCCTTGTCCCCTGTCATACTGCCAGAGCAACCACTATCAACAATAATATGATCTTTAAGCTCCTCCTCTGGGTTGCCCTGCACAGGAAAAGAAAAGGGTTAGTTTCTTTTAGGAACCCAAGCCATTACTGACTTGTGTTCCCCTTGTGGAGTGACATACTTGAATTCTTTCAGTATGTAATCTCCACTGGTTTTGAAGGCATGGTCAATGATTATTTGCTTTGGTCCCATGTCCTGTGTTGTATTATCAACAACACTCCCTGTTTCACCCTTATCTGATGAAAGTACTGCTTGTTCCCCATCAGTACTTTCTTTCTTAACCCAATTTTGTTTGACTTTAGGTTTCTCTGATCTAGGTACTCTGCTTGAGGTGTAAGACCTTTTAGATTTATATGAATGGAATCTCTTAGGTCTTCTATGTGAAAAAGTGTTAGCAGTACCATGATTGGGTGAAAACTTAGAAGTACTTTTAGAAGGTACTTCTTGAGACGTACCAGGTTGTGAAGGTACTGGTGGTTTGGAAAAAGGTCTTTTCTGGTGAGGGTACCTATAGTCTTTAGAGAAATTACTATGGTTAACCCTATTTGAGTGATTCCAAACTGGTTTAGTCTCCCTTGGCTTATGGTTGGCAGGTCTATTCTTTGGGAACTGACTTAAATATTCTGAGTGAAAGTCACAGTGCTTAATCAAATGATCAGGACTATAGCATACATAACATAATTTTTGCTCCATATTCCCAAATCCTCTTCTATGATTAAAAGGTTTCCTATAGTGAGCAGTATTTTGAAAAGTTTCTCTTGGAGGTATTGTTGTATGTCTATCAGTACTTTGAAAAGATTTTGGAGGTACTGCATGTTTTTGAAAGACTGTAGGAAACTTTTGATCATTACCCCTTTGAAAATCATCCTTAGGTTTGTCAGAACTAGATTGACCAGTAAGCTTCTTCCTAAACTCTAGGTTGTCTACACCATAACGAGAAACATCTGTCCTAAGTGGTTGAAACCTACCAGTGGGTGGAGGAACTGACTGGTACTCCTTATCTTTCTTAAACTCAGGAGGTGATTCACTAATTGGTTCCTCATTCCTAGATGTGTTTTCTTCTGAGCTAGTAAGTTCATCTTCACTAGGTGAGATCTCTTCCTTATCACTAGGTGGAGTCTCTTCCTTATCACTAGGTGGGGTCTCATCTGAACTACTATCCTCACCATAACCTAGTCCAGCTCTACTGTTTATTCCTCTTTGTTTTTCAACAAATTGAACATGTGATAGACCAGCCTGTTTAATACTACTAAGGTTTTCTAACAAAGCATCTCTTTCTTTAGTAATCTTTTCTAATTCAGACACCTTACATCCTAACTTCCATTCACTTAATTTTAATTGATAGTCTTGTTGCTCATATTTTTCTGCCCAAGCCATTTCATTATTTTCATGTGTTAATATTTTGGCTTCCATTGACTCTAAAGTTAATTGATAACCAGCTACCTCAGACCTAGCTGTTCTACAATTATCTCTTTCAGTCACATATTCTTTAAGCAACTTTTGATACATATCATTACACTTAGAGCATACCTCAGAGACATTGGATGAACTTGGTGATGTAGCTACCATGGCAATCTGAACAGGTTCATCTTTATCCTCCATGCTCCAATCAAAGCTTCCAAGACCATCTCTTGATTCCAAAGCAGCATATCCTGGTTCCTCATCAAAAGCTGTGCTCCAATCAAAATCTTCCATTGCAACCATAGAATAGGTTACAGGTTCATCATCAAATTCACTGCTCCAGTCAATCTCAGCTAGATTTTCTTGAGCCACCAAAGCTTTTGGTTGTGATTCAGTAATAGGAACCTCTTTTCTTTCAACCTTGGGTTGTTCAATCATTCTGTTTGCTTGATATTTTGCAAACTTGCATTCCCTTGCAAAGTGTCCAAGCTTTTGACAATTGAAACATTCAATCTTGGATTTGTCAAAAGTGATACCCTGTTTGGCTTTGAAATCAATTCCCCTTCCTGTCTTGTTCATGAACTTCTTGATCCTTGCAGTGATCATGGCAACTTGTCATCTTATGTCAATCTCCTCTAAAGCATCTTCTTCAATCTGCAACAAGTCTTCTTGATAGGTAACAGGTAGAGTGGCTTGTTGAGCAAAGAAGGAACATACAACATCATCATAGTTGGTGTTGTTTGTTGGTGATGGGTTGGGGATAGTAGTGGTTGTGCAAACATGCTGTGTATCACCAACAGTACTTTGAGAAGGATAAGCAGTACTTTTAGTGGAAGTACTGCTTCTGTTTTCAGAAGACACAAAAGCTATGTTGTGAGATTTCTGAGAACTATGACCATTCATCTCTTGCTCGTACACCTTCAAATTGTTGTAGAGATCATCAAAGTCCATAGACTCCGATCCAGGTTGTCCTCTAATCATAGTAGCAACCACATGCCAGACAGATGGCAAACTCCTTAAGAACTTCAAGTTTGCATCTTCAACAGATACCTCTGCTCCATACAGTTCTAACATACTAAGTAGATTTTGGAATCTATCATAGGCAGCATCAAGACCTTCTCTTTCACCAACAGTGAAAGTTTCAAACTGTTGCTTCAATAAGTTTCTATGCATCTTCTTGGAAGCATCATTACCTCCAAATCTTGTCTTGATCGCAGCCCACAATTGCTTTGCATCCTTAGCATCATGAAACTTTAGCAGGTGACCATCAGGAATAGCAGACAACAGTATGTTGAGAGCCTTATCTTGATTTCTCTTTGTAGCTGTTGGCAAGGTTGGTTGAGGTGGTTTAGGTTGTCCTTCAACTGCTACAGGTTCTTCAAGAACAACATTACCATTGACAATCACATCCCATAGAGCATGGTCTGTAATAGCAAGATACTGCCTCATCTTCATGCTCCAGAGATCATATTCTCCCTTCTTGATGATAGGAATTCTGAGTGAGGTGATGGATGGGATTGGTGCAACTTCTGTCGTCATCGTTTAGGGTTTGTTGTTAAATCGGTTTTAAGGGTTTCTTCTTAATCAGAGTCTCCACACAAGCTCTGATACCACTTGTTGGATCGATATACTCTGACCAAACTAACTTGTAGCTTTTCTATGGTTTAACAACCTTGGATAAATCCAAAACTGTTAATGGTGAAACGCTGATATACTTTGTTAAGTATGCGGAATCTACTTCAACAAAGCTAAGAAGAATTAATAAACAACTTTGAATATTATTAAAACCTTGAACATGCTCTTTACACAGATTCACTAAACAAACTCTAATCACTAATATCGTACTTCTCTAATACTCTAAATTAAGCTTCTAATAATCGTATATCTCGTATCTCTAATGCCAACCTAGGGGTCCTTTTATAGGCACAAGGAAAACCCTAGTCGGTTTACAATACTTGAACGACAAGCAATTCTAAATCTAATAACTCTATGAACATTCTAGAATTACACATTAGTCCTTAAACGTATTTGCATAACAGTCCTTTAACTTTTGCAGTACTTTGACTTTTATCAACGAGCAGCAGTACTTTGACTTGTATCTTTCAGCAGTACTTTGACTTCCAGCAGTACTTTGATTTTATAGCCCAACAACCTTATTGGTTGGCACCTTCTGAAATGAAAGAATTATCTGAGCAGTTGAAAGAGCTATTAGATAAAGGATTTATCCGACCAAGTTCAGCACCTTGGGGAGCTCCGGTCTTATTTGTCAAGAAGAAAGACGGAACGTTCCGAATGTGTATTGATTATAGAGAGTTGAACAAACTCACCGTGAAGAATCGATATCCATTGCCCAGGATTGATGATTTGTTTGACCAGTTGCAAGGATCGAGTGTGTACTCGAAAATTGATCTGAGATCGGGATATCATCAGCTAAGAGTCAGGGAAGAAGATATTCCCAAAACAGCCTTCAGAACACGGTACGGACATTACGAATTTCAAGTAATGCCATTTGGTCTTACCAATGCACCCGCAATATTCATGGACTTGATGAACCGAGTATGCAAACCGTACTTGGATAAATTCGTGATCGTGTTCATAGATGACATCCTAATCTACTCACGCAGCAAGGAAGAACATACTGGAAACTTGAGGACCATTTTAGAGTTGCTCAAGGAGGAAAAGTTGTACGCTAAATTCTCCAAATGTGATTTTTGGATTCCAACGGTACAATTTCATGGCCATATTATCAACAGTCAAGGTATCCACGTAGACCCTGCCAAGATTGAGGCGGTTAAAGATTGGGCATCTCCTACAAACCCAATAGAGATTCGTCAATTTTTAGGTCTCGCTAGTTACTATAGAAGGTTCATAGAAGATTTTTCAAAGATCGCATAGCCTTTGACAGAATTGACCCAGAAGAACAAGAAGTATATCTGGGAAGAAAAACAAGATTCAGCTTTCCAACTCTTGAAGCAAAAACTCTATGAAGCACCAATTCTAGCATTACCCGAAGGAAGTGAAGACTTCGTTGTGTATTGTGATGCGTCACATCACGGTTTAGGCGCAGTACTGATGCAGAGAAGCAAAGTAATAGCCTATGCTTCTCGACAGCTCAAGAAGAACAAAGAAAACTACATAACACATGATCTAGAATAAGGAGCAGTGGTCTTTGCTCTTAAGATATGGAGACATTACTTATACGGTACCAAGTGTACGGTATTCACCGATCACAAATGTATTCAGCACATCTTGGATCAAAAGGAGCTGAAAATGAGACAACGCCGACGGTTAGAGTTGCTGAACGACAACGATTGCGAAATTCGCTATCACCCAGGGAAAGCGAACGTTGTGGATGATGCCTTGAGCAGAAAAGAACGAATCAAACCTCTCAAAGTCCGATCTTTGGGAATGACCATTTGTTCACCACTTCCATCACAGATTCTCATAGCCCAATCAGAAGCTCTCAGGGAAGAGAACTGACCCCATGATAAAATTTACGGTATGCCAGAGAATGAAAATGGTTTCGTAAAAAGTTCAGACGGAATGTTGTGTTTCAAAGAAAGAAGTTGGGTTCCTATCTACGGAGGTATATGTGATCTCATCATGCATGAATCCCACAAATCCAAGTACTCCATTCACCCGGGTTCTGAAAAGATGTATCATGATCTCAAGAAGATCTATTGGTGGCCAAACATGAAAGCCGACATCGCTGAGTATGTTGGGAAATGTTTGACTTGTTCAAGAGTCAAGGCGAAATGTCAAAAGCCGTCGGGATTGCTTGTATAACCTTAACTACCAGTATGGAAATGGGAAAGAATTACTATGGATTTCATCACTAAATTACCAAGGACGTCAACTAGATTGGACACCATCTAGGTCATCATTGGTCGTCTCACCAAGTTCGCTCATTTCCTACCAATCAAGGAAACTGACGAGATGAGCACTCTCGCTCACTTATATCTAAAGGAAATAGTGTCTCAATATGGAGTTCCAATCTCCATTATCTCAGATAGAGATAGCCGATTTACTTTAAGATTTTGGCAGTCTCTACGGAAATCTCTCGGTACACGTTTAGAATAGAGCACCGCTTATCACCCTCAGACTGATGGGCAGAGTGAAAGAACAATCCAAACCTTAGAAGACAAGCTTCGGGCAAGTGTAATCGACTTCGGGAAATGTTGGGATAAACACTTGCCACTGGCTGAATTTTCATACAACAACAGTTACCATGCCAGCATGAAAGCAGTACCATTCGAAGCACTTTATGGTCGAAAGTGCAGATCGCCTGTTTGTTGGGCTGAAGTGGGTGACGTACAACTCACAGGACCTGAACTGATACACGAAACAACGGAAAAGATATTTAAGATCAAGCAACGACTACAAGCCGCACGTGACAGACAAAAGAGTTACGCCGATATGAGGCGAAAACCCATGGAATTCCAGGTTGGAGACAGGGTTATGTTAAAAGTTTCCCCATAGAACGTAATGGTACGCTTTGGAAAACATGGAAAGTTGAATCTAAGGTACAGTGTACCGTTCAAAATCCGTGAAAGGATTCGACCAGTTACTTATAAACTTGAGCTCCTAGAAGAACTCAGCAGAGTACACAACACATTTCACGTATCGAACCTGAAGAAATGTTTGTCAGATGAAACTCTTGTCATTCCAATGAAAGAAATCCGACTTGATGACAAACTCGTATTTACAGAGGAACCAGTGGAAATAATGGACAGAGAGGTGAAACAGCTAAATCAAAACCGTATTCCCATTGTCAAATTTTAATGGAACACTAAGCGAGGACTAGAGTATACATGAGAACGTGAGGACCAAATTCGCGACAAATACCCACACTTATTTCCATAGACAACCCTAACAACTATCTTAGACTATAATTCCGGGACGAAATTCTGTTTGACGGGTGGGTACTGTAGTAACCTGTAAAATTCCCTAGTACTTTGTAAAAGTTAATCAAGTATTAAATCACCATTATAGTTCATTTAACCATTTTTACAAGCAAAATTTAAAAATTTTGTTTATTACATTATAATAATTCAAACACATTGATACGTGATTCACAATACTTTGGAACGAGCTCAAACACGGACCACGACTACTCAATATATGAATAATAAATTGAACGGATCCATACTACTATTCTCGGCCCAATTCTAAGCCTGTTACTATTCAAGCCCAATCCAACTTTCATTATTTCTTATATTTCACTCGGTCTAATACACCAACACTTGGCCTCGATATTTTGAGATTTTAACACACAACCTATGCTACATTTTACACCATTTGAATCTTCATACTCCAAATAATCAGGATTGACAAACCTTGTTGTCTAATTCGAACGTTTGGTACATAAACAAGGCTCAAAGTAAACCTCACTCGACACAAGTACTAACTCACTCAAATGTATCCAATTCGACTAAACTTGCTTTCACCTAATACATTTGCATTGTCCTATTCGAATATGAGTTCACAAGTCCTTATTCACCTCTCTTTCGTTTTTGGTCACGTTATATAAGTTGTTTGGACCTTTGGCATGTCGAAAGAAACATTTATATGCACCACTTGATCATAACCGAACCAAGCAACCAAGCTCCTCTCCTAAATATCCTTATACTCGAGTACATATTCTCTAATATCTTATCTAATCTCTGTAAAACATCCAATTATCCTCAAGTTGAGCCATTAAAATACATTATACATATCTAATACATGCATATATATGTATGACCTCATACACTCCCATTCACACTCAAACATTTCACACATATTTCTCCAAGATTTCTACTCTTTGCCGAGACCATTCAAGGAAGCAAGAACCATTTCACCTGCCATTCGAACCATTTTCTCAAAGGATCAAGCCTTGATTCGATTCTTTCGTGATCATCCTAGCAAGTGATGTACAATCGTTCGAATTCCAATCCATTTTCACGTATTTCTCACCACCATTTTGGTGTAGTAAGCTCTTGAAACTTGTTGGGTTTAGAGATGCTGCTGCTCAGAATAGATACAACTGCTCATGGTGCTAAATGGAAAATTCACTAAGTGTGAATACTAATGCTGGTTATAATGATACTACTGCTAGTGTATTTCATACTACTGCTAGAGTTGCTGAAAAGATCAAGGAAATACACTAAGTAGATTCTACTGCAAGGCTTATGGATACTACTGCTAGAGATAGTTTCTACTACTTATGTGATAATGATGTATAGTCGGTTAGATAAGTATGGAAAGGATTTTGTTTATATTCTATTTAGTTAGATTTATATTTATCTTGTAAAGGACTCCTTAGTCTATAAAAGGAGGTTCTAGGGTTAGAGTTTTGTACGTATCATTGTTAGAGTCGATTCACTTCAAGGTTTTGTAACCCTAATACTTTTGAGTATTCGTATATTAAATATATTGAAATGTTTGTTGAGAATTCTACTGTTTGATTAATTGTTCTTCTTAAGATTAAACATTAGATTCCGCATAGTGTTTAATATTGTTTCAAGAACAGTTTCTATACTTGTTGTTTTAGATTTACATCTAAGATAACTAACATGATCAATTGCTCATCTGGGATCAACAAGTGGTATCAGAGCTTGTGATCTAGAAATTGATATCAAGAAGAATCTGTGTTAATTTTTGATCTGTTTAAACGTCACTGCAAGACATGGAATCCGAATCAACACACATGGTGACTGCATCAAAAGTGCCCATGCTCAAGCCTGGGGAGTATGAGCTCTGGAAGATGAGAATACAATAGTACATCAAGATGCTTGACTACTCAATGTGGGAAGTCATTCTGAATGGTGATACTTTACCAGCAAAAGCTGCTGATAGGACAATTTTACCCATTAAATCTGCAGATGACAAGGCTCAAAGAAGGTTGGAGATCAAGACTCATAGTATTCTCATGATGGGCATACCTAATGAGTATCAGTTGAGCTTTAGTCATATTCAGGATGCTAAGTCTTTAATGGAAGCAATTGAACTAAGATTTGGTGGGAATGCGGCTACCAAGAAGTCAGGGAAAAATCTTCTGAAGCATCAATTTGAGTCCTTTGTTGCCTCAAGTTCAGAAAACATTGATGCTACATATGACAGACTTCAGAAGTTTGTAAGTCAATTAGCACTTATGCAGGTTACATTTTCTCAAGAAGATATCAATCTTAAGTTTCTGACAAGCTTGTCATCTGAATGGAGTATGCACACAGTGGTTTGGAGAAACAAAGATGACTCTGAAAAGATGAGTTTAGATGATTTATACAACAACTTGAAAGTTTATGAGTCTGAAGTTAAAGGATCATCTAGTTTATCCTCTGGTGCACAAAACCTAGCTTTTATGTCCTCCAATAACAACAGTTCTGGCAATACTCAGGAAACTTATTCTACTGCTGCTTATGGAGTTTCTACTGCTAGCACAAATGTTTCTACTGTTGGTTCTACAAACAGTGATAATGTAAGTGATGTTGCTATCTGTGCTTACTTAGATGACCTTACTACCAGTACTCCAGTTGTGCATCAGGATTTGGAACACATTGATCCTGATGATCTTGAAGAAATTGATTTGAAGTGGCAAATGGCTATGCTGATAATGAGGGCCAGAAGGTTTTTGAAGAAGACAGGAAGGGAGCTCAAGTTTAAAGGACAAAACAATGTGGGGTTTGATAAGTCCAAGATTGAGTGTTACAACTGTAGAAGAAAAGGTCTCTTTGCAAGGGAATGTATAGCACCTAAGAAGAATGAAGAAAGTTCAAGGAAGGCTGCTACTGAAGAGACCAAGACTACTACAGCTTTGGTGTCTTGTGATGGTCTAGAAGATTATGATTGGAGTGATCAGGCTGAGGAAGGACCAAACTTTGCTTTCATGGCAGAAGAAGGACCCAAAGTACACAAATTTGCTCTTATGGCTTATTCATCATCTGGTACTGATTCAGAGGTAACTAATGAGTCTAGTTGTTCATTTAAATCTTGCTTAGATACTGTTGAAGAGCTTAAGTCTAGGAATGAAAGTTGAAAAGTTAAAACTAGATAACTTAGGTTATAAATATGGTCTGAAATCAGTTGAAGAAAAACTTGACTTTCTCAAACAGAATGAGCTAGAATATGTTGATAGGATTAATATTCTAGAACAAGAGCTTTTTCTTAAAAGAGTGAGATAAATGTACTTAATAAAAGGCTAGAAGAGGCTGAACAAGAAAAGGATGCTGCTTTAACTGACAAACAAAAACATGTAGTTAGAGTTGTGAAACAGCAATTTGCATCTGATCTTGTGCATAAGACTATTGAGAGTCAGTTAATGAGGAAAGGGAGTGACATAGGATATAATGATGTACCTCCTCCAGTTAAGAGTGCCTTTGCACCCCCTAAGAAAGAATTGTCTTTTATAATTGAACTTGATAGCAAACCTGTAGGTGAATCTAGTGAGGCTAATAAAGAAACACCTAAGGTAGAAAAGTTGTCTTCTGATGCTCCAATTATTAAAGATTGGATGTCAGATAGTGATGATGAACAGGTTGAGTCAACACCAAAGATTAAAAAGGAAGAAATTCCTAAAACAGTTGAATCTAAGGCTAAACAAGTGGAGTTTATAAAACCTGTGTTATGTAATAGGATCTCTAGAAAAATGGTTGAATATAATGAGGAACCTAGAGAACAACCCAAAAAAAGGTATAACTGGCCTAGAGGAAATCAAAGAAACTGGAACAATCTAATTTCTCATAAGTTAGGTAGTGATTTTCAGTTAGTTAAAAAGGCTTGTTATCAATGTGGTAGTTTTGAGCATTTACAGGAAGATTGTTATTACTACCAAAAACCTGTTTGGAACCAAAACAGAAGGGTGAATCACAAAAACTTTTCTAAAAGGACTCACCCTCAAGCTAACAAAGACATGGTTCCAAGGGCAGTATTGATGAGATCTGGTGTAACTAGGTCAATTACTACTGCTCCACTACAAAGGCCTTTTCAAAATAATACAAATGTTTCTACTGCTAAGGAAAAAGCAGTTTCTACTGCTGAGCCAGAAGTGATAACATACACTATTTTGGGCAACCATTTTTATGCTGTTAAGGCCTCAGCTTGCTGGGTCTGGAAACTAAAAATAAAGGTTTTAGATCATGTTCTCAGATACAGCAGTGCATCAATGGATTTAAAGAAATTTGACTATATTGATACACAAGGCAGATCCAAGTCAGTAATGGCTTGGGTCCCCAAGAGAAACTAATTCTCTTACTTTATGTGCAGGGCAATCTACAAGAGGAATTAAAGGACAAATGCATATTTGACAGTGGATGCTCTGGACATATGACAGGAAACATGTCCAACCTTGAAGATTGTGAAGCTATTGATGGTGGATATGTAGCCTTTGGTAATGATCCTAAGGGTGGTAAAATAATTGGTAAAGGTACAATAAGAATAGGCAAATTGGATTTTGAAAAAGTGTACTTTGTAAAAGGGCTTAAGTTCAACCTCTTTAGTGTCTCACAAATGTGTGACAAAAAGAACTTTGTTCTTTTTACAGACACTAAATGTCTTGTCTTATCTCCTGATTTTAAGTTGTCTGATGATAAATTTGTGCTACTTAAAGTCCCTAGAACAGACAACATATACAATGTTGACATAAATAACATAGTTCCCAAAAGAGCTTTAACTTGCCTATTTGCAAAGGCCACAAATGATGAATCCAAACTTTGGCATAGAAGACTTGGCAATTTAAATTTCAAAACTATTAATAAATTGGTTAAGGGAAACCTTGTAAGAGGTTTACCTTCAAAAGTTTTTGAAAATTCCGAAACCTGTGTTGCTTGTCAGATGGGAAAACAACACAGAGCTTCATGTAAGTCCAAAGCTGTGAACACTATTTCTGAGCCTTTGTATATTGTTGACATAAATAATGCCTAAAAACATTATTCATATCTCTATGTTTTAATGATCACAAAATATAAACTCATTAAACATAAACTTATCAAATAAACAAGTATTTAGTTGCAAATATTCATTTCTACAACTTAATCACTTAAGGTATGAATAAAAAAGTGCTTAATGCATTATACGATCAAAGGAACATTTTCTTAATAACTAGCTTTTTTATAAAATGTCAAAAACATCTTTTATCTTTTAGAAAAACATTTTTGGTAATAAATAAAAAGGTTTAATTCATTATAAATTTATGAATTCAAATTTTTAACCAAAATCAGTAAAAATGTTCCAGAAAAACCTTCCCCATAAAAAGACAAAACTGGGCAACGGACAGGAAGGGCGGCCCCCTTAATTATACTAGGCGGCCCCCTTAAAATTAAGGGGACCGCCCCCCTATTTAAGGGGACCGGCCACGCTCCTCAGGTTCCAGCTGTCTAGTTTTTCTGCCGATAAATACCAGCCTTCCCCTAGATTTTTACTTACCTTTTGCACACTAAAACTTTCTGTTATAGATCTCATTTCATATCTTCAAAAACCCTTTGATCATATAATCTTAAGCTTTGGTTTCCAAGTGATCCAAGCTTCCTCCATTCAAGTGCAAGAGAAGAATACTCCTTCAACAACTAGAAAAGAAGTATTGCAACTTAGATACCTAAGTTGTTTGTGTCATCATACATTTGTATATAAGTTGTGTATTGTTGTTAGATAGTTGTGTGTATAATTGTTTGGGATAGGTTAGTGTGTAAGTAGAGAAGTTGTGTTGTTAAGGTGTGTAAGTAGTGAAGGTGTGAAGAAGTAGAAGTGTACATAGGTTGTGCTTAGTTGTGAAGTGTCGTGAAGAAGTAGTGAAGAAGTCGTGAAGAAGAAGGTGTGATTAAGTCGTGTTTAAGTTGTGAGATTGGTTCTAGCTACGATTAGAACTCGACATCTAGCTTTGTGTCGTTAAGCCGGTGTAAGCTAAAGTTGTGTAAGGTTTTCTCCGCCATAAGGGAGCTTGTTGACATAGTGAAGAAAACTCTCGAGTTAGGTGCTCGGGGAGTGGAGTAGGGCAAGGAAGGTGTCCTTGTAGCCGAACCACTATAAATCTCTTGTCTCTCGGTTAGATCTTTCCATCTCTAGCTTTCATTTCATTTTATTACCTTACTTGCATTACTTATTTATATTTACTTATATACATATTGTTCATATTGTTCAAAGAGTTGAGATCACATAAATTCGAATCTAAGTTTTAAAAAGTAAACAAAGTTTTCACAATAAATTTTAAAAAGACATAAAACTATTCAACCCCCCTTCTAGTTTTCCACAATTGGTATCAAGAGCCACGTCAAACAAGATTTTTAAAATTAACTTTATTTTAAAACTTGAAACGATCTATGGAATCTTTAAAATATTTAGAAGGGCAATCTATGCAAAGACCACCACTATTTGAAAGTGATGGTTTTCTTTATTGGAAAAATAGATTCGAAACTTATGTGAAATCAAAGGATCTTGATCTTTGGCATGTTATTACCTATGGTGATTTTCCCCTATTCAATATAATATCCTAACTAAAATAGATGAAATTGTATCTTTTTAAAAACAAAATGATGATTTAAAAAAGAAACTAGCAAAAAATAATGAAGCTAAAATGGTAATTTATAATGCGTTACCACGCAAAGAATGTGAAAGAATTTTTGTGTGTCAAACCGCAAAAGAGATTTGGGATTCTTTACTAATCACTCACCAAGGTAATAGTCAAGTCAAAGATAATAAAATAGATCTTGTTGTGCAACAATATGAACAATTTACAATTCCTGAAGAGGAATCTATTGATAATGCATTTGCTAAATTTAACACAATCATCACAAGTTTAAAAGCACTTGATGAGACTTTTTCTAGCAAAAATTGTGTAAGGAAATTTCTTAGGGCATTACATCCGAAATGGCGCGCGAAGGTCACGGCGATTGAAGAGTCAAAGAACTTGATGAAGTTATCACTTGATGAGCTTATTGGCAACTTGAAGGTTCATGAAGAAATTATAAAGAGGGACTCGGAAACGGTCAAGAGCAAGAAAGATCAAATCAAGTCTCTCGCGCTAAAAGCCAAAAAGGAATTTAGTGATGACGATGATTCAAGTGACGATAGTGAAGACGAAGAATATGCAATGGCCGTAAGAGAATTCAAGAAATTCTTTAAGAGACGAGGAAGATTCACGAGACAACCGCGAGATGAAAGAAGATCGCTTCAAAGAAATAGAAATGATAACTACGGGAAAAGAAAGTGCTTTAGATGTGGAAGCCAAAACCATCTCATTGGCGAATGTCCAAAGCCACCGGGTTATGATTACGAAAGCGCATTTGTTAGTGGAACATGGAGCGATAGCGACAAAGATGAAGCGGACAAAGCAAAAGACGAAAAGTGCCTTGTAGCTCAAGCCACCGATGAAATATGTCTAGGAATAAATTTGGAGCCCGACGAATGGATTAAGGATAGTGGATGCTCGAAGCACATGACGGGAAACCGGAAGCTATTCTCCTCCTACAAGGCATACAATGGAGGTAACGTTATCTTCGGTAGTGATTTTCGTGGAAAAATCATTGGCAAAGGTACGATCTCTCAAGACTCCCTAACTATTGAAAATGTTGAGCATGTAGATAACTCAACATATAACTTGCTTAGTATATGACAAATATGCGATAATAAGTGTAGGGTTATGATGCGCGTGATGTGTCGTTGCGGTTTAGCAGTTTTAATGCCTACTCAAGTTTTAAATTTATATTTAGCCGACTTATCAATAACACACACACTTAACGAGCAGTGTACCCGGTCAGTATGAATATAATGGTAAGTAGAGTGTCGATCACTAAGAGTGGAACGTATTATCTAGTTAATCTAATCAGTATTTTAATATCCTAACGCAAGGGGGTTTCAGCCTGAGAGACTGGCACGATTTGTTTGCAATTAAATAATAAAATAAACCAATAGGCACGAATCAGCAAGTAGCATACACGTACACAGATAGATACTTGAGACAATAAGAGGGCTGTCCTTATGATTAAGTAGATTGTCACTTGTTTTATTGATAGCTTTATATGAAGTGTATGTAGTTAACCCTTTCTCGTTGGTCCTATTCTTATCGGCGAGTAAACCCTTAATGATTACTTATGTCTAAAAGTTATTCCTAAGTGATCAATTTAGTAATAACCGTGGGAGCCACATTATTTTCCGCAGTCAAATGCCCGCAAGCCACTAATAAACACAGAGGTTATCAATGCACTAATAAGTAGTAACCAAAGACATCAACATATAAACTTTAATTGATGGGAAAGCAAGTATTAAAGGGAGTGCAATCTTTCGTTGTCACATTACACAAGCCACCAATCCTGATGAATTAAAGTTTGCTAACACAATAAAACAAAACTACTTAATGAATTAAACACATGCAACACCTTCTTACAGCTCTTGTATCTTTGATTTGGGTGTGTCTTGTGCTGCCTCCTTGACTGAATTCGTCCTTGGTTTCTGGTCTTCGGTCTTAGGTTAAAACTTCGGAACTTCGAACTCGTCTGGTCTTTGGGGTATTTATAGTTTCTGTCTGAGGGAAGATGCGGCGCATCTAGTAAGTAGATGCGGCGCATGTACTTAACTTCGCGTGGGGTCCAAGATTATAATATTCAGGAATATTCGTACACCGCCAGAAGATGCGGCGTAACCCCATGATTAGATGCGGCGCATGTCCTCTTGTATCTTGGATCGTATCTGGTGAGATCTTGATAGTGATGCGGCGCATGTCGTGACTGAGATGCGGCGCATCTTGAGCAGAATTGACTTGATCTTGTCCATTTCAGTAGACTCTTCACTTTATGCACGTTTTGCTCCATAATTAGTCCAAAATCGCCAAGTTTCACCAAATGCTTGTTTTCAACTGAGAATTACAAAAGTAAACGATTAAGTATCAATCCTCATACATAATGTAGTAAAACAAGTCAAATTAATAGGATAAATGATAGTAATAAAATGTACTTATTTGAGTTCATCAAATATCCCCCCACTTGAACTTTACTTGTCCCCAAGTAAACCTTAGATTAAATCTTATGAAAATGTATCCTAAAAGATGTTAGGATTTATTTTTATATTTAAGCATGTATTCGTTTATTTCATAATCACACAACTAAACACTTAACGAAATAGAAGTAAAATAAAATAAGTTGATAAAAGCAAATCTAATCGTTTAACTGTCCAGTCGTGACGAATATTCTATCATAAGATTGGCAAGTATACACATCTCCACCACTAAAGTCAAGGAATAACAAGTCTAAAGCGGTAAAAAGGGTTTTTAGGCTTAAGGGTTAATTATTCTTATTTACTATCGATCTCAAATTCCAGAAAAGGCGACAAAATCACAAATACATGAGCGAATCCACAAACACGATACTTGCAATTGCTCAAATCCTTAACTCGAATAGGCTAAAGATAGGTCCAAACTTCACCAATAATAATATATCAAAAAGGGCGACAAAATCATAAATACATAGCCGAATCCACGACTACGATACTTAAGATTGCTCAAATCCCTAATCTCAATAAATCAAAGGTTTGGTTGGATAAAGAATAATAAAGGGCATGGATAACATTTGGGATATAAATTGGTGTAAAATGAAAAATAAACAAAACAAACAAATTAAAATCCTAAGTGTGGTTAATCACTATCCCAACCATCCCATGAATAAGACTCATATCATAGAATAACTCACGCTTTAACACTTGAAACACACGCTTTAGGTAGACACGAATTATACTCAACAAGATCTTAATCAAAGAATAAAACTTAATTGGCGTTCCCATAACTGCCAATTCCCATTCAATCCATAGATATAGTACAACAAATAGTGGTGATATCGACCACTTACATAACTTTACAATGTTGGTTAAAACAAACATCCAACTTTCTTTTTCTTTTTTTTCTTTTCTTATTTTTTCGATTTTTTTTTTTTTTTTTTTTTTTTTTTTTTTTTTTTTTTTTGACATCAACATATAGATGTGTAAAATTTTACCACATTACTATAATGATAATTCTGGATAATTTTTCCATACTTTTCATACTTCAGAAATAACGGTAATAGTGAAAGTAGTAAACACACGAAAAATAAACTCAAAAATATACAATATTTACTTTCACTCCAATTGCATTGTGCAATTTCCCGACCTAACCAAGATAATGAATTACGCACGCGAACACAGGTAATGTAAGGAAACACACTTTGCCTATAGCAATTAACCAACCACGGATCTTAATCTACAGGGTAGGCTAAGGTGTAAGGGTGTAACGAAACATTTTAAACATAGGTGTAAGAAACGAAAGGAATGGCTCTGAGTGTTTTTCTAGGGGTATCTTACTCTAAAAATGAGAGTAACAAAAGGGTTTATACGGGGGTTAACTAACCAGTGTAGTTAGCTAATAACACGTAACATATAATAGGCTATTTGGGTGTAATCCTAGAATTTTACCAATTTAGACAAGTCATTCCAATTATATAAATAATACTTATTATGGTGGTCTCGAATAGTATACAAGCCAAGTTCTAAAGTTTACAAGTCACCGGCACACTCATAGATTTGTGAATTTTGAAAAATCACAATTTTTGAAAATAACGTCATGTGTGCAGCTATGCAACTTAGATCTTAAACAAAAACATGCTAAAAAAAAAAATTTAAATTTTGATATATTAAGCACGTTTTAAGCATAATTTTTGAAAGAGTTTAGGACAAGTAATTGTTAAGTGTTCTAATTCTCCAATCCCCCCACTTAAGTTAAACAACGTCCTCGTTGTTTGTATAAAAGGTTAAAAACTGGAAAATAAAAGAATTAGAACAGAAAAACTCCCCTGAGATTTGCTCGGTATGATCCTCCATTTGTATTAGAGCAAAAATCAACTTCTTGTGGATTAGAACGTTAAAGCTTCATACTTGATGTATCCAAAGGAAATCCAGGAAACTATAATACCACCAACACTTTAAAACACACCTAAGATAAGAAAGGTTCAAGCTTGCATAATACATTAGTAGTTAGGAAAAATAAAACTTAAAAATTAAAACTGAAAATCATCAGGTCAGTCGATGCGCCGTATCTTATTGAAGAAGATACGCCGTATCGAGCCTGGAATAAATACGGATCAGAATAAAGATGCGCCGCATCCTTAACCAGGGATGCGCCGCATTAAAAATAAACTGATAAAAAGTTTTAAAGTCGAAAATAAAAATGCAGAAAAATAAAATAAAATAAGATATGACCATTGCAGGAGATGCGTCGCATCTCAGGATGGAGATGCGCCGTATCTTCATGCGGTCTGAAACAAAAATAAAATGAAATAAAGGGTAGGATGCGTCGCATCTGTTTCCCAGATGCGGCGCATGAGGTTACCAAACAGACTGTTAACAGTCTGTTGTAAAATGACTCGTTCCACGGTTCATCTCTCACGTTCTCTCGTACTCTCATGCTGAACTTAATGCCAGTCTTCATCAAACATAACAAGAAACATAAACTGAAACATTAAATATATACACGAGAATGGTGATTAGTACAATCCAAAATAATAATAATATGTGGAACAATGTCTGTAAAATCAAGAGAGTAAGATCATGGGTGAGTGTGGTCGTCTGGATGGGTCCCGGAAGTGCTGGCTCCATCAGTCCTCTGGCGGACTCTGCGCTCGTATGCACGTGCCACTCCCGTAACATGAGTACCATCTGGACGATCGTGTGTAATACCCTGGTGCTCTAGAAGTCTGCTCATACTCATAACCAACCACTCTGAGTCCCTCCTCAGGGCTCTCAACTCTCCCTCGACTGCGTCAAGTCTCTGACCCATGGTGCGTACAGGGACTGGTGGGGGTACTGGTGCCTGCGCCTCCTCCTGATGGGCTGGAGCAGCAGCCGGAGGTCCCTGAGGTCCTCCCTGCTCCGCCTCTGGCCCTGCAGCTCTGGCGGGCCCTAATGCTGCCCAAAAGTGGCCTCCCGCAGCCACCTGGCAGATCCCGAGTCTAACCAAATAGTCCCTATCGATAACCGGGAGACGGGCCACCACAACCTCCAGCCCCGCTGGAATCTCTGCTCCAATCACTCCGAAATGGCGGGCCAACCGAGAAACAAAATGCCCGCCAGTCATATGGCTCCTCCGATCTCTCCCAGCAGCTGATCGGTGGAGGTAGTGTGCCAAAAAGTGGGGGATGTTCACACACAACCCCTCATCCATGCTCCTCAAGAGGAAGAGGTCCAGAGTGGTCACCTTCTCAGGTGACTGACCCCTCCCAGCAATGGTGAGTGCAATCAAACGGTGGCATAGCCGCCTCATCGGCTCTCTGATCAATGTGTAGGATGGGGTGGAAGTAACGATGTCACCCATCGAAGAAATCCTAACCCAGTAATCACTGAATACCCCTCTGTCAGGGACAACCCGTAAACTCTCAGCCCAGTACCTGGCAAACCCAGCAGATCCAAGCTCCTCCTCAGTGTGTAGCCCCATGGCCAAAATAAACTGCCTCATCGACATCTGCCTATGCACACCTCCTAACCTGAACACCAGAGTGTCAGCTGTATCAATCTCCAAATCCGTCTCCCTGTAATGAATCGTGCTAAAGAACTCCAGCATGAGCTCCCTAATCAGAGGCTCGTCAATCCTAAACAGTCTCTCCCAAGCACTAGACCTAAACACCGCCTCCTCATCATCCCCAGCAACCACCATCTCCATCCGATGCTGTAAACTCTCAGCTGCATGTCCACCACCAATCAATCCTACATCATCGAAATTCAAAACCTGGACTCTGAATATTTTCTTGAAGTAAATCGAGTCAAGCCTACGCAAGTAATCCTCCAGAGTCCCAGGAGTTAGTCCCATGTTCTCAAATTGTAGCCACTGATGCCTTAGTGTGACCTCTGGTAATGCCATCTGAAATAGATATTCACAGTCAGTAAACAGTCTGCAAAATAGGTAGATACGGCGCATCCGATTCAATCAGTGCGGCGTATCTGAATAAAGTATAAGAGATGCGGTGCAAGACAACAGATACGGCGTATGGAGATGCGTCGTATCTAGATTAATCAATACGGCGTATCTAGAATTTTATCAATTTTGAAATAGGTCGTTACGCCGCATTAATCAACCTAGATGCGCCGCATCTAAAAGCATATCAGTATAAAATAAAGGGTCAGGCACGTTTTTCAAGAATCCGTATCCGTGACGAAAACTCCCACATTATATCACTACCAAATTTACCCCATTTGTTCCTTTCAAAAACTTCTATCACACTTTCCCTCTAAAATTTAAAAACAATCACCCAAAACCCTATTTTTCGTTCGATTTAATTAGTGCCAAATTCGATATCCAAATCTAAAATTAACTTAGGGGAAATAATCAACGCCAAGTTCTAATCATATCCCTATATCGTTTAAGCCCTAATCGAAGTGGTCATATAAACCCTAATGTTTATAATTAAACAAGATTAAATCGAAATGGAATAATTACCTTAATTTGATGATTAGGAGGAAGATTCTAGGTCGGATTAAAGGTGGATTAAAGAAAGATGATCGGAATTCGAGTATAATTTTAGTGTGTGTTCGTTCTTGACTGTGTGAGGATTATGCGGTAAAGAGTTTAGATCCGGCGCATTCCCGTCGTATTTATAGGGCAAAGAGATGCGCCGTATTGAAATTTGGGATGCGCCGTATCTATTTAATTTCGTTGACTAGTCAATGAGTCCTAGTTTAATCAGAGATACGGCGCTTTGGATATTTAGATCCGCCGTATCGCTATGTTAGTGAACGAAATTTAAATGAAGAACGTACCTTGGCCTCCGCAACACAGTTCCTTATACATCAAATTTGGGTTAAACGGCATACCATATAGATGAATTCAAAATAAGAGCAATAGGCATAAACGTTTTATTAATAATTGTAATCTTATTGTTTAGTGGATAAGGATTTATTCCGAGGTTAGGAACAAATATCGTTTTTAAGCATACAAAATTAAGATTACGATTTGAATCAGATGTATAATATGGATAATAAAACTGAGATTACATAGTAGAGAACTTCCCTTAGGGATGGTTGAATAATCGAAGAGGTTTCGTTAGATCACTACAGCTTGCTTCTCTCGGTTTGGTTTAGAATGTAATCTTTCTTGGTGATGCTTGAGTCATCATTTATCCTGAAAATAAACAACTTGCACACGAGAGTAGCGGACCGATCAAAGTAAATATCAAAAATCAACTATATTTATCAAATTATATTCGTCGTATTAACAAAAGTTAATGCGCCGTATGTTCGTTATGTTTCAAAATACAAGATTTTTGATTCAGAAGATGCGCCGTATCGATAGAGGTCGATACGCCGTATCTGTTTAATAATTCGCAAACTGTTTTTAATTAAAATAATAGATACGCCGTATCTGCTAAAGCAGATGCGTCGTATGGCGTTAAAGTTTAGAAAAATTTTTCTTAAAAATAGATACGCCGTATCTTGGGGAAAAGATGCGTCGTATTACTTTATCGCTTAAAAAAAATTTCTTATTAAAAACAGATACGCCGTATCTTGGGGAAAAGATGCGTCGTATCGAATTAATTAAACGCGTTGTATTTTAAAAAAAAATTAAACGCAATACGCCGTATCTGGGAGATCAGATGCGCCGTATCGTTCGATTTAGCACAGTACAACGATAGCAGAACAGAAAAAATACGAAAAATAAAAAACAAATAAAACACACGAAAATAAAAACAAATAAAGCAAACAAATAACACACAAAAACAGAAAATATGCAAAATAGTACAATGAATGCAAATTAATCTAATACACAACAAAATTAGCGGTTAGATAAAAATTAAAAACCTAATTAAAATACTAATCAAATTAACAGATAATAACAATTCACTCCCCGGCAACGGCGCCAAAAACTTGATGCGCGTGATGTGTCGTTGCGGTTTAGCAGTTTTAATGCCTACTCAAGTTTTAAATTTATATTTAGCCGACTTATCAATAACACACACACTTAACGAGCAGTGTACCCGGTCAGTATGAATATAATGGTAAGTAGAGTGTCGATCACTAAGAGTGGAACGTATTATCTAGTTATTCTAATCAGTATTTTAATATCCTAACGCAAGGGGGTTTCAGCCTGAGAGACTGGCACGATTTGTTTGCAATTAAATAATAAAATAAACCAATAGGCACGAATCAGCAAGTAGCACACACGTACACAGATAAATACTCGAGACAATAAGAGGGCTGTCCTTATGATTAAGTGGATTGTCACTTGTTTTATTGATAGCTTTATATGAAGTGTATGTAGTTAACCCTTTCTCGTTGGTCCTATTCTTATCGGCGAGTAAACCCTTAATGATTACTTATGTCTAAAAGTTATTCCTAAGTGATCAATTTAGTAATAACCGTGGGAGCCACATTATTTTCCGCAGTCAAATGCCCGCAAGCCACTAATAAACACAGAGGTTATCAATGCACTAATAAGTAGTAACCAAAGACATCAACATATAAACTTTAATTGATGGGAAAGCAAGTATTAAAGGGAGTGCAATCTTTCGTTGTCACATTACACAAGCCACCAATCCTGATGAATTAAAGTTTGCTAACACAATAAAACAAAACTACTTAATGAATTAAACACATGCAGCACCTTCTTACAGCTCTTGTATCTTTGATTTGGGTGTGTCTTGTGCTGCCTCCTTGACTGAATTCGTCCTTGGTTTCTGGTCTTCGGTCTTAGGTTAAAACTTCGGAACTTCGAACTCGTCTGGTCTTTGGGGTATTTATAGTTTCTGTCTGAGGGAAGATGCGGCGCATCTAGTAAGTAGATGCGGCGCATGTACTTAACTTCGCGTGGGGTCCAAGATTATAATATTCAGGAATATTCGTACACCGCCAGAAGATGCGGCGTAACCCCATGATTAGATGCGGCGCATGTCCTCTTGTATCTTGGATCGTATCTGGTGAGATCTTGATAGTGATGCGGCGCATGTCGTGACTGAGATGCGGCGCATCTTGAGCAGAATTGACTTGATCTTGTCCATTTCAGTAGACTCTTCACTTTATGCACGTTTTGCTCCATAATTAGTCCAAAATCGCCAAGTTTCACCAAATGCTTGTTTTCAACTGAGAATTACAAAAGTAAACGATTAAGTATCAATCCTCATACATAATATAGTAAAACAAGTCAAATAAATAGGATAAATGATAGTAATAAAATGTACTTATTTGAGTTCATCAGGTTACTTTTACAAGTAAAGATAGCGAAGTAGTTAAGGATGGAAAGGTCATAGGTAGAGGAGTTAGGAAAGGTGGCGTATAGGTTATGACACTAGGAAATAAACCGGAAGATAAAATATGTCTAGCAACCTTAGATGAAAACTCTACATTGTGGCATAGAAGATTAGGTCACGCAAATATGCAATAAATACAATCCCTAGCCTCTAAAGAATTAGTTAGAAACTTGCCTAACCTAAGATATGACCAACACTTTTGCGATGCATGTAAAATAGGAAAGCAAGCACATGCTAGTCACAAAGCTAAGAATATAGTCTCCACTACTAGATGCCTAGAATTATTACACATGGACCTTTTTGGTCCAACCGCTGTGCGGAGTTACGGAGGTAATCGTTATACCTTAGTAATTGTAGATGACTATTTACGATACACGTGGACTAGATTTTTAAGTGATAAAACCGAAGCCTTTAATAAATTTGAAATATTTAGTAAAATGATTCAAAATAAATTAGGATGTTCTATAGTATCAATTAGGACGGACCATGGTCGGGAATTTGATAACGAAGTGCAATTCGGAAAATATTGTGATTTAAATGGGATATCTCACAATTTCTCCGCTCCTCGCACTCCACAATCAAATGGGGTAGTAGAAAGAAAGAATCGGACATTACAAGAAATGAGTAGAACAATGCTAAATGAACAATCTATCCCACAATAATTTTGGTGCCATGCCGTAGATACATCAACATATATAATAAATAGAGTCTCAATTAGGCGAATTTTAGGAAAAACCCCATATGAGTTATTAAGAGGTAGAAAACCTAATCTAAATTACTTTAGGGTATTCGGGAGCAAATGTTTTGTTCTCAATACAAAAGATTACCTTACTAAGTTTGATCCTAAGTCGTACGAAGGAATCTTTCTAGGGTATTCACAAAATAGTAAAGCATACATAATACTTAATAAACACACTATGAAAGTAGAAGAGTCCTCAAATGTAACTTTTGATGAAACTCCACCACCATCTAAGACATTGCCCCTAGAAGATGATGACCTAGTTGAAGAAGAAGCTATTGAGGTTAGTAAAATTAAACCCTTAGGCGATGATAATGAAGATATAATATTAGGTGAAAACAAAATAGTAAATGTTAAGGAATCTAAATCACACCCGTTAGATAATATAATAGGAAACCTAAATCAAAGAACCCTTAGATCACAAGCTCAAGATAAAAATAATTTCTTTTGTTTCCTATCAACTATAGAACCTAAAAATATAAATGAGGCATTAAAAGATGAAAGTTGGGTTATGGCTATGCAAGAAGAACTAAATCAATTTAAGACTAATGACGTTTGGGAACTAGTCCTAAATCCCATGAACATAACCATCATAGGAACTAAGTGGGTTTATAGAAATAAGTTAGACGAAAATGGAATAGTTACTAGGAACAAAGCTAGGTTAGTTACCCAAGGATATAATCAACAAGAAGGAATAGATTATGACGAAACTTATGCCCCCGTAGCTAGATTAGAATCTATAAGAATACTACTTGCCTATGCATGCGCCCTAGATTTTAAGTTATTTCAAATGGACGTGAAAAGTGCATTCCTTAACGGTTTTATCAATGAGGAGGTATACGTGGCACAACCTCTAGGATTCATTGACTTTGCAAAACCTGATTATGTTTATAAACTCAAGAAAGCTTTATATGGACTCAAACAAGCTCCCAAGGCTTGGTATGATCGATTAAAGGCATTTCTTATTAAACATGATTATTCCATGGGAATGGTAGATAACACTCTTTTCACGAAAAAGAAAAGCCCAAATCTCATCATTGTCCAAATATATGTCAACGACATTATATTCGGATCGACTTGTCAGGATATGTGTGATGAATTCGCCAAAATCATGCATGATGAGTTTGAGATGAGTATGATGGGTGAACTTAATTTCTTCCTAGGATTACAAATAAAATAATTAGAAGATGGAATACTTTTTAATCAATCTAAGTACATTAAGGAAATGCTCAAAAATTTGGATTAGAAGACGCTAAGCCCATGAAAACACCGATGTCTACGGAAGTAAAACTCACAAGAGATGAAGAGGGTGAGTCCGTAGAAAACACTAAGTATAGAGGAATGATAGGTAGTTTACTATACTTAACGGCAAGTAGACCGGATATCATGTTTAGTGTCTGCCTTTGTGCTCGCTTTCAAGAGGATCCCAAAACCTCTCACCTAGAAGCGGTTAAGCGTATCTTCCGATACATTAAAGGCACTATACACTTAGGATTATGGTATCCTAAGGGATCGGGCATAGAAACCATCGTCTATGCGGATTCGGATCATGCGGGAGACTACGTGGATAGAAAAAGCACTAGCGGAATTTGCACGTTAATGGGATGTTGTCTAACATCTTGGTTCTCGAAGAAGCAAACCACTCCTCCGTGATATGTAAGCGCTGGAAAGGCATGTCAACAAGCACTATGGATGAAACAAGCTCTCGTAGATTATGGCATTAGGTTAGATAATGTCCCAATTATGTGTGATAATAAAGGTGCTATAGATTTAAGTAAGAATCCCGTTCAACACTCTAGGACTAAACATATAGAAATACGCCACCACTTCCTCCGCGATAACGTTCAAAAAGGAAACATATCTATAGAAAAGGTTGCATCGGAAGATAACTTAGCAGACATATTCACTAAGCCCCTTAAGCGTGAACTCTTTAACCACTTACGTTTAGGCCTAGGAATGATGGAACAAATTGACTGAATTTTCTGCATCTTTGGTACATTTTTTTTCCAGATGGGCGGACCCCTTAATGTTATAAAGGCGGTCCCCTTAATTATTAAGGGGACCGGCTTGTCATTAAGGGGACCGACCATCTGTCTGAATTTTTTTTTCTATTTCCTCCCATCTGAGTCTAGGAATCTGTTTTGCACAAAATAAAAGATTGGGATTTTTTTTTTTGCATAAACATATTTATAAACAAAACCCAATCTATTTTCTACAAATCATTCTCACATCTAGGACAACACATGAAAACAATTTTCCTTACATTGTTGAATAATGCTAAAAACATTTTTTTTTCATGCATAAGATCTCACATGACTTGTCAAAATATATAATCTAATATATATCTTTGATATTCATATATTGAGCAAAATCAAATCAAGGAGACCTTGGATTGTTTCTTAGGATTTTTTTTTTTTTTTTTTTTTTTTTTTTTGCATTTAGGAGTCGAAACAATCACATCTCCACATTTGTTGCATATAGGCACACACTAGAACAAGCTTATTTATCACATCCTCACAATTGTTCCATCACCTATTCCCCATTAGTTTCTAGTGCCTTTGCTCTATTACCCTTGCCTTAGATGATTAGTTTCCTTAATTCTCTAAATTGCTAGATATAACTTATTGCTTGCTTATTTGTTTATCTTATATGCCATGCATGCTTAATATGTTTCTCTATTGCCTCAAAGAGTGGGACTTGCCTAAAACCAAAAGCTCAAAACATAGCCATCCTCACCTATTTCTGTAGAAAAACCCATTTCTGGAACCCATAAAGGTACCAGATGGGCGGCCCCCTTAATTCATAAGGCGGCCCCCTTAATTATTAATGGGACCGCCCATAATTAAGGGGACCGGCCATCTGCTGGACGGGTTCACAGAATCTTTTTCTGCTTTTTAGCCCATTTGATCCTATACCTCCTCAAAATTCACAAACACATTCTGTTCTAATCACCCATCAAGCCTATTCATTCCTAAACAACACAAATCCTCCACTATAAATAACCCCATATCTCACCACATTCAATCATCCCATCATGTCTTCTCCTATCAACCAAAAACCAAAAACCTCAAAGCTAGCAAGGATGACCTTAAAACCCGGGTGGAAAAGAAAACCTCACCCTCACCACAAGCCCATCACAAATGGTGAGACTAGACAACCAACACCTCCATCATCATTCATCCCCAACTACTCTCCAAGATCACAACCTCATTCCATTGAACCATTTCACAAACCCTACCATTTTGGCCAAACATCCACATTCATTCCAAACTACTCCCCTAAACATCAAACCAACTTCAATGGAATCCTTGAAAACCCTCATCACCTTGGTCAAACATCAAACTTTTCACCCCAATACCATCCATTTCCACCAAATAACCAAATCCCCATTCATGAAAGGCAAAAGCTTCATGAAGAGATTAACCAAATCCATGATCTTAGTGATCTCCTTGCTATGCACCTCACACAACGCAACAAGGGACAACCTCCATCCTCACCTTACTCGAATTGCCTACCCCACTCTCTTAACTTGGATCAAGTTACAAACCACACCCACTATTGCCCTTGTTGCATCTTCCTTCAAAAACAAATTCTCCACTTAAGTGAAGATATTTCTTGGATCGAATATCTACTCACTCGTCCTCATCCCATTCCTCCACTACAACGATATAACATCAATGGATCCGCTCCATTTCCCTCACCATCACATAACTAAAACCCATCCACATGCTTTCCGCCTCAAAATAAAATCCCTCACCCTTTTGTGTCGCAAGCAAGTCCAATCGCTCTCTATGGTAATATGAGGACCATTAGTGTTTCTTGTTATGTTGTAATCATTATGTTTCAAGTATTTTATGTAATGTAATGATGATTCATATGTTATATATGATCATCTTGAATGCATAAATAAATTAGTTGGTTGCTCTAAATATTTTTGCTATGTATATGTATCTTGTGTCTCCTAACTTGTTTTTGCAGCCAAGATTTCCATAGCTCGTCTCCTTGGTGCCCTCGAACGAGGGGGAGTAAACATCAAGGGGGAGTTCTCGTCCCGACAAATTTAGTTTCTAAAACTTGTCGGCATAACCTTTTTGATTCTACAAAAAGGGGGAGAAGTGAATGTAAACTCACTAAATACTTGTCCAAAAATAAATTTTTGGATTTAATAAGTTTAAGTTTTGTAATCATCAAAAAGGGGGAGATTGTTGACATAAATAATGCCTAAAAACATTATTCATATCTCTATGTTTTAATGATCACAAAATATAAACTCATTAAACATAAACTTATCAAATAAACAAATATTTAGTTGTAAATATTCATTTCTACAACTTAATCACTTAAGGTATGAATAAACAAGTGATTAATGCATTATATGATCAAAGGAACATTTTCTTAATAACTAGCTTTTTTATAAAAGGGTAAACGCCATAGAATAACAACTTACTTTCTCTAATTTGCCGAGTTGAAACACATACTTTTTTTATTACCATACTTACCAACGTACTTTTAAATTTTGTTCCGACTTCACCCACATACTTTTTTTATTACTTTACTTACCAACGTACTTTTAAATTTTGTTCCGACCTCACCAATATGCTTGTTGAAGAAGACAGGGGTATTATAGTCATTTCAGTGATTACTTTAATATAAAATGGTTATATTGGTGAAGTCGGAAAAAAATTTAAAAGTACGTTGGTAAGTATGGTAATAAAAAAAGTATGTGTTTCAACTCGGCAAATTAGAGAAAGTAAGTTGTTATTCTATGGCGTTTACCCTTTATAAAATGTCAAAAACATCTTATATCTTTTAGAAAAACATTTTTGGTAATAAATAAAAAGGTTTAATTCATTATAAATTTATGAATTCAAATTTTTAACCAAAATCAGTAAAAATGTTCTAGAAAAACCTTCCCCACAAAAAGACAAAACTGGGCAACGGACAGGAAGGGCGGCCCCCTTAATTATACTAGGCGGCCCCCTTAAAATTAAGGGGACCGCCCCCTATTTAAGGGGGCCGGCCACGCTCCTCTAGGTTCCAGCTGTCCAGTTTTTCTGCCTATAAATACCAGCCTTCCCCTGGATTTTTACTTACCTTTTGCACACTGAAACTTTCTGTTTTAAATCACATTTCATATCTTCAAAAACCCTTTGATCATATAATCTTAAGCTTTGGTTTCTAAGTGATCCAAGCTTCCTCCATTCAAGTGCAAGAGAAGAATACTCCTTCAACAACTAGAGAAGAAGTATTGCAACTTAGATACCTAAGTTGTTTGTGTCATCATACATTTGTATATAAGTTGTGTATTGTTGTTAGATAGTTGTGTGTATAATTGTTTGGGATAGGTTAGTGTGTAAGTAGAGAAGTTGTGTTGTTAAGGTGTGTAAGTAGTGAAGGTGTGAAGAAGTAGAAGTGTACATAGGTTGTGCTTAGTTGTGAAGTGTCGTGAAGAAGAAGGTGTGATTAAGTCGTGTTTAAGTTGTGAGATTGGTTCTAGCTACGATTAGAACTCGACATCTAGCTTTGTGTCGTTAAGCCGGTGTAAGCTAAAGTTGTGTAAGGTTTTCTCCGCCATAAGGGAGCTTGTTGACATAGTGAAGAAAACTCTCGAGTTAGGTGCTCGGGGAGTGGAGTAGGGCAAGGAAGGTGTCCTTGTAGCCGAACCACTATAAATCTCTTGTCTCTCGGTTAGATCTTTCCATCTCTAGCTTTCATTTCATTTTATTACCTTACTTGCATTACTTATTTATATTTACTTATATACATATTGTTCATATTGTTCAAGGAGTTGAGATCACATAAATTCGAATCTAAGTTTTAAAAAGTAAACAAAGTTTTCACAATAAATTTTAAAAGGACATAAAACTATTCAACCCCCCTTCTAGTTTTCCACATATATGTTGCATATGGATTTGTTTGGACTAACATATGTGAAAAGTTTGAACAAGAAGATGTATTGCCTAGTTGTCACAGATGACTATAGTAGATTCACTTGGGTTTTCTTTTTAGCAACTAAGGATGAGACTTCTAGCATTCTTAAGGCTTTTATAACAAGAGTAGAAAACCTAGTAAATCACAAAGTTAAGGTGATAAGATGTGACAATGGAACTGAGTTTAAGAATAATGTTATGAACCAGTTTTGTGTGGAAAAAGGTATTTTAAAACAGTTTAGTGTAGCTAGAACTCCTCAATAAAATGGTGTTGCTGAGAGGAGGAATAGGACACTTATTGAGGCTGCTAGGACTATGTTGTCTGAATCAAAATTACCTACTACTTTTTGGGCTGAAGCAGTCAACACTGCTTGTTTTCTGCAAAATAGGAGTAAAGTAGTTAAGCCTCATAACAAGACCCCTTATGAACTGTTACATGGTAGAAAACCTATGATAGATTTCTTAAAACCATTTGGGTGTCCTATTACTATCTTAAATACCATTGATCACCTAGGCAAGTTTGATGAGAAGGCTGATGAAGGATTCTTTGTTGGATACTCTACCAATAGTAAAGCTTTTAGGGTATTTAATAAAAGAACTAGGCATGTGGAACACCTAATGTTGCAGGAAGTGGACCTGACTGGCTGTTTGATATTGATTCACTAACCAAAAGCATGAATTATGAGCCAGTGATTGCAGGTACAACTAATAAGTTTGCAGGTATAAAAGCTGATTCTAATGCAGGTACACAAGCTAAGGTGAATGAATCTGCAAAGGAGTTTGTTTTGATTGAAAAATGGAAGCTTGATCCAACTTTCACAGCCAAAGAAAAAGAGAAAAAGAGTTCACAAGGAGATGATGTTGTTCATGAAGTACCAAAAGGAGATATAGAATGTGGGGATAAATCTGCTGATGCTGACAAGGAGGTTAATGATGAACAACAAATTGTTGATGAAGTGCAGAATAAGACTAGCAGCAGTAACTTTGATTCTACTGCTAAGCCAAAAGTTGCTACTGCTAAGCCTTTTGATCCTACTGCTGCACCAAAATTTTCTACTGCTGACACAGATAGAAGATCTTTTGCTAATGATGACTATCCTGAAGATATGCCTAGTTTGGTTAATATCTATGAAGATACTGATGATGAAACTTTGGATGGGTTTGGTGCAGAGGCTGACTTAAACAATATAGAGAATGCAATACCTGTCAGTCCTATTCGAACCACTAGAATTCACAAAAATCATCCAAAAGAGCATATTATAGGAGATGTACAATCTGCTGTTTAAACAAGAAGTAAAGCAAAAGGATTGAGTGATTTGCTTAATCAAGGTTTATTTGCTCAATCGCTTCATCAAAGAAATAGCCACAAAGACCTACAGAATTGCATGTTTGCTTGTTTTCTATCACAAGTGGAACCCAAGAATGCTTATAAAGCATTACAAGATGAAAGTTGGGTGAAGGCTATGCAAGAAGAGTTGTTGCAGTTTAAGCTTCAAGAAGTTTGGACCTTGGTTGATTTGCCTAATGGGAAAAAGGCAATTGGTACAAAATGGGTATTTAGATGCAAAAGGGATGAAAGAGGCATTTTGATCAGGAACAAAGCAAGATTAGTGGCTCTTGGATACACTCAAGAAGAAGGTATTGATTATGATGAAGTGTTTGCACCTGTTGCAAGGATAGAAGCTATCAGATTGTTCTTGGCTTATGCTTCATATAAGAACTTCACAGTGTATCAAATGGATGTAAAGAGTGCTTTCTTATATGGGACAATTGATGAGGAAGTTTATGTCTCACAACCGCCTGGTTTTGAAGACCCTGGTTATCCTGATAGAGTTTACAAGGTGAAGAAAGCATTATATGGTTTGCATCAAGCTCCTAGAGCTTGGTATGACACCTTATCAAAGTACTTGTTGAACAATGGCTTCAGTAGAGGAAGAATTGACTAGAATTTGTTTATCAAAAGAGACAAAAAGGATATCTTATTGGTTCAAGTGTATGTTGATGATATCATTTTTGGGTCTACCAACAAGGTGTTATGTGATGATTTTAAGAAGCTAATGCATAACAGGTTTCAAATGAGTTCTATGGGTGAACTCACATTCTTTTTAGGGCTTCAAGTCAAACAAAAGAATGATGGCATATTTATCAGTCAAGATAAGTATGTGATTGATATCTTGAAGAAGTTTGAATTTTCTGATGTGAAGCCTGCTAAAACAACCATGGAGTCCAACAAGCCTCTGGTCAAAGATGAAGAAGGTGAAGAGATTGATGTGCATTTATACAGATCAATGATTGGTTCATTGATGTATCTAACAGCTTCCAGGCCAGATATTATGTTTGTTGTGTGTGCCTGTGCCAGATTTCAAGTTTCTCCTAAAGTATCACACTTGAATGCTGTGAAGAGAATTTTTAGGTACTTAAGGAGTCAACCTAGGTTGGGCCATTGGTATCCAAAAGATTCACCTTTTGATCTGGTGGCATACACAGATAGTGATTATGCTGGAGCATGTTTAGATAGGAAATCAACCACTAGAAGATGTCAATTTCTTGGACATAGGTAGATTTCATGGCAATGTAAGAAACAAACTATGGTGGAAAATTCTACAACTGAAGCTTAGTATGTAGCTGCTTCAAGTTGCTGTGGTCAAATGCTTTGGATTCAGAACCAATTATTGGACTATGGGTACAATTTTATGCGCACCAAAATTTATATTGATAATAACAGTACAATGTGTATTATTAAAAATCCTGTTTTTCATTCTAAAACAAAACATATTGAGATAAGACATCACTCTATAAGAGATTGTTTTGAGAAAAAGTTAATTCAAATAGTTAAAATCCATACTGACAATAATGTTGCTGATCTGCTCACAAAAGGTTTTGATGTGGGTAGATTTCAATTCTTAATTGCTAGTATTGGGATGATCAATCTTTGAAAACTCTTATCTCTTTGTGTTCTTGTAATGTTTTGTAAGGATTTGTACTGTTATTAGTCAATAAGTTGCTTCTACTGTTGCTAGTTCCGCTGCTTGTTAGTTATATTTAGTTCTGCTGCTTGTTGCTTATACAACTACTAAGTATAACTATGGATTGTGTTTATTGTGGCATATTCTTTCTTTTGTTTTCGTGGTTTTGGACTAATCTTTTGCAGGAAAAGTCAAAGGGGAATGCTTGTTTGCAGAGAAAAAGGTGTTTGGAAAGTTCAACAGATATTCTACTGCTAGTTACAAAGTTTCTGCTGCTAGGCAAAACTTTCTACTTCTAGGATACTACTGCTCGTTTTGAAAGTACTGGGATTCTACTGCTCGTTTTGAAAGTGTAGGGCCGGTTATGTAAATTTGGCGCCAACTAAAACCTAATTCGATCTTATAATTGGCTTTGTGCGCCCAAAACTCACTCTAATTCAAACCCTAACACACTTTTTAACATCTGATTTAAAAAAACCCCAAAATCAAAACCCTAATTCACAATGTCGACAAGAATATTTTCCGATAGTCACAATCAAGTCGCTTTTCTTCAAAAGCCTAAAGAAGCTGAAGGATTTGCTGAGGTAATAGATTTTCTTAATGCTACTCACATTAAGTATGCATTAACAGCAAAACATGCTATATTTGTTTCCCACATTGCTCAGTTTTGGTCTTCTGTTACGACCATAACTACAAATGGGGAAGAACAGTTAACGGTTGAGGTAGATGGCCACAAGATAGTTGTTTCTGAATCATCTGTGAGAGAAGCTCTTCACTTTGCAGATGATGAGGAAATAACATGTCTTGAAAATTCTATCATTTTTGAAGAACTAGAAAACATGGGGTATGAGAAGAAAAATGAAGGTTTAAAATTTTATAAAGGTCTTCTTTGTCCTCAATGGAAGTTTTTTGATTCACACCATCCTACATTGCTTAAGTCCTAAAACTTTATGTTGGAATGAATTCAGTACAACTCAAGCATCTGCTATGATTTGTCTGGCTAAAGGACAACCTTTTAATTTTTCAAATATGATAATGGATGGTTTGAAAAGGAATGTACAAGGAAATTATTACATTTATCTAATATTTTTGGAACTTATTCTGAACCAACAACTTTCAAATCCAAGGGTTCATAAAAAAGGAATTTCTTTGCCCTGTACTTCAAAAGAAATTATTTTCCTACTTGAAAAAAGATGGCAAAGGTTTTTCTGGGACAGTGACACCATTATTTCCCTATATGTTGTCATTGGCTTAAAATCAGGGTTAAGGAGCAGAAAACACAACTGCTACCCAACACACACCCAATTTGGACACATCATCTTCACAACCTTAAAAGACCCAAAACCCTAGGGATTCACAAAATGAGAACACTGAGCTACCTCAGGCTAGTGTTAGGATGGTTGTACCAAATGAGGCTGTCACAGGTGTGGTAGGTGACATGTTGGAAGGGGCTACAACTACTGCTGCTAGCTTAGAAGCAGAGCAGGTTAGTGGTAACATAAATAAGACCCCAACCAAGGCAACATCTAATGTATCTGGTTCTCATGAACATGGTACTGGTGATGGAAACCCCAGCCAAATGGCTTCTATGGGGGGGGCTAAGATGATCAAACTAGGTTTGATACTGAGTTTACATCCCATGATTCACCTCTCAGGGAAGGTAACACATCCCGAAGTGATGAGGATAGACATGAAACAGAGGAATTGATGGACCAACATGTACACAATGACAATTCCAGTGATCCACCTTTCGGGCCAGGTAACACAGGCCGAAGTGTTGAGGATAGTATGGAATTGATTAATGAATTGATAGTAAAATGTACAAAATTGTCAAAAGTTGTTCTTGGTCTCAAGAAGGAGCTTGAGGAGGTTAAAACTTCTCAAGGTGCTGAAATCAAAAGGTTGAAGCAAAGGGTTAGGCATCTTGAAGGTTTACAGAGATCAAGAACACACAAAACAAAGATGTTGTACAAGCTTGGGTCTGTTGCAAGGGTGGAATCTTCTGAACCAAGTTTGGGGGAGGATGCTCCCAAACAGGGGAGGAATTTGGACAAGGATTCAGGGGAGGCTACCAAGGATTCAGGGGAGGCTAAAGATTTGAATGTTGAAGGTGTTGCTGGTAATGAAAATATGGATATGGATATGGATAGTGGTGAAAATGTTGATGAGTTTGTGGTTAAAGAAAAAGATGGTAATGAAGTGGTTTTGTAGAAAGGGAAAAAGGAGCAGCTAGTGGATAAATTAAAAACTTTGGATGCTGAGCAACTTTGAAAGCTTCTGAAGTAATGGTGGAATCCATTAAAAGCTTGGGTGATGCTGCTGCTCAAGTTCAAGTTGAAACTGCTGCTGGTAATAGTGGAAAATTAGCTAAGGATGATTCTACTGCTGATGTTCTGCATCCTACTGCTGAGGTAAAGGATTCTACTGATGGTGTTAAAGTTTCTACTGTTGAGACTCAGGGTGATTCTACTGCTAAGTTATTTGATGATGATGTGAGTTTAGCTGAAGCTATCATCTAATTGAAAACATCATAACCATCACAACCACAATCACAACCACAACCACAAAAGGAATCAAGACGACCTGTTAAAGGTGTAACAATCAGAGAACCATCTTCTCCTAAAAAGAAGGCTGCTTTACAAGAACCACAGTACAAAGGCAAGGGAAAAGCAATTTTAATTGAAGAACCTAAACCTGAAATACCAGTGGAGTTTTGGCCTAAAGAAAAGATTGTTGAACATGATGCTAAGGTTGCTGCTGAATTAGCTGCTGAGTTTGAAGAAGAAAACCAAAAAGTTGTTGAGCAACAAAGAAAGCATGATGAGGATGAAGCAAAGACAAAGGCATTATTGGATGCTTAGGATGAGGACAGGATCAAGTGTGAAGCAGATGTTGAGCTTTCCAAGTTGGTGAAATAGGAAAATACACAAACAATAGAAGAAAGAACTAAGTGGATGAAGAAGTTTAAAGCATAAAGAAAGAAATGGTATCTTGCTGAAAGAAGAAAAAGAAAATTGCTTAAACCACCAACTGTCAAACAGATAAGAAAATTTCTAGAAAGGTACTTGAAAAACATGAAGGGATACACACTTAAACATCTATCTTGGTACTCTGATGAATCAATTCAAAAGATGTTTGAGAGGGCTAAAAGAGAAAGTGATAGTTTTGTGCCTATAGGGTCAGAAGATCAATTTAAGAAGGCTAAGAAAGTGGTGGAGACTGAGATTGAAAAAGAAAATGTGGAAAAGAAGGTAGAAGAAAAAGTGAATGAGGAAGAGAAAGAGAGCTCTAGTATTGGTGTAAAGAGAACTGGAAGAGTTTTGAAAAGTGTTGGAAGGAAAAAGAGAAAATCTAATAAGTCAAAGGCAGTTGAGAAGAGTTCTGAGTCAGAGGATGAGAATGAGGAATAAGAGAAAACAGAGCAATCAAAACAGTCCAAAAAGGATAATGATGATCTACAACAAAAGACTAGAGTTGTAGACAATGATGATGATACATTTGTGGATACTGTTCCTTTGCATTCTAAAGCTTCTATCATTGGATGGAAAGCTGGTTATGATGGAAAAACTCCTTGGTGGGAGATATTCAGAACTGGTGGAAAATCTCAAAGGTTTTTGACATTTTCTCAAATGCTCAGAAACTTTAATAGAGAAGATTTAGAGACTTTGTGAAAATTAATCAAGGAAAAATATGGAGATTCAAGGCCACAATATGAGTTGGAAACTGTACTCTGGGGAGATTTAAAGATTATGTTTGAAATTTATCCTGAAGACAGAGTTTGGAATGAGCAGGCCAAAAGTACTAAAATGGCTATGTGGAGATTATATGAATCATGTGAAGTTCACAATATAATAATGAGGGGAGGAGTTTCAATTTACATGCTGGTGGAAAAGGATTATCCTCTGGCTAGGACTACACATGATATGATGGTAAATGGAACTATTAAACTTCACATTGATCATTATAGTCAAATGGTTGTTGATCTTCTCAGAAAAATGCAAAGACAGTTGTATGGGGCAGATTATAAGAAAAGGACAAAGTGAGTGTTTGGAAGCATCCTCCTGGTGAAGGTTAAAGCTTAAAAGAAACTTGATGATTTTGGGAGAAAATATCAAGTTTAGGGGAGGATTGTTGGGTTTAAAGATGCTGCTGCTCAGAATAGATACAACTGCTCACGGTGCTAAATGGAAAATTCAGTAAGTGTGAATACTACTGCTGCTTATAATGATACTACTGCTAGTGTATTTCATACTACTGCTAGAGTTGCTGAAAAGATCAAGGAAATACACTAAGTAGATTCTACTGCTAGGCTTATGGATACTACTGCTAGAGATAGTTTCTACTACTTATGTGATAATGATGTATAGTCGGTTAGAAAAGTATGGAAAGGATTTTGTGTATATTCTATTTAGTTAGATTTATACTTATCTTGTAAAGGACTCCTTAGTCTATAAAAGGAGGTTCTAGGGTTAGAGTTTTGTACGTATCATTGTTAGAGTCGATTCACTTCAAGGTTTTGTAACCCTAATACTTTTGAGTATTCGTATATTAAATATATTGAAGTGTTTGTTGAGAATTCTACTGTTTGATTAATTGTTCTTCTTAATATTAAACATTAGATTCCGCATATTGTTTAATATTGTTTCAAGAATAGTTTCTATACTTATTGTTTTAGATTTACATCTAAGATAACTAACAAGATCAATTGCTCATCTGGGATCAACAAAACTCATATCCTACACTTACCTAAGGTTTTTATTGTTTCATGCACCTTATATATTTCCATTCGATCCATATTTAGTTTCTATTGATTTTTACGTTTTCTCGTATTTAATTTACGTATTGCATATGATCTCCTATATCAAAGGATGGCTAGAAATCATGTTATACAATCATTCGTACTTTATTTCAACATATTATCACTTAACGAGACTCATTTCTAACATATGTTGCATATCGTACATTTATAAGTCATTATTATCACTTTGGACCATTTACTTTTGTCGACTAGAAACAATCCCATTAAATCCATTTTACACGTACAACATATCGATTAAAATACTCGAACTAATTCTCTATAAGCTCACCTAATAAACTTTTAAAATAAGCTCTTGTGATAAGCTCTAAAAAGTCCTTTTTTAACCTCAAAGTAATCGCTAGTCGAAAACAGTCCTAAACTCATTTATTTGGTCGAGTGGGCTTTTAAGCCCAATAAGCTCATAATAAGCTATTTCGATAAACAGTTCGTATAAGCTGTTTTGTAATGTTTTTGAAACTATAAAATAAGCCCAATGACAAGCCCAATTTATCTTAAAAGTCAACGGATCATAATTTCTTATTGGGTCTGTTTGCTTTCGTTAAAGCCCAATAAGCATTAAATAAGCATTTTTTTAACTAATAAGCAGTTTCATAAAACTCAAATAAGCTATTTGAAGCTTATACAACTCTCGGAAAACTTAATATACATTTTTGTGATTTTTGGACTTAAATTGCAAAACATATTACAAATCGGGTTAATATTGTAACTTTCACATAAACTATGGTCAAACTGTCATTTTGATAACTTATGGGTAGAAATTGATAAAACAGTAAACAGAAGTCTTAAAAAGTCATATTGGACCCTTTTTGGACTAAAAATGTAACTATCAACTAACTAAGGACTAACGGTGCAAAAGTTACTCCGTTAGGGTGGAAAGTGTAAAATTCATATAAATTCAGGGACCATTTAGTAACTTTACATTATGTATAATTCCATTTCATGTTTTACACTTTTGCATTCAATCGAGGGCATTTTTACAATTCGTACAATATATTCAAAATACGTTACGTTCATATATTTATATAACGAATAACTTAACGTATTATTCAACGACTTTCGAGGAAACGATATTTATGAATCAATAACATAAACACAAGATAATATTATATATAATATTATTTTTGAACTTTAAGCATTTTAAGCATATAATCCATTCACATCACGAACCAATTCGTTATCGGATGCATTTTTTCACAATCATTATTCATATTAAGCCAAAACTGTCGAAATCTCAGACTTCCCTATTATTCAGGTCGTGTGTTGGAGCCGTTCCCATAATACATTTGATTTCACATTTCACCTTTGCTAGTTACATTCAAGGTGAGCTCATAGTTACACTTTTATCTTTTACATACTTTCAAATAAGTGGGGAGATACATGCTACAAAATAGAACACAAGTATTTTCTGTATGCTACACCTGATTGATATTGCCTAAGTTACCACTATTTCCATAAGCCCCTCACATCATGAACCATTAATCACTTGCGAGTGAACGCGAATATAGTGAATAGATCTATTGGAGGCTGACTGCCTATTTGAACTAGTGCCGGATGGATAACCTTAGTTGCTAGCCGGATTAGTCGAATGCACTGTGTTGGTCCACGAATTGTATGTGGATCTCTAAGTAGTCTTGAATACCTAGTAGATGGTTAGGATAAATCCAAACCAATCTAAGTGAGAAACCCTAGGTAATTGTTATTGTTAATGCGGAATCTTAACAAGAACAATGAAGAACACACAGGAATATCACTAACTTCGTATATTGATTATAATCACAATAGTGAACTCGTACAACTCACACACAGAACTAAAAATCTTTAGGGATCCTTTTATAACACAAGGAAACCCTAATACTAACCGACTCAGAAGATATTCACAAATCTTCTATAAAGATACTTACACGTTTTGTATCTTTTCCTAACTTATCTCTAACAGACTTTCCTAACTTCACGACCAGACTTAACATTATAAGTCAACCAGACTTAAACATACTACCAGACTTAACTTTGCATTACCAGACCTAATTACAAAGACATACCTAACTCTGACATACTACCAGACCTAAGTTGTCTTCTCTTGATTCGTATCATAATTCCCAACAATCCTCCCCTAACTTGATCTTCATGCTTCATGAACTTCAAGTTCTTCTGATTAAGCCTTCTGAGGATTGAATCTTGAACACTTTGAATTGTATTTAGGTCTTGATCCTTTCTAGCAGCTTGAATCTTGATAAGCTCTTCTGATATGATCTTTGCAGCAACAATGACTATATGTACATCAAATTCATTTAAGTTTCAGACTATTCTCATCACTTCCAAATGTGTTACCATCTGTGAGAGGTGAATCATTGAAAATGTAATGGATTTGAAATCTCTTTACCAATAGCCATTACCACTGGAGTAGCCAATGTTTTGGTGTGTAAGACCATGGTACATTAATAACCATATGATTTTAGCAAATCATCAGCTTATCAACGGATTTGTTAAGTCTTTACCAAAAGCCGTTTGCTTCTGGACTAGTCAATTCTTTGATGGAAAAGCACCTCATCATGGTGAATTGATTACCATTTATGGTTTTCCACAGCCTTTACCACAAGCCATAACCTTGTGGGCTAGCCAACTCTTCACTTATCTTAGATATGGTGAGTTGAATACCATACAATTTTTGGCAAATTGTCAACCATAAATGGATTTGAGCAATCTTTACCTGTTAGCCATTTGCTCAGGATTAGCCAGTCCTTGTGTTGATGAGACAAGGTGGACTGATAACCTTTTGATGTGTTAGCGCAAAGCACCTCCACCAAGTGAGAAGTTCCAATAGTCTCACTTAACTACTTGTGAAAATTTACTTAAACCAGCATTATCTATAAAAGAAATAGAAGACAAATTTTTTTTTTTTTTTTTTTTTTTTTTATCACAACTAACAGAACTAAAAACAAAACTACAAGACTTAAAAATAACCTAAATGCTGGTAAGTACTCATACTTAACATACTTTACAGATTGACCTCCCCTTAATTCAAACCTCCCCTTAACTCAAACTAGGGGTTCATCATACCAATGTTAACTACCAGATAATTGAATCTAGGACCATCAAATGCCTTAGTTAACATGTCAGCAACATTAAAATCTGTATGTATTTTCTCCACTCTAATCAACTTCTTTTCAAAGCAATCTCTAATGAAGTGATGCCTGATTTCTATATGCTTAGTTTTAGAGTGATATACTGGGTTCTTAACAATACAGATAGTACTCTTATTATCTATGTGGATAACAGTATTCATAAAATTCAAACCATAGTCCAGCATCTGATTCTGAATCCACAAAACTTGTCCACAGCAATGTGCAGCTGCTACATACTCAGCCTCAGTAGTTGAATTGGCCACAATTGTCTGCTTCTTGCATTGCCAAGATATCAACCTCCTTCTAAGAAATTGACAACCTCCTGTTGTGGATTTCCTATCCAGGCTTGCACCAGCATAGTCACTGTCTGAATAAGCTGTCAGGTCAAAAGATGACTCCTTAGGATACCAAAGGCCCAAATTTGGTTTGCCCTTTAAGTACCTAAAGATTCTCTTCACAGCATGAAGATGTGAAGTCTTTGGTTGTACCTGAAAACGTGAACAAACACAAACTGCATACATAATGTCAGGTCTAGAAGCAGTAAGATACATGAGGGAACCTATCATGGATCTGTAGAGATGCACATTCACATCAGCAGCATCTTCATCCTTTGTTAAAGGCACCTTGTTCTCCATGGGAGTGACTGCTGTCTTCACATTTGAGAACTCAAACTTTCTCAAAATTTCTGCAACATACTTGTCTTGAGAAATAAAGAGTCCATCATCCTTTTGTTTAACTTGCAATCCCAAGAAAAATGTAAGTTCTCCCATTGAGCTCATTTCAAACCTGCTCTTCATTAAACCTTCAAATTCATCACACCAAGACTTTCTTGTTGATCCAAAAATGATATCATCCACATAAATTTGAACAAGAATGATATCCTTCTGGTCTCTCTTAATGAATAAAGTCTTGTCAATTACACCCCTGATGTATCCATGTTCTTCAAGAAACTGTGAAAGAGTTTCATACCAAGCTCTAGGAGCTTGATGAAGACCATATAAAGCTTTAATAACCTTATACACTTGATTGGGGTTAGCAGGATCCTCAAAACCAGGAGGTTGATGTACATACACATCTTCTTCAATAGTGCCATAAAGGAAAGCACTTTTGACATCCATCTGATACACCTTGAATCCCATGTATGATGCATAGGCCAAAAATAATCTGATAGCCTCAATTCTTGCTACAGGAGCAAAAACCTCATCATAATCTATGCCCTCCTCCTGTTTGTATCCTTGTGCTACCAGCCTTGCTTTATTCCTTACAACTACCCCTCTTTCATCCCTTTTATTCCTGAAGACCCATTTAGTACCAATAACTTTAGCTCCATTAGGTAGGTCTACAAGAACCCATACTTTCTGTAGCTTGAACTGCAACAACTCTTCTTGCATAGCTTCTACCCAACTTTCCTCCCCTAAAGCTTCAGAAACTGTAGTGGGTTCACTTTGAGAAAGAAAGCAAGCAAATAAGCAATGTTGCTGGTCCTTATGATTGACCCTTTGTTGTTGCTTAATCAGGCTAATGAGTGCAAGTGAATCAGACTGATGTCGCACCCTACTTCTTGTTTGAACAGCAGATTTGGGATTACCAATTATTTGACTCTTGGGATGAACGGTGTGAATCCTGAGAGTGGGAGTTGGACTTACCTCCACTTCAGTGGGTAAGTGATGAGTAGTTTTGCGACCTTACAACAGGTTTTACCTCTCGAGGGATCTCAAGAGGCTTGCAATCCCCACCAGGCAGTGTACCTGACCGATGTAGTATAGTGAAGTGGCAAGTACCGGGGGATTGATCGTTCTCTAGGGGAATAGTGTCGTTAGGATTGAAAAACTACTCTAATAGGTCTAAGGGTGAGGGAAGATTCTTTTTGTATTTTTATATTTTTATGAAAGCAAGTAAAATCTCGGGTTTGAAGGAGTGGGCGGAATTAGTTGCTAGTCAACTAACCCAAATAACTACAATTGCAAATAAAATAAAATGACTGAAAATGAAAAGGTTGTGAAACTTATATGGAGAGAAATGTGTTTACTTAGATTTCCTTACTCCCTAACTATCTTTTACCAGTTGATTAGTGTGTATTAATTGCGTGGATGACGGGTGTATTCCTTAATACCAATCGTGGGGTGGCGTACGTACTTCCCCAACTCTACAAGCTCCTACTTCACTCCTATGTCGAGCCGGCTAAGAAGCTCCTAACATGGGATCACTAGAATTCGCTCATGCATTAAATACAACCATAATAACCTTAGTACGCATTGGTTCATGTTTCTTAAGACGTTCAAGCAAGTTACCGTATAGGAGGTTAGCCAGTTTTCTTAAGCCTAACATCGATAAACAATCATCCAATACAATTAATAACACACTAATAACCAATAATCAATAGTTAGGTTTCATTAGATCTAAGCAAACACAAGATAAATCTAGCCTAGCATGTTAATTAAAAGACAAGAACAAGATATAATCAAACAACACATAGACATATTGATTGATTAAATGATTACTTATCTTCAATTAAACATGGGAGATCCAAGGGTATAAAACCCTTAAAAATGGCAGAAAATTCGTCTTAGGGTTTCTCCTCACAAAGTTGCACACTATGAATAAAAATTGCAAAACTATATATAGAGTTTAGTGGCTGACGGCGTCACGTTGTAGGAGGTGACGCCGTCACCTCGCCGTGGCTAGGGTTCCCGGATGGTCTTCCTGACGCCGTCCCTCTTTAATCCTCCAAAATCCGCTCTGGCCTATCAAGGGTTGACGCCGTCAGAAATATGCTTGACGCCGTCCCTCTTTAACTTAAACCGTGATGGCCTTGATCACCTTAAAGTGTGACACCGTCAGGCTTTCCATTGTAAAACTCTCTGGCGCGTCACGTGTATTTTGTCATATCCACCTCTTTTGCCAAGCCGTGACGCCGTCAGGAGCAATCCTTGACGCCGTCATGTGTACTTTTCCAGCAGCCTTGGAGACTTTGTCGTTTTCTTCACTTTTATGCTTCAAAAACGTCCAAAATGCTTCATTTTCCAGATTTCTTCTCCAAAGTACCTAAAATGACAAAAGGAATGATTTAGGGCAATATTTTATCAAATAAATACGATTTAGGGCTTAAATGACCCCCTAAAAGCGGTACACTTTTCGCTTCATCAAATACCCTTACACTTGAGATTTGCTTGTCCTCAAGCAAATGCGCTTTTATTCTAATCAAAATACAAGTTAGGGGTCATTTAACGCTAATATAAAAGTAATTACAACAAATAGTCATTCCACTTTAATCATAATAAGCACGGAGATTACAAACTAGCACCTCACAAGTAGTGTTTAGATACTCACATCTCTCAGGTGTCATAAAAGTATATCTCATAAATGAAAACGGATAATATCTCTCACTACCTGTCATAGCAAATAGATTACCATAGGCTTGGGAAAGGATCAAAAACCTCCTCCACTAGGCATAAGCACCTAAGATAAACTATCAAAGAGGGCTTTTACATGGGTTATAACGTTAGGTGTAGGGATATGATAAACACGGATTTGTTGGATCAGGGATATTTTACTGGTGGCGAGTTAAAGATCTTGATTAATTACATGTACAATATGGCGTTGCCAAGCCAAGACTAGACTCGACTTAAGCTAAAAACAAAATAACAAAAACATAAAATAAACATAAAATGAAACGGGATGGTAGTCCGTATGTTTTTTCTACTTTTCTTTTTCTCATTTTTTTTGTATATTTCTTGATTTTTTCGATTTTTTTTTTTTCATACACTCTTGCCCTACCATCCAAAATAATACATCATAGGGGCGTTGCATTCCCCTTACACTTGAACTTTTACATAACTTTACAAATAACTATTCTAATGACTCGAATTAAGATAATCGAAACACTTGGAGTACTTTTAAAATATTTAGCACATATGGGGGTAATAATGTTGTTCTTCCCCATTACTCCATTACACTAGTACTTTACCCATGAGTCCCAATCGTCCCAAAACAATATGTACAAGGATATGACTCGACTTAGCAACCATGTAATCAATTAGATAATTAACTTGGGGTTTAAACAAATGTTGTCACAATAATGCACTAAAAATGAGTGCATACAAGGTAGGCTAAGGCGATTTGGGTGTACATTTAAGTGGGGTGTAACAAATTCTTCCTTTAAGTAAAATGCTTAAAGGTCGAAACGAAAAGATAGGCTCTGAGGGGTGTACTAGGGGTATCGTGTACTAAAAATGAGTACAACGCAAAGGGTGTGGGAGAATTACTTGACCAATGTAGCCAATGTAATTATAACAAAAACACAGGTGTAAAACAATGGGTTAATCCTAATGCCTCTTATCATGTAGTAAATCTAACTACACGAATGTAGTCTCACTTGTGGCCTCGGAATGGTCCTAACGCAAGTTCTAGAATCTAAGTGCTACCGGTACACACATCATAGCATAAATGCTTTTCCTACCAATTCTAGGGGCAATCCTCACATATTTGGGGGTGGAAAATTTTTTTAGTGGTACGGTTTTTGTGCTAGTCATATAACTCATATCCATGAGACGCTCATTAAGATCAAAGTTTCACTCCTATATGTTGTAAAAAATTTTAAATTTGGCACTAAAATTGCCCTAACAAGTATTTATTATCTCAATTTTATTACACATCTACCATCAAACAAACGAAAAATCAAGCGTAATAGCATTCTCTAAAGTATCGTACTTTACCCCCCCTTACACTTAAGATGAACATTGTCCCCAATGTTCAAATAACAAGATGTAAAAGTAAATAAGGTAAAAGAATGAAATCAAATACTCCCCTGATTCGTTTGGTGGATAAAGAGGTAACATGGTTAGATCTTCTTCCAAGAGAATGTAGAAGCTTCAAGACTAAAGCATCGCCAAAAGCTTGATTCCACAAACATCTCCTTGTCCAAAATAACCTGTTAAACCTGAGAAAACAAACACGAAAGCCTGCATAACATCGGCGGGATAAATTCTATATAAGGATATAATGCTTGTGGAATGATAATTTTGCAGATTCCTGGAGTTTATAAGTTAGAGATTTAATAAAAACTTTTTATGAAAACAAAACTTTCAAAAATTTCAGAAAATTAAAACCTGACGCCGTCAGGTTGTAATGCCTGACGCCGTCAGAAATGATCTGACAAAATTCTCATGTTAAGTTTTCGGAAAATTTCTGGAAAAACCGATACCTTACTTCCTGGAAATCCTGCAAAATATCATTATGACTCGATACAAGCATTTGACTCAAACAATTACTAATATGTATGTTAATTTAATATTGTTATGATTCATGTTCATTTGTTCTAATAAACCGATTTGGATTTCCCTTACACTTAACTTTTGCAAAATACCTTTATATGTAGTTAAGACGAAGTTAAAAACAAGATAAAGCATTTTCACAATTTAGTTTTGAACATGAATCAATAATAATAAAAATTAAACACACATACGGAAGCAAATAAAATCAAACAAACAAACAAATAAACACACAAAACAAATAAAGCTTGGGTTGCCTCCTAAGAAGCGCTTTTCTTTATTAACGAGTCTTGTAGCTAGACTCAAAGTCCTTCTACCCTATGTAAGTGAGTTCGTCATCGAGGACGTCTTTAGGGTTAAGCTTGGATTGAAGTTTCCTATTGGTCCGCTTAGTACAATATATCTTTTCAAACTTCTCTCCATCCAGGTCAAACAATGTCATCTTAATATGCCATGACCCATCTCCATCTTTGGGTGGTTTGTCCCAATCCCACTTATGATCATCGTCCTCACAAGTCCACTTATTCATCCCTAGGTTAATTGGCAAAACTCCTAGGAACTCAATCATCTTCCTAAAAACTAGAGGGTCTTCAAATGGATCCAATTCGGTGTCCCTAGCCAAGAGTTGCTCTACCGTATGTGTTCGGTTCACAAAGTCCTCTTCTAGGTAAAATGGGCGTTGGGGTCCTATGAAGTCTCTATCGATCCAAGGTCCATATCTAGATGGTCTCCTATTTAATTCTAACCAATGGGGTGTTGGTTCCTCACTAGTATCATAGGCATGTTTCTTCACATCATAGACTGACCAAGTATCACCTTCTCCTACCGCTATCTTAGATTCCTTACAATCAATCATAGCATTAGCGGTCGCCAAAAATCCTCTACCTATCAACAAGGGGCATGTAGGGTCGCTAACCATATCAAGGACGTGGAAATCGGCTAAAATGGTTAGTTTTCCAATGTGTACTAACACGTCTTTGACTACTCCAATCGGGTAAGCAACACTCCCATCCGCTAAGCCTATTATCACCTCGGTTTCTTCAAGTTTTCCTAGTTTTAGAGAGGTGTAGAGAGGTAACGGAAGTAGGTTAAGGCTTGATCCAAGATCGGCTAATGTGTCATAAGCCTCCAAATTACCGATCTTGCAAGGTAGAACAAATAAGCCCGGATCATCTAACTTCTTAGGTAGCTTGTTTTGAACGAAGGCGGTCCCTTTTTCGCCTAACTTGAGCTTCTTCTCATCCAACACATCAATAACCGGACTTTCAAGGTGGAGCTCCTTGAATTCATTGTCAAGGTTTTGAGTGGGAGGTGTTTCAACTATGTTGTTGACCAATTTGGATATCATAACTTCTTGGTCATTTTGAACGACTTGGGTTTGTTTGAAACACGTGCTCATGGAATTGACCGAATAATATTGTGGACAAGAACTAGGAGACGAAACTAACGAGATGGCGTTGACGTTTAGTTTCGGGTTCTTGACTGTGTTGCTAGGGAGTGCTCCCATTTCTCGGTCATTGAGGGCTTTCAACAAAGTGTCAATCTTATTGGTCATCTCGCTTTGTTTTTGTTTGAAATCAGCTTCAAACTTGGCCAAACGAGCTTCTTGAGATGCCATAAATTGGGACATCAATCCTTCAAAGTTATTGGTACTACCATTGCTGGAAGGATTGTTGTTGAAAGTATGGTTCGAGTTGGAACCGCTTGATTGGAAACGATTAGGTGGGTTGGAAGAATTGGTTTGTTGTGCGTTTTGGTTTTGTTTCCACCTAAGGTTTGGGTGATTTTTCCATGAGGGGTTGTATGAATCACCGTAGGGGTTTGGCTCGGGTTTGAAAGTGTACCACTTGTCTCCCGCTCCGTCGGTACGCGAGGATGCGTAGTCCGCAAAAGCTTGTTCGGGGAGTTCCACGCAATCACGAGTGTCGTGGGGACCACTACATAATTCACATGAAGAAGTAATTTTGTTCACTTGGCTTGAAGGTTTAGGAGCCTCGTAGGATTTCATAAGAAACTTGACTTGGTCTTCAAGTTCTATGATCCTACGGTCGGAAGTGCTTGAATTGTTCGAAGGCAAAGATATTGCCTTGACCGTTTTATTCAAATCACGGGGATCACTCCAACTTTCGTTGTCATAAAGAGCAAGATCTTCTAGGAGAGCCCATGATTGTTCCGCACTTAGATCACGTAGCTTACCACCGGCCGATTGGTCAATGGTTTGCCTCGTGGAGAGATTGATATGGTCGTAGAAGATTTGGACTTGGAGCCAAAGTTCTATGCCATGGTGAGGGACTTTTTGGAGTAAGTCCTTGAATCGAGTCCATGCCTCGTAGAGGGTTTCACCTTGACGTTGTTGGAACATCAAGATATCATTCCTTAGCTTGGTAGTTCTTCCTGGTGGGAAAAACTGAGCAAGGAAACGAGTGGTGAGATCATCCCAAGAGGTGATGGATCCTGCGGGTAGACGCTCTAGCCATTGACTAGCTTGGTCCCGCAGAGAGAATTGAAAGAGACGCAGTCGGGTCGTCTCTCGCGTGGCAACATCAAGGTCTATGGAATCAACAATTTTGAGAAAGTCCTTGAGATGTTGGTTAGGATCTTCGAAACGAAGTCCATGGAATGCGCATCCGCTTTGCACCAACCGGATGGTGTCGGATCGCAAGGGAGTGACATTGGCTCCTTGAGTGAGCTCAATGGTGTTTCGATAGCCATGGTGGCTAGGACGAGAGTAGTCTCCTAAGGTACGGGCTCTAGGAGGTGGGTGTTGTTGTGGTGGTGGGTTGTTGGGATCAAGGATATTACCACCTTCCATGATGTCGGATGGTAATGGTTACGAACAAAGAAACGAAGAAAAAAGATAGACTAAAGAAAACCTAGAAAAATAAAAATCTCACTAGAAAGGAATCTAGTGAGTAGACCTAATTAAAATAAAAATTCAACCTAAACAATAACTATTCCCCGGCAGCGGCGCCAAAAACTTGATGCGTGGTTTTGCGACCTTACAACAGGTTTTACCTCTCGAGGGATCTCAAGAGGCTTGCAATCCCCACCAGGCAGTGTACCTGACCGATGTAGTATAATGAAGTGGCAAGTACCGGGGGATTGATCGTTCTCTAGGGGAATAGTGTCGTTAGGATTGAAAAACTACTCTAATAGGTCTAAGGGTGAAGGAAGATTCTTTTTGTATTTTTATATTTTTATGAAAGCAAGTAAAATCTCGGGTTTGAAGGAGTGGGCGGAATTAGTTGCTAGTCAACTAACCCAAATAACTACAATTGCAAATAAAATAAAATGACTGAAAATGAAAAGGTTGTGAAACTTATATGGAGAGAAATGTGTTTACTTAGATTTCCTTACTCCCTAACTATCTTTTACCAGTTGATTAGTGTGTATTAATTGCGTGGATGACGGGTGTATTCCTTAATACCAATCGTGGGGTGGCGTACGTACTTCCCCAACTCTACAAGCTCCTACTTCACTCCTATGTCGAGCCGGCTAAGAAGCTCCTAACATGGGATCACTAGAATTCGCTCATGCATTAAATACAACCATAATAACCTTAGTACGCATTGGTTCATGTTTCTTAAGACGTTCAAGCAAGTTACCGTATAGGAGGTTAGCCAGTTTTCTTAAGCCTAACATCGATAAACAATCATCCAATACAATTAATAACACACTAATAACCAATAATCAATAGTTAGGTTTCATTAGATCTAAGCAAACACAAGATAAATCTAGCCTAGCATGTTAATTAAAAGACAAGAACAAGATATAATCAAACAACACATAGACATATTGATTGATTAAATGATTACTTATCTTCAATTAAACATGGGAGATCCAAGGGTATAAAACCCTTAAAAATGGCAGAAAATTCGTCTTAGGGTTTCTCCTCACAAAGTTGCACACTATGAATAAAAATTGCAAAACTATATATAGAGTTTAGTGGCTGACGGCGTCACGTTGTAGGAGGTGACGCCATCACCTCGCCGCGGCTAGGGTTCCCGGATGGTCTTTGGTATGTGTTAAATTACACATACCTTTTACCTATTTAAACAGACCAAATAGACCAAAAACTGACCGAATATGCCAAATATATGTTGTTTTTGTGTTTGTTTCGATGCAGGTACGGATATCTTGAAAAAGGGACAAAATCAAGCAAAATCCGAGAAAATGAGCACGAGATGTGGAAAAGAGATTTATAGAACCGAAGCCGGGGAAAATTTCGTCAAAGATAATATTTTTGAAGAATGACCCTTGGATTATTTTTACTTGGCAATTATGGTCTTTGGAGTTTCAAGATTATTACTTTTGGTCCCTAAAACTAAACTTAAATCTACCCTATTTTCCTATACCTCAACCGGATCTAACTACCATCAACCCAATCCACCCCGCCCAACCATTTAACACCCCAACAGCCCACAACTAACTAAACTAAACCCATTTTATCCTAACTACAACCATAGCCGGATCCCAAGATTTGCTACAACCCAATTCCTTAAACCCAAAATATAACCCAACAAATACTTAAACCACTCGCCAGCCCATCAAACTAACAATACAACCGGATCTACCACTCAAACCCGACCCAATCCCAAGCTAAACTAATGACCGGATGAAATAAAAAGGGTCAAACCCCCAAATTGGTTAGTCAAAATCCCTAACCACTATTGCACTATCTTCAATCCCTCTAATCTCCTCCAAACCCTCCGCTAACCTCCCTATCATCCTCTCCACAACAAGCCAAAGAACCCACATGGGTATGTCGTTGGTCCCCTCACCTCCACCTCATCGATCCGCACCAACCAAGTAAATCCAACGGTTCAAGATTTAAAGACAAGGGCAGCAAGGATGATCTAATGGCTAGAAAAGAAGCACAAGAGAAGCACAAGAGACACTCTCACACAACAAACACAAGTAGCTAGGGTTTTGTGTTTTTATTTTTTTTAGTGGTATAAATAGAACTCGAGTAGCAGTCGAAAAAGATAGGTTTTATTTAGCTTTTTCTTAAGGTATTTTTATTTTTTTAAGCATTGTAATTTATTTTTAATTTTAATTTTAATTCAGTGTTTATTTAAAGTTTAATTTACTGCTTATTTTTTTTTTACCGTACTGCTTAAAGTCTAATTAGTGTATTTATTTTATATGCTTATGAGTTTTTTTTTTATATGCTTATGAGTTTAATTTACTGCTTGATTGTGTTTGTCTGTGTTCCAGTCTATTTTATTAAAGCTTATTGTTGTTACTGCTATTGTTCTTATTTTTTTTCTCTGCTGCCTAAAATTATATGTGGTTAGTTAGTATGAATGAGAATGGCTTAGTTTAGGCTTGCACCAATCCATCCAGAGTTATTGCATAAAATTGAGTCATGGTAGTTGTGCTTAGGGATTTAGTACTTATTATAGAATTTGGTCAATATTTCTGTGATTTTGTTTGATTGTAATGTTGCGTTATTTGATGAAGTTGTGGCTATACCTTGTTTGATTAGATTTAAAAAAAAAAAAATAAATAAAAAAAAAAAAAAAAAAAAAAAAATAATAAGAGTTAACAAATAAGTGCTAAGGCTTGGGTTCGAACCCAGGTCTGTGGACACACAACTCAGCAACCTTACCAATATGCTCTAAAGTCCTTTTTAGTTAAATCTTTCTTTCTTATTTCTTTTAAAACCTTTGTTTTTCTTTTTCTTTATAAGCTTTAATAAGCTGTCTCAGCTTATAACAGTTTATTTGCTTAAGCTTTTTCAAAGTTCTTATTTTTCTTAGCTTAAAAATAGTTTAAAGTATTTCCTAAAAAAAGTTTCATAATTTTCCAAATACTTTTACTATTTTTAAACATATTATTTCTTAATTTTAGTTTTTAATTCATAAAAAATTATTTAAAAATCAAAAAAAATATTTTTCTTTTTTTTTCCAAAATTTTCTTTTTATATTTAAGTCGTAGGAAAATTATTTTGGTACTCGTATGGTTAATTTTTAAATATTTTGACGTTTTTACTCGTTCGTAGTTTATCGTTTACGTTATTTAATTTTCGTTTTAATAGATTTCGCATTTATTAATTTTCGTTTTATTTAAAAACTAAAACAAACTCTCGTCTTTTCAAGCATTTTAATACCGAACCGAAAACGATATCCTCAATTTCACGCCTCGTTGGGAGAACGACCCGGGTACACGCTTATCCGGTTATTACAACTTGATTGTTTTTGCGTTAATGGTTTTAAGTTGACTTTTCTTCGTGAGAGGTTTGACTTGTGAACCGTTTGACCAAAAGTTAAACAATCAGTCTTCCTGGCGCCGCTGCCGGGGAAGGTTGAAGTGAGTTCGTGATTCCATTTTTCGATTCGTGTCTTGAAGAACCTTCCTCGTGAAGTTTCGTATATATCTTGTGAATATTTTTTATCAAAAATCAAAAAAAAATTGAAAAACCTTGAAAACCCAAAAAGATTTTCTTCTCCAAATTATTTTTCCTTTTTTTTGTGATTTTCAATGTTTCAAAATTTTAAAAATCCAAAAATATTCTTCTCAATCCTCTTATCCGTTTGATTCTTTATTTCTTATCCCTCTATCCGTTTAATTCCTCTTCTCTATGTCTTCATCGTACCATTATGGTTGTCAATGGTGTGGAGGTCCTCCAAATGGCGGGAATTGTCCCGGTTGTAGCATGGTGGAATCGGGAAACGGGTTTGTCTATGACCAAAATCCTTATTCCTACCAAGAAATAACCGACTTTTTCAACCAGCCCCCACAACACCAGATGGAGACATACTCTTGTGAGTATTGTGGAGGTAGTCCTCACCCGGGTTTTGATTGTCAAACAGGGAACATGTTTGTCTATGAGCAAGTTCCATGTAATCAAAACTTCGGTTATGACCATTATCCACATAATTCACCGAATCAGTCACAACAATCATATTGTTGTGAGTACTGTAGAGGTCCTCACTATAACTCTGATTGTCAAACGAGGAATCCGCTTGTCTATGAGCGTGGTCCTTGTAACAATTATGATTATTCTTATCATGACCAACCTCCACAGTATGAAACGATTCAAACACCACCTCAGCCTATCAATCCAGAAATTCTCCGTGATTTTCAAAATGCACTAAATGAACTTAAGGAATTTCTTAGTAAAAGACTTCCCCATGAAGAACCTCGTCAGAAAACTTATGGAGAACTTCTAGCGGAAGAACAAGCAGCTAGAGTAAGCTCCCAATATCGTCAAACTTTTGTTTACGATGATGACGATGATGAGGATTCTACGTGGGGAGTTTGTGAGAGTCCGTCAGCTGCAGCCACTCCCGTCCAGCAGAAGCTTTTTAGTAGTTCACCAGTTGCTGTCGCACCTTTTGAAAAGCAGGAAGATACAAGAACTATGGGTGAATTATTAGAAGAAGAGCGGTGGCAAGTTATAAGAGCTCTATATTTTAAGCATAAGATCGGCGACGTTTATGATGAGGAGTGTGCCCCTGCAGATCTTCAAATATCAGATGAACCTCCGAGTGGCAATCCCACTCCACCTATCATTTCCGACTCTTCCCCTTCCCTCACTCCGTTTGAGGGAAGTGATCCTCTCTTGGAAGAGATCGATGCTTGTCTTAAAGATGAATCAATTTCGCCGGAAATTGATGATTCTTGTCTTGATCCGGAGGGAGATATTCTTTTTCTTGAAAAACTATTGAACGATGAACCATTACCTTCTCTCCCTCCGAAGGAAGTTGAAATCAATCCTTCAAAAGAATTTGATGAGCTTGTTTCCGCAACATTCAACACGACTTTCACCAATCCTCTATTTGATTTCGGGTCTGACTTTACTTTCATTTCAGATAACCCTATCTTTGATAGTCAGATGGAGGAGAGTGATGAGTCTGTGACGGAACCCGAGCTCACAAATTATCATCATATGATTGATTCTCTTCATGAGGAGTTCTCCGATGAACTCACTCATATCATACCTCCTCCGGAGTATGATTACTTTGCCTTTAAGGAAGATCCTGACCCGGGGGGAGATGTACTCTATCCTAAGAGTTTGCTTGTCGATGATATCATTCCAACCCTCCCTCCCGAGGTTTTTATTGATGAAGAATGGATTCCCATTCTGATAATGATCTTTCTCCCTTTCTTCACCTACCCGGTGACTTCTCTTCTCCTTCACTCCTTCGGGAGTGAAGACACCATCTTTGACCCCGGCATCTCTCCTTCTTTTAAGCCGCGGGTATCTCGTCGGAGTGGAACTTTCGTATGCTTCAATGTTTATCCAAACATCTTGAACGAAAGTCCGATTGAGATTTTCTCTTCCACCTGCTCCCCCAAGAACAAATGAATTCGGGGTCGAGTCAAGCTCATGCGACTCGATACTAAACAAGCGCTTCGTGGGAGGCACCCCATGCTTATCCTTCTATCTTCTTTCTATTTTCTTAATAAACGTGAGGAGGGCTACCTCTTCCATTCTTGTGTTTCGTGGTTGTTTGTGTATGTCCAGGTTTGCCCGATGATTGAAGACTCTCGTGCTCGTGGTCTGCTTCTCTCCACTCGAGTTTCATCATTCGTTGCTCATCCGATATCCTTAATCTTATCGTTTTACGTTTATCTTTGGCATAATTCATAAACGGCCTTAGATTTATGTAGGAGAACCCTTACCTTTAAGACATTGAGGACAATGTCTCGTTTTAGTCTGGGGGGTAATCTTTCGATTTGATTTTTGCCTTGCATTTTTGCCGTTTTCTCTCGCAACCCCGTTTTTCCTCAAAATTTGGAAAAAAAAAAAAAAAAAAAAAAAAAAAATCCAAAAAAATGAGAAAAATTTAAAAATTTTTTGCAAAAATATAATAAATTTTGACATTTTTGTTGACTTTCCGCTGGTGAGAGTAGGAATAAAATTCTGACTTGACCGGGCGTGTTGAGCCCTAGCTTGTCCCCTTAACCATTTATAATCTATAAGCTCGTGCTAGTCTTTTACACAAGGAGCTATAAAATGCGAATTCTTTTCAAGAGTTTGCAAGTTCCCGTATCGACTTTATATATGCATGGCTTGATTATTTGGCTAAGCATTCGCGGATCTTATTATTTAAGATTTTAAATTTGCGAAGAACGAGAAATGATAGAGTTTATTTAGAAGTTAGATTGCTAAACGTGGAGTAGTTGGTTCTCTTTCGAGCTCATCAAAATTACTTGTGGCCTTTTGCTCCCGCAAAATTGTTTCACAATAGATAACTGTAAGAATAATTAAAGATGTTAGGTTTTGCCGATGATTAGTTCTTAGTCTTCTTAAAAGAATTCTTGTTTTGAAAATTGGGTACACATCAAGGTTCCTTAATAAATAAGTTTAATAATAATAAGTTAAGTGCTCTAAGCTACGGATTCGAGATCGGGCCTTGGATCCTTATTTCCGGAAGGCGTTTAGGTCTTGGCTACCCTCTTGCACCGGCCCTTGGACCTCTAGTTCAGGAATGTGTGAGGTCTTGGTCTAACCACCTTGGATCCTCATTTCAGGAATGTCTAGAGTCTTGGAACTCTCCGTTGTAACGGCCCTTGGATCCTTTATGCCGGAAAGTGTAAGGTCTTGGATTTAAACCGTGAAGGTCCGTCGTTTAGGGTACGCAAGTGAAAAAAAAAAAAAAAAAAAAAAAAAAAAAAAAAAAAGAAGTGATGAAAGAAAAATAGAAAAAGTCAAAAATATAAATAAAAGCCTTGATGTGGACCTCATTTTTGAAACAACGATTCTCGAGAGAAGATTAAGAACTAATTAGCGTCTTAATTTAATATCTTTATCGGCACTAAAACTTATCAAAACGAGAATATGAAGAAATTCATTTCTCACAAAAATAAAATAAATAGAGGAAATTAGGAAAAATGGGAGCAAGAGGTAATTACACAAGTAACTTTCATGGGTAGTGTTGGCATCTAACTTATACATAGACAATGATTTCGTTTTTACGCTTAGTTTGGGGACTCGTGAAAAATCAGGAACGACGAATTTTATCCGTATGGTCACTTCTTTATGAGTCGTGTTTCCTGCTCGATGACCCTAAAAGTTATCGTGAGATAATGATTGTCGACAAAGCCGTCACATGAAAATGAGAAAAATACAAAAATAGAATAAAAGGAAAATCGGGGAGTTTTTAGAACTCAAGATTTCTTAATCTCTTTTGAAAATTTTGCTACTTCTCAAAGTTAGTAAAAAGAGATTGAAAATTTTTGGTTTCAAAAACGTGTTTTTATAACATTGCGTGAGGACACAGCAATATCTTAGTCTGGGGGAATTTTGGTATGTGTTAAATTACACATACCTTTTACCTATTTAAACAGACCAAATAGACCAAAAACTGACCGAATATGCCAAATATATGTTATTTTTGTGTTTGTTTCGATGCAGGTACGGATATCTTGAAAAAGGGACAAAATCAAGCAAAATCCGAGAAAATGAGCACGAGATGTGGAAAAGAGATTTATAGAACCGAAGCCGGGGAAAATTTCGTCAAAGATAATATTTTTGAAGAATGACCCTTGGATTATTTTTACTTGGCAATTATGGTCCTTGGAGTTTCAAGATTATTACTTTTGGTCCCTAAATCTAAACTTAAATCTACCCTATTTTCCTATACCTCAACCGGATCTAACTACCATCAACCCAATCCACCCCGCCCAACCATTTAACACCCCAACAGCCCACAACTAACTAAACTAAACCCATTTTATCCTAAGAAAGCCTACAACCATAGCCGGATCCCAAAATTTGCTACAACCCAATTCCTTAAACCCAAAATATAACCCAACAAATACTTAAACCACTCGCCAGCCCATCAAACTAACAATACAACCGGATCCACCACTCAAACCCGACCCAATCCCAAGCTAAACTAATGACCGGATGAAATAAAAAGGGTCAAACCCCCAAATTGGTTAGTCAAAATCCCTAACCACTATTGCACTATCTTCAATCCCTCTAATCTCCTCCAAACCCTCCGCTAACCTCCCTATCATCCTCTCCACAACAAGCCAAAGAACCCACATGGGTATGTCGTTGGTCCCCTCACCTCCACCTCATCGATCCGCACCAACCAAGTAAATCCAACGGTTCAAGATTTAAAGACAAGGGCAGAAAGGATGATCTAATGGCTAGAAAAGAAGCACAAGAGAAGCACAAGAGACACTCTCACACAACAAACACAAGTAGCTAGGGTTTTGTGTTTTTATTTTTTTTAGTGGTATAAATAGAACTCGAGTAGCAGTCGAAAAAGATAGGTTTTATTTAGCTTTTTCTTAAGGTATTTTTATTTTTTTAAGCATTGTAATTTATTTTTAATTTTAATTTTAATTCAGTGTTTATTTAAAGTTTAATTTACTGCTTATTTTTTTTTTACCGTACTGCTTAAAGTCTAATTAGTATATTTATTTTATATGCTTATGAGTTTTTTTTTATATGCTTATGAGTTTAATTTACTGCTTGATTGTGTTTGTCTGTGTTCCAGTCTATTTTATTAAAGCTTATTGTTGTTACTGCTATTGTTCTTATTTTTTTTCTCTGCTGCCTAAAATTATATGTGGTTAGTTAGTATGAATGAGAATGGCTTAGTTTAGGCTTGCACCAATCCATCCAGAGTTATTGCATAAAATTGAGTCATGGTAGTTGTGCTTAGGGATTTAGTACTTATTGTAGAATTTGGTCAATATTTCTGTGATTTTGTTTGATTGTAATGTTGCGTTATTTGATGAAGTTGTGGCTATACCTTGTTTGATTAGATTTTAAAAAAAAAAAAAAAAAAAAAAAAAAAGAGTTAACAAATAAGTGCTAAGGCTTGGGTTCGAACCCAGGTCTGTGGACACACAACTCAGCAACCTTACCAATATGCTCTAAAGTCCTTTTTAGTTAAATCTTTCTTTCTTATTTCTTTTAAAACCTTTGTTTTTCTTTTTCTTTATAAGCTTTAATAAGCTGTCTCAGCTTATAACAGTTTATTTGCTTAAGCTTTTTCAAAGTTCTTATTTTTCTTAGCTTAAAAATAGTTTAAAGTATTTCCTAAAAAAGTTTCATAATTTTCCAAATACTTTTACTATTTTTAAACATATTATTTCTTAATTTTAGTTTTTAATTCATAAAAAATTATTTAAAAATCAAAAAAAATATTTTTCTTTTTTTTTCCAAAATTTTTGTTTTTATATTTAAGTCGTAGGAAAATTATTTTGGTACTCGTATGGTTAATTTTTAAATATTTTGACGTTTTTACTCGTTCGTAGTTTATCGTTTACGTTATTTAATTTTCGTTTTAATAGATTTCGCATTTATTAATTTTCGTTTTATTTAAAAACTAAAACAAACTCTCGTCTTTTCAAGCATTTTAATACCGAACCGAAAACGATATCCTCAATTTCACGCCTCGTTGGGAGAACGACCCGGGTACACGCTTATCCGGTTATTATAACTTGATTGTTTTTGCGTTAATGGTTTTAAGTTGACTTTTCTTCGTGAGAGGTTGGACTTGTGAACCGTTTGACCAAAAGTTAAACAATCAGTCTTCCTGACGCCGTCCCTCTTTAATCCTCCAAAATCCGCTCTGGCCTATCAAGGGTTGACGCCGTCAGAAATATGCTTGACGCCGTCCCTCTTTAACTTAAACCGTGATGACCTTGATCACCTTAAAGTGTGACGCCGTCAGGATTTCCATTGTAAAACTCTCTGGCGCGTCACGTGTATTTTGTCATATCCACCTCTTTTGCCAAGCCGTAACGCCGTCAGGAGCAATCCTTGACGCCGTCATGTGTACTTTTCCAGCAGCCTTGGAGACTTTGTCGTTTCCTTCACTTTTATGCTTCAAAAACATCCAAAATGCTTCCTTTTCCAGATTTCTTCTCCAAAGTACCTAAAATGACAAAAGGAACGATTTAGGGCAATATTTGATCAAATAAATACGATTTAGGGCTTAAATGACCCCCTAAAAGCGGTACACTTTTCGCTTCATCAGTAAGTTGTTGAAATCAGTAACAATACCTCCTTCATCATATGAAGCCCTTTCAAAGATACCTTCATTAGGATTTGGAAATACTTCAAGGTCTGGCATCTCAGAATCAGCACAAGCAGTACTTGAAGAAAAGTCTGGTTGAGCACCACTACCAGACTTAAAATGAGAAGTACTGGTAATGTTAGGGGATACTACTTTGCCAGAAACTTGAGATTTGTATTCAGAATCCTTTTCTTGAGAGGAAGAAGTCTTGATTTCTGCTTCAGCTGCAACAGACTTGGTCTCTGTAGATGGAATCACAACAAGCTCAGCCACATCATCAGTGTTCCCTGTATTAGAAGGATCTTTGGTACCTGCATTGTTAGTAACTTCTTTGGTACCTGCAATAGGGTTAATTTGATTCTCCTTGGAGACAGGAATATAATTCATAGAATCAGTTAAATAATCAATATCAAACATCCATCTATGACCAATTCCCTTGACATTGGATACTTCTTCAAGAAAGTTTACATGCAGATTGTAAACCCTAAAGGCTTTACTGTTTAATGCATACCCAACTAAAAACCCTTCATCAGACTTTCCTTCAAATTTTCCAAGAACACTTAAAGTATCAAGAATGGTAACATGACACCCAAAAGGTCTTATATGGCTAACAACTGGTTTATGGCCAAACATAAGCTCATAAGGGGTTTTATTTTGAGGCTTGGTCACTCTAACCCTATTAAAGATGTAACAGGCATTGCTGACTGCTTCAGCCCAAAATGTTGTAGGTAAAAGTGAATCTGCTAGCATAGTCCTAGCTGCCTCAATAAGTGTCCTGTTCATTCTCTCAGCAACTCCATTTTGCTGAGGAGTTCTTGCATTACTGAATTGTTGCTTAATTCCTTTATTACCACAGAAGTCTAGCATGCTTTTGTTTTTAAACTCAGTGCCATTATCACTCCTAATGATTTTAACTCTTTTATCAAGAAGGTTTTCAATCTGCCTAATGAAAGTTTGAATCAAAGGAGTAGCTTCATCCTTCCTAGACATAAAGAACACCCAACAATATCTAGTACAATCATCTGTAATGACAAGGCAATAGCATGCATGATTTATACTATGGACAGATGTAGGGCCAAAAAGATCCATATGTAAGGTATGTAAAGGCTCAGTGATCAGTCTTTCTAATTTAACCTTACAGCAAGGCGAGAGACTCTGAATTCGAAGAACACTAAATCTCAAAAACCTAATTCTCACTCAAATCACCCTACACAATGTCTGAATTCGATAAGCCTGAAACTTTCTCAATCCATAACAGTGAGGATGAGAAGTCAAACCATGAAGATGAAGGAAAAACCGAAACCAGTAACTCCCAAACACAACAACAACCCATCCCTTCCACAACCACAATCTCAAACATAAAACTTCCATTACTGAAAAGAGAAGAGTATGATATTTGGGCCATGGAGATGGAACACTATCTGGAGTACATTGATAGTGATGTATGGAAGGTTATTCAAAAGGGAAATTCTAAGAAAAGAATTTCACAAGGGAATGATGGGCAGATCAGAATAATGCCACCAGTATCTGCTGAAGAGATTAGGGCTGTGGAGAAGGAAAAGAAGGCCAGAACCTTGCTTCTTATAGCTATTCCTAAGGAGCATCTACAAAGGTTTCATGGCATCCTTGATGCTAAGGAGATGTGGGAGGCTATCAAGAAACGATTTGGAGGCAATGCAAACTCCAAGAAGATGCAAAAGGCTGTTCTTAAACAGCAATTTGAGACATTCAGTGTTTCAAAGACTGAAGGTTTGGAGAAGGGCTATGACAGATTTCAACATCTGTTGACACAACTGGAAGTTCATGGTGCAGCAGTTTCAAATGAGGATGCAAACCATAAGTTCCTTAGATCTTTACCATCAGAATGGGGCAATGTATCTGTGGCGATGAGGATTAAGGAGGAAGTAGATTCAATGACACCTGATGACCTATACAATAATCTCATGATGTTTGAAAGGGACATCAGTAACAACACTCAGGCTTCAACCAGTTCATCAAATGTTGCTTTTGTGTTACAAAACAAAAGCAGTACCTACAAGGTTAAATCTGGTAGTGTTAGGTCTGGTATCTATGAAACTCCTTCAAGTGAAAGGTCTGCTTCAAGCTTTACTGATGAGGTGATACATTCTTTCTTTGCCAACCAAACGGAAGATGAAAGCTTTATTAGTGAAGACCTAGAACAGATTAATGATGCTGAAGTTGAGGAGATGGACATAAAATGGCACATTGCCATGGTTGCTTTAAGGGTCAAACGATTTCAGAAGCAATATGGGAGGAAATCAACTTCAACAACAAATCACCAGTGGGATACACAAAGAGGACAGTTGAATGCTACAACTTTCACAAGCATGGACATTTTTCAAGAGATTGTCCAGAGAAGAAGCCTGCTGATGGGAAAAGAGATGATGATGGGAAGATGGAAAAGAATCAGATGAGCCTGCTGACAATGGAAGCTGGAGGAGTCAACTGGGGTGAGCATCCAAGAGTGAATGAGGAGTCTGATCATGCTCTCATGGCCATTGGTAATGAGGTATCATTATGCTCTAAATTATGCACTGACTCATATAATCATGTTAAGGCTTTGTGTGATGAGCAGCTAGAACAAATAGGTGACCTAGAAGTAAATCTATTAGCACATAAAAATGCTGTAAAAACATTAGAGGCACAAAAGGTCACCCTTCAAAACCAACATGCTGCTTTGAATGAAAAACTATACTTTCAAGCTAATAAAATATATGAACAAGATGAAAAGCTTAAAAGGTGTAGACAATTGGGCCTTAAAATTCAGAAGGAGAGGGATGAGTTGAGAAAAAGGGTAGATCAGTGGAACAATTCAAATAATAACTTGTTTAAGTGTTGGGATTCTCAAATTAAGTCAAATAAAAAATGTGGCTTAGGATATGAGGAAAATGAGAATAAGGCTATATTTAAGAATAAAGAAGAGGACTATACTGATAAGCCTTTGTATAATAGGTTTGTTAAGACTGGTGACTTTAAGGGAGTACCACCACCTTTGAGTGATGACTATACTCCTCTTGAAAAAGAAGAGTTGGATGATTCACTCTTTGTGTATGGTAAGAAAGGTCCTCAAGTGCCTGAACCAACCACCTCAGAGGACAAATCCAGTAGGTATTCTTCTTGTCAATCCAATGACTCTGAAGGATCTATTGATGGTTCCTCTGATCACTCTAAGTCTGAGTCAAAAAGTGAGGTAAAAGAGAATCCTGAACCTAAGGTTATTAAGAAGTGTGAACCTGTTGTTACTAAACCTGTAGTGACTGAACCAAAGGCTAAGACAGTCAAACCTAGTTGTGTTAATCACATAAAAACTCCTAGGGAATCTGTTAAAATGAGTGAGTCACCTAGAAGCAATAGTGTTCACAGAGAAAGTAGGAGTAGTTATACTTATGCTCCTAAAAGATGCTTTGTGTGTGGAAGTTTAAGTCATTTAATAAGAGATTGTGACTTCCATGAAAAGAGAATGAAAAGAGAGGCTGAGCAAAAGAGAAGGAATGTTAATATGGGTCATGGTTCAAATAAACCAGTTTGGAATAATGCTAGTAGAATTAATCATGCCAACCAGTTTGTTCCCAGACCTGTCCAACTCAATAACTCTACCAGACCTAACTCTTATGTTAATTCTGGTAGACAAAATCTTAGGTCTGGCTACAGGAACTTTAATGTGAATAGGCAAAATGTTAATTTTATGAGGCCTAATGTGAACACTGGCTATGTGAGACCCAAACAACCTTTTCAAAAACCTCAGGTGAATGCAAATTTTCAAAGAAATAATTTTTATAAAACTCATTCACCTGTGAGAAGACAAGCTATAAAGCAAACAGCAAAACCTTTAAAGGGGAATGGAGGGTCTGCTGTTAAGACCTCAGCATGTATGTCTTGGGATTCAAACAAAAATAAATCCATGTATAAATCCCAAAACAACAGTGGATCAGGTTCAATTAAGAAATTTAAGCATGTTGATCCACAAGGCGGACCCAAGCCTACTCAGGCCTGGGTTCCTAAGAGAAACTAATTTCTCTTCTTTTTGTGCAGGATCATCCACTTTGCTATATGGAAGATAGAGGAATTCTTGACAGTGGATGCTCTGGGCACATGACTGGTAACAAGAACTATCTAAATGATTTTCATGAATTCGAAGGAGGTTCTGTTACTTTTGGAGGAAGCAAGGGACAGATAACTGGTAAAGGAAGAATTATTGTGGGTAACATAGAATTTGACAATGTATCCTTTGTGAAAGAACTTGGGCAGTTCAACCTTTTCTCAATATCACAAATTTGTGATACTCAGCATAAGGTGCTTTTTACTGAAACTGATTGTCTTGTGTTGACTCCGGACTTTAAGATGCCTGAAGAACATCAGATTCTTCTTAAAGTTCCCAGACAACACAAAATGTACAGTTTTGATATGAAAGCATCTAATCCTGCAAAAGGTGCTACCTGTTTGATTGCAAAAGCTACTTTGGATGAATCTAAGTTGTGGCACAGAAGGTTAGGCCATGTGAATTTCAAAAACATGAATAAACTTGTGAAGAATAATCTTGTGAGAGGTTTGCCTTCAAAATTGTTTAAAAATGATCATACTTGTGTGGCTTGCAACAAGGGAAAACAACATAGGGCATCCTGTAAGGTTAAATTAGAAAGATTAATCACTGATACCACTTGTTGGTCCACGAATTGTATGTGGATCTCTAAGTAGTCTTGAATACCTAGTAGACGGTTAGGATAAATCCAAACCAATCTAAGTGAGAAACCCTAGGTAATTGTTATTGTTAATGCGGAATCTTAACAAGAACAATGAAGAACACACAGGAATATCACTAACTTCGTATATTGATTATAATCACAATAGTGAACTCGTACAACTCACACACAAAACTAACAATCTTTAGGGATCCTTTTATAACACAAGGAAACCCTAATACTAACCGACTCAGAAGATATTCACAAATCTTCTATAAAGATACTTACACGTTTTGTATCTTTTCCTAACTTATCTCTAACAGACTTTCCTAACTTCACGACCAGACTTAACATTATTAGTCAACCAGACTTAAACATACTACCAGACTTAACTTTGCATTACCAGACCTAATTACAAAGTCAGACCTAACTCTGACATACTACTAGACCTAAGTTGTCTTCTCTTGATTCGTATCATAATTCCCAACACACTGTATTTGAAGGAAATAGGAAGATGGCAATCTCCTACACGAGGGTCATAACTCACACCATTAATTTGGTATGTTCACACCGTTTCACGGTACACTGTTAACGTTTGCGTGTCATGAGACTTAGGGCAATATATCGAACTGCAATATCACCATTTCAAATATGATTGTAATTCACATGCAATTATAGACTTGTGTTCAAACTGATTACAATTACAAACACTATGATTTCACTCAAAAATTTTGTTGACTTTTAGCATGTTTATCTCAGGTAATTAACGAAGCATTCAAGGCACAGAGTGGGCATTAAACTGATGGTTTTTGGTGTTAAATAAATTCTGTCATTCATTTCAAACTACTACACCTTTTGTGAGATATTACAACATTTAAATTTCCTTTTTTTGTATATGAATTATTAAATGAATGACAATAACTTTCAAAACGCCTCTTTTGTGTCGTTTTCTATGATTATGACTATGACCCTCCCAGTAATACCCCTATTAGTTTTCCGCTGTTAACTCAAAATTTAGGGGGTGTTACAGCGGGTTAGCATCGTTCGAGCAACTTCTGAAAGAGTTCGGTTTCGTCTTTCAACTACATCTTTCTGCTGAGCACCATATGTTGTTGGTTTTTGATGAGTTATGCCAACTGAATCGGAGAAGCCCCAAAGATTCTGATTCATAAACCCTATTCCATTGTAAGTTCGTATAGTGAGGACTTGAGCTTGTAAACATCTTTGGACTCTCTTGGTGAGAATATTACCGTATTCGCATTTCCTCTTTAGTTTGATTTCATTTGCTTGTGTGCTCCCTGAAACGTTCCTGTCACTATTTGAGCAAAAATAAAATATAAAAAATTCGCAGAAAAACATGACTTTAATGGACATTCTGTTGCTCTTTAATAAACTGATAAAATTTTATTATGAACCAGCCCCTGAAAGTATTTTTAAATGAAACTAAACTCAATTACTTTTAAAACGACGGGTGGCACGACTTTTAACGAATTACGGTTTAAGAGATATGATTTTATTATGAACCAGCCCCTGAAAGTATTTTTAAATGAAACTAAACTCAATTACTTTTAAAACGACGGGTGGCACGACTTTTAACGAATTACGGTTTAAGAGATATGATTTTCCGAAGTTGGTCAAAATCTGGAATTGCACTTAGCCGCACGGCTGGAGGTCTCAGAACACTCCACAGCCGCCGGCTACAGGCCTCACGCCTATACCACTTATTCCGAATTTCCTATTTGACCCATACTCGACCTTACGGACCCGACACTTCACAATAACTTCTAGAAATCATTTAAACACCATAATACATCATTTTCATAATATTCGTGGTCTAAACAACCTACGCAACATATATTTTTACAAGCCCGTTTTGAACCACTTTCAATACAACTTACACAACAATAGAAGACCATTATTTAACACCAAGACCTGGACTTGGACACTTGAAAACAACATTTATAAACACAGTTACAAGGACTCAGGGTTTAACATGATTGAGCTCGGTATCTAGTACTAAGCTTCTAAGTACAAGCCAAACAGTTTCTTCCGTGCTCTCAAATTAAACGCCTTTAGTCAAGACCTTACTTCCTCCGCTTATGAACCTACAAAACGGTTAAAAAACTAAACCGTAAGCTTTACACTTAGTAAGTAAAAGACATAACAAGCTATTATATATCATAAATCATAGTTTACATCATAAGCTTCACTTAATCCATCATTCATTCACATGCACATAAAATCCACATACCTTGCTAGTTTCACAACTAGACTATTCACATCTTTTGCTAGATACACATCAACTCTTAAGCTCCACATACCTTGCTATGGCATATCAACTAATCAATACACAGCTAGCTACTTTAATCAACTAGCCTCATCTTAATCTTAAACCAAATACACTAGTCTTAAGCCTTAATCACAAATAATCACCTAACATATAACACATAATACAAAACATCATAAACTCAATATAACATCTTGTTATAGTCAAATTAATTACCTTAAATCCATGTCATTTTTACCAATCATTCATCATCATTATCCTTGTTTGCTTTCCTAAGCCATAAATCATCATAACAATATTTATCATTTAATGAAATATCAAAAACAAAGGTTTTACACAACGTAAACTCCATCTTTAATCATCATACGATCATATCCTGATCATATGATAAATTCCCAATTTACTCTTCATGAACCCTAATTCACCAATCATCAAAATCAACTCAAGATAGGATACTTACTTGTAAGAGGATCATTACTAGAGATTAACCTCTTGAATCTACACACTGATCTCCTTTAATTGATAATCAAGAAAGCATGGTTCTTCCCTCTTTTTCTCTTGGCTCGCCACTTCCCACAACCCACACACCGAGTAGAAATTTTTGGATGATAATGGAAATTATAAGACTTTCTTCACACTTGAGTTAGTAACCTTTTTGGCTAATTATTACTTATGGCCCCTCAAGTCCTCATCTCTTATAATTGTGACACATTAAACTTCTACTAAAAATAATACAAATACATTTGACTTTAGGTTTGCCAACAACTTAACTTTCGTTGACTACCCAATCATATCGAGTCTCCTAACTCATAAAAGTCTTAGTCAAACTACTCCAATGGCATTCTCGTTATTTATGTGACAAATGATAATTTTCACACTTTAAGTTAATAATAAATATTTATTTATTATTTTTAAACCGAGCATTTCTATGCGTAACTGCATGTTTCTGACCATTTCTGAACATTTTTGGGGAGCTGTCCCGCATACTGTAGCTCACAGTCACTGCTGAAAAAGTCTATTTTTGTCAGTAAGCATCAATTATTCTATTTCTGATAGTTACTGACAAGTTTCGTATTTAACCGAGAAGCTTTCTCGTTTTTACTGAAAAGCAACCCCACACGCGAACCGACACTACAGTATATAATGGTAGCAGTCAAATAAATGCATTTTTAAGCAAATAATAATATTTTATTATTATTCTGACTAAAACGTCGATAAAAAAAATAAATAAATAAATAAATAAAACTTTATTTTACGTATACGTGTCCAAAAAGTCAAACCAGGACTTTACAGTAACGTTTAAGCTTAAACCGACACACGATACACCAACGAGGAGCAAAATCTTTTCCCTCCCCTCTCTTGGCTCGTTTTACAGCCCACCTCCCCCACTACATGACAAGAAATTTTATCTTAATAAGAGTTAGTGGATGATGACATGCATGCATTTTGTTTTTATACCCTAATTACTTCACACATTTTCATCTAACAAAACTTCCTAGATCATTTTCTTACTTCTACCATTCGAACCAACAACAAATCCAAGATCCACAAAAATCTATTAAGTTTCTAAGCAATCGGAGTGTACTTTCAAGTGTTTTGGGTTAATCGGAACGTATTGTGGGTAAATTTGGTGCAATTTGGGGTCTCTTTTGGTCTTCTACCTCTCGACTTTTCAAGAAACGTTGTAAGGAAACTTCAAAACTTTTTCAATCTTGTTCATTGCATGTTCTTATGATGTTTAAAACTGTTACCAAGTGTTAAATGATTATGTTTTGTTAAATTAAAAAAGCTAGGGTTTGGTATAAGATTTATGTTGCTCGACTTTTTTTGAAGTTCTTATACAAATTTGGTTATTTCTTGCTTGTGTGGTAAATCTTGTTGCTTGTGGTACTAGTTTGATTATACAAATGTGTTTAGTGTTAATTATGCGAGTTTAAAACGAAATATACACTTATTTGTATATATGTAACACCCCAACCCGACAAGGGTCAAAATGCAACATTATGGTGTCAATCAGAACATACAAATGCAAATGAAAGACGTATAAACATAATAATTACAAAGGTATTCTAAGATGATAATAAAATACCAACTCTAAACATGATGAGTTCCAAAACTGAAGTACAAAACCAAACTAAATTTAACTGAAGCTATGTCCAAGTCTAATCCAGAAGCAAATGGGTATCTATCGTCAGGGTGGTCCACTAAGAGCTCCTATGCACTCTTCCCTCAAATCCCAGCTTCCAACCTAAAACCTGCCACAGGAAAAGAAATGCGGCTGAGCTTAAAAAGCCCAGTGAACAAATATAGACAAAACGAATAATCGAACATATATAAGTATAGGGAAAAGGAACATAAGCTCCTGCTGAACGAATATCATCTGCCAAACGAATAAGAGATCAAGGATCAACTGAACAAAATGTCATATACCATAAGAAGCAAATCATAGCGAAGCATAAGGAGATCATAATGAAGTCAAAGGAATCAAACAGAGAATAATAATCATATAACATAACAGAACAGAAATGCCCACGAGCTCAGAAAGCATGCCACATGCTTAGTCACATAATCACATCATATCATATCCATATATCCATCAAATCATAAGTTGTACAAAGATGGGGGACCTCTCAAGTACCAAATGGAGTAGCTAGCTCCCAGAAGTGAAATGGGGTGCATGGCACGCACCAACCAATCACTAATCATATCCAGAACAGAACAGAACAGAATCTAGGATGCATCCATACGCCCCCTGCAAAACAAAATACATATGCCAGTACGAGACTGTACATACATATACATAATGGCCATGTACACAATCTCCATATATCATAACAGAACAGAACAGAAGGGGACGCCGTGGATCAATCACACCTTCACAGAAAGTGTCATGCCATTGGTGCCTCAATGACATGGTCATGGTACCTCCATGACTAGTAAACAAATAGCTCAGGAAACATAACAGATAAACAAAGCAAGGCTATCCATAATCATAACGAAGTAATCATAGTATAATCAACAAAGCATATCAACTTAACAGAATCTCATATCAAGGAGATAGCATAATGAACATCATAACAGAATGGATAGCAACTGAATCATATCAAACGGAATCATATCAAACAGATCATATCAAAACAAATGAATCATAGTCAAGGATCGAGAAGTCATGAGAGAAAACACCCTTACTAAGAAAGGGTAGAATATATGTACCTCAAACCGCACATGAAACCATATCAGAAAACACAATGATCGGAAGTTACTCATTCTTCAGCGAATCTACACGAATTAATGATCGCCTTATTATTTAAGAACCATTTCATAAGTTATTACTGATTCAATACTTATTGTTGTTCAGATTGACATATTAGGGTTTCCTGCTATTTATAGCAAATTTTCAAATTTAGTAACTTTCTATATTTAGTAACTTTCTCGAATTAGTAACTTTCCGAATTAAGTGAGGTTCCCAAATTAGTAACTATCCATATTTAGCAAGTTTCCATAATTAGTAAGTTTCCAAATTTAGTAACTTTCTGAATTTAGTAACTTTAGGGTAACATTCCGAATCAATCAAATTTAGGTTTATAGGTACTTCCAAATCATACATCACTTAATTAGGATATATTGGTGAATCTGGATCACATTCTTAGGAATTTAAAGGCCTGCCAATTAAGCTCCAAAAATTCTGAAATAATTACCTGTGATTCTCATATTAGTTTGTTTAGGTTATGTTTGGATTTGGAATTGATTATGTTGTTTTTGGTTATCATTGGAGGGTTAAATTTAGGTCTGGAAATCGATTGTTGTTTTTGGAATAAAATGAGGATTGTATACAGATTGTTGCTCTTGGTATAGTTTGACAAATTTGTTCTGTTTTAGGAATTATTTTGTTATTTCAGCCTTTTGTTAGAATTTAGGCTGTTTAGTAATTCGAATTTGTAGATCAGTTATGGTAATAATGCTCATTAGTTTGGAATAGATTCTGTATTGATAGATTCGTTTGGGTTTTTCGAGTAACCATTTGTTTGAGACTAACCTACGATTAAGTTATTTGAGTATTTGATTTTGAGTTTGGGACGTAATCCTTATTACATAAGTGAGTCATTAGAATTATCCGTATCAATTGAGTCATTAGAATTAATAACTTGAATTGATTTGATACTTGGATAATAAGTTTGAAGTTAAAGAATAATACTTATCAAATAAGTGGGTTATTAGAATTTGAATTTGGTATTTGAAATTTGTAGTAAGATTTAGTGTTTGAAGAATTGATTATTAACATGTCGTCTGGATTTGTAGGATCATTGAGAATTGTTAGTTTGAAAATTTTGATTTTTTTTGTCGAGCTTTTGATATTTGTTGTAATCAAACAAAAAGAGTCAAAGTGAGAAGAACATAAAAAATTTGGTGATCATCGAGTGCCGCCAACATTTTGTGGTCTCAAAATTATGTGAGAAGAACATAAAAAATATAGAGTAAATTACAAAGATGGTTCGTGTGGTTTGCGTTGACTCACACTCTTCGTCATTTGATTATTTTTTTTGCACAAACAGTCACTAACTCTGAAACCCTTAACACCCATGACCCCTTGACCAAACGACGTTAGGTTTGACTGTTAAACACCACTAATGTGACATGCACATGAGGGTAAAATAGTCTTTTAACCTTTCATCTTCAACCAGCCTCTATCTATTTTTATTTCTTGTGGACAAACTCAGATTTAGTAATACCAAATGAATGAGAGACCAAAACCCAATTAAAATTTCATTTATTTTCCTTTGAATCACATGTTAATCGTTTCATTTTTTCATCATAATCAAAAAAATAAAATCATCTATCAATCATCTTTACAAAAAACAACAATCTATCATCACAAAAACAAATAAAAATCTGGCCAACCATTCATCATCTTCATCTTCATCATCAAACCCATTTTATTATCACCATTCTTGTATCTTACAAATCATACAAACCTTTTTTCTCAAAATTGGTTTGGAATCATTTTTGGAAGACAAAGATCTAGTTTAAATCTAATGGAGTAATGGTCTGCATGTGTATTTCGATTTAAATGCATAGATTTGATAAAAAGATGCAAAAAGAACATGACTCTTTAAAGGTTCCATTTAAAAAGTATAGGAATCAAAAGTTTGCATGTGCTATTTCCGGTGATTATGTATTTGGAGCAACGTAGCCATTAAAAAACATATACTCTATTTAATTTGGTTTCAGTTCTTTTAGTATACCAATTGAAAAACTAATAACATGAATAAGCACTTATTTAATGTATTGTAAAACACGAAACAGCTAAAACAATTAAAAACCTGGTTCGATTCTTTCCCAAGCCGAAATACACAAACAACAACCACAATTGTTTCTTGATTTCTTACAATTCATACAAACATTTTTTCTAAATCTTGACCCAGTACATACACAAATTCCTAAATCTTAACCCAGTTCATATCACATCATCCTCAAGATTAAAAGAAAATCAACCAACAACAAAAAGACAAACTACACCTCAAGATTAAACGAACATCATCCTCGTGATTCTAGCCAAGACCGAGCATAAACCAAACAAACTCACCCGAGACCAAAAAGCATAATAAAATTACCTGAGACCATTAAGATCTACAAACAAAACAATCACCAAGAAAAATATAAAAGGGTTGCTTTCGATCGAGTTACATGTGTGTTTCTGGATATAACAAGAACAACATCAATAACAACATACATTTGTTTATGAAAATCAAGCGAGACATAAATCCCTTTTCGAATACTAACTGAAAATAAAAGGATATTTATGTGTGTGGTATTCGGTTAGGGAAAAAGAATCGAAAAGGGTGTGGTGGGTTTGTGTTGCAAGAAACAAGAATCAGAAAATATTTTTTTGGTTTGTGTTTTAGTGAGTTTTATTTGGTAAAGAACAAAGAAAGATAATGTTTGTGTGGTGGTGATAGTGATGAAGATAGTAATAAAAATAGAGATAGAGAGAGAGATTATTAAAAAAAAATGATGAAGAAGGTTGACGGGGAAGAAAGGAAGTGGGTGTGGTTATTTGTATTTTTGTGACAAAAGTGAAAAAGAAATTATAAAAAATTAAAAATTAAAAAAAAAAAAAAAAAAAAAAAAAAAAAAAAAAAAAAAAAAAAAAAAAGGTATAAAGACAATCATGGGTCTTACACATGACAGGTTTTAACGGTCAAATATAACGCCCGTTTGGTCAAGGGATCGTGGGTGTTAAGGGTTTCAGAGTTAGTGACTGTTTGTGCAAAAAACAAAGTCAAAAGACCAAGAGTGTGAGTCAACGCAAACCACAGGGACCATTTGTGTAATTTACTCAAAATTTTATATACATAACTTGAAACAAGCAGAATTTATTTAACTTTCACTACGCTTCATTTTCCCTACACCCTACTCCGGAAATTGGTATTGTTATTGTTGTTGTTTGAAGGCCTCATTTCTCACAAAAGTGTTTATAGAATTACGAATTTGTATCATATAATGCAAAAAGAATGAAATTGTTTATTTTCAAGAAAGAAACTCAAACAACAACTACCAGATATACATTTTCACACAATTACAACAATCTCACTTTCGTCTCTTGTGAAGAGGGAAGTAGTAGAGGTGATGTGCAAACTCCGACTATATACCTCAAAAAGAGTCGCACGGTGCAGGCCTAACGGCACCAACTATGAGATATGGACCTTGTAATACCTAATGACATCTAACAAAAAAGTGGAAAAAGGGACGCTGAGACCACCCTCATAGAAATACTCCAGGTACAAACCTATTGCATCATCCGGAAGTTCATCCATAGTCATACCCGCTGGGGGTGGCCTCGGATGTAAATCCCGGGGTATACCAAACTCTAATGTTACCAAAATGACCGCCTCTTCGTCTATATGGGAGGTATATTTCTGAATATCAAACTTGGGTAAAAATTCCCCAACTTCCTGAGTATCCTCTTCGTGAGTTGTAACGGGAGAATTCGACATAGCCTGACCGAGGGAGAAGGGGATATAGCCGAATAGCAAAAAATAAAGTATGGATGATGCAGAACGTACCTCTTGGGACGTAAGACTTGTGTAGAAATCGATCGGATTGATTTAAAAAGTTCGATCGGAAAAGCGCTACCGGAAGGTGTATCAGACGAAAGCAAAAAATTACGGTACTAAAAACGATAAATATGATGCTATTTATAGGAGAAGAGAAGGAGCGTGAAACGTCGCACCTTGTCAGACGCTGACGTGGCGCTATCTCACCCATGCGATAGACACACGCACACGTGTCCAAATCCCATGACCCCTGTAAAAACGACGGCGATCCTTAAAATGAAGCAATAATGACTTTTTTCGGGTTGTGCATGGCGCCCGACATACTCAAATCTAACGGATTAATCCTTCCGGAAAGACTAAAATAGGATTCCGAGATCTTCGCAAAGTATCACACCATCGGCATGGCCGATACTATGATACTGGGAGGGACATGTTGGCGTATGTGTCCGGACGTCCGAACAACATGGAGCCCTTCGGAAGAAAACTTAGAGTGCACCTAATCCGCCCGGCCAGTGTCACCCTCAGCAACAGGACAAGTGGCATACCTCTTTGGACAGATGGCAACAGCAACCTAGCCGCCGCCACCCCAGGATTTACGGGATTGTATCTGCGACACATATCCGGAAAACCCACCGCCGCCATTTCAGGTGCCAAGGCTGGGTAGTATAAATACCCAGCTCATTTACTACTCTCAACTAACTTTTTACCTTTTACATTTACTCTCAATCATTACTTAGACCTTTCGGATTACCAAATACTTACTCTCACGCCGGAGCTTGGTCCTGGGATAACACCCGGGGCAAGTCTAACGTGAGTGTCTCTTGTATGTAGGTACTTCGGAACCTAAGCAAGATCTTGTCCGGAAGATTTGACTCCATCTTCGAAGAAGTTGCAGGTTTTTACTTCAACAAGTACTTAAATCTTTTTTATGTCTAGAATTTTTGTCATAACATTTTTAGTTGAATTCGAGTAGAAGGAATATATAGTACCGTCAGTTTATACCAAACTTCGCATACCCTAGTCGTATGTATATATGAGTGTTGCGAACCAGTATTTGTGAAACTCCAAACTTTATTTTCAGGACGCTGGGGAAACTCTTTCTTTCTTTCTTTAATTATATATTCTTTAAGTTTTCATCGAAACAATATTATTATTTTCATTAAAGGTTAGTATTTTTTAAATAAAAGTTTGAACTTCTAATCACTATGTCTCCAACATAGTATTTGTATAAAATTTCTTAGGGTTCTTTTTGCAATGGTTAAACAACGAGTTGAAAAGCCGCCGTTCTAAAAACAAAGTCGAAAAACCATTAAATCATCTGTTAGTACACTACCTTCTAATTGGCTTTTACGTAAAAAATATAAAGATACACGCTAAAATTCCTCGGGCCAGAGGTGACACCATGGATAGTGATATTGGGCCCAACATGTCAATGTCTCGTATCAAGTGGTGTTTGTTTAGCCTTTGGAAACCCCAAAAGTTTAGTTTCCTCTTTCAGTAGTCATGGCTAATCTATTTAATAAAAATGGGACGTAGTCATGGCTAATCCATTTACCAAAGGGCTTGTGTCCGTGTGAGAAGCTCCCCAACTAAATCGTTGTGGGTTCAAGTCCTGATTAAAACATGTAAGATAGCTTTGTGGTGTAAATGAGATAATTTATTCAGTTTAGCTTTTTTTTCTCTCATAAAGTACTTTATAAGTTTCGAGATCAAGTTTGGGTTTTCATTTGAGCACCTTTGGTTATTTTAAGGGATGAAAGAATTTGGGTATTTTCGAATTTGTAAATTATGACCGAAGTCTCAACCATGCAGGGCATGTCCTTCCACTGGATGATAGGGGTAAATTCAGAAGTAATCTAATTATGTTATGAAGTTAGTATTAAATTTAAAAAATTAAATAAATAAACTAATAAGGGTTTTTCTAACCAATGTACTCAAGACATTGGTTTACATAATCTAGTAAAGAAATTTTATGCTTATTAAATTAAAAATCTCAGTTAATTAAGATATTTTTTAAGTTTAATAAATGTGTATTAAATATATTTTTTAATTTAAAAAGGAAAATTAAGATAAATTAATGCTAACTAACTAATAGCATCAAAATACTTGCTGCTAAAACAAGAAAGTTTATTATTGAATAAAGTTCACCACTTCACCACTGGGCTAATGCAGCCCATGCTAAGTTGTTATACTTCGAAATAAAGTACGCTAGTTAATGAAAACTCAACCAACAAGTATTGAAGAGTATACTTTATACTCTCTTAGCACGTTACTTACGCGTTGCAGTGGCATATACCTTATAATTGCAATTTGCCGCGAGAAATGTTTTTAACATTTACATTTTCTGTGATAATAACTTTCTAAATTGCGAAAAATTTATTTTGAAATAACTTTAAAAAACGGTGTGATAAACTTGTTACATATTTGATGGTCTTTCTAATCACTAAATAAGTTTTATTTTATTTTATTTTACTATTTTTTTTTAAAACATTCTAATTTCTAAACATGTTTTACAGTTAGTCTCTGATAACTAAAAGTACATCAATAGAACTTAATTTACTTTCATAATTATATATTTCGCTATATAATTTATACACACTTTATACTATAATAAATAAACGAAAATACGACTGAAAATAAACTTTGTCAAAGTCCAAGGTAGAAGAAAACGTTTGATTTTATGAGTATTAATATAAGTTTTTTTTTTTTTTTTTTTTTTTTTTTTTTTTTTTTTTTTTAAAAAAAAAAAAAAAAAAAAAAAATCAAAAGCCAATTATAGTATTCCAGGCCAAGTTATATTTGACAATTAACCAAATTTTCTCTAATTTAATCAAACCCAAATTCTTCACTACTCACGGCCGTTTCACTCCACCACTCAATATCCATCAGTTGTTGATACCAATGATCAAATCCTCCATCTATTGCCCTTTTTATTCATTAACATCAATCTTCTACCAACCACTTTTTCATACGATTTGTCCGATCCAGCAATCATCTACATCCTATATTTAATTTATTTTTAATAATTTTTTTGTTTAGATCTACCTTTTTATATATATGTTTTTTTGGTTGGATCACTGAATCTATGTAAAAAAAATAATGTTTGTGTGACTGTTACATTATACAGATATTGTTTGTCTAAAAAAGCATCCAACTTGCCACCTTTTTCTTTTGTAAGCATCCAACTTATTTTTCCCTAAAAGATTCAAATGCTTTCTTAATATTGCTATTATAGCCATAAATCTGACGTGGCATGATCTAATGAAGAGTTAATTACATAAATTTACAAAAATCGTCCATGTGGCTCTAAACAATTACACCATTCGTCATTCAGTCAATTACATAAAAGGTCCCTGTGGCTGTAATAATTTACACATTTCGTCCTTGTGGCTATAAACTTAAACTAATCAAGAGTGATTTACATAAATCGTTCCTGTGGCTCTAAAAAATTTACACTAGTCGTCCTTGTGGCTCTAATATTAAAATTACCCGTTAAATGGGACGGCATTATTGTCATTTCACATTATAACACAACAAAAACACATTTTACTCAACGTATATCACACATCTTACATTTTCTTACGTTTTCGTCAATTTTTTTTATGTTTTCGTCTTTTTTTTTTTTTTTTTTGCGTTTTTTTGCGTTTTTGTCCCTTTTTTTACGATTCGTCCGTTTTTTACGTTTTCGTCTGTTTTTTTACGTTATACTCCGTTTTTTTATGTTTTCGTATGTTTTTTACGTTTTTGTCCTCTTTTTACGTTTCGTTTTTTACGTTTTAGTCCGTTTTCGTCCTTTTTTTTAGTTTTCGTTCATTTTTTTCGTTTTATTTCATTTTTTTATGTTTTTGTCCCTTTTGTTTTTACGTTTTCGTCTGTTTATTTACGTTTTCTTCAGTTTTTTTACGTTTTCGTCTGTGTTTTACGTTTTCATACATTTTTTTATGTTTTCGTCTGTTTTTAACGTTTTCGTAAAAAAAGGACGAAAACGGAAAAAAAAAAGAAGAAAACGTAAAAAAACGAACAAAAACTTTAGAGATAGGACGAAAACGTAAAAAAACGGACAAAAACGTAAAAAAACGAAGTAAAGCGTAAAAAAACAAACGAAAACGTGAGAAATGACAAAAGCGTAAAAAACGGAGTAAAACGTAAAAAAAGGAATGAAAACGTAAAAAAAAACCGATGAAAACTGACTAAAACGTAAAAAAAAACGGATGAAAACGTAAAAAAACATACGAAAACTTAAAAAACAGACGAAAACGTAAAAAAACGTAAGATGTGTGATATATGTGGAGTAAAATGTGTTTTTGTTGTGTTATAATATGAAATGACAATAATACCCTCCCATTTAACGGGTAATTTAATTTTAGAACAACAAGGACGACTAGTGTAAATTTTTTAGAGCCACAAGGACGATTTATGTAAATAACTCATGATTAGTTTATGTTTATAGCCACAAGGACGAAATGTGTAAATTATTAGAGCCACAGGGACCTTTTATGTAATTGACTCAAAGACGAATAGTGTAATTGGTTAGAACCATAGGGACAATTTATGTAAATTTATGTAATTAACTCTTAATTAGATCATGTCACGTCAGATTTATGCCTATAATAGCAAGATTAATAAAGTACTTGAATCCTTTAAAACATAAAAAGTAAATAAATAAAATTGAATGCCTACAAAAGGAAAATGTGACAAGTTGGATGACTTTTTAGACAATTAGCCCTTACCTTTATTATTAATTGAAAGGGTATTTTGTGGAACACTAGAATGGGGGTTGAATAGTTTTACGTCTTTTTAATTTTATTTTGAAAACTTTGTTTACTTTTAAAAACTTAGATTCGAATTTATGTGAACTCAACTCTTGAACAATATGAACAAATATAAGTAAATCTAAATAAACAATGCAAGTAAAGTAATGAAATGAAATGAAAAAATAGAGATGGAAAGATCTAACCGCGAGACAAAAGATTTATAGTGGTTCGGCTACAAGGACACCTTCCTTGCCCTACTCCACTCCCCGAGCACCTAACTCGAGAGTTTTCTTCACTATGTCAACAAGCTCCCTTATGGCGGAGAAAACCTTACACAACTTTTGCTTACACCGGTTTAACGACACAAAGCTAGATGTCGGGTTCTAATCGTAGCTAGAACCAATCTCACAACTTCTACACAACTTCTTCACAACTTATTCACAACGGCTTCACGACTTCTTCACAACTTCTTCACGACTTCTTCACAACTTCTTCACAACTTATTCACAACGGCTTCACGACTTCTTCACAACTTCTTCACGACTTCTTCACAACTTCTTCACACCGGCTTCACAACCTAGCGCTACTTATGTACTCTTCTACTTCTTTACACCTTCACTACTTACACACCTTAACTTCTTCACAACTTCACTACATACACACTAATCTAGCCTAAGCAATTATGCTCACACCTATCTAACAAATATACACAACTTATACAAAAATGAATGAATGATTATACAAACAACTTAGGTTGCAAGATGATACTAACACTACAAGAAAAGTGGCTTTTTAGAACCCCCATAAGCGTCATAAAATGGTACTTTTTAGGACCTTTCATTTAATAGGACCAAGGATGAAAGCGTTTCATGTAAGGCGGTCGTAATAGGTCCAAAGCGTCCTAATATCTCAAATACCTTATGAAACCAATTTTATGGTCGTATTATATGACTATGAATAACCCAAATAGCGTCCTAATAAAACCATATTAGGACACTTTTACAATGTTTTGACATGTGCTTACCTACTTTTAATCTTTTGACACACTTAAAAAGGTCCTTAAAAGTTTGTTAGGACGCATATGATGCAACATCATAGCTATTTTAGCAACCAAGAAAAGGGTCCTAATAACTCAAATAAGATTATGATACCAATTTTATGGTCGCATAATAGGTCTATAAACAACCCAAATAACGTCCTAATAAAACCATATTAGGACACTTTTACAATGTTCTAACATGTGGTAACCTACTTTTAATCTTTTGATACACATACAAGCGTCCTTAAATGTTGATTCTTAGGACGGTTATCATATACCATTATAGTTACTTTAACACCAAGAAAAGGGTCCTAATATCCCAAATACGATTATGAAACCAATTTTTTGGTCGCATAATATGTCTATGAACAACCAAATAACGTCCTAATAACAACATATTAGGACACTTTTACAATGTTCTAACATGTGGTTATCTAATTTTAATCTTTTGATACACATACAAGCGTACTTAAAAGATAATTGTTAGGACGCTTATCATATAACATTATAGCTACTTTAGCACCAAGAAAAGGGTTCTAATATCTCAAAAATTATTATGAAACCAATTTTTTGGTCGTATAAAATGTCTATTAACAACCTAAATAACGTCCTAATAACAACATATTAGGACACTTTTACAATGTTAAGCGTCCTTAAAAGGTAATTGTTATGACGCTTAATAAGTTTAATAGGACAATTTCAAAGTCCTAGTCATATGATAGGACGCTATTTTCAGCATGCACACTCTATTTTACGATATGAATAAAACATCAACTAATTATTAAATGAATAAAAGGAAATTGTATTTCAAATAAGCAATTTTCATAACAAAAGCACTAAACATAAATAAGGTATAGACATTATCCAACATAAAGTTTGTAACATTAAACAAGAAATTAAAGAAACAAGAAGCTTAGTCCGGGGTCATCATGCATCCTTTCTCAATCCTCACGGACCACCTACAAATAAACATCCAAGTCAGTTCCATGAGAAGACCTGATCACTGCGTCCGTAATCTTCTGTGATTCAGCTTTAGAGTTGAATTGTGATGTGATGTATTCAACGGAACCAAGTGAAGCCTTCAACTCTTGGTGGTATCCAAAACCTGGCTGTAACAAACAGGAAAATAAAAATAAAAAGGGGAAAGAAGAAAAAGTAACAAAAGTTCATTTTGCTTGCTATGAGAAACCTAATTATAGGAATTATGCTTCTGATGTAGCGCGTATTTACAATATTTTTTGTACAACAAGAGACATGTGACAAGTGATGTGGTATATAAGAGGATATGTTTATAGATATAGAAGGCACTACCTCAAGGCTAGACAGTGTTGCATAAAGTCCTCTACCGGGGAGATTCTCAAAGCTTTCAACATAAACAGCAGGAAGCTCTTTTTCTTGACTATGATTTATGACAGCTCTACAAAATATAAACATGCATCCAATATAGTAAACATAAAGGCAAGATAGATTCTATAAAACAATGACTGTTCAATATTTTATTTGGCATTATTTAATCCAAAAGGATAGTGTAGGCAATATGAAAGCATGACATAAATGAGCAATACCTTCCGATTGGGTGAGTGGTCCCCTTCTCCATTGCAGCTGCCACAGCAAGTGCTTCTTTCTCACAAGTGGGTACGCAACAAGAAGTCGTAGCCTCACCTCCTCTGACATGTCCATGTATCGGCTCAATTGCTTTGCACACAAATTCCCCTGTTGTCAACGTCCCTGTCTTATCAAATGCAATCGTATGGCAGGAAGCTAGAGAGTCAAAAATGTGTCCTCCCTTCAGCAATATCCCCTACACACAACAAATTTGTCAAACCTAGACCAGAAGAAGCATTGAATTCGAAATTTTAAAGTGCTTATTAGTAACTTTCCGGATGAATATAATTGCAAGAAATTAAAATGCACATAATTACGTGATCAACTGATCAAGCTTATTGGAGAAATGACCTTGGTACCCATATCAGCATTTGTTGAGATTTTATGCTTATGACATCATTCTCTATGCTATGTGTTACAATCTATGTTGGAAGAATACAGGATCCTAGTATCTCTAAATATATGCAACCTTTTGATATTTTAATCATTGAATCAAATATTATTGGCTTGGCTCAATTGAGAGCCCTACACTCTAGTTGTCTTTTAATAAAATTTAAGTGTCTTTCATATTGGTTGGGAGTCAAAAACTCAAAATTAATTAATTGTTGGTGCATCTTTTTTTTTCTTCTTCTGATTGGTTATACAAATATTTAAAATTACACGTACTGTGATGGGGGATTGGTTTGATAAATAAACATAAAACTTTACTGATAGGTATCGCTCATCCTTTCAAGTTACATATTTTTCTATATATTGAAATGAAACAGGTTCAACTATTTTACCAAACTCTTTAATATAGAATTACAGTGACGAAAACCATTATATTTTGTCAGGTGAGAAGAGAAGAGATGTATTATTCCAAAACTATGCTTAAAATTTGGATGATCCACCTATATTAAATTCCTAGTCGTATGTATCACGAACAAGCAACGGCTTAAGCATATATATATATATATATATATATATATATATATATATATATATATATATATATATATATATATATATATATATATATATATATATATATATATATATATATATATATATATATATATATATATATATATTTACATTGAAACTGTGACTATCGCCAATATTTTTAGAGTCCACCAAACAAGACAAACAACTCACCCTCACTTTTCTGTCGTGAACCAAGGATTAAAACAAGACCAAGAATAAACTTAAACAACAAGTATCTACACGTCAAAAGTAAATCGGTACCGAGTCAACTCACTCACCCACGAGTCGAACGAGTTTTGTGTTAAAAGCATAGATCCACGAGTTTTTGTTATAAAAACTTTCACATAAAGTTTTAATCCACGAAAACCATTATAAAATTTGTTATACGCTTCCAAATAAAAGAAAATAAAAAGGAATAAATAATTTCTGTTGTCATATCAACATACCAAACAAAACTGAGAGCGAGAGAGGGAAGGTGGTGGTGGTGGTGACGGCGGTGTCACGGTGGTGAGCGGCGGTGGTCTTCAAAACATGAACAAACGTACTCCTCTCGGTCTAATTAGCTCCATAAATACTACCTTCATATCGATCTACACGTTTGGCTATTAAAGTTGAGTGGCCGGAAGTTGGATGACGGCGCCGGAAAAGATGGAGAGGGAAGTGGGTGTGCTAGGTTTTTTTTTTTTTTTTTTTTTTTTTTTTTTTTTTTTTTTTTTTTTGTGTGTATTATAAGTGCCTTTATATAGTAAAACCCTAGGGACCCAAAAAGAAAATTACAAGGGACAGGGGGCGGCTGTGTAAAATTACTGCAGGGACCCATCATGTAATTTTTCTTATCTTTCTTAAAATGAGTTTCGGGACACATTTAGACCATCAAACGGTAGATTCAACGCACGAGGGTAACGCCGTTGCGTTCAGAATGAGTTTTCCAATAAAAACGAGTATTCACACTACTATTTTTGAATAAATAGTATAAAAAATCATCTTGAAATGTTTGTCGAGTTATGGTTGTTCCGGTACGCGTTATGTGTTGGTTTTCGCATTTCACGAGATACCTTCTCGTTTTCGATTCAAATAAGTTCAGAAAAGTCCAAAAGTGAGACTTGGGAAATAATAAGTATGATTTAGTATTAAAAATCTGTCCGGAAAAATTACGGGTGGTTACACCACCCGAACCCGATAACCCGATTCCTTATCGGGTCGGGTTGCGGGTGAGTTTTTAAAAAATCAAAACCCGACCCGATAACACCCCTAACTGCAGATAAGACCCGATAACCCGACCCGATAACACCCGCTGAAAATGGTGGTAGCTCGTCAAACTGGTCGTATTCTTCCTCGTCAACAACATTATCAACACCAAGTATGAGACTTCAAGCATCCTTAAGACTTTCATTACAAAGCTTCGACGGGCGGTAAAAAAAGCTTCACGGCGATACAAAAATGCACTTCGGCAATTAAACAACTCTCAACGGGTGATCCCCCGGATAAGTTTGATGAATATTTAGGAATGGCCGATAGAACATCACGCGAGTGCCTTACATATTTTTGTGATGCGGTCATTCATTTATATCGTCGAGAGTTCTTACGTAAGCCGACTTCGCAATGATCCAAATGGCGCATGAAGAAAGACATCACATTCCGGGGATGCTTGGTAGCCTAGATTGTACACATATTGAATGGAGGAATTGTCCTAGGCATTTGCGAGGCCAATATACGCGAGGTGATCATAAAGTGCCGACTATTATGATTAAATGTGTTGCTTCGCAGGATCTGTGGATTTGGCATTCGTTTTTCCGACTTCCCGGGTCAAACAACAATATCAATGTGTTGAATTAATCAGTCTTCGTTGTATCTTACTGCTCGAAATGGAACGGCTCCAGATAGTTCATTTGTTTTACGCGGGCGCTATTTCAAACGTGGCTATTATCTTACCGACGGGATTTATCCTAAGTGGTCTACGTTTGTTAAAGCGTATCCGCATCCAGTTGACCCGAAAGAAAAGAAATTCACGCGACTACAAGAGGCGGCAAGAAAAGATGTCGAACGAACTTTTGGTGTGCTTAAGGGAAAATGGATGATGTTGGATCGTCCTCTCCGGTTTTTCGAGAAAGAAAAGATTGGAAAAGTCGTCGAAACGTGTTGTATATTGCACAACATGATCATAAAGGACGACAACAGGGCAATATCACCGGTTCATATAATGGACCAACCGGTGTCGGTATCTTATGACCCAAGTGTACTACCGGAGTTACATGACGAAAACCGGAAAAACCCGAACCTAAAACGTAAATTCTATGAAATAATAACTCTAGGGATGCAAAATTAATTTTCTTAAATTCTAATCAGTAAAAGAAAATTTTAGAAAAAAGAATTATATATATATATATTTTTTTTATTAAATTTTTTATGAATTAAAAGCTAAATAAAATAAAGTAAATCAAGAAAAATAGCAAAACTATTTAGAAAATTATGAAATATTTCTGGTAAAAACTTTAAACTATTTAGAAGATAAGAAAATTAAAAACTTTGAAAAAGCTAATATGAATAAGCTGTAACAAGCTGGAACAGTTTATAAGCAAATAAGGAAAAGAAGGCTTAAAAGAAAAATGCTGCAAGTGTCTAATGAAAAAGACCCAAGGGCATGATGGTAACACGTGTGTGTGGTGAGCTGGGTGGCCAGGGTTCGAATCCCAGTCTGTGCACTTTTTCCTTTTTATTTTTTTTTTTTTTTGTTTTTCTTTTAAAAAGCTATTAAGCACTAATAAATAAGCTATTTTTGAAAAGACAACTAATTTGAAAACTACAAATAAGCTGAGAAACAGCTTATTAAATCAAACAGTGGGCTATTAAGGAGCAAAACGCAATATGAACAATGATGATAAGCTAATAAAAGCTAAAAGGATGTAAGAAGAAGCTAATGCAAACAAGATCAATTCTCAACAACCAAATTAACTCAGGATAATCAAAAAGCAATAGCCACTACCACAAAAAAGAATATAAACATCCCCTAATAGAAACCGGTTATATAATAACCAGTTCCTATTGTAAAAAATATGGGTTAGGGAAAGTGTAAAAAACCGGTTGTCATAGAATAACCACTCTCTTTAATATAAAAATTAAGAAAAACTGGTTCTGCGGAAGAGACCGGTCTTAGAAGATTAGTAAAGACACAGGTTTCTTTTAAGAAACCGGTTGTATTATATTCCACTTATAGACACCGGTTGATTACTATAAAACCGGTCTTAGTGATCTTTTGAATATGCCGAACGAAATACTATCTCAATATCTAAATTTTTGGAAATTTATATGCTATCTCAATTATTTCAACAATGACAGATTCATCGAGGATGACAAGCTCAAAAAATTCGTATTATGGTGTCATTGAAGAAATATGGGAATTGGATTACAATTTGTTTGTTATACCCCTATTCAAGTGTAAATAGGTCAATGACATGGGAGGTGTTAAAGTTGATAGGGATGGTTTCACGTGTGTCAATCTTTCCACAAATAGCTACATATCTGACCCATTCATTCTAGCAAACCAAGCCACCCAAGTATTTTTTGTCGAGGACTTAAAAGACAAGAGATAAACGACATATAGTTGGTGTTGATGATGTTGTGGATGAGGACGACTATAATCAGTTTGACGAGCTACCTCCATTTTCTAGTGGTATTCAGTGTTTAGATGAAATTCTTGATGATACTATTTATTTAAGATCGGATCATCAAGAAGGACACGAAGAATGACGAGTCAGGTAATAAAATAATTTACTCAAGTTAAAATTAAATTTAAGCTAATATACTTATTTTATAGTCAACAACTAATGTATTTTTATACATTTGTTATTTTTGCAGGCACTAAAAACTCAAGACATAGCCGAATAAATTAAATAAATAGCATATATTATGCAATAATTTCTTTTCTCCAACTAAATAAGTCATTATATAATTTCATCTTTTATTTAAAAATAAAATTAAAAAAAATAAAAATAAAACTATAGATATAACCCATGATCCACAACTTCTCCCCTAAACTCTCCCCCCAATTTCTCCATTCAATGGCTGATCTGGCAGCAAAAGCAAAGGAAGCATTCATCGACGACCATTTCGAAGTCGCCGTTGACTACTACTCTCAGGCCATCGCTCTCGATCCTGAGAGCTCTCATCTTTTCTCTGACCGCTCTCAGGCCAATATTAAGCTCAATAACTTTACCGGTATATATAACACCTTTTTTTTTTTTTTTTTTAATAAATTCTGTTACGATTCTGTTATTAATAGATAATGCACTTATGTCGCGTGTTATCGGTACCTTTCATTATTGTGTAGACTTTGATTAGTGATTTTGTATATATGAGATGTCGGAATACAAAATTGGATACAGTTTGCCTTTTAAGTTAGTGGTAGTGATGATGATAATGTATTAAACTGATGTCACCTTTTATCGATACTCGTAAACCTAGCTTTTGTAATTCTATAGCCTTTGATTAGTGTTTTGAACCTAATTATAGGATGTCAATTGGATAGTGTTTACTTTTTAAGTTAGATGATGCTTATAATGTAATAAACTGATTATATCGCGTGTTATCATTACTCGTAAACATAGATTTTGTAATTGTATAGTCTTTGATTTGTATATTAGTTAATGCTGTTAAGCCCATTTGTTGATGTTAGGGTCATTTATCTGAGTTTGAGCACATCAAATGGTATTTTCCTTCTTCTTAAATTTAACTTTGATACGCAATTGTTACTTATTTTAAGGTTAATATCTGTTGACAAAAGCTCATAACCATCTGCGGGACCCATCTACAAAAGCTCGCACAATATAAGTTGATACAGCTGTAGTAGGAATTATTGCTTGATATATGGTGATTTTGAGTCAATTTGTGTTAATTGTATTGAAGTTGGTATCTGCTTATTCTTTAAATAGATAAACTCTTTGAAATAAGCAATACCAAATGCCCGTACATCAAATTTAATGATACTATTCCCAAATGCCCCGTAACATCAAATTTAATGATACTATTGTTTTATGTATGCAGCTTAGTTGTTGATTTAGCAATGGAACAGTTTAAACTTCTGGAAGGCAATGGTTCGTTCAATGATGTTCATACTACGCAGAGTGATGTTCATATGACTCAGGTGGTGAATAATGGTGGAAAACAATTGGGAAACGAGGAGAAGAAGGCTGCAGTTCATGAAGAGATTAAGAAAGTGAACACTACTAGAAAAATAGCCTTTAATGACTCCTAAATTATGACACACACATTTTATTGACAAGCAAAAGTGTGAGTCAACGAAGAGGGTGTGGGTTGGTTTGTGTTTCGACCAAGCATAGCAGCCAAAAGGGTGTTTGTTTGGTCCTAATTCTCGGCTAAGAACAGCCCAACGAGGGGTGTTGTTGGCTGAGAAACCAGCCCCAATCGAGGGCGATCGTTGGCTGCAACAACAGCCCCAAGTGGCAGGTGAGTCTGATTTGTTTTATCTGCTCGTCCTGGTCCTGGCTATTACTAACCAGTTTTCTTTTTGTTTGTTTTACTTGAAACTTAGGCAGATATCTACGTTTCATGGGATATCAAGTCAATTATGTTCGAAACTTTACTGATGTTGATGATAAGGTCAGTCAACTTTCCCTATTGTACCTTTATGATATATGTTGTCTTATAAAGGTTTATAGTTTACTGCAAATAAGACTAGCATGATACCAAATTCAGTCCGTTATTGTGGTTTATGAGAACATCACAATAATAAACTTAATCTATATATTATTGGTATATCGGCACATGACCTGTTATTTAAATTTTACAGTGCTTATACTGTTATAGCATTTAAAGCTTTAGACACAGTAGTTTTGTGGTCAAGTAGTCGCAGAACCAAAGTACATTCCCTTGTTTCAGGTTTTTGGAACCCAAATTAAACATGAGTATTGATTGTTTTACTTTTGACTGCAATTAGCCTTACAAGAAACATGTTAAGGATCCACATGACAGAGAACTTCATCTTCTGGTTTTATGCTTAAATTGTCTTCTGCATTTTAAAACTGCATTGATAAATACCACAATCTTAATGGTTCAGCAACTAAATTTACTCAAATGATTTGCTCTGTTCTGACCTAAGACACTGAATTCAAATACCAACTGCTGGTTATAGTGTTATACATGTATGACATGATAGCTTACTCCAAATTTCAAATTCTGTAGATAATTGCTCGAGCAGGTCAATTGGGAGAGGATCCCATCAGCTTGAGCAGACGATTTTGTAAATAGTTTCATCAGGATATGGAATATCTTCATTGCCTACCTCCTACTATTGAACCTCGTGTTTCTGATCACATGCCGCAAATCATTGATATGATAAAACAGGTGCGCTCTTTACAGTATTATTTGTATCCATCACTAGGAAAGATCATTTACTCCTTTATCAAGACCACTTTGTGCCTAGAATTGTCTCATCAAGTTTCAGTGAATAGCGAGTCATTTTACTTTATTTCTTATTCAGTCACTCGACATTACAAGTCATAATTGTTTGTAAGTCAGATGTTTTTTATGATGGTCAAAAGTTAAATGTATTCATAATGTTTTCCATGGGTTGGATGTTCTTAACAACTTTTTAGTCCAGAGACTAGACTAAAAATGAAGTGATGGTATGTTATTTTTTAATGCAATTTGCACTTTTTGTGCTTACAGACTACTAATAAATATCTTAATTTCTGATAGTTGGAAAAGTTTGCATGGGCAGGGGTAACATTATATTTTGATTAGACATCTCTATGTTACTTCTTTGAATGGCTTATATCGAATTCTGCTTGTATTGTATTTGTCAGATCGGGGAAGGTAACAAAGAATACACGGATGATGATTTGGATGAAATTCGTGAAAAATGGGCAAATTATGTGGCAAACTTCATTTTCCGGGCTTGATAACTATGTAATTTAGCGGTTTATGAATATAATTAACTTATGGTTAATTTTAGATTTGGATGATTTAGCGGTTTATGACAATTTTAGAATTGTAGTTGTATGAAACACATTGTTTTGATATATATGAAATGCGTTTTTTTTTGCTATTTGTGTATTTTTTTTGTGTTATGACATTACTGTTATTTAATGTCTGGATATTAATTATTTTATAAAAAATATATTTTTTTTAAAAATTTTGAATTTGACACGCAAAACAGGGGTCATAAAATGTTTGTCGTAAAAGGTGTTGTCGTAAAAGAGGGTCATAAAATGTTTGTCGTAAAAGGAAGTCATAAACGCGTGTCATAAATTCATGACGCGCCCAGGGCGTGTCATATTGCTTTATGACGGGTAGATCAATGACACCAAAAGGCGCGTCATCTGACCCCTTTAATGACACCAAATCGGCGTCATTAAAGGCATTTTTTATAGTAGTGGAACTTGCTTCCTGCGCATAGCACTTACGCAACTCATCGGATGCGGGTTCTCAACAAAATTCTGCAGCTATTATCTGTTCAGGTATGGGTTAAGTCAATAAGCAACAACTATTTATTTACTGAGTATCCCTGAGTATGGCTTCATCTTGTTTAACATCAAGTACATGAAAATTATGACATTAGGATGTTTACCTATGCAAATTTGTATCTTCTTTTCCCGCAATGTGCTATGACATGTAAGCATGCTGTAATTGCTTTCGCCCATAATCTTGTTGCAGTGCTTTTAGATTCATGATCATAATTATTCCAATAAGCTTAGGGAGATACACGTTATAGCCATGAGAAAGGATGGATCACAAATACCGGTTCTGATATTTGATTAGAATTCATATATTAGAGCGTTCAGCGTTCACATAAGGTAATAGGCCTGACATTTGAAGTTAATCAGTTATAATGTTGCCTCGAGGTAGATTGGAACTAATAAGGTGAACATAAATTTCAAGATGTTGGACCATTGGTTCATTCAAGGCACTAGTTTTCTTTTCGTGCTATCTCATAGGAGACTTATGTGCTTGGGTTGTCAATGCAAACTATATTTCACTATTGTAAACATGCACAAAAGACAATATATTTGTAAGAATATTAAGTGAAAATTCCGATAGGATTGTCGACTCTTTGACCATTGTGCCTGTCTGTCTAAATACACACTAGAGTATTATTCATGAGAATATGCCGAAAAAACACAACAGCTAGTTAAATGGCGATTTTGGAGAAAATATGAACATTCATGGACTTTTTTTTTTAATTCAAAATTGTAGTTTTCTCGTTTTGACAAAATTAAGAATTGTCTATGATGCAAAGTCAAGGGACGGTAGTTTGAAAGGTCGATCACTCCTGATGGTATTATGTAGTAGCTCTAAAAAAAATTTTTTTGAAAGGCTGTAGTAGTTCAACTAACTGAGCTGTGGCCTAATTGCATCCATGGATCTCTTTAACCATTTGTTTGTGACTTTGAATCTTTTTGAACACATTGATGGATATCTCTGTTGACAGTTTTAAACAGGAAAGAAGTTGGACGTCCACATGTCATCCGTGGAAACTCCCAGATACTTGTTTTTTAAAATCCCAGCTTGACATTGTGTTTGATTGTCAGCCTATCAAACTAAGCCAAAGTGACATGAAATGTATCAAATGCTAAGCTAAATCTTAAACAAAGAAGATAATTATTTGTAATCATATTTGATCATTAGTTTCTATAATATTGAAACAAAGGGACAAAAACTTTACTCCGTATTATTCTGGTTGGTCACCCAACCTACTTGACCTGCGTACTTTGCCATTTGTATGTTTTTTTTTCAGATGATGGTCACATAAGACTCAAAACAAGCAAAAGAACTATGGGAAAGACGCGGAAATGCCCTACTGGACAACCTCGGACGCGGACGCGGCTAAACCTGACAAATTTTTAGTACGGGTCCATAACTAGTGCACAGAGCGTTTCGGCTGATGATTTTGATGTTTCTGTGATAATGTTTAACATAATACATCAATATGCGATTTGTTGTTTCTGTGATGTATATATTTTTTGTTTTTAACTTACTGATGTCTCTGATTTTTGTTAATAGGCAGTCATCCTCTATCAATTTCATGAATATGAGAAGTGTTTCTCCATTTTGGAGAGACTATATCATAAAATTTTCAGATTTTTCTAAACAATTCTAGTAATTTTAATAATTTAATTAGTTTAAAATAGTTTTTTAATTCGTAGTAAATTAAATAATAATCAGAAAAATATAATTCTTTTTTCTAAAATTTTCTTTTATTAAATAGAACTCAGGAAAATTATTTTGGCATTTCTAGGATTAGAATTCCATCGTTTTTTGACGTTTAGGCTCGGGTTTCCCGGTTTAAACGCGTGTTCTATTTTTCTTTACGTTTTTAGCTACGTGTTCTTTAGAGTGTCGTTTTCCTTGCTTATTAAGTCATTTTTAGTTAATGTTCACATATTTTAGATTAAAAATCCAAAATCTCTTGGTTTTCACTATTCAAACACGTATCACGAATCGAGATCACAAATTCCATTCATCCTTCGTTGGGGATAACGAACCGGGTTACACATACTTCACTTGTGTTTCCTTGGAAATAATTACACATTGATTTTAGCGAATCAAATTTTTGATAAACCTTCTAAAAAACTGATATTTTATGACTCAAATATGAAGTGTCCTATTATGGTGTATGATAATATAACCATAATAAATAATCATCTTATAAAGGTTAAGGTTATAAGACCCAAGTGTCAAAGGTCCTATTAAGTTTTATTAAAATATAACTTTTCCAATTAAGCGTTCTATAAAATTGATGTTTTATGACTAAAACTTTAAGTGTCCTATTATGGTGTATCAACCTATGAGACCCAAGTGACAAGGGTCCTACTAAATTTTGTTATAATAAAACTGTTGAGAATAACCGTTGTAAAAACCTGATGTTTTGTTACTTAAATAGCTAGTGTCCTATTAAGTTTTGTTATAATAAAACTTTTGTGAATAAGCGTTCCATAAAACTGATATTTTATGACTCAAATATCAAGTGTCCTATTATGGTGTATCAAGTTTTGAGACCCAAGTATCAAGTGTCATATTAAGTAATGTTTAAATAAAACTTTTGTAAATAAGCGTTCTAAAAAACTGATGTTTTATGACTCAAATAAGAAGTGTTCTATTATGGCGTATGGTAATAAAACCATAACAAATAAGCGTACTATAAAGGTTAATGTTAAAAGACACAGGTGTCAAGGGTCCTATTAAGTTTTGTTAAAATAAAACTTTTGCAAGTAAGCGTTCTATAAAACTGATACTTTATGACTCAAATTTCAAGTGTCCTATTATGGTGGATGAATTTATGAGACCCAAGTGTCAAGTGTCATATCAAGTTATGTTTTAATAAAACTTAATATGAATAAGCATTATAAAAAGCGGATGTTTTATGACTCTAAAAAGAAGTGTCATATTATGGTGTATCATAAAAAAACCATTATGCATAAGCGTCCTATAAAGGTTAACATTATAATACCCACGTCTTAAGGGTCCTATTAAGTTTTGTTATAATAAAACTTTTGCGAATAATCGTTTTAAAAAAATGATGTTATATGACTCAAAAATGAAATGTCCTATTATGGTGTACGATAATAAAACCATTGTGCATAAGCGTCCTATAAAGGTTAACGTTATAATACCCACGTGTCAAAGGTCCTATTAAATTTTGTTATAATAAAACTTTTATGAATAAGCGTTTTAACTAACTGATGTCTTATGACTCAAAACTCAAGTGTCCTATTATGGTGTATTATAATAAAACCATAATGAATAAACGTCCTATAAAGGTTAAAGTTATAAGACCCAAGTGTCAAGGGTCTTATTAGGTTATGTCATAATAGGACATCTAGTGATCAAGTGTCGTATTACACTATCACATAATGGGACACCAACAACTAAATGTCTTATAAAGTAATTTATTAGGATCTATATTTTAAGTGTCCTATTAAGTTATAGAGTAAACTACATTTTTGGTCCTCGTGGTTTACCGGGTATAACGGTTTTGGTCCAATAGTTTCAAACGTGTCGGGTTTCGTCCATTTTCGCTGACCCGTAACGGGTTTGGTCCAAATTTATGTTGTCTGTTAGTTAGACTAGTTAAAAAACCGTTGAAATGACTAAAATACCCTCGGATGATGATGTCCAATGACTAAAAAGCCCTTTTCTTTATTATTATTATTATTATTATTATTATTATTATTATTATTATTATTATTATTATTATTATTATTATTATTATTATTATTATTATTATTATTATTATTATTATTATTATTATTAGAGTATTATATATCAAAAACATATAAAAGATCATCAGAACATTTCCCAAACACCAAATCCACCACCACCAAATCCCATCTCCATCGCCATCGCCATCGCCACCCTCTCTCACTTGTTCTTCTCCCACCTCCGGCCAAAAATTACCGGCCACCACCAAACCCAGAAAACCTTCTACAAAAATCGAATTCTTTTTTGATTTCTTGACTACAAACAATCGAATTTTTTTTTTTGATTTCTTGACTACAAACAATCGAATTTTCTTTTGATATCTTGACTCCATTTGAATTCTTTTTTGATTTAACTTCATCCAACGAATGAAACTATAGAAGTGGTTTTTTGAATTCTTTTTCGAGCCATTATGGGAGATGAAGATGAAGTGTTTAGGAAATGAAAATCGGTGTTGGTAAGTGTTTAGGAAATGAGTTGATTATATTTTTTTTGTTGTTTCGTTAAGGGTTTGAGATGTGGGCCGATTGGTTTGAAGTGAGTTGAGTGAGTTGAGTCGAGCCGTGTTGTTAGATTTGGTCTTGTTTTGGATCTTGACTCCACAAGTATAATGGTTTTGGCCGTGTTGTTAGATTTGGCCGTGTTGTTAGATTTCGTTAAGGGTTTGAGATCTTGACTCCACAAGTATAATGGTTTTGGATCTTGTTTTGATTGGTGTTGTTAGATTTGGTCTGATTGGTTTGAAGTGAGTTGAGTCGAGCCGTGTAAACTCAAGCCGAGACATTGTGGTCTCGGCGAGGTGAGTGTCAAACTTAGCTTGTGAATATTTTTGGATTTGGTATGATATTCGAGCCATAGGTTAGAGTGGATTTAGTGGTTGTTGTGGATGTTGAAGTGGATGTTGAAGATGATGAATTTGGTTGTATATGTTAACTGGTTTCAGATTTCATGCTTATTTCCGTGGTTTATAGTTTTGAATCAGTTGAGTTTTGTTTTATTTCGTGGGTTAGAGTATCGGGTCGTGGTTGTAACTTGATTAAATAAATGTGGTGATGGGTCAGTTTTGTTATTGAATAAGAGCTGGTGGTTGTGGTATTGGATTTTGTGAGGGAAGAGATGTGGGACTGAGAATGATGGTGGTGGTGGTGGTGGTTAGGAAGATGGTGATGAGGAGGATGAGTGTTGTGATGGTTATGATGATGGTTGTGGTGGTTGTTGGTGATGGGGTTTGCATTTTAATCATGGGTTAGTGATAAAGTTTGAATCTTGATGTGGGTTTTAAAAATCTTGATTTGTTAGTGGTTGTTATGGTGGTTATTGGTGGTTGGTTATGGTGATGATGGTGGTTGAGATGGGTTTTGTAACATCAGTGTGTACTCAAGAAAATAATACACAGGGGAGTGAGTGATTGAGTGAAATGACCAAAATGCCCCCAGATTTAACGGTCAAAGTTAGTCTAACTAACAGTCAACATAAATTTGGACCAAACCCGTTACGGGTCAGCGAAAATGGACGAAACCCGACACGTTTGAAACTATTGGACCAAAACCGTTATACCCGGTAAACCACGAGGACCAAAAATGTAGTTTACTCTAAGTTATATGATAATATGACCCCAAATAATCAACCATCCTATTATATAACTTTTTAGGACACCGCCTAAGTAGCAAATATTTAAAAAGGACCCTAAACGCTCATATGTCCTATTAAACAGTTTTTTAGGACTCCATTATCATACCGTCCCAGAAAAAGGGTCCTAAAAAGCCACTTTTCTTGTAGTGTAAGTTGCAATACTTCTTCTCTAGTTGTTGAAGGAGTATTCTTCTTTTGCACTTGAATGGTAGAAGCTTGGATCACTTGGAAACCAATGCTTAAGAATATATGATCAAAGGATTTAGAAAGGATTTTGAAGGATAAGAAGAGATTTAGAACAGAAGGTTTGGGGTGCAAAAGGTGAGGAAAAAGTCCAGGAAAAGTCCAGTATTTATAGGCAAATCTGGACAGCTGGAGGAGCGGGGCGGTCCCCTAAAAATTAAGGGGGCCGCCTTGTATATTTAAGGGGGCCGCCCATCTGATTGTTGCTCAGATTTGTCTTTTTGTGGGGAAGGTTTTTCTGGAACTTTTTTATCATTTTTGGTTAAAAATTTGAATTCATAATTTTATAAAAGATTAAACATTTTTATTTAATACCAAAAATGATTTTCTAAAATATATAAAATGTTTTGGGTCATTTTATAAAAAATCTAGTGATTAAGAAAATGTTCCTTTGATCATATAATGCATTAAGCATTTGTTCATTCATACCTTAAGTGATTAAGTTGTAGAAATGAATATTTCCAATAAATACTTGTTTACTTAATAAGTTTATGTTTGATGAGTTTACATTTTGTGATCATCAAAACATAGAGATATGAATAAGTATTGATAATGTTTTTAGGCATTATTTATATCAACAATCTCCCCCTTTTTGATGATTACAAAACTTAAACTCATTAAATCCAAAACATTATTTTTGGACAAGTATTTAGTGAGTGTATATTCACTTCTCCCCCTTTTTGTAGAATCAAAAAGGTTATGCCGACAAATTTCAGATACGAAATTTGTCGGGGCGAAAACTCCCCCTTGATGTGTGCTCCCCCTCGTTTGAGGGCACCAAGGAATCGAGATATGGAATACTTGCAAGAAGAATATTAGAAGCACAAGCATACATAGCAAAATATGGAATATAAAAACAAAAATCATGGCAGACAACAACCATGGCAAACAAATATTAAGAACATATAGCAAGACATTAATTAGTATGCTTGAAACATATAACAAGAAAAAGGTCCTAAATTGCCAAAGAGAGCTTTCGGACTTGCTTGCGACACGAAAGCTTGGAAAATAAGCATACAGTTATGCTTAGATGGTTGATGGTAGAGTGTTTGGAATGGAATTGGTTGAGTGAGGGTAAGGATGTTAGATTAATAGAGGTATATTTTTAGAGGTGGAGAGTTTGGAACGGAGTGGGTTGATTGAGGGTTAGAGTGTTGTGCTAGTGGAGGTGTTGTGCTAGAGTTTGGAGTGGAGGTACGACAAGGACAATAGTTGACATGATTATCAACTTGATTCAAGTTGTGGGGGTGAGGTAAGCAATTTAAGTAGAGTGAGGATGGAGGATCGAGGTTGGCCCTTATTGTGTTGTGCGAGGTGTATAGCAAGGAGATCACAAAGGTCATGGATTTGGTTTATATTTTCACGGAACCTTTCCTTTTCCGTGAGAATGTGGATTTGATCATTTGGTGGAAGTGGATGAAATTGAGGTGTGTGGTTTGAGGTAAAATTGGATGTTTGACCAATATGATGAGGGTTTTGAAAGGTTTCATTGAGATTAGTTTGAGGTTGAGATGTGTAGTTTGGAACGAAGGTGGAGGTTGAGGTTATTTTGTGATGAAAGAGGGCTAGAAGGGAGTTGATCCAATCTTGCGTTGAGCAAGGTGTAAGGCAAGAAGAGCACAAAGCTCATGGGCTTCTTTAAGTTCTTCAATGAACTTCAAGTGTTTGAAAGAAGGTTATGTAGTGGGTGTGGTGATGAAGATGTTTTGGTATTGGTTGATTTGGGATGAGATGTTTGGATATGAACATAGAAGAAGCTGTGTGGAATGTTGGTGTGAGTTTTGAGTGGATGATGGTAGATATGGTTGAAGATGAGATTATTAGTGTTTTGGAGTTCATAGTTGTGATGAGATGAGGGATTTCATGAGATGGTGTTTTTTGGTTAATATCAGAGTGGATGATGATGGAGTAAAAGTGGATGTTGGTTATTATGAAGTTTGTGAAGGGTTATGGATGGTTGGATTGGGATATGAATTGAGACAAAGTGGGTGAGGTGTTGGTTGTTCATCTTTGTTATGATGGACTTGTTTCGGGGTTTGGTTTTCTTCTCCAAACGGGTTTTTCGGTCATCGTCCTTAGGATTTTGGCTTTGGTTTGATGGGAGATGGCATGATGAGATGATGGAAGATTATGAGGAATGAGAGTGATTATAGTGTAAGATTGATGGGATTAAGGAATGGATAAAATTTGTTGGATGGATTGGAAGTGAATTTTGGGAAGTGTGGGATGAAATGGGCTAAAAAATAGAAAAGGAGACAGCACTTTCGACCATCAGATGGCCGGTCCCCTTAAATAGGGGCCGGTCCCCTTAAACATTAAGGGGGGCGCCTTATGATTTAAGGGGGCCGCCCATCTGTAGGTTCCCAGATTACTGAAAATGGGTTTTTAGCAGAAAATTGTAGAAAGGGTTGTGTTTTTGGTTTTAGTTTCAAGCAAATCCAACTCTTTGAGGCAATTAAGCATGTAATAGATATCTATGCAAAACATGTTAATTAAAGAGATTAAGCAAACAAGTAATTTCATCTAGCATGTAAACATACTCATCAAGCAAGTAATTTATATGGACTAGGAAACAATAAACTACACCAAGTATTTTCTAAATTATATGTAAGTGGGAAGATTAATGAACTATTTGAGGGATCCTAATGTGTGCCTATGTGCAATAAATGGGAACTTAAGATAGCATGGACTTCTAGACTTGTTACAAACAAAATCTTAATAGACAAACCATGGTCCGCTTGATTTGACTTAGTTCACTTATAAATGTCATGTACATAAGTATAGATGACAAATATGAGATCACCATGCATGATTTAAAGAAATGTTTTTAGCATTATTCAACAATGTTTGAAAGTGGGTTTTTATGTAGATGTGAAAGTTATTTGAATAAAATAGATTGGGTTTTATTTCAAAAAATGTGTTTATGAAGAATGGGTAAAAAAAAATTTCCAATCTTTGACTTTGATCGAAACAGAATTATGGACATAGATTAAGAAGAAAGATGAGATAGTAAAACATGTTAATAGAAAAGTGAAATAGTCCTTAAAAAAATCATTTTTCCAAAATGTGAAGTTTCTGTATATTTTTAAAGATACTCGATTTTTGACAATAAATACCATTAATCCTAGATAAAAAAATGGTTGTTTAAAAAAAATCTCATGCTCAAGGGAATTGGTTAAGGCTATTGTCACATGCTACCCTTTTCTACAAATCCTATGGTCATAAGAAAGTGATGACGAACTTCTATATGTTTGATGCGAGAGTGTTGAATGGGGTATAACCTAACATCTATAGCTCCTTTGTTGTCGCACACTTATCTAACTTGATGCCATAGTCTACGAGAGCTTGTTTCATCCATAGTTTTCTAACACGAGAAATCTAATCTTACTTCTATGTTAATGATTAATCCACTTAATTCATTTCACTTCATCACCATGAGTTTTCTAATAGTGGACATAGAAGATTTCTATTTTAAACGTTATAGCTTAAGAGGGCCAAAGGGAAAAGAACAAGTAATTCTAGGTTCTAAGTAGATTCATATAAGCTATTATGTGTATATATATATAACTAGGCATTATGAGCTAAATAGGCATGAAATAACTAGTCATTAATCTATGCATATATTATAGCAATAAACTTAAAAGGAAAGCGTAACTTTTAGTCTTCAGTAGATTTTTCTTCAAACGCTTCAAGGTGTCATATTGACTTATGGAAGCCAACCATAGATGAGTTTCCGAATTATTCAATGAGTGACGATTTAGCCACTTGGTCCCCATTGTCCCATTTTTTCAAAATTATTTGAACCAAACATGGTTTGCATTTGCATGTATGGTGAAAGTATTCCCCAAGGGTTGAAACTTGGTTGAAGTGAATAATTCCACATTGGATTATTATTATTATTAGGAAAGTTTTGTCTACTTTGATTTCTTCTAGGTTGAGGGGTTTTAGACCGAGGATGAGGATTATTTGGTCTAATTAGAGGTGGAGTTTTAGATCTTAATTTCGGTTTAGAAAATCCGGTTTTGGCTTTCAATGATGGTTTATAAAAACTTTTTACTTCCTCATCACTCGCAATAGGTATTTTTCTATCTTTTATAAGTATATACTTAGGTTTCGACTCTAATGGTTTTTGTTTACTAGATTGACATTCAAACTTTGCATTTTTATTTTCACTAGTTGAAACATTATTTGAGTTGAATCCTAGACCGGTTTTATCTCCTGAAGTTCCATGAACACTTATTATTTTCTTAAGTGAGTTACTACTATTTTTAAACTTGTCAAGTTTGGAAATTTCATCTTTAAGTTTTTCGTTTTCATTTCTGACCTCTAGACATGTTTTGCATTCTATAAAAACTTCTTTTCCTTTTTCTAAATGTTGTAGTTTAATTTTTAATTCAAGTACTTCATTTTCTAATCGATTATTAATAAGTTTTAGTGATTTATTTTTATCTATGACTTTTTGACCTAATTTGCATAACCTATTATATTCATTATCTAGGTCTTTTTCGTCTAATGATTGATTTTTGTCACTAAAGTATTCGGTTTTGGAAAGTACCTCATTTGATGTCTTTGCCATAAGACATTTTTCGTCGTTTGCTTTGTCCACTTCGTCTTTGTCGCTATCACTCCATGCTCCGCTAACAAAGGCGCTTTGGTAATCATAACCCGGTGGCTTTGGACATTCGCCAATGAGATGGTTTTGGCTTCCACATCTAAAACACTTTCTTTTCCCGTAGTTATCATTCCTATTTCTTTGAAACGATCTTCTTTCATCTCGTGGTTGTCTTGTGAATCTTCCTCGTCTCTTGAAAAATTTCTTGAACTCTCTTACGGCCATTGCATATTCTTCATCTTCACTATCGTCACTCGAATCGTCATCATTACTAAGTTCCTTTTTGGCTTTTAGCGCAAAAGATTTGATTTGATCTTTCTTGCTCTTGACCGTTTTCGAGTCTCTCTTTATAATTTCTTCGTGGACCTTTAAGTTGCCGATAAGTTCATCAAGCGATAGCGTCATCAAGTTCTTCGATTCTTCAATAGCCGTGACCTTCGCGCGCCATTTTGGATGTAATGCCCTAAGAAATTTCCTTACACAATTTTTACTAGAAAAAGTCTCATCAAGTGCTTTTAAACTTGTGATAATAGTGTTAAATTTAGCAAAAGCATTATCTATTAATTCCTCTTCCGGAATCGTAAATTGTTCATATTGTTGAACAAGAAGATCTATTTTATTATCTTTGACTTGACTATTACCTTGGTGAGTTATTATTAAGGAGTTCCAAATTTCTTTTGCGGTTTCACACATAAAGATCCTTTCGTATTCTTTACGTGGTAACACATTATAAATAACCATTTTTGCCTCATTATTTTTAGCTAGTTTCTTTTTCAAATCATCATTTTGTTTTTCAAAAGGTACAATCTCATCTCTTTTAGTTAAAGGATTATTTTGAATAGGGGGAAATCACCACAGGTAATAACATGCCAAAGATCAAGATCTTTTGATTTCACATAAGTTTCGAATCTATTTTTCCAATAAAGAAAACCATCACTTTCAAATAGCGGTGGTCTTTGCATAGATTGCTCTTCTAAATATTTTTTCGATTCCATAGATCGATTCAAGTTTTAAAATGCAGTTTATTTTAAAAATCTTGTTTGACGTGGCTCTTGATACCAATTGTGGAAAACTAGAAGGGGGGGGGGGGTTGAATAGTTTTACGTCTTTTTAATTTTATTTTGAAAACTTTGTTTACTTTTAAAAACTTAGATTCGAATTTATGTGAACTCAACTCTTGAACAATATGAACAAATATAAGTAAATCTAAATAAACAATGCAAGTAAAGTAATGAAATGAAATGAAAGATAGAGATGGAAAGATCTAACCGCGAGACAAAAGATTTATAGTGGTTCGGCTACAAGGACACCTTCCTTGCCCTACTCCACTCCCCGAGCACCTAACTCGAGAGTTTTCTTCACTATGTCAACAAGCTCCCTTATGGCGGAGAAAACATTACACAGCTTTTGCTTACACCGGTTTAACGACACAAAGCTAGATGTCGGGTTCTAATCGTAGCTAGAACCAATCTCACAACTTCTACACAACTTCTTCACAACTTATTCACAACGGCTTCATGACTTCTTCACAACTTCTTCACGACTTCTTCACAACTTCTTCACAACTTATTCACAACGGCTTCACGACTTCTTCACAACTTCTTCACAACTTCTTCACACCGGCTTCACAACCTAGCACTACTTATGTACTCTTCTACTTCTTTACACCTTCACTACTTACACACCTTAACTTCTTCACAACTTCACTACTTACACACTAATCTAGCCTAAGCAATTATGCTCACACCTATCTAACAAATATACACAACTTATACAAAAATGAATGAATGATTATACAAACAACTTAGGTAGCAAGATGATACTAAGTTGCAATACTTCTTCTCTAGTTGTTGAAGGAGTATTCTTCTTTTGCACTTGAATGGTAGAAGCTTGGATTACTTGAAAACCAATACTTAAGAATATATGATCAAAGGATTTAGAAAGGATTTGGAATGATAAGAAGAGATTTAGAACAGAAGGTTTGGGGTGCAAAAGGTGAGGAAAAAGTTCAGGGAAAGTCCAGTATTTATAGGCAAATCTGGACAGCTGGAGGAGCGGGGCGGTCCCTTAAATAGGGGGGCGGTCCCCTTAAAATTAAGGGGGCCGCCTTGTATATTTAAGGGGGCCGCCCATCTGACCGTTGCCAAGATTTGTCTTTTTGTGGGGAAGGTTTTTCTGAAACATTTTTTACCATTTTTGGTTGAAAATTTGAATTCATAATTTTATAAAAGATTAAACATTTTTATTTAATACCAAAAATGATTTTCTAAAAGATATAAAATGTTTTGGGTCATTTTATAAAAAATATAGTGATTAAGAAAATGTTCTTTTGATCATATAATGCATTAAGCATTTGTTCATTCATACCTTAAGTGATTAAGTTGTAGAAATGAATATTTCCAACTAAATACTTGTTTACTTAATAAGTTTATATTTGATGAGTTTACATTTTGTGATCATCAAAATATAGAGATATGAATAAGTATTGATAATGTTTTTAGGCATTATTTATATCAACATATTTTATGGATTATATCAACTGTAGTTGTTGACCATTCAATATATTTGTATCTTGGTGTAACATATGCTTAATTGGTTTTAATGCTTAAAAAATGACGTAGTGCATTTAATGGAAGGAATAACATTCGTCCATTATATGTAGTTTAGACTTACTAGTGAATATAAACCAAGTATGCATTACATGAAAAAAAAATACTAGCGATAAGCCGATAATCCACTATCAATTTATTAATCTTGCTAGAAATGTATGTTACAAGTTCCCACTGAACGGATAAAAATTACTTACTCAAGGCATTTTGGCAGGCTAAGTTTTTGACTCATAGTACGCAGTCTAACCAGAATATCGCTGAGATAAGTTGTCGCTATAAATCTGTATTCGATGATGGGTGCAAGTGCAACCTTGATACTGTGTTCAATAATGGTCCTTTCATTACAACCTTGATATTAGTGCATGTGTTTCAAGACTTTATGATTCTGTGTATTTTAAGGGGTGTTTGTTTAAACTTATATGTGGCTTATTAGCTTATTTGTTTTTCGGCTTATATTACATAAGCTTTAATTTTTTGGCTTATGTTGAGTGAGCTCATATAAGTTTATTATGATATGATAAACTCATATAAGCCCATAAGTCTCAAAATAAGAAAGAAAATTGAGGTATATGAAATATAAGCCGGAATCAAATAAGCTCATAATCCCACATATAATCTTAAACAAACACCCTTTTAGTACAGAGCGGATATACTTAAGTAACAGTATGCATAGATATATAGTTTCACAATGGTTGTTTTTTGTAATATTTTATAGATTTTAATAATAAATGCATACTCTTCTTTAAATTCTGTTAAAGAATGCATACCCAGTCAAATTCATGCGTCACCCACGGCTCTTGTATTGATTTCTTGCGTATCTTGTGCTACTCTAAAAATAACGAACATATACATCTATTTACAGCCAGGAGCCATGTGTAAACTATTCCATTAAAACATTTATAAATTAATACTTTATAAATTAATAATCTTGATAAAATTAATAATTTATCAAGTCTCAACTTGGTAACAATACAAATTTGGATCTCAATCGATAAAATAATAAGATAATAAGTTTTTTAAACCCCAATGTATATATGTATATTGGTTCTAACGAAACTATAAATTAATTATTACTAAAAAAAATTCATATATATACATGTGATACACTTCAAAATTATGAGATTTTTTAGTAAAAAATGAATCTATAGTCACTTGTTTTTTGTTGAACTTCAAATATATATTGAGTTCATCTTTAAATTTACTTTTATTTATTAAAAAACAATGAACTTGACAAACAATTAATTTGTGAATATGACACCATAAAATGTTAATTGAAACTTGTTTTTTTAATTTATTTTTCATTTCTAACTAGTAAAAATTATAACTAGTATACTGGACTTGAAAATTTAAAGGTTACATGTAAAACGTTTTTTTTTTTTTTTTAGAACGACACCACACTTGAAATCCGACCCCATAGTTAAACCATCCAAACGGGCAGGCCCTGGGACACGAACCACTAGGAGAGACCCGTGAAGGGAAACCCATATAACTCACGGCTTCACACTAAGAGGAAAATCCGGATTTTCATTGTCACTTGCGATACTCGAACCCGGGTAAAAAACCGCTCCCCAAGCTCCAGAAGGAACTCAGGTGGCCAACTGAGCTAAGTCAGTTGGTTATACGTAAAACCTCTTTAAATTAATAAATCAATATTAATTTATCGATATAATAATATCTCGCTAATATTAATAAATTATCTTGTCCCAACATTATTAATTTATACAGGTTTTACTGTATTAACAATATATATTATAGGGCGCAGGATATGGCGTCGTACCACTGTTACTTCTGCCGCAGCTGCTTGGGCCTGCGTTGTTAGCCCGTCTTACGTTGGGCCAAAATACGCGCCCTTCACTGTTTTTGTCAGTGCTTTGTTGGCTACGTACTTTCTGCCTTAGCTATTTCATTGTGTGGTGGGTGTTGTATCTCTACAGTGTCGCTTTCATTATATCCACAAGTTTGGATTTCATCTTATCCGGATTTCGTAGGTTATATGCTTATCTTATACGCATAAGGGTTTTCGTTATTCCTGATTCTTTCCTTTTAGTTTTAGGCCTTTCTTTATTTGCTTTTTGTTTTAGCTGAATACGATATCTGGTGTCAAAAGGGTTTTTGCTTTTGTACCTTTTAAACTGTTTGCCGTGTTTCCATTGTAGCTTTATTAGGGCTTTTGTTGCAGTTAGCTGTCGGTCTTCCTGATTTTATGGTTTCGACCTTTGGGTTTTGTTGTTAGCCGATTTAGGCCTGTATGTTTTTGCTTGATTGATTTGATTCCACTGGATGAGTTTGCTGATTGTGTTTCGTTGCTTTTATTTTTAGCTAGATAGAATATTTCATGCCAAAAGCCTTTTTGCTTTTGTACGTTATTTTCTTGCTTGATAACCGAATTCTTATGTGTTTATTCTATGTGGTTTCTGAAAGTTGTTAAACTGTTTACCGTCTTTCTTTTGTATGCTTGATTGTCTTTGCGAAGGTCTATAGACAATGCAAGATTAGAACCTTAAAGTTTGGTTGGTCTATATCTTTCTAAATCAGGCCACTAGGCTTGTAGCCACGCTGTCTATATCCTCTTTTTACGATTGCTAGCAGGCTTATTCGTTGTGGCTATGATGATTATTGCCTGTTTTCTGATACAAATGAAACAGGGTGTTAAATATTGTCTCCATAGCTTGGCGGGGCAAGTACCGGATGTCATTACTATGCAACCGTGTTTCTTTGCAGCCATGGTGGAAGCAAAAATGGTTTGCGCCCTATTTGGTTTAGAAATCTGAGCCTAAGAAATGCTGCCTAAAGTTTGATCTATTTATATTATTATTAGTGTTATAGACCGACGTCTGCGGCAGAAGTAACAGTCTATTAATTGTGGCTATGATGATTATTGCCTGTTTTTCTGATACAAATGAAACAGGGTGTTAGCACTACAAGAAAAGTGGCTTTTTAGGACCCCCAAAAGCGTCATAAAATGGTACTTTATAGGACCTTTCATTTAATAGGACCAAGGATGAAAGGGATGTATGTAAGGGGGTTGTAATAGGTCAAAAGTGTCCTAATATCTCAAATACCCTTATGAAACCAATTTTATGGTCGTATTATATGTCTATGAACAACCCAAATAGCGTCCTAATAAAACCATATTAGGACATTTTTACAATGTTTTGACATGTGCTTACCTACTTTTAATCTTTTGACACACATAAAAACGTCCTTAAAACTTAATTGTTAGGACGCTTATGATGTAACATCATAGTTATTTTAGCAACCAAGAAAAGGGTCCTAATAACTCAAATAAGATTATAATACCAATTTTATGGTCGCATAATAGGTCTATAAACAACCCAAATAACGTCCTAATAAAAACATATTAGGACATTTTTACAATGTTCTAACATGTGGTAACCTACTTTTAATCTTTTGATACACATACAAGCGTCCTTAAGTGTTAATTGTTAGGACGGTTATCATATAACATTATAGTTACTTTAACACCAAGAAAAGGGTCCTAATATCCCAAATAAGATTATGAAACCAATTTTATGGTCGCATAATATGTCTATGAACAACCAAATAACGTCCTAATAACAACATATTAGGACACTTTTACAATGTTCTAACATGTGGTTACCTAATTTTAATCTTTTGATACACATACAAGCGTACTTAAAAGATAATTGTTAGGACGCTTATCATATAACATTATAGCTACTTTAGCACCAAGAAAAGTGTTCTAATATGTCAAAGATTATGAAACCAATTTTTTGGTTGTGTAAAATGTCTATTAACAACCTAGATAACGTCCTAATAACAACATATTAGAACACTTTTACAATGTTAAGCGTCCTTAAAAGTTAATTGTTAGGACGCTTAATAAGTTTAATAGGACAATTTCAAAGTCCTAACAAGTCATATGATGGGACGCTATTTTCAACATGCACACTCTATTTTACGATATGAATAAAACATCAACTAATTATTAAATGAATAAAACGAAATTGTATTTCAAATAAGCAATTTTCATAACAAAAGCACTAAACATAAATAAGGTATAGACATTATCCATCATAAAGTCTTGTAACATAAAGTTTTGCTTGATGCTGTCGGTGCCAAAGTTTTAACTTTGGAAAAGAATCCAAAAATAAAGGACCTGCAGATGAGAGAGCACACTCAATAAAAGAACTCTTCCTTTTCTTTTGGTCTTTAAGTGAATTCCCTCGTGATGTTAATTGGGAATTGCGTGCCAGCAAGAGGAACTCTGGTGTTAGCTGAGATCCTACAGGGGCTGCATTCCCCATTCCGTGCTCGGCAGGTGGTTGATCAAACCTCCATAACTTCAACAGAAGAGTAAAAGCATTTGAGAACACAGCAAGGGGGTATAAATGTTCTCCAGTTGGAAGAGTCCAAGAAACTACAGGTGAGCATGATCCAAAAACCTCACATATGGGCATCAGGACACCAGCAAGCAGTGGAACCTGTAAACAAACATATATATACTTTAGCACCATTCATGCGGCCATACTGGCAGTTAGGTAAAAAGAACCCTCCGGGATGGGGTTTCAAAACAGATAATTTTGTGTGGAACAAAAATGGGTCAGCTCGTCCAAACACTCTTTGCCCACACTCTATTAATAACCAGTGTGTCAGCATCTTAATGATGAAGGATCCAATGTGTTCCTGCAAACACACCACACAAAGGGTTCAGACTTCAGTTCAGATAAAAACTAAGTACTTGGATTTAAAAAAAATCCATCTTACAAAGCAACACCCACTTGTATATTCCAACCACGAGTTAATGAAGCTCCACATGAAATAGTAGCAACAGAAATCTTGTCAGAATCCGAACCATCAGTTGCCATTCCATATAATTTCTCAATTTCAGCTAAGCTTCCATCAAATACAAGAGATTCAATTCAGTTTCCATACCACTGACTATTTTAATAAACTCATACTGATAATACAACATCCAATACTGACGATATTTGAGAAATATGTACATATTGTGTTTGACGATACTTAAGAAGCATGGAAAGTAAGCTAAAAGTCTAAAGCTATAAAACATGTGGAAGGGTGATCCGAAGTGAACTAGAATTAGTAACTCTGCCTGGTAAGTATAGGGGAAAGGGAAAGGGTAAGGGAATGCAAAGGAATGAGTGAGGTGGGTAATCATTACCTTACCCCCCCCCCCCAATTTACTCTATAATGGTTGATTACCCACTACGGGGTAATCAATCCCTTTGCACCCTCCAACCAAGCACTAACTTTTTAGTGAGGTGGGCCCTTTTGAATACCTTACCCATTCCCCACCCCCTTATCCCTCCAACCAAGCACACCCTTAGTAATTCATATATATAATATTTAAAGTAAAGCTAACTAAACCAGCTCTCTGGAGGAAGTGAACTCTATGGCAGGATGAGGTAACCATGAAACCACTTAAGAAGAAAACAGTTGTAGACCCCCGGTGACAACTTTCTAGATCAAGGTTAATAAGAATAAACATATTATGAAAGTGCATCAAATCAAATGGCTAAAAAATAAAAACCAGTTTATCTATATAATCATTTATATAACAATAAAGTAAAAACTAAAAGATGTTGCTTTGTCCCCCCCCCCTTTTAGATGAAGGTTAATAAGAATAAACATATTCTGAAAGTGCATCAAATCAAATGGCTAAAAAATAAAAACCAGTTTATCTATATAATCAACTCCAAGATTCAAAGCCCTTCGTATCGTCTCAGCACTATCATGACGTGGTGGATCAAAGAGCGGCATGAGCCCAATGAATTGCCATAGTCCTCCAGCACTCTCCTTCCATCCATCTGGAACTTCCTATTTTTCAAACAGAAAAACATCAACAACCAAAACTTAAAACAAAAATAAAGATACATACAGCAAGTTCTGAAGGGAAAATTCATGAATTACCTGGTAAGATACAGCAAGTGATCATAACCCTCTGTCTGCAAACTTATCAATAACAGCATGAACTCTTCGTTCTATGTCTGATTTGTTGTGTGCATGATTCAAGATCTAAACCAATTAAAAAGAACACGATAAAATTAGAAATGTATCTAAAAACTGAATCCATTTTCACAAAATATGTTGTGCATCTATTTAGAAAGATGTAGTCATAAAGAGACACAAATACCTGTTCGGGGGCACCTTTGCTGACTCTATGCATTTCACCCTGGCTGTCCAAATAGGTCAATGCAGTCCGCTTGTCAGTAGGATTAGAGACCATTCATTCAAGCTGCAAATGAGGTTATTCATTCAAGAGACTATTCATTCAAGAGACTATTCATTCAAGCTGTATATTCCAAACAGCGGGAGACCGACAAACGTACCCATATTTTTAGCGGGGGAGAAAATGCTCTAGCATACCATTAATGTTCAGCAACAAGAATACGACTACGAATACCCACAGATACCAGCTGCAAATGATAAAATCAACAATTAGAACCCTTGCTCAAATAAACCATGAATGACCATTCTTAAAATCTTTAGCTTTCGAGTGTCATAAAAAAAAGATTACTTACCTGATCCCCACCACTTTCTTGAAATCATCTTCCAAAGCCCATATCATGTACTTGTGAAAATTGAACTTCAGGTTTGCCCTGCAATGCGTCTACAGACGAGAAAGATAAATCACAAAATTACGACCCTTTAGATAATTACATCTCTATGTATAGCTTTTGACAATCTTTACACCAGGTATATTTCTATCTCCCTCTTCAGCCTAGACCAAATTACGACCCTTTAGAAGCATCTTTCTCATGTTCCAAGGGAATGGGTCAAACTAGTCTAAAGTCGCCGAAAGTGTATTTGTAAATTCAGAGTTCTAAATCATTTTACTAACATAATACGAGTATAGTTTTTGCTATCATGTTCAGAAAAGAGTTTTGAAAAATGTAAACTAAAGTGGTTGCGGTTCAGCCCAGCCTCAACATGTTTGACCCAAAACCCGTTTTGACCCTTTGCCTAAAACCACCCAAACTACCCAACGTTTAGGCTAACTACGTAAAAGAAGACCATAAATCACCTACTAGCAGCATGGCGAGACTTTCCACATTTGGCAGGTCCCGTATCAGCAGTCATACGAATTCGATTTGTCAAATCACGACCGATTGGGATATCAACACGTCCCGAAGCTGGAAATGGAACTCCACATGTGAGACTGATGTATATCCTCTGGATGGTGTGTTCTTTGAATTGTTGAGATAAATGGGCATGTGAATGCTCATCCTAACTTACTAAATACAAGAAGCATAAATTGTACTATTTACAGAAAGTAATAATTAAAAAAGACAATGGGTGCAAAAAATATACTTTGAAGCCACCAGCAGTACCAGCATTTATGAAAAGATCGGGCTTCAATGTTTGAATAGAAGCATAAGTCACAAGAGATGCAGGAACAGTGCCTACACTATTGATCCCTGAGAAAGAAATAGCCAAATGAAATCAATAACCAAAACTATCCACAAATATCAATTATGTTTGTATTATGCAACACACATCACTATTTGATGAAATAAAGCAGGTGAATTTTGGTAAATCAGCGCCAACAGAAGACTGAAAACTGACAATCCAATATTAAAAAAACGTTAGCTTTGAACAGTTCAATATTTAATAGGTTCAGAGTGAAAATTTTGTTGCCTTTTTGTGCAACAAGTAATCAACCCCACACTCGTAGTTTGACCACATTATTGTAAAAGTAAAAGATAGCAAAATCGAATGAAACATCACACATACATTACATAATACCAAACAAGAAATGAAACACCCGCCTAAGTCACGATCCTTCCCTTTATATATGAGATTTATACTCAAATCCTTGTAATAACCATGGTATCTGATCCAAGGGACGCTTATTGGAAACCTGAAAATGTTTAAACTGTTAAATACCCAAAAAAAAAAAAAAAAAAAAATGACATACACAGACAGTTAAAGGTTAGGCTCACCGCCAATTTGAGTTTAGAAGGAACAACGGAACTCAATGGGTTCATAAGTGTTAAGCTGATAACTCAAGAGGGTGCAAAGTGGTGAGTTGTGACTGCCAGTATACACAGCTGGATCCCTTCACCCAATACATTCAAGTAGTCTATTCGGTTTTAAACGTTTCAAAGAAGTGATCATTCTAAGATCTTTTGGTGAACTTGAATTGAGACAGTTCTCCGACGCAAATAATAAATCCCAAAAGATATACATTTGGAAAAGTGTTATACCAAAATCAATCAAAGAAGAAACTCTACACTCGATCGACAGTATTATACCAAAATCATCCTTGTAGAATCTCAAGACAATCCAAATTAATGTCATCAGTATCCCGAGACTTACACTTGATCCATCTATCTCATAATCACTAACACACTTTTCATAGTCAATCTATAAGTCCCAAAACTACTCGAGAATTGCATCTCATTGTTTTCAAATTACAAATAATCTTCTTATCCTTTCACATTTTAAATCTTTAAAAATAATGGAATTGAAAAGAGATACTTACAAAGAACCATCATCAGGAGAAAGTTTGAAATGTTGTATTATCAGAAGTGCTTCTGAATCAAGAGCTGCACTTTATTCAATCAAACTTTAATTATAATAATTATAATAATAAGGTATAAAAACGCACACATAAAAAAGTGTAAACAAATATTTACCAGCAAAAATGAAGAGAGTAGAAATGGGTCACAACTGCCATCTTATTTCTGTAGGAGAGCAAAAATGAGGAGACTTTGTGATTAATGAGGTTTAAATAAGTTTAAGGATGTTTGGCTGTCAAAATGGTAGTGAAAATTGAAAGATGTAGTGGATAAATTGTAGGATTTAGAAGATTTGTTCATGGCAGTAACAAAGGGAGGAGGGAAAAATTGGGGGCGAGTGTTTGTGAAAAGTGTGAAGTGGGGTTGTGGTTGCTAGGGTTAAGCAGCGTATCAGAAAAAAAAAAAAAACAAAAACAAAAAAATTTGGGCGGTCAACTTAAAAAGTGGGAGGGAAATTATATTAGCCCAAATTTTGATAACACAACATAAAATTCAAAGTTAAAAATAAAATGTAAACAAAATATTTCAAGAAGTTAAAAGTTTAAATTTTTTTTGAAACAAATAAATAAAACAAATAAACGTCTTTTTAGATTTCTTGAAACTCTTTTTTTTTTCGTTCACTTTTTCTGCAAGCAAAAGTATAATTAACAAACTGAACATATTTATTAATTTATTTTTAACAATAAGAAATATATAATATATACAAACCTTCGTTTAGCGCCGGGTGTATCAACCCATAATCCTTCATCATGGTCAGATCGTAAGTATGTGGTGTCACCATCTATCGGTGGAATACCCGCTGAAAATGGTGGTAGCTCGTCAAACTGGTCGTATTCTTCCTCGTCAACAACAATATCAACACCAAGTATATGTCGTTTACCAGGCATAACGACGTGCCATCTTGGATTGCTAGCGTCTTGAACGAAGAAAAATATATGTCGTTTACCAGGCATAACTATGTGACCTCTTCATCTATACTATTTACCAAACACTTGCAAGAGATTCCACCAAACGTCGCTCAATGATCTGAACCTCATAGAGCGAGTCGTAAACAACCCCTGCGACTTCTTCTTCATCAAAATTTAGCTCAAAGACCTCACTCATACGGTCAGATCTCCTTTCCATGTTCATCCGCAAGTCATCTCTGACCGCAACCACAGACACCATACTCGCTTCATTGATGGGTATCTCCTGGATATTCAAAAACTTAAAACAATGATGAATTTTGTCGGACCACACATATCCTTCAATTCGTTAAAGTAACGCTTCACAGACATTTTGACGAAGGTAGGTAACAACGATTAGGATAGTAGTTTTATAAAGTAATGAGAGTAGCAGAATTAGTGAAGCAATATATATAAAGAAAAGTAGATACATGAATCGAAAAAATTAAAACAAGTATTAATTACATGATTGACCCGAGAAATGAAAGGTATGAAGAAAATTGAAGGTGGAGAAATTACTCGCCAATTACAATAACCTGCTCTACATAATTACTTGAGACAATGAACCATGATTGTTTCTATTTAATTAAAAGACACTCCTTCAACCCCAACTCCCAATTGTATAAAAATTTAAGAGTAAACTACACCGTTGGTCCTTGTGGTTTGCGTTGACTGAAACACCCCAACCCGACAAGGTAAAGATATCACAATAATGGATTCATATCAGATCAAAACAAAGAATACATCTATAGTAATACAAAAATCTCAAAGGATTACAAATGAAATACTGAATCTACAATGTTACAATGAAAGCTTTCAAAACTAATTCTAAAACATAATATCTTCTATCCAACTCTAGTCCAGAATACCTACCAAGCCTTCTAAGTCCAGAGGTACACTCTCACTCATTCCCAGCTTCCTACTAAAACCTGCCGCAGGAAAAGAAATGCGGCTGAGCTACGAGAGCTTAGTGAACAGATATATAGATGACAGAAAAAATAACAGATAACAATACAGAAACAAATCAGAAATATAGATTATACGGATACAGAATCAAGTGAAAGAATAGGAAAGGAGTAAGGGTAAAAGAAAAGAATGAGAAAGGAATAATGTACAAACCAGGTTTAGGGAAATACAGAAATCCATCACGAGCCCAGAGATAACAGATAATATCATAACAGAGTAATCATATAATAATCCAGAGGGGATACCTCTCAAGTAACAGATAATATGAGGGGTGACCTCATGTATCAAATCGGAGTGATCAGCTCCCAGATATATGTGAAAGACGTTTATCGCACACACCATTAGTCACCAGAGATATATATATAAACGATAACATAAAAACAGATAACACAAATAGATCAGATCTAGGATGCATCCATACGCCCCAGTAGGCCCGAATCTTCTCCTACATAACAGATAAAATCAGGGACGGGACAGGTCATCACTCTCCTGCCCTAGAGTCATGCCATCGGTGCATCAATGACATGGACATGAAACCCTCATGCCTAGTGATTTGCTCGGATATCAGACTGTGGTCAAGGTCAGATGTCATATAATAAACAGAGTCATATCTAAGGGTTCATGGCAGAAGGGTCATGTCAACAATTCAGAATAAGATAATAAGGTTCAAATCAAAGTTTATCAGATTAAGTTTAATATCAAAACGTAAGTTCAGATTAAAAGGTTTATTTCCAATAGTCCAAAAGAGTATATCAAAGGTTAAGAATTACAAGTTTATAGCAATAATCCATTTCAGAAGTTCCTGTCAAAAGTTCATTTAAATCAATCCTTTAATAATGGTTTTCATTGAAATGATCTTACAAAATAGTTTTCATAAAAATGGTCTTCCAAAACTTTTAGTAACTTCCATTTCAAGTGGTATCGCTTCTTTTTAAAATAGCTTTTAATAAAGGTTCAAAATCAATTAGGTTCAGATAAGGATTTAACAGGTTAAGGTTTATACCAAAATCAAATCAAAGTTTACAACAGATATATCAGGTTAAGGTTCAGAACAAGGTTCACAGATCAGATTCAATCAAGATTCACAAATTCAGGGTTCAGAACAAGAGGTCAATCAGAGTTCAGGAAAAAGGTTCAGAATAAAAGAATCATAGCAGAGGTTCAAACAAAAGGTTCAAGACAAACAGATCACAACAAAGATTCACAACAGAAGGGAACATAGCAGTGGTATCGGAGATCCTAATAAAGAAAATGTAAAACTGAAAGAAAAGGGGATGAAAAACCCTTACTGAAAAAGGGCAGAATATCTGTACCTTATTAGCAAAGCAGAATAAGCAAAACAGACACAGAACAGAAATCAGGACTTCTCCTTCTTCACACCTAAAGAAGTAGAAGACGGAATTACTACGGATTCTAATTCAGATTATTCCTTTTAGTTTACCTTTCCATTTTAAGTAACTTTCTATTTTTAGCAGGTTTCCAGAATTAACAGATTTCCATATTTAACCAGATATTGATATTACAGATTTAGTTAAGTTCTTAATTATAGAATATTATGGTATTAAGGTATCTTTTATCAAGTTATAAAACTTTAGGGTTAATTATGACAGATTTTCATAGTTCAGGGTTTAAACTGTAATTATTCTAAATTCAAAGGTATCACAATGAAAATACTTTACCTACTGATTTAAATATTCCTTTTATACAGAATGACACTTAATTCCTTCAAGTTTCACAATTTACAAGTTATACCCCTCTAGTTTCAATATTTACAAAACAAACCCTAGATTTTCAATATTCACAATTAAATCCCTACAATATTCATATTTACCAACCAAGCATCATATTTTACAAAAATACAGAAGTTAACATCAGAATTAAGTGTATTACAGATTAGGTCCCTCAGAATTCAGAATTTACACAAATGGTCCCTTAACTTTACAAAACTTATAAATTAAACTATAATTTATTAACCATTACATATTAAGCCCATAAATTCTCAAAATTCACATTACACTTTTAACATCAGTATTTACTCAGAAAAATATCAAGATTCCAGAATTTACACATTTAGTCCCTCTATTTTAATTAATTACAAAACAACCCTTATAAATGTAATTAATTCATTATCTTGCAATATTTCACCTAGGACCCCAAATTAATATTTTTCCTACATTCCTACAGTAGTATATAACATTACAAAAATATCCCATAAGTTTCAAAGTTTACAAAATAGGTCCTTATACTTTTACTTTAGATCGGATTTCACTTTTCACAAACAATTAGAAATCCTACTATTCACCAATCATTGAACTATCATTAATTCATCATTAAAACACATTAAATGATCAGATTCATGCCCAAGAATTCAAACCCTAGTTACCCCGATTTCCATTTTATTTTATTTCTTTGTTTTCATGAAATCCGGTTTATACCATAATTCACCACGTTAATTTTAGGCCTCCAAAAATCAAACTCATATTTTTCCTAGATCATATGACTCATAAGGAACCCACGAAAAATAATTAGCATGCCCATAAAAATCGTTTAACATATATTGCATATTTACGTACGTTTTAGACATCAAAATTACAACGACATGATTTAGGCTACTATAATTCGATCTATCATTTTTCCCAGGTCTATTACATCATATGAGGTCTAAATAAAATAGCTATCATGTCGATAAATTTGGATTACATATTTTTGTGATTTACGTGTTCTTTGCTCATTATATTTTCATACGCATAGATAAGCATGCATGCTTCGATTCATATAATTTATATGAGTTATATATCATGTAGAGATCACAGGAAAATTGCCATCTTAATTTTAAAATGTATGGTTTAGTCGTATGAATTATTACCTTGTTTTTGAGTAATTCGACAAGAAATCAAGAACAAGAACGAACCAATGACAAAACGCAGCAACCCTTATTTTTCCTAGCTTCCTTGCACCTCCAAGAACCCCATAAAAATCCTTGTACACGTCCAGAAATCTTGTGGATGCCTTGGTCGATTTTCTTTGTATCGCTAGGTTTTATGGTTATGTTTTGCGATTTGTTTTTGATAGGCAAAATAAAGGATTTGTTTTAATCTTGTGGAAACCGACTTTGGGGGGGGGGGGGGGGGGAAAGGATTAGATTTTCGGTATATAGAATCAAGAATTATTTGGGTTGATTTTCTTTAATCTTTTCCTTACTTTGTTTTACATTTTATTTAATTAAAAGAATTACACAATATATTTAGTTAATATGTATAAATTCGGAATTTTATATAAATGTGTATGATTATTTTTTTGAACATTGAAAATGATGTAACATTGTCCCAGAAATTATTTTGTTTCAGATATAGTTCGATTTCAGATGTTTTGGAATTATTTCGGAATTTTATAAGTTGTTTAATAAGGTTTTATGTTATCAGGGGTAGTTTGGTCATTTTACGAGTTATCTGAATTTCAGGTATTACAACTTCTTCCCCACTAACAAAAAATTTCGTCCTCGAAATTTGCAGAAAACAGAAAGAAAAGGGAACGGAAACTAAAGAAAGACATATCAGACCTAATAGATGATAATCAGATTTCCTCGGGAGAGACGTAAGAATTTCACAGGATTTTGACGGATATGCCGTCCACAGAAATTGAATTGACAGATCAGATTAGAGCGTACAGAAATAGATTATCGATAACATCAATTGGAAGAAGTTTTATAACAAAACTGAAGATTATTATCAGAAGTTCAGAGGTCAGCAAAATGCGTGACGAGAATCCAGATGTATCAATTCGCATAACGGTGGAAGCAGATTACGCGTATAGGTAGAATGAACTTAAAGTCTCACTAACGCAGACGATCTCAAACAGTTATCAGAATTTCTAAAGCTTCTAAGGCACTTCTCGAATATCCTATGCCCACAACAAGTGCACGTTATATGATGTTAGTATTATCACGTTGGCCAGACGTCATAATACTGGCATCATATAAATATGCCCTCATGATGGTCATACTTTATCTCAAGTCATGAACAGAATAGCTTATCTTAACCCACCTAGTCTTCCTACGGTCTCAGAGTTCATCAGAATCAAATACCCTAACTAAGAGGAGAACGCATTACTCGAAAAAAGAATTAACGGAAGTCCCAGAACGTCTATCAGAATTTGGTACATCAGATCATCCATCATTCGTCAAATTTTACATAACAAAACCATCGTCCGACATACGCAGAATGAACACAGAGCGGAATTACTACAGAGAACCTAAATCATTCAAAGGGTTTTATCATCAGGTAACAGATTTTTAAATAGGTCGAGCGGATGTAAATTATGTCATCCATAGCATCATTTGTCACAGAATTTATCTTCCAAACACAAACGTTCGCTTCAGAATTTTCATCCATTTAAACTCATGATCTCAAGTTCCATACGCAAGTCTGCTTCTGCTCTCAATTCATCTTAGTACAACTAAAATGAATAGATAAGCAAGACTGCGAGTCTTGGACAAGTCTGCTAGCACAGTTCGGAATTCGCCAACTCAGATTGCTGTCGTCATCGGATGCTTGGTAGTGGTGTCTGCTATAATCTCTGAACGCCAATCACATATACTCTTCCAGAACAAAGGTCATTCCATTTAATACGAAGATGGTCTACATGTTTCCTCGTTCGTCTCAGGGCACAAACATGCTGTCATACTATGACAATTGTCCAGATACTCGTGAAAACATGATTCTTATTAGCCAATAATATTGGCATTATTTAAGACTCATAATGGTCACAATGAGTACGAAAACAGTTTTCATGAATCACTTCAGGGAAACTTCATATCTAAATCACATCACTAATCTTTACGAATAAAACTGAAATACTTTACGGAAGCTTCTCTCAGTTAGCCATCTCCCATCTTAGGAGTTCTTGTGGTTGCTTCTTCAGTCCTTCAAACATTTAATGAGGTTGTCTGATACAGAGTTCACAAGGATAGAATAATTTAATCATTTATACTCGGAAATGAAAAGTGATTACGGTGAGATTACGGTTAGGTATTTAAAGGGAACACTGAGGTGAAACAAAATCATATCTCATCAGTTTCTTCAATCTCTCAACTTCTATAGCATCATGGCTCGTCAACCGAGATCGGTTCAGAATCAATTCTACTTCTCAAACGGGAGGAAAACTCAGAAGTTTCATCAGAAAATGCCAGAAAATTTGTACAACAAAACTTTCTAGGGGTGGATACTAATAGGGTGTCAGGAGAATTTGATAATCAAATGAGGTCAGGGTACATATTTCCCTAGCAGGGTTAAGGTTAGTTATTATATCAAAAGTAGGGTGGAATAGATTGTTACATTTCAGATGCGGTAGTTTATGATAGCTGAAGAACCAGTCAATCAATAATCACAAGATCTCCAAAATCAAGTATATCAATAGTAAACAGATCCGCAGAACGTATATGGTCACTTAACCAGACGGATAGTTCATATGTCAGAGTCAAGTACATGGTTCAGTATAGTGTGGGGATAGGTACGCGAACAGTTCAAGGTGTTGGAGTTTTTGGTTTAGCTTTTTAGCATAAGTGACAGGTAGGGTGTACATCATCGGTAATACGAACATCGTATAATTGCAGAAGTGAGACTTATGAGATATCGGATATCAGCATCATATGCTCAGTTAACAATTCCATACAGAGACGGTATTTGCATCAAATCCTTCCAAAGAAAAACTGATTGGCAATTAAGATTCATCATTCAAGGGAGCAAATAAGATTCATCATTCAGGACAGAATAGGATCAGAGGATACATTTATATCCAGCATGGGTCATGAATTTATAGGATGTGTCAAACACTTTAAGGTTAAATGGTCTTCGGGATGGTCGGAAAGATATCAGACGGTTTATCCACAGATCAGAAATGAAGGTCAAAATCAGGTAGTGGCAGCAAAAGTTTAACAATCGGTAATCATGTCAGGGGTTCCAAAATTGTTTCAAACGCCAAAGGTGAGACATAGGAGGATAGTCGTCAATATTAAATGATCAAATCAATCAATCCTTATAAGGATAAAATCAAGGTTACTGTCAAAGAAAGACGGATCGATACAGATAAATCTTATCGTTTGGAAATGTGAGGGAATGCATTTATATACTCGTGGTCAAACGCTACAAAACTTCTCATGGGAACAGAGATGGTTACGACGAAATCAAATGATTCATAGGTAATTATCAGAAGCAAGAAAGAAATAACAGAATGTATCAAGTGTATCATCATCATGGGGATTCTCAGATTGCCCAAAGAGGCATCAGAATGATTAACAGAAGGTTCAGAGGTCGGAGTTGAAATCGGAAGGCAAGGGTCAAATAATGTCAGGTAATTACTACGCAATTTCCAATGCTTCAGATTTTATTTAGGTTTCAAATCTTAGGTGGTGCAAGGCATAAGCTCTAAATTTCCCAATGTAATTTCAATAGTCTTTAACCAAAAGCAAGGCACGAATCAGAGTGGTGCGGAAGCAAGATACTTAAGCAAATGACTTATAGTCTACCCATTCCTCACTGGTCAGAATTTAAGTTCCTACAGGGAATCCTAAAGCAAATTTTCAAAGGTTGTCCTACGAGCGCCTACAGTGGAAACTTAGTGGTCCAGACTTCACAGGTCAAGGGTAAATGTATTACGAGTCGCAGCCTGAATGCTCTGATACCATAAATTGTAACACCCCAACCCGACAAGGGCAAAGATATCACAATAATGGATTCATATCAGATCAAAACAGAGCATACATCTACAGTAATACAAAAATCTCAAAGGATTACAAATGAAATACTGAATCTACAATGTTACAATGAAAGCTTTCAAAACTAATTCTAAAACATAATATCTTCTATCCAACTCTAATCCAGAATAGCTACCAAGCCTTCTAAGTCCAGAGGTACACTCTCACTCATTCCCGGCTTCCTACTAAAAACCTGCCGCAGGAAAAGAAATGCGGCTGAGCTACGAGAGCTCAGTGAACAGATATATAGATGACAGAAACAATAACAGATAACAATACAGAAACAAATCAGAAATACAGATTATACGGATACAGAATCAAGTGAAAGAATAGGAAAGGAGTAAGGGTAAAAGAAAAGAATGAGAAAGGAATAATGTACAAACCAGGTTTAGGGAAATACAGAAATCCATCACGAGCCCAGAGATAACAGATAATATCATAACAGAGTAATCATATAATAATCCAGAGGGGATACCTCTCAAGTAACAGATAATATGAGGGGTGACCTCATGTATCAAATCGGAGTGATCAGCTCCCAGATATGTGAAAGACGTGTATCGCACACACCATCAGTCACCAGAGATATATATATAACAGATAACATAATAACAGATAACAGAAATAGATCAGATCTAGGATGCATCCATACGCCCCAGTAGGCCCGAATCTTCTCCTACATAACAGATAAAATCAGGGACGGGACAGGTCATCACTCTCCTGCCCTAGAGTCATGCCATCGGTGCATCAATGACATGGACATGAAACCCTCATGCCTAGTGATTGGCTCGGATATCAGACTGTGGTCAAGATCAGATGTCATATAATAAACAGAGTCATATCTAAGGGTTCATGGCAGAAGGGTCATGTCAACAATTCAGAATAAGATAATAAGGTTCAAATCAAAGTTTATCAGATTAAGTTTAATATCAAAACGTAAGTTCAGATTAAAAGGTTTATTTCCAATAGTCCAAAAGAGTATATCAAAGGTTAAGAATTACAAGTTTATAGCAATAATCCATTTCAGAAGTTCCTGTCAAAAGTTCATTTAAATCAATCCTTTAATAATGGTTTTCATTGAAATGATCTTACAAAATAGTTTTCATAAAAATGGTCTTCCAAAACTTTTAGTAACTTCCATTTCAAGTGGTATCGCTTCTTTTTAAAATAGCTTTTAATAAAGGTTCAAAATCAATTAGGTTCAGATAAGGATTTAACAGGTTAAGGTTTATACCAAAATCAAATCAAAGTTTACAACAGATATATCAGGTTAAGGTTCAGAACAAGGTTCACAGATCAGATTCAATCAAGATTCACAAATTCAGGGTTCAGAACAAGAGGTCAATCAGAGTTCAGGAAAAAGGTTCAGAATAAAAGAATCATAGCAGAGGTTCAAACAAAAGGTTCAAGACAAACAGATCACAACAAAGATTCACAACAGAAGGGAACATAGCAGTGGTATCGGAGATCCTAATAAAGAAAATGTAAAACTGAAAGAAAAGGGGATGAAAAACCCTTACTGAAAAAGGGCAGAATATCTGTACCTTATTAGCAAAGCAGAATAAGCAAAACAGACACAGAACAGAAATCAGGACTTCTCCTTCTTCACACCTAAAGAAGTAGAAGACGGAATTACTACGGATTCTAATTCAGATTATTCCTTTTAGTTTACCTTTCCATTTTAAGTAACTTTCTATTTTTAGCAGGTTTCCAGAATTAACAGATTTCCATATTTAACCAGATATTGATATTACAGATTTAGTTAAGTCCTTAATTACAGAATATTATGGTATTAAGGTATCTTTTATCAAGTTATAAAACTTTAGGGTTAATTATGACAGATTTTCATAGTTCAGGGTTTAAACTGTAATTATTCTAAATTCAAAGGTATCACAATGAAAATACTTTACCTACTGATTTAAATATTCCTTTTATACAGAATGACACTTAATTCCTTCAAGTTTCACAATTTACAAGTTATACCCCTCTAGTTTCAATATTTACAAAACAAACCCTAGATTTTCAATATTCACAATTAAATCCCTACAATATTCATATTTACCAACCAAGCATCATATTTTACAAAAATACTGAAGTTAACATCAGAATTAAGTGTATTACAGATTAGGTCCCTCAGAATTCAGAATTTACACAAATGGTCCCTTAACTTTACAAAACTTATAAATTAAACTATAATTTATTAACCATTACATATTAAGCCCATAAATCCTCAAAATTCACATTACACTTTTAACATCAGTATTTACTCAGAAAAATATCAAGATTCTAGAATTTACACATTTAGTCCCTCTATTTTAATTAATTACAAAACAACCCTTATAAATGTAATTAATTCATTATCTTGCAATATTTCACCTAGGACCCCAAATTAATATTTTTCCTACATTCCTACAGTAGTATATAACATTAAAAAAATATCCCAGAAGTTTCAAAGTTTACAAAACAGGTCCTTATACTTTTACTTTAGATCGGATTTCACTTTTCACAAACAATTAGAAACCCTACTATTCACCAATCATTGAACTATCATTAATTCATCATTAAAACACATTAAATGATCAGATTCATGCCCAAGAATTCAAACCCTAGTTACCCCGATTTCCATTTTATTTTATTTCTTTGTTTTCATGAAATCCGGTTTATACAATAATTCACCACGTTAATTTTAGGCCTCCAAAAATCAAAATCATATTTTTCCCAGATCATATGACTCATAAGGAACCCACGAAAAATAATTAGCATGCCCAGAAAAATCGTTTAACATATATTGCATATTTACGTACGTTTTAGACATCAAAATTACAACGACATGATTTAGGCTACTATAATTTGATCTATCATTTTTACCAAGTCTATTACATCATATGAGGTCTAAGTAAAATAGCTATCATGTCCAGAAATTCGGATTACATATTTTTGTGATTTACGTGTTCTTTGCTCATTATATTTTCATACGCATAGATTAGCATGCATGCTTCGATTCATATAATTTATATGAGTTATATATCATGTAGAGATCACAGGAAAATTTCCATCTTAATTTTAAAACGTTTGGTTTAGTCGTATGAATTATTACCTTGTTTTTGAGCAATTCGACAAGAAATCAAGAACAAGAACGAACCAATGACAAAACGCAGCAACCCTTATTTTTCCTAGCTTCCTTGCACCTCCAAGAACCCCAGAAAAATCCTTGTACACGTCCAAAAATCTTGTGGATGCCTTGGTCGATTTTCTTTGTATCGCTAGGGTTTATGGTTATGTTTTGCGATTTGTTTTTTATAGGAAAAATAAAGGATTTGTTTTAATCTTGTTGAAACCGACTTTGGGGGGGGGGGGGCAAGGATCAGATTTTCGGTATATAGAATCAAGAATTATTTGGGTTGATTTTCTTTAATCTTTTCCTTACTTTGTTTTACATTTTATTTAATTAAAAGAATTACACAATATATTTAGTTAATATGTATAAATTCGGAATTTTATATAAATGTGTATGATTATTTTTTTGAACATTGAAAATGATGTAACATTGTCCCAGAAATTATTTTGTTTCAGATATAGTTCGATTTCAGATGTTTTGGAATTATTTTGGAATTTTATAAGTTGTTTAATAAGGTTTTATGTTATCAGGGGTAGTTTGGTCATTTTACGGGTTATCTGAATTTCAGGTATTACAGTTTGCGTTGACTGGAGGATATGGTCCTTTGACCAAAAAAATTGTGCCGGTGGTCCTTAAGTCAGAAACGTTATGCACCGTTATTCCCTCATTCCAAGTGGCCCCACAAACTGATACTAACGACCGTTATCTATTGGATTTAAAAGGGTAATTTCGTCGATTCATGTTACAAGGACCAACGGTGTAATTTACTCGTGAGAAACACAAACACAAATCTGATACCTTTTTAATAGATCTATGCATTTAATAGATCTAATCCATCACATCTCTCACCTTTACTATTTTCTCTCTTCTTCTTCTTTTAATAACAAACAAACAAACCCTAAATAATCCAATCTTTCATTTTATTTGATCCCTAAAGTTATGCTCACCACCAGTGGAAGATCCACAAAAAGAATGGAAGATCCACAAAAGGTCAAAGACATAAACACAAACCCAGTTTCTCTTACCCAGCATCGATATTTCATCACCACCGGCCACACTAAATTTACAACCCATTCGATTTTATTGTTCTTGATGTTAAGATCTAGGTTTATTGTTCTTGATGTGGGTTTATTGTCCTTGATGTTAAGATCTGGGTTTATTGTTCTTGATGTGGGTTTATTGTTCTTGAGCAAAACCTAAACGGTTTATTGTTCTTGATGTGATTCTGATTACTGAAGTTCACAGTCACTTTTAAAACACACTATTAATGACCCCGTCGTTATTTTTTCAGTTTTAACTTTTTTTTGGATATAGATCTCATTATTGCAGATGGAATAAAAACGCGTAAAAACGGACGAAAACGGGTAAATACTGACGAAAACGTGTAAAGACGGACGAAAACGTGTAAATACAGACGAAAACGTGTAAATACGGACGCAAATGTGTAAATAAGGATGAAATCGTGTAAAAACGGACGAAAACGTGTAAAAACGGATGAAAACGTGTAAAAGTGGATGAAAACGTGTAATAACGGACGAAAACGTGTAACTACTGACAAAAACGTGTAAAAACGGACGAAAACGTGTAAAAACGGACGAAAATGTGTAAATACTGACAAAAACGTGTAAAACGAACGAAAACGTGTAAAAACGGACGAAAACGTGTAAATACTGACAAAAACGTGTAAAAATGAACGAAAACGTGTAAAAACGGACGAAAACGTGTAAAAAACGGACGAAACCGTGTAAAAAGGAACAAAAACGTGTAAAAAGGGACGAAAACGTGTAAATACTGACGAAAACGTGTAAAGACGGACGAAAACGTGTAAATACAGACGAAAACGTGTAAATACGGACGCAACTGTGTAAATAAGGATGAAATCGTGTAAAAACGGACGAAAACGTGTAAAAAACGGATGAAAACGTGTAAAAGTGGATGAAAACGTGTAATAACGGACGAAAACGTGTAAATACTGACAAAAACGTGTAAAAACGGACGAAAACGTGTAAAAACGGATGAAAACGTGTAAAAACGTACAAAAACGTGTAAAAATGGACGAAAACGTGTAAATACTGACAAAAACGTGTAAAAATGAACGAAAACGTGTAAAAACAGATGAAAACGTGTAAAAACGGACGAAAACGTGTAAAACGGACGAAAACGTGTAAATACTGACAAAAACGTGTAAAAACGAACGAAAACGTGTAAAAACGGATGAAAACATGTAAAAATGGACGAAAACGTGTAAAAACAGATGAAAACGTGTAAAAACGGAAGAAAACGTGTAAAAAAGAACAAAAATGTGTAAAAACGGACGGAAACGTGTAAAAACGGACAAAAACGTGTAAAACGGATGAAAACGTGTAACAACGGATGAAAACGTGTAAAAACGGACGAAAACGTGTAAATACGGACAAAAACGTGTAAAAACAGAGGAAAACGTGTAAATACAGACGAAAACGTGTAAATACGGACGAAAACGTATAAAGGACTAACGGTCGTTAGTCTAAAGGACTAAATGTGAAAAAATAGACAAACCATAGTGACCATTTATGTAATTACTCATTTGAAAAAGAAGATGACAAGGGCTTTTTGGTCATTTTATTCGAAATTGGACTGGATCCGTAACATATGCAAACCACAGTGATTGAATCAGTCAAAAAAACTTCAGTGACTGAAAGTGAAAAAAAAACCAAACCACAGTGACCATTTATGTAATTAACTCAAAAAAAATTGGCTATTTTAACACTTTTGTTAAATAAAAAAATATTCATATAAAAAAAAGATAGAAACAAAATGTTACTAAACAGATTTTCTAATAACGTCACCGCAACTAATAAAAAAAATAACGCATAAATGTAAACCAAAGAAAAAAAAAAGACCCCGTCGCAGCGCGTCGGCTCATTTTTCTCTCGTTATTTTCTATTATTTAATGAAAAAATAATAAAAACTTTTGTGGATAGGGTGATATATACTATGACTCAAATATCAAGTGTCTTATTATGGTGTATAAAGTTATGAGACCCAAGTATCAAGTGTCATATTAAGTAATATTTAAATAAAACTCTTGCAAATAAACATTCTAAAAAACTGATATTTTATGACTGAAATAAGAAGTGTTCTATTATGGTGTATGATAATATAACCATAATAAATAATCGTCTTATAAAGGTTAAGGTTATAAGACCCAAGTGTCAAAGGTCCTATTAAGTTTTATTAAAATATAACTTTTCGAATTAAGCGTTCTATAAAATTGATGTTTTATGACTAAAATTTCAAGTGTCCTATTATGGTGTATCAACCTATGAGACCCAAGTGACAAGGGTCCTATTAAATTTTGTTATAATAAAACTGTTGCGAATAACCGTTGTAAAAACCTGATGTTTTATTACTTAAATAGCTAGTGTCCTATTAAGTTTTGTTATAATAAAACTTTTGTGAATAAGCGTTCCATAAAACTGATCTTTTATGACTCAAACATCAAGTGTCCTATTATGGTGTATTAAGTTTTGAGACCCAAGTATCAAGTGTCATATTAAGTAATGTTTAAATAAAACTTTTGTAAATAAGCTATCTAAAAAACTGATGTTTTATGACTCAAATAAGAAGTGTTCTATTGTGGCGTATGATAATAAAACCATAACAAATAAGCGTACTATAAAGGTTATTGTTAAAAGACACGGGTGTCAAGGGTCCTATTAAGTTTTGTTAAAATAAAACTTTTGCAAGTAAGCGTTTTATAAAACTGATACTTTATGACTCAAATTTCAAGTGTCCTAGTATGGTGGATGAATTTATGAGACCCAAGTGTCAAGTGTCATATCAAGTTATGTTTTAATAAAACGTAATATGAATAAGCATTATAAAAAGCGGATGTTTTACGACTCTAAAAAGAAGTGTCATATTATGGTGTATCATAAAAAAAACCATTATGAATAAGCGTTCTATAAAGGTTAACATTATAAGACCCTATTGTCAAGGGTCCTATTAACTTTTGTTATAATAAAAAACGTTTGCGAATAAGCGTTCCATAAAACTGATGTTTTATGACTCAAATATCAAGTGTCCTATAATGGTGTATCAATCTATGGGACCCAAGTGTCAAGTGTCATATTAAGTTATGTTTTAATAATACGTTTGCGAATAAGCGTTCTAAATAATTAATGTTTTATGACTTATGTATCAAGTGTCCTATTATGGTGTATTGTAATAAAACCATATTGAATATGCGTCCTTTAAGGGTCCTATTAAGTTTTGTTATAATAAAACTTTTGCGAATAAACGTTCTAAAAACCTGATATTTTATGACTCAAAAATAAAATGTCCTATTATGGTGTATGATAATAAAGCCATTATGCATAAGCGTCCTATACAGGTTAACATTATAATACCCACGTCTTAAGGGTCTTATTAAGTTTTGTTATAATAATACTTTTGCGAATAATCGTTTTAAAAAAAATGATGTTATATGACTCAAAAATGAAATGTCCTATTATGGTGTACGATAATAAAACCATTGTGCATAAGCGTCCTATAAAGGTTAACGTTATAATACCCACGTGTCAAAGCTCCTATTAAATTTTGTTATAATAAAACTTTTGTGAATAAGCGTTTTAACTAACTGATGTCTTATGACTCAAAACTCAAGTGTCCTATTATGGTGTATTATAATAAAACCATAATGAATAAACGTCCTATAAAGGTTAAAGTTATAAGACCCAAGTGTCAAGGGTCTTATTACGTTATGTCATAATAGGACATCTAGTGATCAAGTGTTGTATTACACTATCACATAATGGGACACCAACAACTAAATGTCTTATAAAGTAATTTATTAGGATCCATATTTTAAGTGTCCTATTAAGTTATATGATAATAGGACCCCAAATAATCAACCATCCTATTATATAACTTTTTAGGACACCGCCTAAGTAGCAAATATTTAAAAAGGACACCAAACGCTCATATGTCCTATTAAACAGTTTTTTAGGACTCTATTATCATACCGTCCCACACAAAGTGTCCTAAAAAGCCACTTTTGTTGTAGTGTAAATATTGTCTCCATAGCTTGGCGGGGCAAGTGGCGGATGGCATTACTATGCAACCGTCTTTCTTTGCAGCCATGGTGGAAGCAAAACATTGTTTGCGCCCTATTTGGTTTAGAAATCTGAGCCTAAGAAATGCTGCATAAAGTTTGTTCTATTTATATTATTATAAGTTTTATAGAGCGACGACTACGACGTCGGACCACTGTTACTTCTGCTGCTGCTGCTAGGGCCTGCGTTGTTAGCCCAGAAAACGTTAGCCCTTTGGCCCATTCCCCTCGGGTTGATGCATTAGAATGCTACATCGTATTAGCGCGTTGTACTTTCTCACCTAACTTTGTTATTGTATGGTTGGGATTGTGTTTGAGGTGCACTACATATACACGTGTGCTTTACCTGCGATTGGAAGCTTATGCATATTAGTCTTCTCTGCACACATTGTCATCGAGCTAAAAAAAAATGCGCGTCCTGATAAAAAGTAAGGGGGGGGGGGCGATAGGTAGGTGCTTTATCATTTTTATACGTATGTGTTGTGGTTTTTTGTTGTGTGTATGTTTTGACGCCTGTGCTTTTGAGTCCGCAGGTGAACCGTGTGTTTCCGCTTTTTGCAAAGGTATATTGAAATACCTATGCACTTGCTTATTACATTTGTGACCTTTGTTATGGTGTTACACGCATATTTATTTTGCATGTGTATCATGACTTTTATTTACAGCCACATTTCGGTTTCTCTTGGTAGGCTTATTCATTTTGGCTATGATGATTCCTGCTATGCTGATTACTGCCTGTTTTCTGATACAAATGCAAGTAAAGATGGTTATTACATGTTCTCTCTATAATTTGCGAGTCCAAGAACCGGATTGCAGTATTATGCAACCGCGTTTCTTTGTACGCATCGTGGACCCTGTAACTGTTTATACTGCTTTTTGGTTTAAAAATCTGAGCCTAAAAACTGCTACACATATACCTGTTGAACCCATGGCTTTAAAAATCGATTTTGTTATCGTTATTGTCACTGACAGTGTAGTCAAACGCCGCCGAATACGTCGCCCAATGAGATATGTTCCTGGTATACTATAGCGGATTGTTATACCTCATGTTGGTTGCGTTTGTTGCTTGCAACGGAAATTGTGCGCATACCTAATAAAAGTCTGAACCTAAAAACCGCTGCACAAATGCCTGCTGAACGCATATCTTTACAAATCGATTTTGTTATAATTATTGTCACTGACAGTGTGGCAAAACGTCGTCGGATCCATCGCCCTATAAGATATATTCATGCTATACTATAGTCGGTTGTTATACCTCATGTTCGTTATGTTTGTTAGTTGCAGTAGAAGTTGTTCGACGGCACCGTAGCTGCTGCCCTATAATATATGTTTATAACTAAAAAGGAGCAGTGGGCCGACGTCGAAGGCACTGCCCTATAAGATATATATGCATGATACTTCATGCTTGCGAATATTCACATATGATGTTCATCATATTTGCCTATGATACTTGGTGCTCACTTTCTAGCACAAAATAACTAGGCTGCCAGTTATTGTCTCCATAACTTGGCAAGGCGCATACCGGATGGCATCAGTATGCAACCGCGTCTTGTTGCAGCCATGGTGGAGTCTGCAGCCCTTTTCTGATGCATATAAAATGGATGCAATGTATGTCGATGTCTGATATGCATAAGCTTCTAATAACTCGGAAAGTGCACGTGTATGTTTTGTTGTGCTTCAAATGCGTTCTCCACCATATGATAAAATACTTAGGTGAGAAAGTACTATGTGACCAATACGACGTGCCATTCTAAGCAACACGATGTACCATCCCTGTGTATAACAACCTCAATAGATTTGTTGCCTAGGCGGCCATTGGCTGCCGCTATTGTATGCCCGTGTTTCTTTGCATTCACTTATTCATTCCAACCATCCTTTGCTGTTTCAAGTGTAGTAGGCCAATGATGGTTGGCGCCTGTTTTCTGATGCTTATGAAGTCAGGTGTCGCGTGCTGTCTTTGTACCTATGCCTTGCACGGAATTGGAAAATTGCAGCCATGCTGTGTGGTTAATGGCCCTTTTGAACCGGCTGCAGTAATGGTGTTTTGCTTTTGCCTTGCCATTATTCAGTTTATTAATATGGTGCTGTACGTGTCTTCTCTCTCTGGCTTTATACGTGGCTTTTGCGTCTGGTGGTTGCACGAACTTTCTTTATGTAGTTTGGCCGGTAGCTATCAAAACCATTGTTGAGACAGGCAATGATGAATATGTGCCTATCATTAAAGAAGTTAATACGCGGCTCTTGGCAGGGCAAACTTTTGTATTTGTAGCCATGCCGGCCCTATTCGCTTCTTACGATTGCTCGCTAATATGAGCCCAATGATATAGGATAATGGAAGTCTGGAATGTAAATTGCCATGCCAGTAACCGGATGGTGTGATGGCATTATCAGTAGCATGCAACCGCCTCTGTTTGTGCGCATGGCAGAGTTCTAGCCTCCTTTACCATTTAAAATTTGCAGATCTGAGCCTCATAATATATTTTTATAAGCAAAACGTCAAGACCATGGTCGTTTAAGACGCTAGATTATATATATAGCGTGGCTTTCGCTTTTCTGAATTTTTCGTTCGTTGGTTTGAAACATTTGTGTCTGTGATGCTTATATATTCATATACAAAGTTTGATAGTGTTTTTGTTCTGTTTAGGTTATTTACCGCATCCTTTTGCACCTGCACAGTTATCTGGATTCCGAAAGTAATTGATGCAGTTGATGCCTGAAAGGTAATCTAAAACTTAATATATTTACGTTTCTGAAGATAATACAGGAAATAAACTTTTGAAAGATTTAAAAAATTCATATCCTTTTTTCTTTAAAGGGGCGTGATAATTTTTTTGCATTCAAATATGGTAGAGGAGACGGTAAAAACCCTAAGGTGTTTGTTAAAAAAATAATTTCTGCCAACAAAAGTAGCAAAGACTGTTTAATATTTTCACATTTTCTGATACTAAGATTCTTTTTTTTTTTCATATTCATGATTGCATTTCTATAAAAGATCCTTATCAGGTGCACGGTACAATTACTGAAGAAAGATGCGAAACCGAAGAAAATGTTGTAGCGGACATTTCGTTGCAGTATCTTCTCCCGTTTCCTATCTGTCATTCATAATTAAACTATGACATTGATTTGTGTTTTCTATATAACTGCACTTGCAAATTTTAAAAAAGAACCCGAATGTTACAAATACAAATGTTAGGAATATGAATATTCAGCTGAAGACTCGGTCACCCCGAGTACTTATTAGCACATCATAGCTCGTATGATTATCAGTAATATTATATAAGCTTAGTATTATTAGTATTATTAGTTTTATTAGATTAGTCGTATCTATATTTGTGGAGTGGGTCGGGGCTTTCCCCACTGTCAGCTCGCTCCACAGTCCACTAGGGACATATTATGTAATAGTATAAATACTCCCTTCCCACCCATGGGAAGGGTTGGACCTTTCAAGCTAATAGATTACAAGTTACTTTCTCTCTCTAAAAGGCTCCCACTTTCTCACTCTAAGTTCTTGTCCAATCGATCCAAACAAGCCTCAAACTAGTGATTCTTGTATTGTGAATACCCTACAATTGGTATCAAGAGCCATGGTTAGGTCCATGAGAGTTGGTATTCACGGATTTGTGTAGTTTGTGAGGTTTTTGGTTCGATTTGTTAAGATATTTGTTAAGGTTTTTGGTTCGATTTGTTATTTCATTTTGTGCTTTGTCTAGTGATTTAAAGTTGTTATTACTTGTACTTTCTAGCTTAAGAATAGTATTAGAGTGGTATTTGGTGTTTGGATTCACAGATCTAAGAACGGTGTGGTGATTTTGGGGCAATTCGTGGGTATTTGGTGTTGTGTTCTTCGCAGCGGTTTGTCTCCTTGGGACGAATTCTTGGACTCGGTTTGTGTCATTTCTCAGATACGGTTTGTCCTATTACTCGTTTAGGCAAAAAGACAAAAGGCAGTGAAAGCGACGTGCTTGGGAGTTTGTGTCTACTCGGTTTGTCCCAGCTGCGCGTACTCGGTTTGTCTCTGAAAAGTCTACTCGGTTTGTGTAGACTCGGTTTGTCTCTGAAAAGTCTACTCGGTTTGTGTAGACTCGGTTTGTCTCTAAGAAATTTACTCGGTTTGTGTAGACTCAGTTTGTCTCTGAGAAGTTTACTCGGTTTGTGTAGACTCGGTTTGTCTCTGAGAAATTTACTCGGTTTGTGTAGACTCGGTTTGTCTCTGAAAAGTCTACTCGGTTTGTGCATACTCGGTTTGTCCTTTCAGCGTGTACTCGGCTTGTGTAGACTCGGTTTGTCTCTGAGGAATTTACTCGGTTTGTGTCTACTCGGTTTGTGTCTTGGTGATTTTAGAAATTCCCGCGAAAGATTCAATTTCTCGGTTAAATCACCAGATCTGTAAAATCCCGTATTCACTATGACAACTAACTCAGACTCCCTTATTTCGGAGGTTCTCAAACTGTACGATGTTATCAAAGATCATGGGAACTATAATTTCACATCTATAACAGAAACAAATGATACTGATTCTGCTGGAACTGATGAGCCACATTCGCAGTCACACATGGATGAATGCCTTCAGGTTATGCAGTTGGCTAATGATAAGGACAGTCAAGTAGCATGCTTCAGTTCACTTTTATCACACATTAAGGTTTTGTTTGGTAAATCTGAATACGTGATGGGGTACAAACGGGCTTTCGCTTCACTCTTTGGTCAGGAAATTGGTGATTTCACAGTCATAATGACATTATATCTGGATCAACTAGAACAAGAGCTGGTCAAGGAAGAATATTCTGAAGATAAATCCAGAGCGGCTCTCAATGTGATCAACAATCAACTCCAAGTGTTCATCAACTCTCAATACACTATGGATTATAATTATGACTGCCAAGTGACTAAAGAGTGCTTTGCTAAATATACTGGGTCAGAAGTTGAAATGTACAAAACGACACTGCTACTGCTGATGAGGGATGTCCAGGGGTTCATTGAGGAAAAAGGTGAACTGGGGAGGAATGGAACTAAATCAGACAAGACGGATGATGGTGTCAACACAGGAAGTAACTTCACAAGATGTGAGAAGGAATCCTACGAACCTGAAAAACACCAAGCACAGACCACTGTGGTACATCTGTCTCATCTAGATAATACTGTTTCTACTGTAAGTGTGCATGACAATTCGTCGAATTCCTTGCCTACGGCTGAGTCTTTCAAATCACCTGATATAATTGAAAAAAGGGTTTACAATGAACTTTTAAAAGGATTTTCAAAACTTGAAAAACATTGTGTTGATCTTGAAATTTCAATGCAACAATTAAAAGAAAAGTTCCAAATTAACCTTCCATCAAAAAATCCGGAATTACCTGACTTTCGGGAATTTTTCATGATAAATGAGTTGAAAGATCAGCTGGTGGCCAAGAACGCGACTATTAACATGTTAAGGACCAAACTAAGTGAATTGCAAGAAAAGGTCAATGATGATAAAACCTCACATGACTCAAACACTGTTGAGTTACAGGCTGAACAAAACCTTAGGAAAAGTTTCTCATTAGCTTCTCGTAGGAATGACTTAAAGAAGTCGGCCAAGAACAGGGTGAATCCTAAGTCTGTCAAATCATCAGTCTTGGGAACACCTTCTCCAAGGTGTGCTCCCCAAGTTGGTGAGACTAAGAATTTGCCTAAATCAGTCACTTCACAACCTAGACATAAGGGAACATTAGCTAAGAGTCACTTTCAGGATAAGTCTCACATGACACCAACAAAGGAAGATAATGTTCATGTCACTGCATCCATTACTTCAGCAAATAATCACCATAGGCCTGTAAAATTAATGAAGCACCCTAGGAAGCCTAATAGATCTAGTGCTGAAAAACAAGAAACTTTCTCTCATAAAAACACTAAGGTGCCTCAGAAACAGAGCATATTTAGAACGTGCCTAAGATGGTTGCCAACTGGTAGATTATTTAAGAAAGTTGGTTGTCAGTGGGTACCTACTGACACGGAAAATGCCTCTATGAATGTTTGCAAGAAATCACAGAGACAGGACCCCATAGTCACTAACCAATACATATGCAAACAAAATACTTATGATAGTGCAGGGAGACGGTTTCTGCGTGCAGCTACTCTCACAGAATGCATCATGAAGAAACTCAAGGTGTGGCTACCAAAGAGGAGATCAACTCCCAAAGAGGAGGTTAAGAAAACACACCTGTGATGCAAGGTGACAATGACTTTTGAACATCACAGTTCAAAACTCGTACTGTTCTAATGAAAAGATTCTCATGTATCCTTTTCTTTTTCTTGTTGTGTATAGTTTCTCTTTGTTTATAGGTGCATGTGTTGTGTGTATATAGTCATATGAATAAGGAAAGGCATGTCTTCTGGATATCGATAACATTTACGATCCTAGAAATGTCATTCAACAATGACACGGGGTTTTAAATGAAGCTCGAACAGAAGTTGTTCCTTATAAGTAAATCATGTATCTAAGGTTTGCTATTACTTTAGATAGCAACCCGCGTTCCCAGGTGAAGACAGTTTGTCACCTTAATGACAACTATTCTTCAAGGTGATGTTCACCTGAGCATGGATTACTTTATATTCATGTTCACTCATATTTATCACCGAGTAATAAATTGCTGCTCAATCAATCAATGTCTACATTTCTATACAGAAGGTTAGTCATTGATTGAGGGGGAGAGCTACAGCAATTTAAACTTGCATATGAGCTAAATCTATAGCATCTGTTTGGGCTATCACTATGTGTTTAGGAATTCTGTGAGTTGAGTTTGAAAGCTGTGGATGCTGTTGAGTGTAAGAATTCTGTGAGTTGAGTTTGAAAGATGTGGATGCTGTTGAGTGTAAGAATTTTCTAGTGTCAGGATAGTCAGAGACCAAATGTGCCATTCAACTAAATAGAGAGAGTCAAGGGTTGGTATTTTAACTTGTTACCTAGGCGGTTTGTCAAGTCAACAAAGACAGGGACCAGAAGTGTAATTTGGATAAAGTGGAATGTTAGGTGTAGATATTTAAAGATCAAAACTCATGCGGTTTGTCCACTAAATAGAGAGAGTTAAGAGTTGGTATCTTAACTTGTCACTTAGGCGGTTTGTCAAGTTAACAACGACAGGGACCAGAAGTGTCATTAGGTCAAAGTAGAGTGTTAGGTATAGATATTTAAAGATCAAAACTCACTCGGTTTGTCCTTAATCACTCTCTCTCTCTCTCCTCCTTATCAAACCGAACCAATTTTTCTCTATCTAAACCCTCGATCTTTAGTTCTATCCATCCATCGAGCTTTCTCCTAGGTAAATAATGATTCTCTTCCATATCAGTAGACAAGTTCTTGTATCAATCCTAGATTCTCATCGTTTGATTTGGTTTTTCTAGGTTGATTCATACGTCGCTTCAATCGATCCTAGGTTTGTCTATTGTTATTTGTTTTGATTGATGGGAATCTTATCTATGTGTGTAATAACTGTTATCATATGCTTTGATTGCTTCATTTTTTAAGATATGATTCGGATTGTGGTGATTTATCGAACGAAGTTTGACTCCAAAAAGTCAAAACTGTTCTTGTGTCTAGGTGTAGTTAGTATAATCTTCGATTGGCATGTCTCTAGGGTTGAGTGCACTATTTTTGCTAACAAGTTGAGGAATCGGTTTGTTTAAGAAGTTAGCTATTGTATGATTGGATTCACTATGTCGATTGATTGGTGATTCGGTTTTGAGTGAGGTTGGGTTAAGATAGGGTTGATAGCCTTAAGGTTTCGCATAGTTCCCTGTTTATACATTCAGTGATTAATCCTATTTCGTGAGATCATGTTCAACGATGTGGGTTGTATGTTCTTGGTTGAATTCTTGCAATGCGTAGTATGTAATCTCTGTGTGATGTTATTGATATGTTTGAGAAGTATTTAGGCATGTCTAGTGTTGTTAATGTAATGTCTAATCTGTAATTATTGCGTTCAAATATAATCAAGTGTGTATGTTTAGATGGTATGATCTTCGATGCGGTTTGTCTGTATGGTTATGTGGCTGCCTGTATGTGTGTCCATGAACTCGGTTTGTCCGTTTGCTCACTAACGCGGTTTGTCTGATTGCTCATGGACTCGGTTTGTCCATGTGCTCACAGACTCGGTTTGTCCATGTGCTCACGGACTCGGTTTGTCCATGTGCTCATGGACTCGGTTTGTCCACGTGCTCACGGACTCGGTTTGTCCATGTGCTCACGGACTCGGTTTGTCCATGTGCTCACGGACTCGGTTTGTCCATGTGCTCACGGACTCGGTTTGTCCATGTGCTCACGGACTCGGTTTGTCTATGCGCTCATGGACTCGGTTTGTCTAAAAGCTCACAAACTCGGTTTGTTTATTTGCTCATGAAGTCGGTTTGTCTAAATGCTCATGAACTCGGTTTGTCTGAATGATCATGAATGCGGTTTGTTTATATGGTCATGAATGCTGTTTGTATGCTTAGTCATGTATAGTCATGAATGCGGTTTGTCCACATATTCACGATCTCGATTTGCCTATGTGCTTATAAACTCAGTTTGTCTATATGCTCTCATGTATACATTTAAGCTATGCAGTTGATACTTTAGTATGTGCTTGATGTATGATGCGTATTTGGTCTTTCATAATTGAATGCTACTTGACTTACTGTAGTCTCTTGCAATGTTCACTTAGACTATGTGCTAACCTTGAGGATTAACTCCTGTCTAACTAGTATGGGCATACTGTCTTTTTGTGAATGTGTGTCTGTAGATTCAATGACTGATACTGAGATCACCACTTCTTCTGAGCCAAACCCCGAGGACTCAACACCTGTTCGCACAGATGAACAAATCCTTCCAAAGAACAAATGGATCCCTATTGGAAGGAGCAACTGTTATATAGATGTGGCAAGACCTCAACCCAATCCTATTTACAAGATATCTGTTGATATCTTGAAGGAAACTACTTTCTTCAGAGCATTCACAGCATGTGCAACCGTTCCCTCTGTATACATACAGCAGTTCTGGAATACGATTCAACTCAACAAAGACACCGGAAATTACCATTGTCAGTTAGATGAACAATGGTATGAGCTGACCAAAGACACCATCAGAGGGGCTCTTCAGATCTCACCTGTTGTCATTGATAAACCCTTCACTCAACCTCCCACATCCGAGGCTCTCGTCCACTTCATTAATGATCTGGGTTATCCATCAACCATCCTCAAGGTGTCAGCAATCGTCACCAGTGAAATGTATCAACCATGGAGAACACTCGTCACCATCCTCAACCTATGTCTTACTGGGAAGACATCGGCTTTTGAAAAACCTAGGGCTCCCGTGCTTCAAATTCTATGGGGAATTGTTAAACGTTCCAACATAGATTTCGCTGAAAGAATCTGGGAAGAATTCATTCACTCAATTCACACTTTCCTAGAAGACAAAGTAAAACTGGAGTCTAATCTGGTCAGCAGGAATAAAGTTAGAAAGATATTAATTCCGAGCATCAGGTTCACAAAAATGATAATCCACTACCTCTACTCTCTTCACAAGTTCCATCCCAGAACTAATTCTCCTCTCCATTTGTCCTCTGAAGAATTTGTTCTGGGAAATCTCAAGTGGGCTGCTAAAGGGGCCGATCAAGAAGTATTTGGAAGACTCATTCCTGAGCTCCTTATCTCAGACAATATTCGTCAAGCCTCCTATTATAAGGATTATCTGAGCAAAATAGAGCAATATCAGAAGTCCCTCTCTGATAAGGTAAGAAGTGAAGCCGAAACCCCTGAACCAGAAACCCAGAAATCAATCAAACAAACCCAATCTAAATCGAAATCAAAGAAAAGAAAGGATGCACCCACAGAAGTTGAGGGATCTAAGAAAAATAAGAAGATCAAAAGGAAGGCATCAAGCAAGAAGATGAAATCCAAGAGAATCAAGATGAAAGGTCGAGATGATGATGAAGAGATGGTGGGACCTGAACTAGGTCTAAGGGATGAAGAAGATCCGGTTCTACAACAAGCCTTGGAGCTGAGTGCTAAAGAACATGCTGAATCAACAAGGAGTGCTACGAAAGGAGTTGTCCTTAGAGAACCTGTTGTTGAGAGCAGTAAGCCATTACCTGAAGTAGAGGGCAAAGGTAAAGGAGTAGCTACAGTGGTCCAAGCTGCTAAGACTCTTCTTACCATATCATCTCCGGCATCCAAGACAACAACACGATTTGTGCTCAGGAAACGTGAGCAGGGATCATCTAGAGCACTTGACCTTTCTGAAGGACATCAAGAAGAATCACCAAGCTTAGAAGTTGCTCAAGATTCCAGTGATACAGAAAGCGATGAACAGTTGTACAAGGAGAAGAAGGTGGAGATGAAGATCACACATACAGAAGTAAAGGACCCACAAGATCAAAGTGAGAGTCAAGAAGAGGAAGTTCATAAGGAAGCTGAGTCTGGTAACGTTATTAAAGAAAAGAAGGAGGAGATGAAGGTCACACATACTGAAATTAAGGATCCACAAGATCAAGGTGAGAGTCAAGATGAGAAAGTTCAGAAAGAAGCTGAGTCTGATAACATCATTAAGGAAGCTCATGATCAGATAACAACAACCACTACAGAACCTCCACAAGAAATACAACATGAAGAATTCGTGGCTTCTACATACCCGGGGATTCATGAGAATCTGAAAATGAAGGAGGATGAGCAATCTCACCTGAATGAACCAACAGGGTCTACTGGCACTCTATCGTCTCTGAAGAACCTTGACACCGACTTCAACTATGGTGATCAATTCATCCTGGATAAAGCCAACGACAACACCACAGAGACTGACATACCACATGATGATAAGGAAGTAGAGTCAATGGTGTCCGTACTAATCAAACAAGACATGTCTGGTATTAAATCTATGACAATTCCTGTATCCACAACAGCAACTATCATAGTAGATCCCTCACCAGAAGCAACACCAACGACACCCATCCCTCCTGAACTACCATCTGATTTAGCATCACAACTAACTGCCGCCACAAAGCTCATTGATGACATGTCACGGAAGATGAATAATTATGAGCAGAGACTACTTAATGTGGAAAAGCTTAATATAGATCAAAAGGTGGCTCAAGCTGTGAATGATCAAGTAGAGGAAGCGGTCAGATGGCCAATGGAAGCTCCTATGAAGACACGATTCAGAGATCTTCCTACAACAGATATGAAATCAATTCTCTATGATAGAATGTTTGAATGTGGTCAGTATCAAGGCCACGAAGATCATCAACAGCTTTATGAAGCTTTGGAAAAATCGATGAGTCGCGATAATCAGGATTTCCTCATGGCTGAGCTTGAAAAACAACGGAAGAAGAAGAAAAGGAGACAAGATAAACCCAGTACACCCCCTGGCTCTCCACCACATCCTCCTCCACCCCCTCCACCTAGTGGTGGATCTGGAGCAGCAAAGATGTCAGGAACTTCAGAATCCACTCAAGCTCAATCTCATCATCATCCAACTGAATCCTCTGGTGGTAAAGACCAAGTCACTACTTCTTCTGGCCCAAGCACATCTAAGGGTATTTCAAAGGCAGGATCGCTTGCGTGGACCACAGTTGATGACAAATTTAAGCCCTCGTTCTCGCCAGTTCCTGAGGATTTTGTCATGAATGAGGAATCGGTTGAAGATGATTTGTCTACTCAAACTGATGAAGAAGATGTCTCAGCTAACACCAATATCCCAACTTTTGATCCTAATCAGAAATGGTGGTTGGAATTCTTACGCACAGACAAACCTGATGACTCAGAATCCTCAAGAAAACGACCCACCAGGGAAGATATGGAATCTTGGATAAAACCTGTATCTGAAGAAGATCAAGAACCAATTCCTGAACCTAATTGGTCTATACCATCATCAGACAAAAGCATTCCTGTAAACAATTGGGCAGCTACTATTGCTTCGCAACATAACTCTCCATCAGAGAACTCATTGCTGGCAAAGACTAACGACATGGGGGCATTTATTAGTTGGTTCTGTAAAAAGAAAGGCATTACAACTCTCACTCCCCAAGACTTGGAAGGTCCTGCATATGAAATCGTCAAAGTGTTTCATCCTGATGTGCATCATCTTCAATATCAAATGGAAGAATGTCATAGACTATTTACTGATCAAGTTGATGACCGGATTCTTTCCTACGACGTCAACCGACCTCTTCCCTTTGATGGTCCACCAGGTCAAAAGAACCTTCAAGCAAATCTCTTCTTTAACAACGATCTGAATTATCTCCGGTTCGGGAATAATGGTGATCGTCAGGCATTATCCATTTCCAAGATGAAGGCGGCTTACTACCCTGACGTTGGGCTAGAACAAATGGTGCCTGATCAAGTATGGTCAGATAAAGAATACAAGTTTGAACTTACTGCATCTTATGGGGTCACACATTGGTGGTTCCACAAGAAGAGATTTTACATTGAACGGCACGCAGGAGAGGGTAGTCGTCAGGGTATACGCTCACATCTAAGAATCCTAAGTGTTGTCAAAGTTGATATTCACCCAATGTATGGATATGAGTATCTTAAAAGGATAGTGCTTCGTCGTGCTGATCAAAAGGAGTATATCATTTCTGAAAGCGACTTCAAACATCTATCTCCGAGTGACTTCGAGGATCTCTTCCTTCTGAATCTTCAAGGGCACCTGAATCATCTTCCACCGCGCGACAAGAATGCGCTTGCGGCTGCTGTTAACCTATGGATCCGGGGTCTTGTCATCAGACAAAGGGTGAGTGATTTTCAACTAGGGATAGAGAGCTATCAGACCAAACTCAATCTCACTAGGCCAAATTGGGAACGTAAGGGTCTCGAGTACATTCACGACTTTAAAGTCATCGAATCTCCAAGAGCAGTCAAGTTCACTGACCAACATGGAACTCCTATGATGATGCAATTCAGTGAGATTCATAAGTTCAACGATGGTACCCTGAGAATGATCGATGAAGCACTGGATTTCAGGATTAAAGACTTCAAGTTAAATCCTCACAACCCACAATTGAAGACTCAGTTCTGGACTGATCTGGATGTACAAAGGAGCAAAGAGTTTATGAGAGCCATAGAGCGCAGACTGAAAACAAGAAGGATCTTTCGCAACCTGGAAAGCTTCGTTGGGGGTAGAGTTCGTGAAGGAGATTACAGATTGATGGAAAGAACGACATGAGCTGATTCACTCCATAAGTGGTCTTTGTAGTGATGTTATTCTTTTGTTGGGCACTTGTAATTTAACAATGTAATTTCCCCTAATCTTGTAATACTCTATGTGTGATCTGTGTATATTGACAAGTAATTCTCCCTCTTAGATTAAGGGGGAGCAGAGTATGTTCTCATCATCAGAATATATTAAACCTGACCACATTGTCTCCCAAATTTTTCTAAACGTATTTAAATCACTTGGGATCACAAATCTCAAATGGTTTGAAATTTTTGATCGGGGGAGAGAATGTGATTTAAATAGGAAATTCTGATAAAATGTGATGATTTGGATGTTAATGTAAGCTCCCCCGTATGTGCTAAACCATTTTGCCTATCAAGGCACATATTGAGGGGGAGCAAAATGTTTTGGTCATTAACGCAAGCTCTTCCATATGTGCGAAAATCTTTCGTACATCAATGCACATATTGAGGGGGAGCAAATGTTTTTAACAAAACAAAGGATTTGGCATCTCACGTGAGCAAGACTCAGTCTTCACCAATGAATTGACGAAACTTGAATTGTCATCAATCGAAAGGATACGTCTTGGCCGGGTAATAATTTCAAGCTGGTCTAACCAGTGATGTAAGCGTGTCTCGAAAAAGATGTATCTGAGTAGAGTGTACCGTTTCGAGAAACTTTCTATGGACTTGACCAGGACGGGTAATAATTTCAAGCTGGTCTAACCAGTGATGTAAGCGTGTCTCGAATCGGTCATGTTCACTGAAAGTGGATCAATTCAAAAAGTGCAAGCTCTACCTAACATGTGCAAATTTATAAAACTATCACTCGAGCACATGTTGAGGGGGAGCATTTGAAAAAATATAAAACTCTCAAGTGTTTGCAAAAATTGTGTTTCATAATCATGAACACTTTGAGAGATTTTTCAAGGATTTGGTTTGGCAATCATGGATGAATATCAAAGACCGACCATTTTTAATTAACGCATGGAGTTATAAGGATGGTTAGGTTAGGTTCAAGTTCCCATGATCCCGCCAGATCCGGAGGGATCTACCCAGGGATAATCCACTAGTTAGTGTAGAAGTCCTTAGGTATGATTAAAAAGGAGAAAAGTGGATAAGGGAAAAGTGCCGACTGAGATGGAGCTAGTACTGGAACAAACCCAACAAGGTGCTAGTTATGAAGTCTCGGTAAGCACTGAAGGAGTTGAAGAATGAAAAAGAATTGTAAAGATAAAGGGCGAAAAGAAATAGCCCTCCTTACAACTTAGGTAGAAACCGGGTCAATACATATGCTGTCAGAATCACTTAGTTGATTGCTGGCATTGAAGACAAAGTATCATGGACCCAGTGATACGCTGCACAACCCTCCCTAGCCACTCAAGGTCCCTCAAAGGATTCTTGTTTCAATTGTCACGGAGTTCAATACATTCCTATCGTCTCTCTCACTCCGAGTTAGATGATATTGAATAGGTGGCAGTCCTCTCCAGCCTCCGCTCACTAAATCAAAACGCACAATTGAGTCTAGAGCCACGAGATGCATAATAAGATCTCATAGGGACACGAATTATTTCTACACTGGTTGTTCAACATTAAGGACACCAGTTGTAAACTCATGAGTCCTACGCAGATCTTAGCAATCTGCCAGAACATTTATGAGAGAATTTACTAATGTAATTCTCAATGATTGAATGGAAATTCCTGCCAGGGTCAACATCAAGCAGCCCTGAAAGCAGGTCACTTCGGTAATTCCTCGTGGATTACGCTTAGTGGTCGCGGCGGTTTCAACCGGTCTACAGTCGTGGAGTGATCTCCAGCGACTCACCTAATCGTTGATTTACTACGGTAAAATCTTAAAAAGCCCTCTGTGGGTTTTCGATTAGGAACGGTCTTGGTAAGGATTAGAGAGAGTCTTCACACTATGCTGTTGACTATCTCGAAGTCCAAACTTGTTAGTACCGGTCGAATTATTGCTAACTGTTGTATGCAGGAATATTTGGCGGTTGTTGCTGTGGAACGCTGTAGCTGGTTGCTGTTGTAGCTGGTTGCAGAAAAGATGCCAATCCATCACCACATGTTCACACCACATCATCATCAAAGAAGTCATGATCACCCTAAAAGACCTTCAACACAGCTTCTGCTAACTCTGATGCTAAAGATCATGACTCCATATCGTGTGAGCATGTCGACTCTAAGTATATTTCATCACATGGAGATTTACTACTGAAAGATGACTTGGAGACTCAAGTGGGATGATAACTCCAAAGAATCAACAAAGATCATCCAAGACAAAGGAAAAAGTAATCTTAAGATTTGCTACTGCACAATGATCAAGGAAAATGAAGAATCAATGAGTACGAGCTATGAAATCAAGATCCAAGGATGAAGTGCTAGAATTCAGAACATGACTTCCGGGGTGACCTCCCTTAGGGGGAGATTGTTAGGAATATGAATATTCAGCTGAAGACTCGGTCACCCCGAGTACTTATTAGCACATCATAGCTCGTATGATTATCAGTAATATTATATAAGCTTAGTATTATTAGTATTATTAGTTTTATTAGATTAGTCGTATCTATATTTGTGGAGTGGGTCGGGGCTTTCCCCACTGTCAGCTCGCTCCACAGTCCACTAGGGACATATTATGTAATAGTATAAATACTCCCTTCCCACCCATGGGAAGGGTTGGACCTTTCAAGCTAATAGATTACAAGTTACTTTCTCTCTCTAAAAGGCTCCCACTTTCTCACTCTAAGTTCTTGTCCAATCGATCCAAACAAGCCTCAAACTAGTGATTCTTGTATTGTGAATACCCTACAACAAACCATAAATTTTTAATATTATTAGGAAAAAAAAATTCTTTCGCCGCTCTTGAGATCGAGATTTTTTTCTATCGAACACATTGGCCTTTTTAGCATCTCCTCTACCATCTTTGAATGCAAAAAATTTATTGCATGCTTTTGCCACGTCGTTGGAAGTGGCACCACGTATACGAGACAGGCACATTAATTGCTTTTGTGGAAATGGCCACATGCAGCAGAAAAAATTATAGTTGTCTGAAAATAGCAGCTTACGTATCAGATAGCTACGCTATTTTGTTATTTGTGTATTCGTGAGGACGATTGCTTCCACAACATGCGCTGATCAGCAGCAGGATTCATGTCTGAAAGATTGGTGGCAAACGAAAGAATATGATGTCAGAAGTTATTTGATGCAAATGGCTTTTTGGCACCATCTTATTTCATTTGCCACTGATCTTTCAAACTTGAAGCATGTAGTTGATTACGGGTTGTTGTCTGTACATTCGTGAGAACAATTGCTTCCACAACATGCGCTGATCAGCAGCACGATTCATGTCTGAAAGATTGGTGGCAGGCGAAAGAAGATGATGTCAGAAGTTATTTGGTGCAAATGCCTTTTTGGCACCATCTTATTTCATTTGCCACTGATCTTTCAAACCTGAAGCATCTGGTTGATTACAAGCTGTTGTTTGTATATTTGTGACAAATGGTTGCTTCCACAACATGCGCTGTTCATGCAAGGGTCCTCCATTTGGATGCTCTTACATGCTCAGAAAGTTAACTCAACATGTTTGCAACGGATATCGTAACATAAGAACTCCAGGTATATACGTGTTCAGATCTATCAATATTATAATCACATAGTTAGGTACATGCAACTATACTGATTTTTCACACAATGTTCGATGTAGGTACTTGGTCTTACCTTTCTTCTCCAGTTCCTTTTGTTGCTCCATTAAACTAGCAACGCTTTAACTGAAGTAGCTAAAGGAACTGGAGAGAGAAAGGTAACAACTTCCACCTGTGTTCAATGTAATGTGTATCAGATGAAGAACAACACTGATTCCGATGTTGTTTAAAGGTTACGATTTCTGCCCATCTTTTTATTAGGTTACAGTTTTCTACGAATAATAGTGTGTACGCTGCCAAGAATCCTGAAGCATTTAACAAAAAAAGAAATACTCAGCATAAAAAGAAAGACTATCTGGTATTTTTTTTCCACTGCTGATGCTAATAATTAATATACTGTGTCTGTAATAGTTAGTTTTTTTCCCACATATTCATAACTGCAATTCCATAAAAGCCCTTGATTAAGACTGTGGTACAATTCCCAAAGAAAGATGGGAAACCGGAGAGAATGCTGTGGCGAGTGATTTGGGACAGATTATTTTTTCGCAGCAGCCTCTTCCGTCTCCCATCTTTCTTCAATTATTGAACCATCCTATTGATCAGCGTCGTTTTGGCGATTACAGTTCTGAATGTGTGCGAACAACCTAACCCTCACAGGCACATGATACCAACTCTTAGCATTAACCAAAAAAAATATATATATATATATATTGTTTGTTTGTTTTTCTAAAAAAAAATTCTCTTTTATTAAATGCCTTAGGAGGAAAAAAATATTCCGTAAATTATAATTGCTGATTCTACGGAAGTGTTCATAAATGAAGCTGAAAGTAGCAAATTGTGTATTGGATACCCACATTATTTGGTCGATGAATGGTTTAAATTAGTAAATCAGGTTGGAACTTGAACATGGTTGCTCATTCTAAGTTCCTATACAGTTCCTTTTGTTCTTTCGATAACCTAACAATTTGCCTGGTGCAGGCAGTTGTACAAAGGGAGTAGAAACAACAAATGGAACTGTAAAGGGACTTAGAAAGGGCGACTATGTTTCTTTTTTAGTTCCATTCTTTTTTACACCCTAAAACCGGGATCTGCAAAGTAACGTTGCCATACACAGCATGTTATATTCAGCTTCATTTTTAAGGCCTCAATTGTTAGGGCAGATCTATCTAACAGTATATTTTAGTTCCGTTGGTTAAATTGACTGGGTTCCCTAAAAGTGTTCGCTATTAAACATGGCAATAGTTTTCGGGAACTCAATCAAATTAAGCATTGTAACTTATGTATATCGTTTGATACATAATCTCTAATAACTGAGGCGTGTTGATTGTGATAATGATATAGCGTGTATTGTTCACGGCAGGCCACACTCCTTCATTATCCCATTCAACATACATACTTCTTTAGAATCATTAGTTTGAATATAGTTACTCATTCTAAATTCCCATACAGTTCCTTTTGTTCTTTCAACAATCTAGCAATTTGCCTGGTGCAGGCTCTTGCACAAAGGGAGTTAAAACAACAAAAGGAACTGTGAGGGGATTTAGAAAGTCTACCTATGCTTCTTTTATAGTTCCATTATTTTTCTTAAAAACTTCATTTTTATGTGCTGTCGTATCTGCAACGACACCATTATTATTATTATTATTATTATTATTATTATTATTATTATTATTATTATTATTATTATTATTATTATTATTATTATTATTATTATTATTATTATTTTTTTTTAATTATTATTATTATTATTATTATTATTATTATTATTATTATTATTATTATTTTTTTTATTATTTTTTTTTGACAGTGAATTATAATAAGATAGCTTGGAACCAAGTGCACTGAAGGATGCAGTGGATAGAATCAGCAAAAGATAAGCCATGCTAAAACTTGCATGTTTCAGTAGGTTACTCCTTTTTTGCTTCCTAACACATTCTACGTATACAACAGATTGGACCGTGCGGCATAAAGTTCTGTCATAACAAATTGATGCATTCGCCTTCCTTATAATAACGCAAACGACATGCCTGGTACCTAATGTAAGTATTCCAGTTGTTTGTTTCTTGCACAAACAAACATTCATCATTTGTAGAATCCTTTGCATTCCATTGTAAAAGCGGCGAAAGGTGTTATACATCGCCTGTCAGTTTTACCAATTGAAAACTAGCTAGAATTTTTTATTTGTCTATACTAACAGCTGATGATCTGTATCTGCGGCACTAAGTTTTTTTTCGCATGTTTGTACCTGCAACAGCAAAAAAACTCTTGATCACCAATACGATACAGTTCTAAAAGATATATGAGAAACATAAGAGAATGCTGTAACAAGTGATCTGGTGCAGATTACTTCTTTGCATCATCCTCATTTGTTTCCCATGTATCTTTTTGGATTGAACCATATTATTGATCAGGGCCTTTTCTGAAGCTGCAGGTACAACCATGCGTAAACAAGCTTACCATCACACATACATACCATCGCCTTTTGGTATCAGCAAATAAAGAAAACCAGATACTCTTCATTTGCTAATATTGACAAGCGATGTACATCATTTGTGGCTGCTGTTATGGTTAAATGCATACATAAAACCTAGAAACTAAAATCATGGGATATTGTTTGTCTGCCGACACTGAAAGCTGTAACTTTATGTTTTTAACATTATATTTTCTTTTGCGTATTCGTATCTATAGTTACACAAATGATTCTGGTCAGCAACAGACATACATGATAAACTGGAGAAAATGGTCTTAAATGATTTGATGCAAATCACATCCTTGCACCGTCCTCTTTTGTTTCTTATCTATGTTTCATAATTTGATAATATTGTTGATCAGTGCCTTCTATAAAACTACAGTTATCAATATGCAAAAAAAATAATAATAATAAATAAATAAAATAAAATAAACAAAAAAGACAGTTTCTTTGTGTCAACAGACAAGTGATATCCCATGATCTTTAATTCCTGATTTTTTTATGACAAGCACTGTAAATCATCTGTGGTTGATGTCTAGGTGATAACCCATACGCATTTAGCCATAAAAGCAATGACAAATGTTGTACATCGCACGCCAATATTAAGAATTGAAAATTGCTTTGGTTTTTTTAGTTGTCAATACTAACAGTTGATACTTTGTGTCTGTAATGGTAAATTTTTTTCCACATGTTTGTACCTGCAGTTCCACAAAAGCCTCCGCTCATCAATATAGTACAGTTCTAAAAGATAGATGCGAAACAAGAGAGAATGCTGTGACAAGTAATTTAGTACAAATTACTTCTTCGCACCATCCTCTTTCGTTTCCCATCTATCTTTTTGAATTAAATTGTGTTGTTGAACAGGACCTTTTGTATAACTACATGTACAAGCATGCGTAAACAAACTTAACATCCCAGACACAGACCATCAACTTTTAGTATCAACAAGTAAAGGAAATCAGATGCTCTCCATTTCCTAATATAGACAACCGATGTACATCATCTGTGGTTGCTGTTATCTTTGAATGCATACGGCAGATTACTACAAAGTTTTGTACAGCCAAACTTGGAACTCCATATTTTTCTTCAACACACCTTAGCACTTTGAGCTTCCCCTCGAAAACCCATTCCTATGTAACTGTAATTGCAATGGGTTTGTCACAAGCCTTTGCACATATTTCATTAACATGCGAATGGGATTTCGAGTGGAGCCTCAAAGTAAGAAAGTGTATTGTCGTGCAAACAACAATCACATTATTACAACCAAGGTGGTTGGTCTGACCTTCTGCTCGAATTCCTTTTGGTATTTAAACGGCCTATCAATACGCCTGGTGCAGGCCATTGTTTAAAGACCGTTTAAATAACAAAAGGGATTTGAGTAGGAGGTCAGAGTTTCCACCATACATTCAATTACTTCATTCAACATTCCAGAAGTCAACTTTATGCTTAATTTAACCACCTTTCTGGTCACATGAGCACATGTTCTTAGGTAAATCCAGCTTCTGCCACTGCCTTCTCTACCAGGCACACAAAAACGCAGACAAAATGCATACTCATTTTCCTATACCAGATCTTCATAGGTAACTTCGTCCAACAGCGCGAATATTTGATAGTGACAGTTTTTCCTCACACCTTTTTTTTTCAGCGAAAATTGTTAAATGTTTTATTTCTTTATGTTCCTTTTAATAGGAGAAGACACAGGTCAGATTCCTCAAGATTAAATGATATGAGCAGTTATTCTAGATTTATGAAAAAAAATGAACAGATCATTGTACATTGTCGGTGCTGAAACACAAGTTTGTATATTTCATACTAGCAACACTTCACCATAAAGTTGAATTTGTTTTTTTTTTTCCTAAATCTCGAATAACTGCTTAAACTATTCGAACCGCCCAGCTGTATTTGCGTTCTGCTGTTATCTGTACCAGGCTTCGCCACTTATATCCATAATGTTCATATCGATCTCTTATGCGCCTCTGCATCTAGCACTGCGTAGACCTCATACAATAACTGTCCTAGCTCTAAATTTCAAAATTCGTTCATACAGGTGATGTTCAAAAGGTAATATAAAACTTACTATAGTTAAGCCTCCATTGTTCCTGTTTCATTAGAAAAAGCTAGAATATACTTAAGCTCTTATATTTTTCATTTGCCACTGACCTTCCAGGATTCGATCATATTGTCAACCTCGACTTTTATATAGCAATTCGGTTACGAATGGCAGGTAATCTTGGCCACTGTTAAAACCATAATTTTTGTTACCTTTTCCTGACACTTTTACCAATTCACAGCTCCCAACTATGTTCCCATTGAAACTCAGAATAGGATACAATTCTGGCAGATTGCTGAGAAACGAAATAACATGGTAACGCAAATGATTTGGTGCAGATTGCTTCTCTACACTATCCCATTTTGGTTCCCGCCAATCTCCTCAAATTTAATCATATTCTCAACCATCACTTTTTTCTCTGAGAAGCATGCGACGTTCAATATACCTGCCTGGTCTTACTTTTCTTCTCCAGTTCCGTTTGTTACTCCAGTGGACTAACAATGCATAAAACACAACAGTCGGTTTTTTTTTGGAGTAGAATTGCACAATTTGCCGAAACTGTATTGCAACAGAGGTAGGATACAAAACTTCAAGGATGCTAGATATATTGGGCCATATAATGGCAAAGATCTACCTACTCAGATACTTGCAGTACACCTTCAGGAAATGCAACGTGTTATACCTGAACCATTCAGTTAATGTTGTTCTTTTGTCGTCACAGCCATTTGTGTTACGACGCTAACTGAATGGTTCAGATACAACCCGCTGCATTCGTCATCCTGAAGACGAAACAATGTTTGATAAAAATCAAACATCAAAATCCTAAAAATTCTCTCCCAAGTATTTATGTCAACTCGCCTCTTCCAGGCATCAGGCTAAACACCTAAACAGCATCTAATTCGAAGGCAGGCCTACTGTATAGCAAAGAATGGAACATCACAAGCAACCTTGCATTTGACTCAGAAATCAAGAAGTAGACAAGAAATTGGGTATAAGAAAACCAAGACCGGAAAGAGAAACGCAAGACAAGGTCACCTGAAAAGAGAGCAGCGCACATTTTTTCCTACATTCAATTATTGACTATTACAAAAGTAGTTTTGATGATATACTTTTTTTCAAATGAATTCTCCATTCGAATATTGACTATTGCTGTTGGGAATTATGATGCGTATCAAGAGCAGACAACTTAGGTCTGGTAGTTTACTAAGTTAGGTCTGTTTGTGTTATTAGGTCTGGTAATGTAAAGTTAAGTCTGGTAGCACATTTAAGTCTGGTTGACTTATAAAGTTAAGTCTGGTCGTGAAGTTAGGAAAGTTTGTTAGAGTTATGTTAGGAAAAGATACAATGCGTGTATGTATCTTTATAGAAGATTTGTGTATATCTTCTGTGTCAGCTAGGGTTTCCTTGTGTTATAAAAGGATCCCTAAAGATTGTTAGTTCGTGTGTGAGTTGTACGAATTCATTATAGTGAATATCAATATACGAAGTTAGTGATATCCCTGCTTGTGTTCTTAATTGTTCTTGTTAAGATTCCGCATTAACATTAACAATCACTTAGGGTTTCTCACTTAGATTGGTTCGGATTTATCCTAACCATCTACTAGGTATTCAAGACTACTTAGTGATCCATATACAATTTGTGGACCAACAAGTGGTATCAGAGCAAGGAGAGAGACTCTGAATTCGAAGAACACCAAATCCCTAAAACCTAATTCTCACTCAAATCACCCTTCACAATGTCTGAACTCGATAAGCCTGAAACTTTCTCAATCCATAACAGTGAGGATAAGCAATCAAACCATGAAGATGAAGGAAAAACCGAAACCAGTAACTCCCAAACACAACAACAACCCATCCCTTCCACAACCACAATCTCAAACATAAAACTTCCACTACTGAAGAGAGAAGAGTATGATATATGGGCCATGGAGATGGAACATTATCTGGAATACATTGATAGTGATGTATGGAAGGTGATTCAAAAGGGAAATTCTAAGAAGAGAATTTCACAAGGGAATGATGGGCAGCTCAGAATAATGCCACCAGTATCTGCTGAGGAGATTAGGGCTGTGGAGAAGGAAAAGAAGGCCAGAACCTTGCTTCTTATGGCTATTCCTAAGGAGCATCTACAAAGGTTTCATGGCATTCTTGATGCTAAGGAGATGTGGGAAGCTATCAAGAAACGATTTGGAGGTAATGCTAACTCCAAAAAGATGCAAAAGGCTGTTCTTAAACAGCAATTTGAAACATTCAGTGTTTCAAAGACTGAAGGTTTAGAGAAGGGCTATGACAGATTTCAACATCTGTTAACACAACTGGAAGTTCATGGTGCAGCAGTCTCAAATGAGGATGCAAATCACAAATTCCTCAGATCTTTACCATCAGAATGGGGCAATGTATCTGTGGCGATGAGGATTAAGGAGGAAGTAGATTCTATGACACCTGATGACCTATACAATAATCTTAGGATGTTTGAAAGGGACATCAGTAACACCTCTCAGGCTTCAACCAGTTCATCAAATGTTGCTTTTGTGTCTCAAAACAAAAGCAGTACTTACAAGGTTAGATCTGGTGGTGTTAGGTCTGGTAACTATGAAACTCCTTCAAGTGAAAGGTCTGCTTCAAGTTTTACTGATGAAGTGATACATTCTTTCTTTGCCAATCAAACGGAAGATGAGAGCTTTATTAGTGAAGACCTTGAACAGAATATTGATGCTGAAGTTGAAGAGATGGATATAAAATGGCACATTGCCATGGTTGCTTTAAGGGTCTAACGATTTCAGAAGCAATATGGTAGGACTATCAACTTCAACAACAAATCACCAGTGGGATACACAAAGAGGACTGTTGAATGCTACAACTGTCACAAGCATGGACATTTTTCAAGAGATTGTCCAGAGAAGAAGTCTGCTGATGAGAAAAGAATTGAAGATGGGAAGATGGAAAAGAATCAGATGAGCCTGCTGACAATGGAAGCTGGAGGAGTCAATTGGGGTGAGCATCCAAGAGTAAATGAGGAGTCTGATCATGCTCTCATGGCCATTGGTAATGAGGTATCATTATGCTCTAAATTATGTACTGACTCATATAATCATGTTAAGGCTTTATGTGATGAGCAGCAAGAACAAATAGGTGATCTAGAAGTAAATTTATTAGCACATAAAAATGCTGTAAAAACTTTAGAGGCACAAAAGGTCACCCTTCAAAACCAACATGCTGCTTTAAATGAAAAACTATACTTTCAAGCTAATAAGATATATGAACAAGATGAGAAGCTTAAAAGGTATAGACAATTAGGGCTTAAAATTCAGAAGGAAAGGGATGAGCTGAGAAAAAGGGTAGATCAATGGAACAGTTCAAATAATAACCTGTTTAAGTGTTGGGATTCTCAAATTAAGTCAAATAAAAAATGTGGCTTAGGATATGAGGAAAATGAGAATAGGGCTATATTTAAGAATAGAGAAGAGGACTATGCTGATAAGCCTTTGTACAATAGGTTTGTTAAGACTGGTGACTTTAAGGGAGTACCACCACCTTTGAGTGATGACTATACTCCTCTTGAAAAAGAAGAGTTGGATGATTCACTCTTTGTGTATGGTAAGAAAGGTCCTCAAGTGCCTGAACCTACTACCTCAGAGGACAAATCCAGTAGATATTCTTCTTGTCAATCCAATGACTCTGAAGGATCTATTGATGGTTCCTCTGATCACTCTAAGTCTGAGTCAAACAGTGAGGAAAAAGAGAATCCTGAACCTAAGGTTGTTAAGAAGTGTGAACCTGTTGTTACTAAACCTTTAGTGACTGAACAAAAGGCTGAGACAGTTAAACCTAGTTGTGTTAATCACATAAAAACTCCTAGGGAATCTGTTAAATTGAATGAGTCACCTAGAAGCAATAGTGTTCACAGAGAAAGTAGGAGTAGTTATACTTATGCTCCTAAAAGATGCTTTGTGTGTGGAAGTTTGAGTCATTTAATAAGAGATTGTGACTTCCATGAAAAGAGAATGAAAAGAGAGGCTGAGCAAAAGAGAATGAATGTTAATAAGGTTCATGGTTCAAATAAACCAGTTTGGAATAATACTAGTAGAGTTAATCATGCTAACCAGTTTGTCCCCAGACCTGTTCAACTAAATAACACTACCAGACCTAACTCTTTTGTTAATTCTGGTAGACCAAATTTTGGGTCTGGCTACAGAAACTTTAATGTGAATAGGCAAAATGTTAACTTTATGAGGCCTAAAGTGAATACTGGTTATGTTAACTCTGTGAGACCTAATGTGAACACTGGTTTTGTGAGACCCAAACAACCTTTTCAAAAACCTCAGGTGAATGCAAATTTTCAAAGAAATAATTTTTACAAAACTCATTCACCTGTGAGAAGACAAGTTGGAAAGCAAACAGCAAAACCTTTAAAGGGAAATGGGGATTCTGCTGTTAAGACCTCAGCATGTATGTCTTGGGATTCAAACAAAAATAAATCCATGTATAAATCCCAAAACAACAGTGGATCAGGTTCAATTAAGAAATTTAAGCATATTGATCCACCAGGCGGACCCAAGCCTACTCAGGCCTTGGTTCCTAAGAGAAACTAATTTCTCTTCTTTTTGTGCAGGATCATCCACTATGCTATATGGAAGATAGAGGAATACTTGACAGTGGATGCTCTGGGCACATGACTGGTAACAAGAACTATCTTTACGATTTTCATGAATTCGAGGGAGGTTCTGTTACTTTTGGAGGAAGCAAGGGACAGATAACTGGTAAAGGAAGAATTATTGTGGGCAACATAGAATTTGACAATGTATCTTTTGTGAAAGAACTTGGGCAGTTCAACCTTTTCTCAATATCACAAATTTGTGATACTCAGCATAAGGTGCTTTTTACTGAAACTGATTGTCTTGTGTTGACTCCGGACTTTAAGATGCCTGAAGAACATCAAATTCTTCTTAAAGTTCCCAGACAACACAAAATGTACAGTTTTGATATGAAAGCCTCTAATCCTGCAAAAGGTGCTACCTGTTTAATTGCAAAAGCTACATTGGATGAATCTAAGTTGTGGCACAGAAGGTTAGGCCATGTGAATTTCAAAAACATGAATAAACTTGTGAAGAATAACCTTGTGCGAGGTTTGCCTTCAAAATTGTTTAAAAATGATCATACTTGTGTGGCCTGCAACAAGGGAAAACAACATAGGGCATCCTGTAAGGTTAAATTAGAAAGATTAATCACTGAACCTTTGCATACCTTACATATGGATCTTTTTGGCCCTACATCTGTCCATAGTATTAATCATGCATGCTATTGCCTTGTCATTACAGATGATTGTACTAGATACTGTTGGGTGTTCTTTATGTCTAGGAAGGATGAAGCTACCCCTTTGATTCAAAATTTTATTAGACAGATTGAAAACCTTATTGATAAACGAGTTAAAATCATTAGGAGTGATAATGGCACTGAGTTTAAAAACAAGAGCATGCTAGATTTTTGTGGTAATAAAGGAATTAAGCAACAATTCAGTAATGCAAGAACTCCTCAGCAAAATGGAGTTGCTGAGAGAATGAACAGGACACTAATTGAGGCCGCTAGGACTATGCTAGCAGATTCACTTTTACCTACTACATTTTGGGCTGAAGCAGTCAGCAATGTCTGCTACATCTTTAATAGGGTTAGAGTGACCAAGCCTCAAAATAGAACTCCTTATGAGCTTATGTTTGGCCACAAACCAGTTGTTAGCCATATAAGACCTTTTGGGTGTCATGTTACCATTCTTGATACTCTAAGTGTTCTTGGAAAATTTGAAGGAAAGTCTGATGAAGGGTTTTTACTTGGGTATGCATTAAACAGTAAAGCCTTTAGGGTTTACAATCTAGTATCCAAGAAAGTAGAAGAAAATCTGCATGTAAACTTTCTTGAGGAAAAACCCAATGTCAAGGGAATTGGTCATAGGTGGATGTTTGATATTGATTATTTGACTGATTCTATGAATTATATTCCTGTCTCCAAGGAGAATCAAATTAACCCTAATGCAGGTACCCAAGAAGCTACTAACATTGCAGGTACCAAAGATTCTTCAAATTCAGGGAACATTGATGATATGGCTGAGCTTGTTGTGATTCCATCTACAGAAAACAAGTCTGATGCAGCTGAAGCAGTAATCAAGGATTCTTCCACTCAGAAAATAGATTCTGAAGTTAAGTCTGGCAAAGTCATATCCCCTAGCATTAGCAGTACTTCACATTTTAAGTCTGGTAGTGGTGTTTTACCAGACCTTTCTTCAAATACTGCCTGTGCTGACTCTGAGATGCCAGAACTTGAAGTTTTTCCTAATCCTAATGAAGGTGTTTTTGATGGGGCTTCCTATGATGAAGGAGGAATTATTACTGATTTCAACAACTTACCCACTGAAGTGGAGGTAAGTCCAACCCCCACTCTCAGGATCCACACCATTCATCCCAAAAGCCAAATAATTGGTAACCCCAAGTCAGCTGTCCAAACAAGAAGTAGAGTGCAACATCAGTCTGATTCTCTTGCACTCATTAGCCTGATTAAGCAACAACAAAGGGTCAACCATAAGGACCAGCAACATTGCTTATTTGCTTGCTTTCTTTCTCAAAGTGAACCCACTACAGTTTCTGAAGCTTTAGGGGAGGAAAGTTGGGTAGAAGCCATGCAAGAAGAGTTGTTGCAGTTCAAGCTACAGAAAGTATGGGTTCTTGTAGACCTACCTAATGGAGCTAAAGTTATTGGTACTAAATGGGTCTTCAGGAATAAAAGGGATGAAAGAGGGGTAGTTGTAAGGAACAAAGCAAGGTTGGTAGCTCAAGGATACAAACAGGAGGAGGGCATAGATTATGATGAGGTTTTTGCTCCTGTAGCAAGGATTGAAGCTATCAGGTTATTTTTGGCCTATGCATCATACATGGGATTCAAGGTATATCAGATGGATGTCAAAAGTGCTTTCCTTTATGGCACTATTGAAGAAGATGTGTATGTACATCAACCTCCTGGCTTTGAGGATCCTGCTAACCCCAATCAAGTGTATAAGGTTATTAAAGCTCTATATGGTCTTCATCAGGCTCCTAGAGCTTGGTATGAAACTCTTTCACAGTTTCTTGAAGAACATGGATACATCAGGGGTGTAATTGACAAGACTTTATTTATTAAGAGAGATCAGAAGGATATTATTCTTGTCCAAATTTATGTGGATGATATCATTTTTGGATCCACAAGAAAGTCTTGGTGTGATGAATTTGAAGGTTTAATGAAGAGCAGGTTTGAAATGAGCTCAATGGGAGAACTTACATTTTTCTTGGGACTGCAAGTTAAGCAAAAGGATGATGGACTTTTTATTTCTCAAGACAAGTATGTTGCAGAAATTTTGAAAAAGTTTGAATTCTCAAATGTGAAGGCAGCAGTCACTCCCATGGAGAACAAAGTGCCTTTAACAAAGGATGAAGATGCTGCTGATGTGAATGTGCATCTTTACAGATCCATGATAGGTTCCCTCATGTATCTTACTGCTTCTAGACCTGATATTATGTATGCAGTTTGTATTTGTTCACGCTTTCAGGTTCAACCAAAGACTTCACATCTTCATGCTGTGAAGAGAATCTTTAGGTACTTAAAGGGCAAACCAAATTTGGGCCTTTGGTATCCTAAGGAGTCAACTTTTGACCTGACAGCTTATTCAGACAGTGACTATGCTGGTGCAAGTCTGGATAGGAAATCAACAACAGGAGGTTGTCAGTTCCTTGGAAGGAGGTTAATATCTTGGCAATGCAAGAAGCAGAAGATTGTGGCTAATTCAACTACTGAGGCTGAGTATGTAGCAGCTGCTCATTGCTGTGGACAAGTTTTGTGGATTCAGAATCAGATGCTGGACTATGGTTTGAATTTTATGAATACTGTTATCCACATAGATAATAAGAGTACTATCTGTATTGTTAAGAATCCAGTATATCACTCTAAAACTAAGCATATAGAAATAAGGCATCACTTCATTAGGGATTGCTTTGAAAAGAAGTTGATTAGAGTGGAGAAAATACATACAGATTTTAATGTTGCTGACCTGTTAACTAAGGCATTTGATGGTCCTAGATTCAATTATCTGGTAGTTAACATTGGTATGATGAATTCCTAGTTTGAGTTAAGGGGAGGTTTGGCCTAAGGGGAGGTCAAACTGTGAAGTATGTAAAGTATGAATACTTACCAGCATTTAGGTTATTTTTAAGTCTTGTAGTTTTGATTTTAGTTCTGTTAGTGATAAAAAAAAAAAAAAAAAAAAAAAAAAAAAAAAAAAAAAAATTTGGTTTGTTTTCTTTGTCTTTTATTTCTTTTATTGGCAATGCTGGATTAAGTATATTTTCACAAGTTGTTGAGTGAGACTATTGGAACTTCTCACTTGGTGGAGGTGCTTTGCACTAACACATCAAAAGGTTATCAGTCCACCTTGTCTCATCAACATAAGGACTGGCTAATCCTGAGCAAACGGCTAACAGGTAAAGATTGCTCAAATCCGTTTATGGCTGACAATTTGCCAAAAATTGTATGGTATTCAACTCACCATATCTAAGATAAGTGAAGAGTTGGCTAGCCCACAAGGTTATGGCTTGTGGTAAAGGCTGTGGAAAACCATAAATGGTAATCAATTCACCATGATGAGGTGCTTTTCCATCAAAGAATTGACTAGTCCAGAAGCAAACGGCTTTTGGTAAAGACTTAACAAATCCGTTGATAAGCTGATGATTTGCTTAAAATCATATGGTTATCAGTGTACCATGGTCTTATACACCAAAACATTTGGCTACTCCAGTAGTGATGGCTATTGGTAAAGAGACATCAAATCCATTAAATTTCAATGATTCACCTATCACAGGAGTTAACACACCTGGAAGTGATGAGAATAGATATGAAACTTAATATGAATTGATGTACATATAGTCAATGTTGCTGCAAAGACCATATCAGAAGAGCTTATCAAGATTCAAGCTGCTAGAAAGGAACAAGACCTAAATACAGTTCAAAATGTTCAAGATTCAATCCTCAGAAGGCTTAATCAGAAGAACTTGAAGTTCATGAAGCATGAAGATCAAGTTAGGGGAGGATTGTTGGGAATTATGATGCGTATCAAGAGCAGACAACTTAGGTCTGGTAGTTTACTAAGTTAGGTCTGTTTGTGTTATTAGGTCTGGTAATGTAAAGTTAAGTCTGGTAGCACATTTAAGTCTGGTTGACTTATAAAGTTAAGTCTGGTCGTGAAGTTAGGAAAGTTTGTTAGAGTTATGTTAGGAAAAGATACAATGCGTGTATGTATCTTTATAGAAGATTTGTGTATATCATCTATGTCAGCTAGGGTTTCCTTGTGTTATAAAAGGATCCCTAAAGATTGTTAGTTCGTGTGTGAGTTGTACGAATTCATTATAGTGAATATCAATATACGAAGTTAGTGATATCCCTGCTTGTGTTCTTAATTGTTCTTGTTAAGATTCCGCATTAACATTAACAATCACTTAGGGTTTCTCACTTAGATTGGTTCGGATTTATCCTAACCATCTACTAGGTATTCAAGAGTACTTAGTGATCCATATACAATTTGTGGACCATTCGAATATTGACTATTGCTATTTGGAAAATTAGGTGTTTATTAGTGTTTGTTAGACTCACCCATATAGCTTTTGTACAAATTGAATACCACTTTATATTTTAAGTTATACTAATCCATGTGCTTTCATACGTACATACAACCAAGTCATCCAAACAAATACCACGCAAAAAAAATCTTGCTAGGCCGCAACGCGGCCGGCCGCCGCTTTGCTTGTTTTAATAATTAGTGACTTCGATCGAGAAAAGACAAGTGTAAAGAAGTCTGGTAAAAACTGTCGTTTGTTTTTTTTTAGGACATTTACTTTATAAGTTTCGCGGGTGTTTTAGCGAACTGGCCCGAATCATACTATAAGGGCAACTTCATATACTAAGCCTAATCATAATTTTTGGGCTCTTTGTATGAAATCCAATTAACCCTGGTGGCTGGTGCGCTTTGACAATCCAGTGGGTCAAAGCGTAATAAGTGCGAGCAATTATTTGCCACTTGATTGACTGGTTCTATAAGTATAAGCACCGTGAAAAAGAAAGAGCATGCTACTACCTTGAACTCGGAAAGCTGGTTAACATAATCGGAGGTGATTTGCACACTCCAAATTTGATTGGCATACTACAATATACAAGTATTGTAAGCATCCTGTAATATATGTACAACTGTTTACCGCAAAGATTATAGTGTGTCAATCAAATTTTGGAGTGTGCAAATCACCTCCCTAACAATAACATAATACATTGATAATTTCTCTGCTTGATGTCTTTTATTTGACATGTACATTAATACAATGCAACAGTCAACAGTTTTTTTTTTTTTTTTTTTTTTTTTTTTTTTTTTTTTTTTTTTTTTGCTCCCATATATACCATTCCTCCAACGATCTTCTAAAAGGCAAAAATGTGCTTGCATGATGAAAATTACGTAGTGTCTAATTATAACATATGATCGTTAAGTAGAAACTTAGCAAAACTTTCTATTAGTTTTTAAAGACAAAGAGTCTTTACTTCAGCGCCGATTCAGTTCAGCGTGTGAAAGACAAGTCACACATAAGGTGTTCAGTTCAAGGATGTTTGACAATACCTCACTAAACAATGTCTGATCTTTAATCCAAAGATACTCAGAAAAGATTCTCATGTATCTATAAAGTCAAAGGCGGGAAAACTCCAAAAGCAAAAGGGATAAAGCAAGTCTACATAGTAGTCAACACCTTTTTAGAGTTGGTAAAAATGTGCAACAATTGACAACACTGTTCTCCAAATGCGGACCGAGGGGGGTTCCCTGGGGTGTACGGAAACCCCATAGATTTTTCTTGCGTTGTAAAATTATGTCAAATATATAGATTTAAAAAAAAAAAATGAACATGGTCCTTAATTTTTTGGTTATGATTTTCGGTACTTTTCAAAAAATGAATCTTAAGACTCATGATTTTAGTCCGCCACACTTATTTACTTGTATCCTAAAGAAGAGTATATCCCTTACGTATATTAGAAGCATTTAATGCACTCTTCACCAAACCATGAATGTTCAACATGTGTAAAGTATGTACTTTTGAAAACCCTAATTCTCTACTATAAAAGAGAATGTTTGTTTTTTTTAAGAGGTAAATTACATGATATATAGATTGGAAAGGCATAGAAGATCTATACCAAAAGATGCATGAAAAACTTGCATACAGATTGGAACCTGTATCTACAAAAGGACTGAAAGCTTATCAAAGCGTATAACAAAATCTTAAAGAGAAAAAAAAAATGATTAAAAGGCTAGAAGACTCGGATTTTCAAACCATTGGGACTTGTCGGATTTGCTTAACTTCTTCGCACCTATGAGCCAATTGCAACTTTTTGACTTTGCAAGAAAAACAACTGATTTCCAACATATGAAGTTGTTTTCAAAAGAAAGCTGGTTCCTTGATTGCCATATAGACCAAAACACTGCTGATGCAATTGAAGGCCACTAGATATTGAGCGGGCAACCAGGAATCAGACATTACACCAAGCTGAAGATTTTAAAGTTTTTTGGCATTAACCAGGAACAATGAAGCCAGTCGAAGATTGCTTTCCAAATCGCCCAAGACCAATCACAGTGAAAAAATAGGTGATCAATTGTTTCTTGATGATCACACTAGTTGCAATCTACATCATAATCTTTAAATTTCAAACCTCTGATTTTCAAGAATTCTTTCGTCGGAACACCTTTCATTTTTATAGTCCACATAAAAAATTTAACTTTTGGAGGCGCGAAAGATTTCCAAACAAAGTCGATCCATCTTCCTTGAGGCCCACCGAGACCAGATGACAAGCACTTGATAGCATCATGAACCTTGAAAACCCCATCAGAGTTGCCAAGCCATATCAGTTTATCATTAATGTTGATCTTTAAACGGAAAGAAGTGATGATATCTAGAAGTTGAGAATATTGTAAAGATTCCCACGCAACAAGAGGGCGATTGAAAGGAATGGCCCAACAAGCATCATCATCAATCCAAAACTCATTAACCTCTCCCCACTTATTTGAACAGGCGAGAAATAAATGAGGAAATTTGTGTCGAATAGGATCAGAAAAAGCCCAACAATCTTCCAAAAAACGAATATTAGAACCATCTCCTATTTCCCATTTCCACAACTTAGGGCCACAACAGAGGGATCCAATATCGTCTAACTTGAAGCCAAGAATATCTTTCCAGATTCTGGAAATTTTCGAGGAGACTAAATAAGAACTATTTATAGGAGCCCAATCACTTTTTAAGCCATAGCGAGGCATAACCAAACGTTTCCAGACTTCTGATTTTGGAATATAGAACTTCCAAATCCACTTTGAGAGCAGCGCTATGTTTTTGAACTTCAAAGGAGTGACACCTAGGCCACCAACCACAATAGTATTTGACACCTTCGACCATGCCACTCGACAAATTTTTTTCCTACCGCACACCCCCCCTACAAGAACTGACGCATTAGCTTCTCCATTTGTTTTAAAACCAGCTTAGGGGATTTAAATAGAGACATAAAATACAGAAGCAAACTTGCAATAACTGATTTAATTAGAACCAAACGACCGCCTATTGAGAGAGTTTTCCTTTTCCAACCCGCTAATCTTTGTTTGATCTTTTAGATAACAACATCCCATAACTTAGACTTTGCGCCTTTACTCCCTATCAGGAAGCCTAAGTAAGACATTGGAAGAACATCAGCTTTACAAATTATAATGGCAGCTCTGGAACTAAGCTCATCCAATGAAACATAAATTCCAAACAATGGCATTTGTCCTAATTTAACTTCAAGCCAGAAGCATCTCTGAATTGTTCTAAAATAAACTTCCAGGTGGCCATTTCCTCTAAAGAGTTGTCTCCAAATAAGATCGTATCATCAGCGAATTGAATGTGAGTCAATGGATCACCACCATTATTGATATTAATTCCTTTTAAATTCCCGTTGGACAAAGAATATTTAATCATCTTATTGAGAACTTCAGCAACTAAAAGAAACAAGAATGGGGACAGAGGGTCTCCTTGCCTCAAACCTCGTTCGAGGTTGAAAATCACAGAACTTGAACCATTGACTAAAACCGAGATTCTAGCAGATGATACTCAAGAATGAATCCAGCTTCAGAAAGAAGGATTGATACCCATTGAACTCATGACCTTAGAAAGAAACACCCAACTTATGCTATCAAATGCTTTTGCAAAGTCGAGTTTCAAAATCAGACCCATACTACGGTTTAGCTTAAGATCAGAGATTAGTTCAGAAACTGTCATGACACAGTCTAGAATGAAATGACCCTCCACAAAATCACATTGATTCTCCTTGACCACTTTAGGAAGAACTTTACGGATTCTATTTGCTAACACTTTCGACAGCAACTTGTAAACACAGTTAATTAAACTAATTGGACGATAGTCAGTTCATTTTGACTTTGGTCTTTTTTCGGAATAAGACAAACAAAAGAATCATTCATAACTTCAGGAATTGTGGCGTCATCGAAGAAATCTTGAAAAATCTGCACAATTTCGACCTCCAAAAAGAACCATGCTTTTTTAATAAAGAAGAAGTTGAAACCATCAGGCCCAGGGGCTTTTGAGCCATCGATTTGGTCCAATGCCGCCATGATTTCCTCCCGACTAAAAGATTGACTTAAAAACTGGTTGGATGCAACTGAAATCTGATTTGGGCTAAAATTTGAAAGGTTCAAATCAAGACAAAGATTGTGTTTGAAGTTGAAATGATTTTTGAAACTATGGTGAAAATGATCTTTGACGAGCCTAGGTTCTACAAGCCATTGATCACCCTCTCTGACACCATCAATTTTATTGTTCTTTTTTCTCATTGAAGCATAGAGATGAAAGAACTTGGTGTTTCGATCGCCTTCTTTGAACCAGCTAATTCTTGCTCTTTGCCACCATTTAATCTCAAGATCTCTATCAAGCTTTGCTTTTTTAAGCTTCAAGTCAAACAACTTCTGCTCTAGATCGAGATCCCACAGTGGAGCTTCTTCATTACTCTGAATCAACATTTTGCAAGCGGATAACTCAGATTCTACATTCCAAAATTTCTCTTTACTCCACTTCTTTAAAAATATTTTCAAGCGCCTAAATTTGTGCATGACTTTCTCCGTTGAAGATCCTACAACTGACATAAGGGACCATAGGTCTTCACACATTTTAAAGAAATCTATAGAGTTGCCCCCATTGGTTTTGGAATCTGAAAGGAGCGATTCCCCAATTCCTCACTTCAGGACCTAAACGAATCACATTGTGATCCGAAAGATCATTGTCTAAATAGCTAAGATCAAGATGACCCCAGATATCCATCCATTCCACAAAGACACAACATCTATCAATTCTACTAAACATGCCATCTTTTTAGGACCACGTGAACTTTTTCCCTAGCAGCGGAAGATCGATCATATTTGATTTAATGATGAATTTATCAAATATTTATTGACTTCTCCTATGGTCTCCTTGACGTATTCTTTCATTATCAAAACGCGTGATATTAAAATCACCCATAACACAGCATGGACCATTCCATGATAACACCAGGCGACAAAGTTGACTCCAAATGATCGATCTTTTTCCATCTTGATGGGGACTGTATACATTAATCAGCAAGACCTTTTTCTTTGAGGCAGTACAAGAACCTTTTATCGCCACCCAATATCTAGACTTTAAAACATGAGAAACGAGGAAACTACTTTCTTTCCAAAGAATCAGAATACCCCCGAAAGGCCTATAGCCTCTTGACAACACCAAGAAAAATCAACCGCATCCCATATTTTTCCTATTTTTCTGTTGCTCAGCTTTTGTGGAAAACTTATTTTATAAACACCTTTTTCTATATAAGTTTTCTGATCGTTTTAGGCTCAAGGCTGTTTAGACCTTGATTTAGGATTTTAACTATGACAAGTATGATGATAATATTAGCGGAATATTCTAATGAAAGAAACAATACTATCATAACAAGGTTTTGCCAAACTTTCTCATTTATTATAAAATTAGCCCCAATACTACTTGATCAATAGCAGTACGATTACACTCTAATCAGGGATCAAAGATCCTTGAGGCTAAACAAACATAACAACATCAGACTCCATGACTGATGTTCCCACACACACTCACTATTTGATGTTTTACATTTTAACACATTCAGTGTTTAAATTCTAAGCATACTAAACACTTGTAAAACCTATTTTTATCTAAGGGGTAAGATCTCCTTTTATAGTCCAAGGAGACCTTTTACAATATGATAAGACTTTGTCTACTACTTGCTTGTTATGTGTCAGTCATTAAGATACAACATGTATCTTGTTTTACAACTTTGTTGACTGATAACATATCTAGATATTATCTATAGATAATATCTTCTTCATCCTTATCCATCCAGCAGTAGTATGACTCATAGCAGCACCTGATACACTACAAGACTTAACTGTGTAATGACCAGACTTAACACTACCAGACTTAACGAGGAGACTTAACTGGGAGAAGACTTAACCACCAGACTTAACTGAGAGAAGACTTAACCACCAGACTTAACTGAGAGAAGACTTAACCAGAAGACTTAACAACTCCTGCAACAGCTTCATTAGCGTATTTTGCTTATCATTTCAGTATTCTTCATGTTTCATTCTTCTTGTTCTGTGATCATCAAATCTATGAAAATATAATTCCCAACAATCTTCCCCTATTTGATGATTACAAAACAAACACGTTCTTGTACGAATTTCCCTAGACGAAGTAGAGAAATTGAGATAACTAAATCTCACCATGAATGAAACCATACTATCTTCCCCTTAATCTATGCTATCCACCACATCCCTTCCCCTTTTTATTATCAACAAATAGAAAAAGTATACAAATATGATCTTTACAATTACAAACTAATACTACACATCTAATTCATCCTTCTAATGTCTCAAATTACCCTCCATTAAGATTTCCGCACTAAAAATGAACTTGAGACAGTAAAAATCTAAACCATCAGTAGCAATACCAATCAACAGTAGTAAGAATCAATAACTTTCCCTGTGGTGATGCACATATATAATAAATGGTTATACATCTAAACATTTAAGCTTCCCCTGAAACCCATATGTTAACCATTTCTTGATTCTTCAAACCGGTAGGCTTTTATGATTGATGAAGAAAAACCAACCATTACTGACTTGATGCTGAAACAGAATAAACCAATCTTGTGTCCTATATCTTGTACTAAAACTGACTTTGAACATATACCCATTCTGATGTATAGGGAGACCTTAGTCTCATGACAATAAACTCATCTCTTATGAGACACTGAGTACTACAACGTATCTCCTTTAAGTGTTTGTCATTTCGTAGTCACTTGAACGAACGAACAAGTTACCTTCAAGGAAAAGGTATGATAAAACACAATTTTGAAAAATTTCACCTCATCTTCAAATAAGCAACAAATAATTTTCTTCTCCAAATAAATAAAAACAAGCCTGTTATCTTTCAAGAACCAACTCTCTTTTGTGTGTGTTTCTTCCCCTTTGTGTGTAAACCTTGAAAGAAAACCAAAAATTCAACCATACCTCAACTGTTTCTGCAGCAGTTTTCAACGATGCATATCTTGCAACCTAAGGCTCAGATTGAAGATCCCTCCGGTGAGAATCTACCTTGATATACCAAGAACCTTCAGTAAAAATTTCAGCCCGATCCAACGGTTAACGAATGAGTTATCTCCTTTTAAAAATAGCCCTACAGTGAGTTACGAAAATACGAACCAGATCCGAATTTTTCTTCTTTCTTTAGCTAAAACCTTTTCTTTTCCTAGATCCAAAGCCCCCCGCTCTGATACCAACTTTGGAAAACTTATTTTGTAAACACCTTTTTCTATATAAGTTTTCTGATCGTTTTGGGCTCATGGCTGTTTAGACCATGATCTTGGATTTTAACTATGACAAGTATGATGATAATATTAGCGGAATATTCTAATGAAAGAAACAATACTATCACAACAAGGTTTTGCCAAACTTTCTCTTTGTTATTAAACTCAGCCCCAATGCTATGTGATTAAATATAGCACGGTTACTCTAAAACAATAACAGGGATCAAGGAAAACCTTGAATACCTTGAGGCTTAACAGAACTAAACAACATCAGACTCCATGTCTGATGTTCCCACACACACTCACTATTTGATGTTTTACATTTTAACACATTCAGTGTTTAAATTCTAAGCATACTAAACACTTGTAAAACATATTTTTATCTAAGGGGTAAGATCTCCTTTTATAGTCCAAGAAGACCTTTTACAATATGATAAGACTTTGTCTACTACTTGCTTGTTATATGTCAGTCATTAAGATACAACATGTATCTTGTTTTACAACTTTGTTGACTGATAACATATCTAGATATTATCTATAGATAATATCTTCTTCATCCTTATCCATCCAGCAGTAGTATGACTCATAGCAGCACCTGATACAAGCTCGTCTTGTCCGAAGTCATGTTCATTCGTCTTGTCGAGAAAATAGGAACAACCTTTTCCGGCGATTTAGAACATGACTTCGGACAAGACGAGCTTGAATCGGAGCTTGTAGAGTTTGCAAGCCCAAACCTGTACTTGTCATCCTCTGTGTGATCAGGAGTATCATCCATGTTGAGCTCTCGAACTGAAACTAGATAAAGCTTATTTTTTATCTCCACTTCAACCAAATCGTCAATACGGGTACTAGAAAGTAACTCAACCACTATGAATGCTGTCTCGACCTCCTTCATTTGTGAAGTGAGTTTAGGAATACTTATTAGCCTCCCCCAACATTCAGCGATTGCATTGAACGTTGGTCTTGACCACGCTACTGGCATCAAGCCTGAAAGTTCAAGCCAAACGAATCTTCGAAGAGAGCCACCATTTCCAAGTGACTAATTGATCTTCCTCTTTTAGAGCGGCAACAATGGCGAAGTGGCCCCATCGAGAAAGGCAAAAAGCCATTATTCCAGTTTTTTCAAGTAATTCGAAAGTTCTTTTAGAACTCATTCGCGTGCGGCTCACTAAAATGATACTCTTTTTTAGTGCTGGAAGGCAATCATCGTTTAGGACAACATTAATCCTTTTCATGCTACGAGAACTAGGAGTTGAGGGTCTATAAAAATTATTTTTGTTGTGGAGTAAATGTAACTCTTGCAATTAATGTGATACACAATCAAGAAAGCGTTTGCTCCTCGAATTGAACTTAGCCATTGAACACTCGGTGAGTATGGAAGAGTTCATACTTTAAGCATAACTTTGGTTTACGTTTAAATAAGAGAGGAGATCATCAAATTATCATTCGACTAATATTGTTATTCCGTAAGCAAATTTAATAAATTCTTTTATTCATTTCTGATAAGAAATTAAACGTTAAAAAATCTTGTTATGTAAATTTTGTTTAAAACTGCACTTAACGTTGAAAAATCTTGTTGTATAAATCTTGTTAAAAACTGCACTTACTAGTTCTTATCAAAACTATTTTAAACCACACTATTTATAATGGAAAGTGGTTGACTGGTTGTATAACTTAGGTTTTACATTACAACCACTTTAAAAGGAACAACATAGCCTAACCATTGTAAGATAATCGCTAGAACAATTATAAATTCTAGTTTATGAAATAACACCTTAGATAAAACTAACTATATATTCTCATTAGAAATTAAGCTGAGCTAGAAATATAAGCCAAGACCACATCTTAAGAAACACCGATTTGCTCGATAATGACATAGCAAAACCATTATCACTTATATTTGTAAAATATAAGTACTATTTTAGATGATTAGGTTAATTGGCCCAATCTTAATTGTGAGCTTTGGACAATTAGGTTTAGGGTTATGATTGCTTATTCATTAAGCTATGTCTTTATTATAAATATACTTGCAATCCTCATCATGTAATCACAAAAAACACAATTCAATGATAAATCTCTTTGCTATTTTACAATATTTCCCAAAACTATAGATTAAGACTTAAATCAAAAGCAGACTTGCCAAGCATCGTTTACCTAATGCTAGGAGCTTGTCATTTTCAAGTTTATGCATCTTTAACTTCCGAAATCCTCAATTCACAACAAATTGTTAGGTTTTGTGGACAAATATTAATGTGTGTATGTCTAGAATCGAACTCGAGACCACAGAATTGCACACATTACGTATGAAGAATTAATGGATAATAATTAATATATAAACCGTTATGTATTTAATTATTAAAACACAAAATAACGACTAACGGACGTTAAGTAGTTAACGACAATTGACTAATGACCATTAGAGAATAAGAGAATGACTATAGATGAAATTAGAGGAACAAGAAGCTTCTGGAATCCCTAAGGGATCCCTAGGCCGATTGGCTATGGGCTTGGGAAACCCAATCCCTTGCTAACTTGTTCTCTAAGATTGGCATGCTATAAATACAAGACCTAGGGTTATTGATTCATTAACTCTTGTACACTTGCTATAACCCTAAATCCTTTTCTTTTTCTTTCTTGCTCTTGGCCGATCGATCATATACCCTATAGGGTCGATCGACTTTGGTTTTTCCAAAACAAAGTTGTTTGGTTTATTTTGTGTTTAATTACTAGCATAAACATTAATTCGGTTATAGTACGTGTGTACAAGATCGTGGTATTAACTCACTATAGTTAATATCTTGGATTGAGTTACAAAACGGTAAGGGGTAACTCGTTAATCCATTCTTGATAAAGATTGAAGAAGATTTGAAGTTTGATTCTTGTTTTGCTAGAATCAAAAGGTACGTTCACTTTAATATTCGGTTAATTCTTATGTGTTAAAATTAGATCATACGCTTCCGCATGTATATGATGATTACTTGTTTAATATATGAACATGTCATGATTATTAAATTCTAACAGTGGCATCACGAGCCATTTTAATATGTAATAAATTACCGAAACACATAAAAAACGAATCTTGGATTAGGTTTTCATGTTAGTCGGTTTTTTAGGGTTTAAAAAATCGAAAACCCTAATTTTTTAGGGGGGGAGGGCGATGCCCTAATATATAAAAATTAGTTTTGTAGTTTTGAAACCCTAAAATTGTAACATGTTTATGTGCTTAAAGTTGCGTATCTTGTGACTTGCATTAATCAATGATGAAACATGCATGTTTATCATGGATTAGGTTTAATTAATTGTTAAGTTTATTTACACATATAATTATGATAGATCTAAAATTGGGGAAGACCTCGATTAATTATATTAATGAATCTATTATGTGCAATTTGGTATATGTTTGCTAAGATTAACGCAATCGATACGTCGATGCATGTGGCACACCTACCATTGTAGGTGATAGTCTTAGTTAAATATATGCATAATTAACATAGAAAGATTATTAATAGGTTTTATCAAACGAGTTTGCATGTGGCTAATTGATACATAAATTAATTGTTAAGATTATGTGTGCTTATTTAGTTGTTTATTTTTATTAATTACTTGTTTTTTGTTTAAATTGTATGACACGTTGTAAGCAAAAAAGGGTAATTTTTTGAATAGAAAATAAATAGACTAAATAACTATGAAACTTGTTGTAATAAATTATGAATCTTGCAAAGTCTTATGTGCCGATAGTGGTTCGCTTCGCACGGTAATTTGCTCCCAGGCGAGACTAACAAGATTATATTTTATAACATGTTTTTAAGACTTAAAGTCATAAACTTTTAATTGAGTGATGAGTTTTGTACCAATAGTGTGAACGGCTCACCCATTTTTGACAAACTATAAGAGGGGTATAAGGAGGATTGACATTAAATTGTCAAACCGAAAGAGACGCGTTTTTAATTGGCACTTGTGTTGACGTTTGTCTCTCTGCTCCTTTGTGCGTCAAATTGGAGCTACCTAGTATGGCTATTAATGTACAAAATCATCTTAAGGGTGAATTGACCTCAATTCCACGTGCCACTTTGTGGTAATTATCCGAATAACTTGGGTCATTTGACTCATGTAGTAGTAGGATATAGTGGGCGATAATTGTAGGTAATTCTTTGATTGGTGAACCCAATACCTCAATTAAAACTTTGTTGATTTAAATCTTAGCTTAAAATTGGTAAATAAAAAGGTTTTGAAAACTTATTATACGAAGATGTGTGCACGCTTTTTCGTACATATTTTGATTGACACATCAAAATTAGTACCCTAAAATTTAAGTTCACGCCATCTAATTATAAGAAACAATTGAAATTATTATTTAGCCTAAGTGAGACCTTACCTAGATTTTAATGACAAGGTAAATTTCCATTATGCGTGAGACCAGTAATGGAGAATTTACAGTTTCTAAATTAGACGACTTAATTAAGTTGTTAGTGAGACCTAGAAACTTAAGGCATGAGATGGGATGAAACATGCTTACTTTGCAAATTGTATTTGACAAATGTAAATCCCATAATGATCTAGGAATCGGAAATTGTTTGACGATTATTGTTCGACAGATTACCATATTTTGTACTTTCATTACTAGCAGATCAACTGATGTAGTGAAACTATAAAAATTTGGATCCTAGTTTTCAAGAAAATTCAATGGTTATATGAATATTTCCTTGAGTATTTTATTTTCTTGAAAAGTTGGATTATCAGAATACTAATATTTGAACTTTTCTGTAGAAATGGCTCAACCCGATAATGATGTACTAAGTTCTGTGTTCAAAAACCACTTTGAACGGGAAAAATTGGCTGGCCCAAATTTCAATGACTGGCATAGGTCACTCAGGATTGTCTTGAGAGTGTCCGATAAGCTGGAATACTTGAATAAGCCTTGCCCTGCTGAACCAAATGCTACTGAATCCGGGGATATCAGAGAAGCCTAGAAATTGGAGTACAAAAAGCACAATGAAGTTGCGTGCTTGATACTTGGAAGTATGCCTCCCAAATTGCAAAAGAAGTTTGAGCACCATTTTCCTTATGATAGAGCCACCTGCAGTTGAATTGTATGATTTGATCGATGCAGTACATAGCTGCAAGCAGGGTGAAGGTAAACCTGTTAGTGATCATGTGTTGGAAATGAAGAGTTACATGGACCAACTACATCAGATCAACTACATCTACCCAGAGAATGTATGTGTGAACCTAATCAATAGATCCTTGAACAAGGATTTTTCTGGTTATGTTCGAAACTATAACATGCATTGCGCGCGGAAGATAGTCACAGAGTTGCTTGCAATGCTTGTGGACTATGAGAAGGGTTTACCAAAGAAGGCACCTACTCCTCGGGTATTAGCTATACAAGGAGGTAGGATCCAAAAGCCAAAACCGCAGGCGAATAAGAAGGGTAAGGGTAAGGTTGACAAGGGTAAGCAAGTTATGGCCTATCAACCAATGTTTTAAAAACCGGACCGGACCGGCCGGTTCGACCGGTTCGACCGGTGCCCGGCTGGTCCCCCGGTTCATTAAATCCCGGTTTTTTCAAGAAAGTGACCCGTTCTTAAACCGGCCGGTTTGGGCGGTTGAACCGGTTGAACCGGGTCATCCGAACCGGCGGTTAGTTGGAAAATAAAAAAAAAATGGTTTAAAGGTCAAAACTAGCTACCAGATCTTGACTTTCCTTTTCATAATAAACAACATCCGATCTTTTCCTTTTCACCTAATAAACAACATCCGATCTGGACAACCCTTGTCCATCGATTAAGGTATGTTTTTGTTTCTATTTTAGTATTAATCTTGTTATTTAATTATATGATTCTATTAATTTTATGTTTTCTTGTTATTTTGTTATTTGATTTTACTATGGAATGTATATGTGTTTAATTTTTTATGTGACCAATCGTTCTTAATTTTATAGTTAATTTTACAGTGTTCTTGTTGATGAGGGTGAAGATGAAGGCGATCTTGAGTTTTGTCCATTAAGCGATCGTGCACTTGACGCATACAACACTCCTATGTCTTAGTTATAGTCGTTATCTTGTTGGATTTGTATTTTGTACTTTGTTATGGTTTGTAAGTTTATGAATTTGAATTATGAGCATTCTGTGTGAAAACTAAAAAACCCAGGTTTGAAAGTTTATGAGCATTCTGTGTTGAATATGAATTTTCTGCATTTTGTGTAAGTGTTGACTGGTCAACGGTCGAACCGGCCGGTTGAACCGGTCCGATCGGCCGCGGTATAAGCCAAATTACCCACTTGCCACGTTTCCCGCCAAAATTGCAATGGACGAATGGGATTGAATTAAGGCTTATCCAATGGTGGGATTTAATCGTTTTTTATCAAGGAGTCATTTGGGATTGATATTTAAAGACAAGAAGGCACACAGAAGAAGGGGTCAGTAGATTAGGACCAAAAGTAGTGTAGAAAATTAGCTAATGTTATTTCAGTTCAATTAAGGTTTTTATTATCAATTTCAAGTTTGTTTCAAGTTGTTTGTTCTTATTTATCTCTGTATTGTAATAATTTTCAAAGTTAATGCAATTTCAAAGTTTTCAAGTAACCTGTTTAATTCGAATCAAGTTAAGTATCAATTAAGAAGTCTATTATCTGTTTATATAAACTCATTTAAGCTCTTTATAGCTTTTAATGAGTTTATTTTAGCTACTCAGTTCTGTTCCAAAGAAAAACAAGAAAAGTCAAAAAGTCAACTCTGTGGTCAAGATAAGCTGTGGAGATTGATAAGCTGGAGTGATTAAGCTAGAATGGGTTTAACTTGGTAAATGACAAACCAGGTTTAAGTTCTGATCTAGTTTCATTGTTCTACTAGCCCTCACAGTTGTAAGCTTTTTCATAGTTGTTCCTTAATTTCCCATTTTATTGTACCATACCTTATTTATAGCTTATTTCCATACTTCTTGCTTATTTATAGTTATTAAGTGTGTTTCATTCAGTAAATCAGTTTTAAATAATCTTTGTACTTAATTTGCTTATAAACACATAAAAACTCAAAAATAGTCAAAATAAGCCAATTGCTTATCAGTTAGTTTCTAAGTGCTTATTTTCTGTCCTATTTGCTTTTTAAGTCTTTATATGTATGTTCAATAAGTTTCCTGTCCAAAACTTTGTTTAAATAACTCTATTCCTTAGAAAAAGCTCAAACAGCCTAGGTAAAAGGGTGTGTTTGGTTTAAGCTTATTTTTGGTCTTATATAGCCTGTACTGTTTATTTTCAATTTCCTAAGTTTTGATTGTGCTTAATATAGGATAGATCAGCTGTATTTGATAGGTGTTAAGTTGTTTTGAAGCTTTTTGAGATATTGAGTCTATGGGTTGAATTCTAGAAGCTCAACTACCACAATAAGCTGAGAATAAGCTTGAGCTTGTTTATTGTAATTTTCCTGTTAGTTAGGCCCTATTAAGTCAATGTGCAAGAGTAGAATAGGATTGATCAAGAATTGCATGAGTTAAGTTCAAAAAAGTTCACTGCTGCATCATTCTATATCTGCTTTTTCAGCTTTTTCTATTGAGTTTATCTACTTAATCAGTTAATAACTTTGTTTGATTTTTGGTTTTATCTATAGCTTACCAGTTGATCTTAATCTGTTTCAGCTTTATTTTGCATTTCTAGCTTATTAAGTTGCTTATTTCTGCTCTGCAAGTCCATGCCATTTGCCCTGTTCTGTCCTGCTCAGCTTTTGTTGATTTCATTGACCTGATCTAGGGCCAAATTGGACTTCAATTGGTGTGTTAGCCATAGGGATTTTTGTGTTTTTGAATAGCCAGTAGTATTAGCTATCTTTTGCCCCCATAATATTCCACCTTTCAGCTTATCTGGTAGCTTAAAATTGCTATTCAAGTTTGCTGTTTTGCCTGAGTTTCTGCCCTAGTTAGTGAAACAGCCAAACTGCTTATTAGCTTAAATTCTTGTGCTTATTTGTATTTTTAAGTTGTTTTATGCTTAATATAGTTGTTTAATCTTGTTCTGAGCTTTTGGTTATTTTTCTAGCTTTTTAGCTTATTTTTGGCTTATTTGCATACTGCTTATCTGCCCATCTGCTTATCAGGGCTTATTAGACTTTTGATTTTAATTTTCCTAGCTTTCAAATATTAATTTAGACTTATCCTGAATTTTTCAGATTTTTTCTAAGTCATTTAATATTTTTAATCTTTTTAATTAGTTTCTAATAGTAATTAAATCATAATAAATAGAATATTAATCAGAAAAATATAATTTTAATTTTCATAATTTTATTTTATTAAATAGAATCAAGGAAAAATATTATCACATTTTTAGACCTCAAGAAAATCAAAATAGAAAATAAGTGATAGCTTCTATTTAATATAATTTATCTTTTTAAATTTTTAATTAAGTAATTTTCATTTTTATAATTTTCTTAGTTTCTTTTTACTTAATAATATTTATAGAAAAAGTTTTAGATTTTTCTTTGTTTATTTAGTATTTATTATAAATTAAATCAGTTTTAAATAATTATTAAATAATAAATAAGTAATAATAATTAAATAAAAAGTGTAAAAAAATATAATTTATGTTTTAAAATAAGTTTTAAGTAATTTTACATTTTTAGGTTTTAATTTCATAGATTTCAGTTTTTGTCCCATTTTAGATTTCCTGTTACGCGTTTTCAGTTTAATTTAATTCGCGTTTAAATTTCTTGTGCATATTTGTTTATCATTTGTTATTTAGAATTATTAAAAAAACAAAATCTCATATCATATCATCAGTCACTCTAATCCTAGCTTTTCACAGTTTGCCCATTCACACCTCGTTGGGAAACGATTCGGGTAATCACTTACCTGGTTTCACACTACACACGAATGTGAGTTTTTGCAAGTATCCTTTTTCAAAAAGGGGTGATTTGTATTTATTCACGCGTATCTGCTGTCTGCATTTATTTAATAGTGCGTTCGCCACGGGTCAAATTTTGGCGCCGCTGCCGGGGAGGTTGTGTTGCGACAATTGTGTAAAATTTAAGCGATTAGTGATTAGAGATCCTTCTTCCAGAAGTTCCTATTTCCCATAAAACCATATAAAAATACAAAAATATTTTTCTTTCCTTTTCTATATATAATATCATATAAAAAATAAAAACACCAAAAATATTTTCCGTTTTCTTTGTTTAATAAATACAACAATAAAATTTACCATCGAGAACCAAGACAGAGTACTACCTAACTGGGGGTACGACCATAATAAGTTCCCAAACATCAGATTTAAAACTTGCCTCTGTATCACTTTGCGAATATCAGCTCACCTTTGATTGATAAACAAACTATAACGGAGGTTTAAGGATAGTTTGACATTAAATTGTCGAACTGAAAGAAGCGGGTTTTTAAGGAGCATTAATTGCCCACCTTTGCTTCTCCGCCACTCTGTGCGTTTTTCAGTCAGAGAGCTACCGTACGCTGGTTGATTTAAGGTTTAAGTTCCTTGTGTTTTGCTTTGATCTTGTTTTAATTGAAAAACCAAAAACCCAAAAATATTCATCTTTTCCCTCTTACCCTTTTTTGATTCTTTATCCCTTTACCCTCTATCCATTTGATTCTAAACTTCTTATACTCTCTTCTATGGCGTCTCTCGGGTACAAATGTTTGAATTGTAAAAGCCCGTTGATTGACAGCCTTCGTTGTTCAAAGTGTGCGTGTGAGCTGTGTGGAGAGCATGCACCAAAGGATCGTGGATCTTGTTATTGGTGTAAAGAAGCCCTCAAAAGAGTGCTTAATTCCATCAATGATTCTCAAAGTTCTTCCGACTGCCCTTCACAGCCCAAGATACATGCTATTAATGGCAAACAGTCAAGAATTAATCCAGACCTTTCACAATTTACGGTTAAAAGTTTGTCAAGAGAACGTGCAGAGCTTAGAACGGTGACTAAAAAGAACGACTTGCCTACTCTTCACGTTTATCAAGAACAAGAACCAGAGACCATAACGGAAGTGGTGGAAATTCCTAGCTCTCAGAGCACACCACTTGTCCCACCTCCGGATTCTTTTTCCAAACACTCTCCACAACCCCAGCCATCTTCACTCACTCAGCTTAATTGTTGTATGTGTGAAAATCCGTTGGGGGATGATTCACAGTGTAAGCAATGTTTTTGCACTTATCAGCCAGCCACACTTGATTATCCAGATTTTCACAACGATTTCAGTACCCCTTCTCAGGACTCATTTTGGCAAGAACCGTCTAATCAAAACTTCAATGATATATCATTTCAAAATATGCCAAATGATCCTTGTGAGCATTGTGGAGGTCCACACCCGAGTTTTGATTGTCAAACAGGAAATACGTTTATCTATGAACAAGATCCATGTAATCAAAACTTCGGGTATGACCAATATCCATATGATTCACCAAATCAGTCACAGCAAATGTATTGTTGTGAGTACTGTGGTGGTCCACATTATGAATCTGATTGTCAAACGAGGACCCCGCTTGTCTATGAGCAGGTCCCTTGTAACAATTACGACTATTTTTGTCATGACCAACCTCCACAGTATCAAATGATTCAACCTCAACCATCTCCTTTTGAAAAATCTTTTGAAAATGTATCCCAAAAACTCCAAAATATGATGGATACATTTAATGATTTGGCTGTTAAAAATACCCAAGAAGATCATCATCAGAAAACCATTGGAGAGCTTCTAGCTGAAGAAGAACAAACAGCTAGAATGAATTCCAAATATCGTCAAACTTTCATTTGCGATGACGATGATGAAGATTCTATGTGCGGAGTTTGCGAGAATTCATCAGCTGCAATTACACCTGTCCAGAAAAGGCAAGAAGACAAGACTATTGCAGAATTGCTAGCCGACGAACAAATGAAAGCCATTTATGCTAGCAATATTGATGAGGAGGACGACGAGGAGAGTATTATTCCTTTGAGTGGCATCATTTCTCAACTCCCTCAGTCTATTGCAATCCCATCATTCTTTCCAACTTTGGACCCCAAGGACTCTCTTATTATGGGGGATGAGCATATTAGCACTATTCCTGAAAAGGAATCGGACGAATTCATAAAGTCTAGTGCTGAAAACCTTGTCCCAATCCCAAGTAAGTCCGAGGGTGTTTCTGATAATATGTGTGATTTGCCTCCTCTTGACATTTCACATGATCATGTTGAGATGTTTTCCAATTCTGACGATGATTATACTTCAAGTAATGATGATTCTTTATTTTGTGAGGACATCGATTATGTGGAGGAATTTCCTTCTGAGCCAGTCAGCTTAGAAGAAGAGAATGATGAAGAAATTGACACTGAAATCAAAGATGAAGCTCTTCGAGCAACATTATTGAATGTCAATCTTCTCATTTCTAAAATCGAGGCTTTCAATGAAAAATCCATTTCATCTCCTATCCCCATAAAGGATAGTGACCTGTTTTCCGATGACTCTATTCCGGAATATGAATCATTTGCCTTCGAGGAGTTCTCCAATGAACTCACTCATATCATATCTCCGCCGGAGTATGATAACTTCTACTTTGATCTTGACAAAGATTATCTTTATGTCCCGGAGGGAAATATTCTCAACACTGAGAATTTGCTTGATATCAAAATCCCATCCCTCCCACCCAGAATATGTCTTGATCAAATGAGCTTAAATGATGAGATTCATGATCCAGAAATCATGAATTCTCCTTCTGATGAGGATGAATTAGTCATGATTTTTATCATGACTTTCTTTCTTTTCTTCACCTACACGGTGACTTCTCCTGTTCTTCACTCCTTAGGGAATGAAGACACTATCTTTGACCCCGGCATTTTCATTTATCATTTGTGAGCCGGGTCTCTGTATATATCTCATCGGAGTGGAACTTTCAAGTACTTCGGTGTTTATCTAAACATCTTGAACGAAAGTCCGATGGAGACGGTTTCTTCCACTTACTTCCCCATGAACCAATGAATTCGGGGTCGAGTCAAGCTAGCGACTCGGTTAATAAAAACAGTAGTAAAACATGGGTTTTCACCCATGTCTCACCTAAGTGTGGGGGGGATGCCCCACATGTTGTAAATATGTAAAATTTTCAAAAAAAAAAAAAAAAAAAAAAAAAAAAAAAAAAAAAAAAAAAAAAAAAAAAGGCTATTAGTATTTCCTTTTCACGTTCTAAGTGTTGGTTTAACAGCCGGTACTTTGAATATTGAGGGCAATATTCAGTTCTAAGTGTGGGGGGAATTCTGGCGAATTTGTTCACATATGTACCTTTTAGTGCCCCAGTACCCCCATTTTGGCAAAAATTTTAAAATTTTTTTTCTCACTTAGAACGCAATAAATGGTTATCAGTCCGCCATGTCTAACCCACATAAGGATTGGCTAATCCGAGAGCAAACGGCTCTTGGTAAAGATATCTCAAATCCGTTTATGGCTTACAATTTGCCGAAAATTGTATGGTATTCGACTCACCATATCTTTATAAGTGAAGAGTTGGCTAGCCCGCAAGGTTATGGCTTGTGGTAAAGGCATTGGAAAACCATGATTGGTAATCAGCTCACCAAAGATAATAGTTGTAATTTATCTAAGAGTTGGCTAGTCCAGAAGCAAACGGCTTTTGGTAAAGACAAATCAAATCCGTTGACAGCTGATGGTTTGCTCAAAATCATTTGGTTATCATTGTACCAAAGTATCACATACTGAAACATTGGCTACTCCAGAAGTAATGGCTTTTGGTAAAGAGATAAAATCCATTAAATTTTCATAAAAGATTGCTAGGGACTAGCAATAGTTTAGTGTGGGGGATTTGATATGTGTCTAAATACACATATATTTTACATTAATTAAACCCACAAAAACAGCCAAAAACACTTTGAAAAGTCAAATAATACAGAAAATATCATAAAATGTGTTTTTATATGATTCAGGTGCAAAAGGAGTGAAAACAGATGAAAAACGAGCAAAGTTTCATAAATTGGCAAAATCAGTCCCTGAACTTTCAAAGTTGACAGAAAATACCCCTGGTTGTATAAAATGGAAAAATAACATTTATGGTCCTTGGGATATTGAAATTTGGCATGTTTAACCCTTGTGTCAACTTTGGGAAAGTTACACTTTCAACCCCTCAAAACTTCATAAATTACACAAATGGTCCCTAAGGTTAAATCTGGATCCAACACTAAATACCCTTAACCCATATTATTACTAAATCCTAAACCCAGCAAATCCATAACATAAACCTAGCCCAATCCAAATAAAATAAAACCCGGCCCACTTCCCTTTGCTAAATATCCCAGGTCAAACAAAAGTTTGACCCGTCTTCTTCCCAACTCACCCGCCAAAACCACCATCACCCCTAGTTTTCTCTGCCAAACCACCTGACACATCCACCATCACCATCCACCCCCCCCCTCCTCCAATGCTAATCCTCCACACCCTTATACCCCCATGTGCTCAGTATAAGCCAAATTACCCACTTGCCACGTTTCCTGCCAAAATTGCAATGGACGAATGGGATTGAATTAAGGCTTATCCAATGGTGGGATTTAATCATTTTTGATCAATGAAGCATTTGGGATTGATATTTAAAGACAAGAAGGCACACAGAAGAAGGGGTCAGTAGATTAGGACCAAAAGTAGTGTAGAAAATTAGCTAATGTTATTTCAGTTCAATTAAGGTTTTTATTATCAATTTCAAGTTTGTTTCAAGTTGTTTGTTCTTATTTATCTCTGTATTGTAATAATTTTCAAAGTTAATGCAATTTCAAAGTTTTCAAGTAACCTGTTTAATTCGAATCAAGTTAAGTATCAATTAAGAAGTCTATTATCTGTTTATATAAACTCATTTAAGCTCTTTATAGCTTTTAATATGTTTATTTTAGCTACTCAGTTCTGTTCCAAAGAAAAACAAGAAAAGTCAAAAAGTCAACTCTGTGGTCAAGATAAGCTATGGAGATTGATAAGCTGGAGTGATTAAGCTAGAATGGGTTTAACTTGGTAAGTGACAAACCAGGTTTAAGTTCTGATCTAGTTTCATTGTTCTACTAGCCCTCACAGTTGTAAGCTTTTTCATAGTTGTTCCTTAATTTCCCATTTTATTGTACCATACCTTATTTATAGCTTATTTCCATACTTCTTGCTTATTTATAGTTATTAAGTGTGTTTCATTCAGCAAATCAGTTTTAAATAATCTTTGTACTTAATTTGCTTATAAACACATAAAAACTCAAAAAATAGTCAAAATAAGCCAATTGCTTATCAGTTAGTTTCTAAGTGCTTATTTTCTGTCCTATTTGCTTTTTAAGTCTTTATATGTATGTTCAATAAGTTTCCTGTCCAAAACTCTGTTTAAATAACTCTATTCCTTTGAAAAAGCTCAAACAGCCTAGGTAAAAGGGGTGTTTGGTTTAAGCTTATTTTTGGTCTTATATAGCCTGTACTGTTTATTTGCAATTTCCTAAGTTTTGATTGTGCTTAATATAGGATAGATCAGCTGTATTTGATAGGTGTTAAGTTGTTTTGAAGCTTTTTGAGATATTGAGTCTATGGGTTGAATTCTAGAAGCTCAACTACCACAATAAGCTGAGAATAAGCTTGAGCTTGTTTATTGTAATTTTCCTGTTAGTTAGGCCCTATTAAGTCAATGTGCAAGAGTAGAATAGGATTGATCAAGAATTGCATGAGTTAAGTTCAAAAAAGTTCACTGCTGCATCATCTCTATATCTACTTTTTCAGCTTTTTCTATTCAGTTTATCTACTTAACCAGTTAATAACTTTGTTTGATTTTTGGTTTTATCTATAGCTTACTAATTGATCTTAATCTGTTTCAGCTTTATTTTGCATTTCTAGCTTATTAAGTTGCTTATTTCTGCTCTGCAAGTCCATGCCATTTGCCCTGTTCTGTCCTGCTCAGCTTTTGTTGATTTCATTGACCTGATCTAGGGCCAAATTGGACTTCAATTGGTGTGTTAGCCATAGGGCTTTTTGTGTTTTTGAATAGCCAGTAGTATTAGCTATCTTTTGCCCCCATAATATTCCACCTTTCAGCTTATCTGATAGCTTAAATTGCTATTCAAGTTTGCTGTTTTGCCTGAGTTTCTGCCCTAGTTAGTGAAACAGCCAAACTGCTTATTAGCTTAAATTTTTGTGCTTATTTGTATTTTTAAGTTGTTTTATGCTTAATATAGTTGTTTAATCTTGTTCTGAGCTTTTGGTTATTTTTCTAGCTTTTTAGCTTATTTTTGGCTTATTTGCATACTGCTTATCTTCCCATCTGCTTATCAGGGCTTATTAGACTTTTGATTTTAATTTTCCTAGCTTTCAAATATTAATTTAGACTTATCCTGAATTTTTCAGATTTTTTCTAAGTCATTTAATATTTTTAATCTTTTTAATTAGTTTCTAATAGTAATTAAATCATAATAAATAGAATATTATTCAGAAAAATATAATTTTAATTTTCATAATTTTCTTTTATTAAATAGAATCAAGGAAAAAATATTATCACATTTTTATACCTTAAGAAAATCAAAATAGAAAATAAGTGATAGCTTCTATTTAATAGAATTTATCTTTTTAAATTTTTAATTAAGTAATTTTCATTTTTATAATTTTCTTAGTTTCTTTTTACTTAATAATATTTATAGAAAAAGTTTTAGATTTTTCTTTGTTTATTTAGTATTTATTATAAATTAAATCAGTTTTAAATAATTATTAAATAATAAATAAGTAATAATAATTAAATAAAAAGTGTAAAAAAATATAATTTAAGTTTTAAAATAAGTTTTAAGTAATTTTACATTTTTAGGTTTTAATTTCATATATTTCAGTTTTTGTCACATTTTAGATTTCCTGTTACGCGTTTTCAGTTTAATTTAATTCGCGTTTAAATTTCTTGTGCATATTTGTTTATCATTTGTTATTTAGAATTATTAAAAAAGCAAAATCTCATATCATATCATCAGTCACTCTAATCCTAGCTTTTCACAGTTTGCCCATTCACACCTCGTTGGGAAACGATTCGGGTAATCACTTACCTGGTTTCACACTACACACGAACGTGAGTTTTTGCAAGTATCCTTTTTCACAAAGGGGTGATTTGTATTTATTCACGCGTATCCGCTGTCTGCATTTATTTAATAGTGCGTTCGCCACGGATCATTGACTATGAGAAGACATTTTCTGTTGTAGCTGACATAAGGGCTATTAGGATTCTCATAGCTATAGCTGCATACTATGACTATGAGATTTGGCAAATGGATGTCAAAACCGTCTTCTTAAATGGTCGCCTAGATGAAGACATCTATATGGCGCAGCCTGAGGGGTTTGTGAATCCAGAATTTTCAAACCGTGTATACAAACTTCAAAGATCCATTTATGGATTGAAACAAGCATCACGGAAATGGAATAAGAGATTTGATGAAGAAATCAAAAGGTTTGGGTTTACTCAGAATCTGGATGAGCCATGTGTATATCACAAAGCTAGTGAGAGTGATGTTATTTTCCTAGTCCTATATGTTGATGACATATTAATCATGGGTAAAAATATTCCAAGATTGAAAGAGGTTAAAGCCTATCTTGGGAAATGTTTTTCCATGAAGGATTTAGGAGAAGCAGCATACATTCTGGGAATCAAGATTTATAGAGATGGATCAAAGCGGTTGATTGGATTAAGCCAAAGTGCTTACATTGATAAAATATTGAAGAGATTCAATATGCAAAATTCCAAGAAGGGATATTTGCCAATGCAAGAGAATCATGGCTTAAGTAGCAAAGCATGTGCTTCAACACCTGCAGAGGTGACATGCATGAAGAGAGTCCCTTATGCTTCGGCTGTGGGATCTATTATGTATGCGGTGAGATGCACAAGGCCTGATGTGGCGTTTGCTCAAAATATAACCAGTCGATATCAACAGAATCCAGGTGAACTCCACTGGACTGCTGTTAAACATATTCTCAAGTACTTACGGGCTACAAGAGATATGTTTTTAGTATATGGGGGAAATCCAGAAGCAGAACTTGGTGTTACAGGTTACTGCGATGCTTCCTGGAAATGTGATAAAGATGATACGAAGTCTCAGACGGGTTATGTCTTTGTCATTAATGGAGGAGCTGTGGATTGGAAGAGCAAGAAGCAGAGTACTATAGCGATGTCTGCAACAGAAAGTGAGTACATAGCTGCTTCAGAAGCTGCAATAGAAGCTGTCTAGATTAGGAAGTTCGTTTCAGGGCTTGGAGTTATGCCCTCAATCGAAAAACCTATAAAGATGTATTGTGACAATTCAGCCGCAATTACATTTGCCAATGAACCTGGAATCATGAAAGGCACCAGACATTTCCCGATTAAATATCACTATGTTCGAGAACAAGCCGAGATAGGTGAAATCGAGTTACTCAAAGTTCACACAGATAATAACCTAGCTGATCCTTTAACGAAGGCTTTACCTTGTGGAAAGCTTAATCGACATGCTGAAGGCATAGGACTTCGTTTAGCTAGTAGTTTCATGCCCATCTGTGATTAGTGTTTGGATAATGGGATGTTATGAACAATTATTATTTTAATGAAATAAAATATTAGTTATGTTTGATTATCATTTTCTTAATAATATATCCTGTATTTGCATGTTTAATCCTTGAATGATTTGATTATTCTAAATTGTCCGTTGTCACTTAATGATATAGGAATATCATTAAATTAAGACAAATCTGAGTATTGGTATAATATACTTGAAAGTATATTGATGCGTTGGCATGCCAATTTCACATGATATTCAATGAATTGAATATAAGACTTATCCCAACTTCATGAGTTTACTTTATGGATCTTGTCATCAAGTAAATCATGAATATATTTATCCTCAGACTTGAGATACCAGATAACTGTCATGGATGTAGTGCATTTCTGTAAAGTAAGTTACCGCTATACGTTACTGGTAGCCATAAGGATTGTTTTCAGGAGTGTTGCAAAGTTTATGGGTTAGACTCGTAGTCAAGAGAGAATTTGTTACTTCAAATTTGTTTTGAAGTTTAATACTGCTGGGCCCCTCGTAGGGTTGATAGGATGTTTGCGTGGCCACGCCCAAGATCTATCTGGAATATGTTCAGACGATTTGGTAATCTTGCTCAATCAGAAATTACGAGAAACAAAATAGTTAATTAAAGAATGACTAAGATCCATATCTTTGTTAACGTGATATTAGTAACAAAAGGATAAGTACGATGATGAATCATCGAATGGTTTTTCCAGGAGACCACTCATCGAGTTGTACTAGGGGCATTGGCGTGTTGCTAGACGCTAACTAATGTCATTACACTATTAATAGATATCCAAGTGGGAGCTGTTAAGTTTTGTGGACAAATATTAATGTGTGTATGTCTAGAATCGAACTCGAGACCACGGGATTGCACACATTACGTATGAAGAATTAATGGATAATAATTAATATATAAACCGTTATGTATTTAATTATTAAAACACAAAATAACGACTAACGGACGTTAAGTAGTTAACGACAATTGACTAACGACCGTTAGGGAATAAGAGAAGGACTATAGATGAAATTAGAGGAACAAGAAGCTTCCGGAATCCCTAAGGGATCCTAGGCCGATCGGCTATGGGCTTGGGAAACCAAGATTGTCATGCTATAAATCGAGACCACGAGATGACACAAGACCTAGGGTTATTGATTCATTAACTCTTGTGCACTTGCTATAACCCTAAATCCTTTTCTTCTTCTTTCTTGCTCTTGGCCGATCGATCATATACCCCATAGGGTCGATCGACTTTGGTTTTTCCAAAACAAAATTGTTTGGTTTATTTTGTGTTTAATTACTAGCATAAACATTAATTCGGTTATAGTACGTGTGTATAAGATCGTGGTATTAACTCATTATAGTTAATATCTTGGATTGAGTTACAAAACGGTAAGGGGTAACTCGTTAATCCATTCTTGATAAAGATTAAAGAAGATTTGAAGTTTGATTCTTGTTTTGCTAGAATCAAAATGTACGTTCACTTTAATATTCGGTTAATTCTTATGTGTTAAAATTATATCATACGCTTCCGTATGTGTATGATGATTACTTGTTTAATATATGAACATGTCATGGTTATTAAATTCTAACACAAATAACATGTTTTTTTGTCACGTAAGGATAAGTTATCTTGTTGGAATCATCCACTTGGTGGCTATTCATTGAGAGATTGATTGTTCATGAAGTTCATATTGCTTTATACCCAACAACTTGCCCACTATATTTCTATCAATGTTCAAAAAAGTTTGCTTTTAGCTCTCTTTGATGTTTCTTTCACATAATTTACAATCACATTCCTCGATCAAAATCGTGAATATGCTCAGGTTGCGTCTACATTATTTTCCTTCTTTTAAGTGCTTGTATCCATAGATTCCAGTTATGTTTGAGGTTCGACACTAGTCTCCTTTGTATAAATAAACCCGGTCTTTTAGAAATCATACACAGTGTTTAGTTTTTTGCAGATTAATCCACCAACTTGAGCATACCCCACACATAAATACATAATGAAACTGCCACTTCAAGTTTTACACAATCAAACATTGGTAAATGTAATATATATCTGCAAATCAATAATAAATAATATTTACGCGTACATGTATAAATTACTAACTTATTTAATTTGCTTTTTCAAATTGAACATATAAGCATAGTCACTTGAGTTATTCAAAAGAGCCGACTTCATACACAAACACAGTGTTCTCCTGATGGTAGTCTAATAGTAGAAAAAATGTTAATATGGAGGTCTAGTCACAATCTCATGCTCATTTCATGTAAGTGTGGCACGATGGGATTACCTCTTACATATCGCCTGTATGACTAGTCGATATGAACTGCCGGTTTATCGGTTTTCAGTTTTGCCATGTCTTTTTCATTGATATAAAAAAAAAATTGGCACAATACCTATACGCAACTACTTGTTACAAATATCCAAAATACAACAATTGTTTTTTCATGACTGACAGAAACACTTTGCGAAGGTTATATCAACTTGATATTAGTTGATAAATAATGTGAGGTAGCCGGTGGATGACATAATATAATTTGGTTTTTTGTTAAATCCTATTTTGTCATCAATTAATCATGTGAGTAGTGTAAAATCTATCTCAAAGAAAACAGACAAAAAGTTGGGTTGCTTTATCGGACAATAAAATCAGTTGAGGCCAAATATATAAGAAAAAAAGTCAAAAAGTTACGGGCCAGTTCTCACTTTCACGACAATGAGATATTTTCGGATGATTGGACATGCATATTTGGGAAAATAATTATTGTTTCGTTGATGGTTATGGTTTTGGTTTATGTTTTTGTTTGTGTTTATACTAGGCTTATAATCAAGCTAAACGAATGAGGATTGTCGTTTATTTTCGTTCAACTTTATGCCATAGATTAAGTTTTTATAACAGGAAATATAATAAACCATATATTTTGCAGGCTGGACAAAAGAATTGAGAACTACTACAAAATGGGGCTAAGGTAACAATCTAAAGTGTTTTATTAAGCCCAAAAAAATTACGAGTTCTTCAAAACACTTAAAAAAAACACACCGTTATTTATTTATTTATTTATTTATTTTTAATATTTTAACGGTAACATTTCATTGAAAGAAAACTAGCAAAAAACTAGCAATTACATGAGAGATTTTAACCAATCAGTCCAACTATCAAACATACGGCCTCTAAAATTAAGCCATGAAAAAAAGTACAAACGAATATTATCAAATATGTCACTTTTCTTCATAGAGAGAGAGTTGAAACTGACATTATTACGAAACCGCCAAATCTACCATAAAAAAGTCGCGATGATGACATACATACGATGAATTTTCTCTTTCGAAACGTGCCAAGAGCTCAACCAATCTCTCCAATAGATGTATACGAATAAAGGCATGGAGGCGTCACACCAAGTACGAACGAGCCTCCAAATATATTTGGCAATATCGCACTCGAAAAAGATATGGAGGTTAAACTCCACATTACCATTACAAGAAGGGCAAGAGATCTCCAGGATTTCGATACCTCGGGACAAAAGATTGAAACGATGCGGAAGCCAGTCAAGCAATAAACGCCACATGAAGATATTCACTTTGCGAGGAAAAGACTTGTCCCATGTAGTAGGAGGATCCAAAGAGAGCAAAAGTTAAGCGTCAATATGCCTACGAGTCAATCCTACCGAGAAAACGTCTTCATAAGAAATAGACCAGACACAAGTGTCCGAATCAGAGAGGTACCAACTTGGCTAATTTCGTTTTTAAGCTTGAATCTTGAATTTCAACCGTGAAAATACACTTTTAATCCATTAAAAACTTAAAACCAATCCCTAAAAAGCTTTCACAACAAACGTTTTTGCAATCAACCCACACAAAATGATCAAACCAACGTTTTCAAGACACAAATAAAGACTTCTAGAGAGAGAGTAATGGGAGTTTTAGGCTAAAATGGATTAAAATGTGTACTAATGAATAATGATGATATTAAGCTAAAAAAACTAACTCTCAATCTATCATATACTTGCTCTGATACCAAATACTGTCTCATAATTATTTTAAATATATCATAATCTAAAGAGTGTGTGTAAACTTCTTAATTTTTTTTTTTTTTTTTTTTTTTTTTTTGAACGGCGGATTTTATTAAAACTAGCAAAGAGCTAGAACAAAAAGAAATTACATAAAAGTTAACATCGGGCTTTCAAGCCAACTAACCCAGCTAAACTTTCTCTTGGCTATAACATTACACCATGCAAAAGATTGACTAATAATATTATCAAATAAAAACGCCTTTTTAGGAACAATAGATGAAAAAATCATGGAATTACGATAAATCCAAATTTGCCACCATGAGACAAAAAAGTAGGTTCTAAGTACTCTTTCACCTCTTTTCTTAGCTTCAACGTATCCATCCAACCAATCCACTCTTGATACGACGCAAAGTATATAATCGGTAGACCCCACCAAATTAATATATTCGAGGAGATATCCCTAGCTACATTACAAGCGAAAAACAAGTGTCCCGATGACTCAACATTAGAATTATAACCCGGCCAATGAATGAAAGGCAACTCCAAACCTCTAAGCGACATATTAAGACGAGTTAGAATTTTATCCAAAGCTAACCTCCAGGCCAATATGTTAACTTTGATAGGCACTAACTTGATGCATCTTGTAGGAGTCCCATTGCTAATACTAAGCTGCTCCTCGATAAATTTCCTGGCAGAAGCAACTGAAAAAAGACTCGGCGGGTCTAAAGACCAAATCCAACAGTCTGGTTCCATTGTTAACTCCACCAAGTGAGCAATCTATTGCAATCCTCCATTTGGCTACTTTCAGCAACTCCCCCCCCCCCCCCCCCCCGCGCGGGTCCCTTCAAAACCCACTAGTTAGGCCATTAGCAAGTTTGGGACCAACAGTGACCTCTTTGATTCCTTCCAAAGCATACAGTCTAGGATAATCATTTTTTAACAACCTACCATACAACCAACGATCCAACCAAAACATGGTTTTACCATCATCACCTACTTTTTTTTTTTGACAAAAAACATAAGATCAACACCATTCTTGTTAAATTGATTCATACCTTTAACACACTCAATCCATGTAGATGAATTACTAGACGGAGGAGTTCGATCCAGGCTTGTGACAACCGGTAATTTTTGGGAGCGTTTTAATACCGCATTACATTTAAAAACTAATTTTTAATATTTGGAAACTGTTTTGGAAAGTTTTGGAAATTTATTTTGGAATATTGGAAATGTTATTGGAATTATTGCTATGTGATACATGAAGCTACCCCGTAGACCTTGAGTTGAGCACAATGTGAGTCGACACGAATATTAACCTAATAACACATTAATTAAATTATTTTGACGTTTTGAACAAATATATACGTGTGAATAATCATTTTTATTGGAAAAATGATTTTAAAACTATATTGGCGCGAGTTAAAAAGTCTCGAGAAAATTTTACGACACGTAAACGATCCCCGAAAGCAAATAATATAACAGATAGTCAAATTGGCACTAATAGTCCCCTTGTCCAATGTTACCAAACCGCCCCTCTAGTTTCACTTTTGGCAAAATCAGAACACGTAGAAGTATAAAATCTCTTATTTGAGATTAGGGTTTCATTTTTTTTTTCCTTGTGATAACCTAGCCGCCCACCTCCCTCCTCCTCTCTTGTCCTGCCGCCGGAGAGATAACACCACCACCACCACAGTCGTACGCCACCATCACCATCACAAAACACCACCACTCACGCACCATAGCATCATTTTGTGAAGAGTTTTAGAGTCCACGCGCCGTGATACCCTCGTACCACGCGTCACCGTCGTTATTTTTTTAGTTTCTTCATGGTAAGTGTGAGGTAAACATAGATCGAGTTAAAAAGATGGTTAAAAAGCACCGATTCACCACTGTGTGAATCGGTGTGGGGTTAAAACTAGTAGAAAATGAGATTTAATAATAAAAACGAGTGAGAAGGTCTTGGTATCATCTTGGTTCGATTCGTGTTTGTGTTGTGGGTTTGGTACCATGAGCATAAGCTCACGTACAAGCTTATGGAGTAGCTTTCAAGCTTGTTTGATTTTGTTGTTGTGTTACGTGACTAGTCTTTGGCCGAGACCCACTAGTAAAAATGGTATTGGTTTTGGTTTTTGGTTAGTTTGGAACCGTGGCTAACTTTGGGTCCATTTGGTTTGTTTCAGCATTATAGGTTCGAACTAAGACCTTTAAGGTCTCAGCATGGTAAGTTTTTATTTTTCCTTTCGTTTTGTTGTGACCGAGAGTGTTGGATTGATGGTGATAATAATCGAGCCGTAGGAATAGATTGGCCGATTGGTATTGTTGTGACCGAATGGTGATATATTGTGATGCTTGGACTTAGACTTGGATTTTGTGATGTTTTGTGCTACGTCGAGTGCTAACCGATACTTTGTAGTCTCGGCGTGGCCTCGACTTGCCTATAGACGATTTGGATTATTTACTTGGACTTAATGGTTATGAGGTTGACTTTTTGACCCGAGGGTGTGGAAGTTTGGAACGTGACTCTGAACGGTTAATAACTTGCGACGTGTATTGTTTTGACAAAATAAAAATGAAAAGAAAAGGAAATAGTAACGACATTAAAAGAAAATATTAATTAACAAATTAAATTTGCTATTTGATATTAAAATGGGAAAAGTTAGGATATAAAAGAAAAGTTATAAAAGTTGGACAAAAATAGAAACACGTGAGAGTTATTAGAAGTTTCGAGGAATGTGTATCGTAGAATACGTATTTGGCATTATTGTAATATTTATGGAATTATTGTTTGAGTTACGGGTTGGTTAACGTTAATATACCCGACCGAAACGGTTATCGGACTTATTGGGTTGACGAATCCAATAAGGGCCCGGTAAAGGTGTTGGAGGAATTTATTAACGAGTAACCCATCCTTATGACTTACCAATTATTTGTAATGTGTAGGTTTGGCTTTATATTAATAAGCGAGACAAAGGAATTGTTGGACTTATCGAGTTGACGAATTCGATAAGAATCCAATAATTCGTCCGGTTACCTTATTAAGCGTTTAGCTTAATCATTTAGACCTTTGACCTTTTATCGTGTATGAGATTGACTTGATGAATGATTGGTAGTCGGATTTCTTAGGATAATTGCAACACCGGACTTGAAAATATATGTTGGATTTGAAACGTTATTGGACTTGGACATATTTGACTATTGGAATACGAAACGACTACAGTACATTAGACTTATAATGAATTTAATGTATTTGAGCCGTAACGGACGAACAATGGAATATAATGTCTAATGAACAAGAACAATTGCAACATTTATTGCTTAAGCATATTGGAAATTTATAAATCATTTGACATGGAAATGTTCTATTTACGAACGAGTCATGGCGAAATTATGTTTTATAATATAAAACAAGTATGCTTTATAACTAAATGAGGAATGTGGGAGAATACCGACGACTACCAATCTATTCATCTAAATTAGTGTGTTTGCTATGTGTGATTACTTTGGGTTGTTTCCGTCATCTCTTCTTGACTTGTGTCTTGTTTTTCACGATGACTCCTTTGTTTATTCCCCGTTTGGCGTGTGTACTCTTGAGTCGTGTCTTCATACCGTTACACAAATGATGATACCAAGCTTTGTCAAAAGGGTAAAACAAGAATATTTTTGGAAACGAAAATGGTTAAATTTTGGGAACTTTTGTGCATATAGTTTATTTATGTGAGATACGTTTTAAGACAAGACTTTATATTATTAGGTCGTGCCGAGTCCGTAGTGCTGTGTTGTTTTAGTTGTTGTTGTGCTATACCACTGTTGACTTGTTTTGTTGTGATTTGCTTGATTGAGGTGAGTTTCATAGCCCTACTTTTACACTTATACTGCTTTTGTTGAAACTTGGGGTGAGAAAACACGCAAAACCGTTTTGAATGGACAAAATGTTATTTTATGATTTTGATATGTTTGCTGGCTAAGGTTATGTGCTATATGAGCTGCATCCGTGTAGGATTACTGTTCTATGTGCTGCATCTGTGCAGGATTATTATTGTATGTGCTGCATTTTGTGCAGGACTATACGGTGCACCTATAGCGATTATTATTGTGGTTTGGCACACTTATGTGTGAGCATGATATATTGGTTATGTGACTTAGTCCAGTATAGCAAACTTATATGTGATTTGGTCCACCGTTATTAATTAGGAATAAACCTATGGTCTCACCAACATTAGTTGACCTTTTAGCATGTTTTCTTAGGTAATGAGTGATGTTTGCATTGGATAACAAGTGTTTGGAGGCTTGGCAAGCGGCATGGTTGAAGGATCAATTAACACTCTGATGACTTATTCGGGGACCTACCTTTATGTTTTGTTTTGGGCTTACTTACGTACTTTTGGGATAAATGTAAACTTAAATATTTGGATTTAGAATGTTTTAATTAAGACGGATGAGGCACTTCCGTTGTCTTATGCTTGTGTTGTGTACTAATCCCCATAGCACCCCAAAGCTTTGATAAGTCTTCCGTTGTACCAAATTTTGGGGGTGTTAAAAGGCTCCCATGTAAACCGTGAATAGCCTTTACAACCCGTACCCATAAAGCATCATGTTGAGTTTTAAATCGCCATAATCATTTAAATAAAAGGGCTCTATTCATCGCATAAAAACTATTTACTCCTAGCACACCAACCTCTTTATTTGCTAACTGTAGGACCGAAAATATACATGATCTATGTGGTTCGGGAGGTCTAGGTTGATCAAAGAAGATGAATGGCTTCATCTTTCTAGTAAGAGAAAGTGTAGAGAGAGGGTGAAGAAAAAGCATTTTATTAATAACAATGAATGATACACAGTTTCCCACACCCCTCATAGAGAGTCATGAGGGGTATTTATAGGCTCATTACATTACAAGTTTGCCACTTAAATAATAGTAGTCCCAACGGGTACTACTTACTATGAATCTAGTCCAATTCACTTGTGTGATGTTATCTTTATAAATAAGCGAGGCTAACAATCTCCCTCCAAGATATCGTCACACGTGAATGGTTACAATGAGACCTATAAACAAAGTAAATTACAATAATAATAAACAATGTTGACGTTGTTGAAGCACAGAGTCTCTGTAGTCTAGATACTGAGGCAGACTTGAAGTTCTCTCTTTTGACGATCTCGGCATTTGATCTTTGGCGCTGACGGCACTGATCCTTGTAGCTATGAACTTCAACTGTAATAGTCTAGTTAGGTTATTAATCCCTCCTAACTAGTGAGCCTTTTTCTTATATCTGCTCCCTCCTGAATCGACAACTCTCTTTCATAAGATCTTTTTAGTCTTCAAACACGCAGTGGAGAAAGTAGACACTAAAGTGTAGCACCATGGTTGTCGTTCGGGGAGTAGCATAACAACATACCTCACAAAGTATTGTGTGGAAAACTAGAAGGGGGGTTGAATAGTTTTTACCGTTTTAAATTTAATTCTCTTTGAGACTTAACGTGATTTCAAGTAAATGCGCACAAACAATCAATATAAGTAATGTAAGTAGGGATAAGAAAAAACAAACCACAACACGAAGATTTATAGTGGTTCGGCTACAAGGACTCTCTTCCTTGCCCTACTCCACTCCTCGAGCCTCTAACTCGAGAGTTTTTCTTCACTAAGAAACAAGCTCCCTTCTCGGCGAAGAAAACCTTTACACACGTCGCTTACACCTTTTTTCGGTACTAAGCTAAATACCGGGTTCTAGTTCAAGTTAGAACCAACCTGACGTCGCCTATACAATTTCTGACACTAAGCTAGATGTCAAGTTATTTACAAGGGTTCAACCACTCCCGACACTCTATCTGTTTTGAGGACTAAAACACTAACCGATCACTACTGAATGAATGGTATAACAATGATGTGTGAATAACTAACAAATCACACAGTAACTATACTAACAGGATTGCAACAGTTTGTTGATCCTTGATGCTTGATCTCTTTGCTACAAAAGGAAGATCACTAAGAATGAAATGAATGGGTTAGTAATGTGTAAATGAGTGAATATGTACTTTATGCTATGTAAGTGATAAGTGTGCTTGAATGATCAGCTTGCTATTTATAGGCAAAACTAAGCAGACAACCCGCGGATCCGGCGGACCCAAATTATGGGTTCCGCCCTTGTACTGGTTTGGTTCCGCGGGAACATGCCAGCTAAGGACTTCACAAATCTTACCATATCTTGTCAAGTATTGTCAAGATCTTGTAAAGTCAACTCTTTTGCTTCAAGATCTTTTCAAAATATATAGTAAAGTCAACTAAGATTTCCTAATGAGGTATGGCATGATGTCATGTGTATTTCCATTTTTAAGAAATAAAAATAAACATGTAAATGCATATATGTGTGCAATGTGTAATTCCTAGTGATCATGTGGTATGTAAATGTGTTTTAAAAAAACTTGTTACTAAAATGTAAAAGACTTTAACATATACTTATGTTTTGCTAAAGATAAACCTTATAATTGTCATTAACAAAATAAAGCAAAGATCGTAAAATTAAATAACGTTTTTAGGACGATATTTGTATTAACAATCTCCCCCTTTTTGTTGATGACAAATTATAATGTTTATTTTTAAGCAATGGAGTAAGTAAAGTGAAAGTCTTTTAAAAATGTAGATTAGGTTTGTTTTATGCAAGTTGTGAAAACTATTTTAAGCATAAAAGCATGTACTGTGATGTTTAACAGTGAGTATGAACTTAATCCTATCTCTCCCTTTTTGTCGAAACAAAAAGAAGAAATGCATAGCGGAATGTGGTGAACGGTTCTTGGTGATAACTCCCCCTAAATTTTGGTGTACCAAGAATGATTCAATGATTTTGAGAACTTAAAGCTCCCCCTTGGATAATACTCCCCCTAATTGGAGTTCCAAGTTCATGATGAATGATCTTACAAAACAAAAGTTAGTGTATGATATGCTCCCCCTCAATCAATACTCCCCGTTGCTAGGGTACCAACATATATATTTCAAGGATGAGAAATGCTACAAAACAAATGTTAGTTGTATATAAATCAATCCAACCAAGTAGCATAATGCAAATGTAAAGATTCAACCAAGTAGTTTAACCCGTTTGACTAAAAAAGTCAACTAACTAAAATTGTTCAAACCAATCACAAAGTTCAAACAATGTCAATACTATAACCAACCATATAAAGTTAGTAAGCCAACCAAAGTATAATGCATATGTAGTGATCACCCACAAGCATAAATGTAACATCATTTCATATAGAAAATTCTTTATGACAAAAGTCACAAAACAAGGTGTTACAATAAAAATAATCATAGAAATTAAAAATAATTCCTAAGAAAATCCTATGAAGTTCAATAAAGGAAGACAAAGGAGAGGATTTTAGTATCTATTGTGGAGGGTTGGTTGGGTTTGGTGAGGACATGATGGAGGCAATCCTTATAGATTCTAAATCCTTAGTGTCACGTAAGTGAGAATTCATCATGTTTGAAGAGGCGTAGAGAGGATCAAGTTCCTTATTGCCTTGAATGTTTGGTTGGTTGAGCCACATTGATTCATCAATAGCTTGGAGTGTGGCAAATATGTCATTGGGTTGAAGTTTGGGTGAATGATGAGGTGATGATGATTTTCTCACTTGAGATGGTGCGGGTGGTGGTGTGGTAGCCACTGGTGTTATGGTAGGTGATGGTGATCTTGGTTGAGATGGAGTAGGTGATGGTGATCTTGATTGAGATGAAGTAGGTGATGGTATGTTAACCACTGGAGTTATGATTGGTGTTGTAGTAGTAGTGGATATAGTAGGGAAGTTTACATTAGGAGTGAGATTTATGAACCAGTATGGTCTGACACTTATTCTTGCAGTCCTTCTGTGTGGTCTGGATATTGAAGAGTTGTTGGATTTGTGCATTTTGAGGAAGAGGGTTGTTTAGGAATGCAAAGATATTGCTCTAAAGCTTCTAATTCATAGTCTCTAAGGATTATGGAGGAATGTGTTTGAATGTTAATTCATGGGAAAGTGTTGGTTTCCAACGTTTTGGAACAAGACAATGAGTTTGTCATTTTCTCAAAGTCAATCCATAAAGATGGAGTTGACATGAAAATTTGCAGTAGATGCAGAAGGTGAGTGGAATTCTAAGAATGTGATTGATTCACGGATTCCAATGAACCAATTAGAGGGGTCCTTGGTTGTTACAGAAAGGTAACTTGGAAGAAAATTTGAATTTTCAAATTTTGGTGGGAAAAGAGTTTCCTATGATTCTAAGTGTGCTTAAATCTTCCTAATGTGCCTAATGATCAGTATAATGATCCTAAGAATCAATGATCTAAGGAGCGGGATTAGTCGGGAAATTTGAAAAAGTTACTGTTGGAGGGGCGGATCCAAACGATAACAAGTGCGGAACCCAAAATTTGGTTCCGCAAAATGAAATTTGGCGGAGCCAAAAGATTCAACAGACGGAACCCATAACTTGGGTCCGCCATATCTGCCGAATGAATTTTCTTAACAGAGGGCTTATGAAACTACCCGAAACCCGTTGAAATCCCGAAAATTTTCCTAAATCCAATGTAATTAATTATTTGTGATTGATTAAACACAAAAACACAGGTTCTAACACACGTGAACATAGAAATCAATTCGATGGTATTAAACTTACCATAAAAGAGAGTTAAGCCAAACGGTGGCTTATGAAAGAAAAATCGATAACATCACGTGCTATCGTCCAGCAAAGTTACGTCAGTTCACACAAATGTATCACACTAACATAATATTCTAAGAGCACAAGAATTCAACACATCATTGTTTTGAGATTTTCTTATACCAAACATCCCTAACCCTCACTTCTTGTCGAGCTTCTTGTTAAGCTTCATGATCCAACGTCCAATATTCTTCATCATCCCTCTTGTTTGTCAAAAATCCTCGGATTAGTTTTCGATGGAAGGGAGTTGATGTTAGGAATTATTAGAATATATTTATTTTTCATTCCTGCTGGTAGTTATATTCATTCCTGCTGGTAGTTATGGTTCCTGCTGGAGTTGGTTCCTGCTGTTAGTTCATTTTGTTTCTGCTGTTTAGTTAGTCATTGCTGCGGGTTATCCCGTATGTTTAGAATGACTGTTAGAGTTATTTTTAGAAGAGATAGTGTATATCTCTTTACACGGTTTGTTATGAGCTGTATTAGGGTTTCTTAGTCTATAAAAGAAACATGCAGCTAGGGTTTATGTACACACTTATCAAAAACATTATCATTAGTGAAATAAACGATCCATAGAGGATCAAAGTATTATAGTTATTCATTCTTCTTTAACTCTTGTGTTTAGTTTCCGCCTGAATACAAGTTTAATCCATAGAGATTCTCTTAGGCTGTTTGTGTTTACATAGACGGTCTACCAAGCTCATAAGATCTATCAAGGTGCACGATCCTACAAGTGGTATCAGAGCCTGGTGAAGATCTCTGACAAAGAAGAAAAAGTTCTCTAAACAATCTCCTAAACCCTTTTCCAATGGAAGGCGAAAATCCTGAAAATTTTGTCATCAATAATGAAAAACCTGAAACTTCACAAGTCCAACAACAAATAGTCACAACCACTGTGTCTAACAGTAATGCTAAATTCCCATACCTCAAGAAAGATGAGTACGAGATTTGGGCTATGAAGATGGAGTACTGGATCTCAAACAGTGATCATAACCTATGGAATGTGATCCTGAAAGGGAACGGCATGAAGAGAACATGAAGGGATGAGAAAGGCAACATCACTATTCTTCCACCTATGTCTGCAGAAGAGCATATTGCTCTTCAAAGGGAGACCAAAGCAAGAACTCTTTTGCTTCAGGCTCTCCCAGAAGATCATATGGGTGACTTTCATCACCTGGATGATGCTAGGGAAATTTGGCGTACTATAAAAGCTAGATTTGGAGGGAATGATGAGTCCAAAAAGATGAGGAAGTCCATGCTCAAGCAGGAGTTCCAGGAGTTCAGGATCTCTGAGGCTGAAGGGATTCACAAAGGTTATGACAGGTTTCAAAAGATCCTGAGCCAACTCAACCAGTTGCAGGCCAAGCCAGACAATGAAGACTGCAACACCAAGTTTTTGAGGGCTCTACCTCCCTCCTGGTCTCAGGTTTCCATCACCCTTAAGGCAAGAGGTGGGCTCAATTTCATGAGTTTTGATGATCTTTACAACAAGCTCAAGACCCTTGAAATTGACATCAAAGGGTATTCAACCTACTCATCTCACACTCCATCTAATACTGCATTTGTTAGTGCCACCAATACTAACAAGGAGTCATATGGTGGTAGCCCAACTCCCTCTTCTTCATCTGTTTCCTATTCCCTGCTACTCCTAGAACACAGTCAATATCTGGCAATGTGGTTGAGGAAGTTGGTATGTGCTTAAACACATACCTTTTCTTGACCAAAACCGTACCCAAATAGACCAAAAACCTGACCAAAATGCCAAATATATTGTGTTTTTGTGTTTTTACATATGCAGGCACGGATATCAAAGAAAAGGACAAAAATCAAGCATAGACCGGGAAATAGAGCATGAGATATGGAAGTGTTACTTTTAGCCGATGCCGGGATGCAAAAAAGTCGAAGTCAACCTTGAAGTTTCATCAAATGACAAGAATGGCCCTTGGATTAAGTTTACAAGAATGGCAAAATCAGACCCTAGAATTTCAGAAAGTACAACTTTGGTCCTTGTATTTTTGCTAAACCAAAACCTTAACCTTTACACTTATTATCCGGATTATAAATAAATCCCAACCCATTCCACAAACAAAACCACACACACAATCCAACCCACTTAAAACTTTACCCAGCCCATCCCATTAATAACCCGATCCCACTTCTTCTTTTAACTCTACCCGATCCAAACCCAACACCAAACCGGTCAAAGGGTAATAAAACAAGTCAAAGAAAAATAAAAAAACTCACACATCACTTTTACCCGCCCACATGTTCTTCCCCAATTTTACCAATAAGAACCCTAATAACCCCGTACAAATTTTACCGAAACTAAGGGCAAATCCGTATAATTGCTTGGCTTCTAGAAGGTGTCAGAGGTGTCAGGTAGCACAGAGCACACGAATGGCCACATGGCAGCATCTCATTGGACCGAACACCTCACCAAAGCTAATCCAAGGGTCGTTATTGAGAGGATGATGATTAGGGATGATCAGAGGGTTGGAAATGATTCAGAGAAAGCACAAGCACACAGATTGCCAGCTTGGCAATCACCTCCTAGATCCTTCCACCTTCGGCTATAAATAGGATGATGATCTTCATGTTATGTAGTTAGTTTTTTGAGTAATGTTACTCTTGTCAAAATTTATTTTCTGTTTTGTAGTTTTAAATTTCTATTGTAAACTTTAAGAATTTATTAATGAAATTGTTATTTTAGTATACTTTGATTCTGTTTTTATTTAATTTGTTTATCTGAATTTAGTTTATTAAAGTTGTTATTAGCTTATTTCAAATCATTTCCAGCATTATTTCTATTTACCATTTCAACTTTTGTTAAACTCTCTTTTGAAAATCCAAAAAAATAATTCCAAAAATATTAAAAAAATACAAAAATAAGTAAACCTCCAGCTTCAATAAGCTGTTTTATAAGTAGTATAAGCTTATACAAGCTCATTAGCTTAGTGTAAGTCTTTGCTTTGTTCAATTCAGCTCTTATCTCACAAATTCCAAAAAGTCAAAGGAAAAGTCAATGAAGCAGTCAACATAAGCACTTGTAGAAGGATAAGCTGATACTAAGGTGCTTATTGGGTATATTTGGGCTTATTGAAAAGCCCTGGTTTCCCTTGTTCTGTTCAGATCAGTGGATTTTACATAAGTTCACTTGTAAGCTCATTTGGTCTCACTAGTAGCTTAACCTTGTTCAACTGTTTAATTGTGCTAATTTGGATTTTGATGTTGCTTATTAGTGTGTGATTAAGTTAGTTATACAGTAGATGATCAGTAGATTAGCTTAAATCAGTTACTTATAGTGTTAAATGTGCTATTTCAGTTTCTATATAGAGTGTTTGGCATAAGGGTTGTTTGAGGTAAAAAACTTTATGTACTGTTCTTGTGCAATTTGATAAGCTTAGATCTAGCATAGTTAAGGTATTTTGAGCATAGTCAGTAGGTATTAAGTGGTTTTTAGCTCACTATAGTGATTTTGGCCTTTTTGTGGAATATTAAGCTCAACAGTGCCTTTATAAGCTCAACATAAGCTAGCTTATTTGAAAGTTCCAATTAGGCATTTCTGAGTTGCTTTTAGGTGTTTAAGTAAGTGTGCAAAGGGTAGTTTGATTTCAAGTAAGTTTGCACAAGCTTTGGTCAAAACAATCCCTCTGCTGTCACAGAATCTCTGTGCAGAACTCAGGTTTTGGACTGCTGATCTAGCCTTGCTTGTGGATTAATCACTTAAACTTAGGACAGAATTTTTGGTTTTTAGTTAAGTTCATACATTAGGCTTGAAGTATAAGATCTGGTATTCAGCTTCTAAAGCTTATTCAATAGCTTATTCAAGTCTGCAAGTTTCACAAAAAATCTGTGCAGGATTGGGTCATTAGAATTTGTGCTCACTAGCAGTTTTTCTAGGGCTAAATTGAAGTGCAATTGGGGTATTATAAATAGGGCTTTTGTGCTTTTTGAGTTCTCTGTTGGTCTGTGAAACTTTTGCCCCCATTAGTTTCATCTGTTAAGCTGATTTGAGTGCTTATTTAGCTGTGGAAAGTTGCTTGTTTTTCTGCTTTAATTTCATCATCAGTTCAGTTTAAAGTGCTTAAAGCTTGTGCTTATTTGGTCACTTTCAGTTGTTCTGTGCTTATTATAGTTAGCTTATCAGTTCCTGAGCTTCTTGTAATTTTTGGCTTTCATTTGCTTATTTTTAGCTTATTTCCTAGAGCTTATTTTAACTGTTCAGCTTATTAAAGCTGAACTGAGTGCTGATTTTATTTTTCCTAGATTGTCTATTAAAAATTATAATTACTCAAGAATTTTCAGATTTTTCCAAGTTGTTTTACTATTTTTAAATCATTTAAATAGTTTTAATTAGTTTTTAATTCATAAAAAATTATTAAAAAGTCAAAAAAATATTTTTCTTTTTCCAAAAATTTTCTTTTTTCAGATTTAATATAGGAAAATTATTTTTAAATTTTTAGGTTTTGAATTTTAGAAAATCATTTTTATTCACGTTTTAAAATTCATCGCGTAACGTTTTTAAATTCAATTTTCGTTTTTTGGGTTACATGCTTAGATTAATTATTTCTTTAGCTTAATTAGTTGTTTTCATTTAATATTTTATTATTCGTAGTGTAAATTCACCAATCAATCACTCTTTTTCACACACATTCACCACACAATTCGACAACGTCACGACAACTCGTTATTCGACCTTCGTTGGGACACGACCCGGGGAAAACGCATACGTTGTCTTTTCCTTTGGAAAATATCTACATCAAAAGTCCTTCATTCATTTGTTGCTGATAGTACACCAAAACAGCAGCTTACTTATGAAGATTTTGACCAAATTGATTAACTGGATCTGGAAGAGATGGACATCAAATGGTAGTTTGCTATTTTGTCAGTGAGGGCCAACAGATTTGAGAAGAAGGCAGGGAGGAGGATCAAATTCGATGGATAGGAAGGAGCAAGGTTTGACAAAAGGAAGGTGACATGCTACAAATGCTCACAACCAGGTCACCTTGCTAGAGAATGCCCAGATAAGAAGGTGGATGACAAAACAAGGTATTCTGCTTTCAAGATTCAAGAATTGGAGTCAGAAGATCCCAAAGCCTTGTTGTCTGTGGATTCCATGCTGGATTGGGAACAACATGAGGTAGCTGATGCAGTAAGAGGAGCTGCAAAGAACTATGGGATGATAGCTGGAGCTGGAAAGAAGGCACAAGTGGCTGAGGATTTTGCTTTGATGGGCTACCCATCTCAGGTACAAAATTGTCCATTTGGTTGTGATGTTAAATATGCTGAACTGAAAAAGGAATTTGATTATATAGAACCTCAATATAAAGAATTGTTTATTAAAGATCAAGCCTATAGAAACTCACTTAATACGTTAGAAAAACAAAAGGTTTGGTACCAACAAAATCAGTTAGCATATGAGGAAAAGATAAGGGGTTTGGAGAGAGACTTAAAGTACACCACTAATGAGTTAAAACATGTTGAGAGAGAATATGATAAGGTAATTTTAGAGAAAAAGAATTTACAAGCTAAGTTAGAACGTGAAGAGATCTAATGTGCTTCATATAAGGAATCAACTTGGCTTGTAGATATATTGAATGCTAGTTCTCAGTATGTAAAGGCTAAGAGAGGTTTGGGGTGTCCTAAAACTGATGACTCTTCTGAGTCAAGAAGATTTGACCCTACCCCTAAGGAGGTAAATTACCAAATACCTGTAAAGTATGTAAAAGAAGGAGAGATGCATGCTGTCCCTCCTCCTATAAGAGGAGTGTTTAAACCTGTCCCTATCCACTCAGACCTTGACATAGACTTAAATGAATCATATATGTCCTATGGCAAAAAGTCCAGTGACTTGCCTAATCTTGATTGTGACTCTAATGATTTTGTCTCTTGTTCTAACAGTGACAAATCTTCAGAAATCAAGACAAATGATTTTGCATCTTGTGATTCAAGTGTCAAGTCTATCACCACCAAGTCTGAAGATTTCTCCTCAGAAGTAGCTAATGATGAATCTCATTCAAAGACAGCTGCTTTTGAAGACAATTCTTCTGTTTTTATTCAAAACAATGATGTTTCTAGTTTTGGTTCTGTTTCAAACAATGATTTTACTTCTGTTAAGAATAATTTTGATTTAACTTGTGGTTTTGATAATTCTGGTTGCAATAAGAAATGTCATGTTAAGAATAAATCTTTTAGAAAGAAGTCATGTTTTGTGTGTGGTAGTTATGCTCATCTTATCAAAGACTGTGACTTTTATGAGGAATAGATGAGTATGTGTGGTGGACAACAACAAACTAGGCCTATGTGGAACAATGTTTATGATATACCCCCATATGTTCCTCAAGCAGCAAGAATGAACTCTTGTAGAACTTTCTTTCCTGCTGGCAAACCTGTTGCTGCTGGTAAGCCTGTTGCTGCTGGTAAGCCAGTTGCAGCTGGTAAACCTGTTGCTGCTGGTAAGCATGTTGCTGCTGGTAAGCCAGTTCCATCTGGTAATACCAATCCTGCTGGTTGGAAAAGAAAAGCAGCAAGAACTTTCTACAGACCTACAAGCACTTATTTTCAGAATGATTATAGGCCTGTGTATTATTATGACTCAATGCATAGGGAGGGGGCAAGATGGGAAACTGCTGTTAAGTCCTCAGCAGGTTGTTCTTTGAGAAACAATGACCAATACATGAGAATGGGGTCCAAGAACAATGGTGGATCTCATCAATCTCCATGGTTTAATTATTATTGATCCACAAGGCAGGCTCAAGTCAGTAATGGCTTGGGTCTCCCATGTATCTCATATTGTTGTTTGTATTTTTTGTTGTAGGATAATCCTCTTAGAAGTAAAGATGTAGGCATTGTTGACAGTGGATGTTCCAGGAGTATGACAGGAAACATTGAGAGACTGCATGATTTTGTACCCTTTAATGGAAGGACTGTGACATTCGGTGGAGGAGATGGCAAGATAACAGGGAAGGGAACTATTAGGACATCAAAGCTGGATTTTGAGAATGTCTTTTATGTGAAGGAACTCCAGAACTTTAATTTGTTCTCTGTCTCACAAATTTGTGACAAGAAAAACAATGTTCTCCTCACTGAAACAGACTGTCTTGTGTTATCCAAAGATTTCAAGTTACCTGATGAGAGTCAGGTTGTACTTAAAGTTCCAAGAACGTTCAACCTTTACAGCTTTAATTTGAATGATGTCCATCCTGAGGGTGATTTGGCTTGCTTGGTGGCAAAAGCTTCTGTGGATGAATCTACCAAATGGCACAGGAGGATGGCACATTTGAACTTCAAGACCATTAACAAACTGGCCAAGAATGGATTGGTACATGGACTCCCTCTCAAGACCTTCACCAATGACCACAATTGTGTTGCCTGCAACAAAGGAAAGCAACACAAAGCTTCATACAAGGCCATTACTGCTGTGAGCACCATCACAGAGCCTCTTCAGCTACTACATATGGATCTCTTTGGTCCTACTTCCATCAAAAGTATTGACCATAAATACTACTGCCTGGTGATTACAGATGACTTTAGCAGGTTTTCTTGGACTTTCTTTTTAGGTACTAAAGATGAAACCTATCCTATGATTAGGGACTTTATTGCCTTAATAGAAAACCAGCTAAATAAAAAGGTTAAGAGTATAAGGTGTGACAATGGAACAGAGTTTAAAAATTCTAACCTAATTGAACTCTGTGGGATTAAGGGGATTAAAAGGGTTTATAGTAATGCTAGAACCCCACAACAAAATGGGGTTGCTGAGAGGAAAAATAGAACCCTTATAAAAGCAGCTAGATCAATGTTGGCTGACTCTAAGTTGCCTACCATGTTTTGGACTAAAGCTGTTTGTACTGCTTGTTATGTTCTGAATAGGGTATCTATTACTAGTCCCCACAACAAAACACCTTATGAGATTTTGTCTGGGAAGGTTCCTAACATCAGTTATCTTAAACCTTTTGGATGTCATGTCACTATTTTGAATACTAGTGATTACCTAGGAAAATTTGAAGGAAAGGCAGATAAGGGATTTATTGTTGGTTATTCTGCTCATAGTAAGGCCTATAGGGTTTATAATTTGTCAGCTAAGAGAATAGAAGAGACACTCAATTTAAGATATCTTGAGGATAAACCTAATGTACAGGGTGCAGGTCATGAGTGGTACTTTGACCTTGATTATCTTACTGATAATTTAGGTTATGCAAGATTCAAAGCTAATCAATCTGTTGGTACACATGATTATGATACTAACAATGCAAGTACCTCAGATGATGATTCAGACTCAGAGGGTGATGAACGACCCATTGTTGTTCCTTCTTTTCCCTCTAACCACTTTTCAGGTACTGAGCTCAAAGATTCTTCTGATAAGGCTGAAGATAATTCAAGTTTTGCTGAAGATCTTGCTAGGCTTCAAAGGCAAGAATATGATGCCAAGGAAGCTGCTGAAAAGTTTGGTTTTGGATTCTCACAAGAAACAGAGGAGATCTTACAAAAAGCTTATGATGAAGCCCGCAGGAATCTGGATTCTGCTGGTGGTGTTCCGGTTCCTGCTGCTGCTACCAATTCTGCTGATAGCTCTTCTGTTCCTGCTGATGTCCGAATTCCTACTGGTTCTTTGTCCACTTCTTCTGCTGATTCAATGGGTTTCAATGAACCGCCTACAAGGTACCCAAGTCCATCGGACCTTGGGAATTCACTCTCTTCAGGATCTAAGTTGGAGGATCCTCATCATCAATCAAGCACAGGCATCTTCACTCACTCCTCATATGATGGTGAAATTAATCCCTCTATCTCTAATCAAGCCTCAACCTTTGATGTCAATCCCACTGCTACCAAGAGGATTAACACTGTTCATCCTCAATCTTTGATACTTGGAGATCCCAATTCACCTGTTCAGACAAGAAGCAAGTTGAAACAACCTGGTTTTGGAGAATCTGCATTTGTGAGTTATATTCAGGATCAGCTAAGGAGTAATCATACAGACTATCTTCATTGCCTCTATGCTTATTTTCTGTCTCAAATAGAACCAAGCAGTGTAGCTCAAGCTCTTGATAATTCTGATTGGGTTGAGGCTATCCAAGAGGAAATGCAGCAGTTTCAAAATCAGAAAGTCTGGCAGTTAGTACCTTTGCCTGAAGGAAAGCATGCACTTGGAACAAAATGGATTCTCAAGAATAAAAGGGATGCTAGGGGAATTGTGGTTCGAAACAAAGCTCGATTGGTTGCTCAAGGACATCGACAAGAGGAGGGTATTGACTATGATAAGGTGTTTGCACCAGTAGCAAGAGTTGAAGCTATTCGATTGTTTTTAGCTTTTGCATCATTCATGGGGTTTGTGGTTTATCAGATGGACGTAAAGAGTGCATTTCTTTATGGTAGAATTGAAGAAGAGGTCTATGTTACTCAACAAAAGGGATTTTTGGACCCACAGAATCCTGATTTGGTTTACAAAGTAGTAAAAGCACTCTATGGCCTTCATCAGGCACCAAGGGCATGGTATGCCAGGTTGTCTGCCTTTTTGCTAAAACATGGTTACAGAAGAGGGGCGATAGACAAGACACTCTTCATCAGGAAGAATTACAAAGATATCATCCTTGTTCAAGTTTATGTAGATGATATCATTTTTGGTTCCACTAATGAAGCTTGGTGTAGGGAATTTGAGGAATTGATGAAAAGTGAATTTGAGATGAGTGCTATGGGAGAAATGACATTTTTCTTGGGCTTACAGGTTAAGCAAAAGCCTAATGGAATTTTTATCAGCCAGGAGAAGTATGTGCAAGACATACTTAAGAAGTTTGACTTGGAAAGTGTGAAGACTGCAACTACACCATATGAAGCTCCAAAGCCTAAGTCCAATACTGAACCTGATGCTACTGTTAATGTTCACTTATACAGATCCATGATAGGTTCATTGATGTATTTGACAGCTTCTAGATCTGACATCATGTTTGCAGTCAGTGCTTGTTCCAGACATCAAGTTTCACCATTAACTTCACACTTGAATGCAGTCAAGAATATCTTCAAATACCTAAAAGGACAACCTAAGTTGGGTCTTTGGTACCCAAGAGATTCTCCTTTTGTGCTGGAAGCTTATAGTGACAGTGACTATGCTGGTGCTAACTTTGATAGAAAATCTACTACTGGGGGTTGTCAATTTCTGGGAAGAAGGTTGGTTTCTTGGCAATGCAAGAAGCAGACTATAGTGGCTACATCTTCTACTGAGGCAGAGTATGTTGCTGCTGCTAGCTGCTGTGGACAGGTACTTTGGATGCAAAATCAGTTGTTAGACTATGGGTTCAACTTCATGAACACTAAAATCTTTATTGATAATCAAAGCACTATCTGCATTGTTAAGAACCCTGTTTTTCACCAAAGGACAAAGCACATAGAGATTAGGCACCATTTTATACGAGATGCTTATGAGAAGCATCTTATCCAAGTGCTTAAAATTCACACTGATGATAATGTGGCTGATTTGTTAACCAAGGCTTTTGATGGACCAAGATTTAACCATTTGGTGGTCTATATTGGGATGCTTAATCCTTAAGTGCTGAGATTGAGGGGAGGTATAAGTCTAAGGGGAGGCTTATTGTTGTATATTTTTTCATTTTCTTTGTTTTCTTGTTTTTGATTTATTTTCTTTTATGTTTATTTTATTTTCTCTAGAATTATAGTTAAAAAAATAATAATAATAATAATAATAATAAAAAAAATAGCTTGTATACTAACCATTTGCAGGTACAGTGTTGGTTTTTAACCATACAACAAATGGTAATCAACTCACCATGTCTAACAGACAAGAAAGAGTTGACTCACCATGAGGGTACGGCTCTGGTGTGATTATCAAATCCGTTGATAGCTGTAATAGTTTGCTCAAAACTATAGGGTTCTCAACTCACCGATGTTTCATTACTGAGAGTTGAATGGTTTTCAATTCGCCATGGATTTTACTCCTTTTGGGTTCCAAAGAATTGGCTAGCCCACAAGTATATGGCTTGTGGTAAAGGCAGTGGAAAACCATATTTGGTAATCAATTCACCAAAGGTTATCTTACACCTAAGAATTGGCTAGTCCTGAGCAAACGGCTACAGGTAAAGACAACTCAAATCCGTTTACAGTTGATGATTTACTAAAAATCATATGGTTATCAATATACCATGGTCTTACACACCTAAACATTGGCTACTCCAGTAGTGATGGCTATTGGTAAAGAGACATCAAATCCATTAATTTTCAATGATTCACCTCTCACAGGAGTTAACACACCTGGATGTGATGAGAATAGTCTGAAACTTAAAAGTTTTGATGTACAAATAGTCATGGTTGCTGCTGCTGGTTTCCTTCTGTTGCTGCTGGATACTTGGACTTCCAGATAAAGGTTACTTGTTGCTGCAGGTCATAGTCTGGTTGCTGCGGGTTACTCTATTTTTGCTGCTATAGATCAAGTTCAATCCTCTACCTCTGGGCGTCAAAGATCTATCAAGAAACTTGAAGTTAACCTAGTCAACTTCAAGTTTAGGGGAGGATTGTTAGGAATTATTAGAATATATTTATTTTTCATTCCTGCTGGTAGTTATATTCATTCCTGCTGCACTACTAGAAAAAGGTCTATCCTTGACTCGCATTTTATGACGCACGCTACAAGATGACGCGCAAATAGCAAAGTCATAAAATAAGAGTCATAACGAGTAAATTTTTTATTGGGGATAACTCGTTTTCAGAAGCGTCATAACATAGGGTCATAATCAGTTAAAATTTAGCCTGCTAGATGACGCTCATTTTGCTTCGTCCTAAATAGGGGTCATCTATGTTTTTTTTAACCATCTGCTTCATCAAAATCTATTGTTTTCAGTTTTCACACATTTTTGGCTACTCCCGCCCACTTTTTTTCCCCCAAAATCAAATTTAGATTTTCATTGTCCCTCCATACTTATCTAGGTCACATATTTTCACAGCCCACTATTTTCACTACTCCCCACTTATCTCTCTTCTCTACCGCTATAACACAAGTAATAATCATAACACAACCAACCACTAGTTTTGACATGAATCTATACCTTGTTGGTTTTCTTTGCTAGTCAACCACAGACCCTCGCGATTAGCCAGTCCCACTCTCGATTTCAGGTCCACATTTCCATGAATCAGGTACTTTAATGTGTTATATGTTCAATTTAATCATCAATTCGTGGTGTTCATGAGTCAATTTCTTGTTTGGTTAACTTTTGAAATTAGGGTTCATGAGACCCGAATCTGTATATCTGTGAGATATGCTGAGTATTTTTTTTAGTGTGCTTATGAGTGTGTTATACGATTCAGGCAAGAGAGATGCAGAGGAGATTATTGAGAAGCAAGTAGTGAGTAGCAAGAAGCAGAAAGTTGTCAATGGAGCTGTGGTACAGGCTTCAAAGAAGAATCTTCATCTGATGAAGAGGAAGACTGAGACCAAGACTTCAAAGAAGAATGCCAAGAAACAAGAATCTTCATCTGATGAGGAAAAAAATAGGGAAAAAAATAATAATAATTAGGTTGATACTCGCTTAATAATCGTTGGCAAGTTGGATATATTTTTAACTAATTATTTATTTGATATATTGATTTGATTTTATTGGTTAATGTTTTTTTTATGTTTAGGGTAGTGATGAAGATAAGCTGAAGGAGATGGTAGCCGAAGGGGGTCAGTGTTCTACAAAGGTAGTTGTTTATTACCTAAACTCTAGCTAGATGAATTAAGAGATGTGTTTGGTTTAAGTCTCTTTGATTATTTGTAATCAAAATGTGCAATAGTATTAGTAGGGGTAGTATACACTGACTCAGTATACACTAAGTCCCACCAGTATAAGCCTCAGTATATACTAAGTCAGTATACACTAAGTCCCACCAGCCCAGTTCACAAGCTCTTGTAGAGCTTATTTAAAGAGCTTATTCTAAGATCTTTGGGCTTATAGTTGTGCCAAATTTGGGAATTTAAAGCGGCGATTGCTAAATGTGGATTAGGAACGTTTTTTGCGCTTTTTTTTGGGCTTATAGCTATGTTTAGCAAAATCGGTGGTTAGCACTAGTTGTTTCTTGTATATAAGTGTTTGGTAATATGGTTGTTGCTGTAAATTGGATTGAAAGTTTATTTTAATTGGATTATTTTTAATTTTATTTGGATTATTAGCTAACAGAAAAAGGCAAAGTTTCTTATGTAGCTGGTCTGGTACAACTATATCTAGATATGTCATATACCAGCTTTTGAATCTCTGTTATATAATTTATGTAAATTGTCACTTCATTTTTTAGGTATGCAGATATAGGCCCATTGAGGAAGAGTTCAATTCACCAGTTTTGCCCGAGATGCAAAAATATCTGACTGATGAGGAGTACAGGTATCCTTATCTCTGAAGTTGTGTATAGATGGTGATAACGTTTGTGTTATGGAATTGTTATCGGTGTTTTTTTGTTATTGTTATTTGTTAATGGCAGTGTGGCTGTGGGATTCTATATTTTGCTTCGAGCTGTCGATCGATTTGCAGCAAACTACAATACTTTTCTCGGGCAATTTGACGGGTAAAATTTTAACGTCACTATCAATGAGACATAACTATAACCATTATATATTGTTTTTTAACTGTTATAAGTGTCGTGCAGTGCAATGGATGAGGAAATATCCAGATTGAAAAGTACAGCAGTTAGCCTCCTCAATGACTTGGGCTGCAACGGCTCTACCTTAACTGAAGATCTTATTAACGAGATGTGTCGTTATGGTGCTGCTGAGCTCCATGTTGTTGCTGCTTATGTCGGTGGAGTTGCATCACAAGAAATCATCAAGGTTAAAATGCTACTTTTCATCTTTCACTTGTTTATATATATATTTCTCATACGTCATTTAAATTTCCAACATTTCTCGTCTGGGGATGTCTCCTGGTACTTGCATCATCTTCTGCTAATAGTCCCTCACTATAATGCAAATTACAACAATTCCTCCATGTAGAAAATTTATATGGAGGTAGCGAAATGGGATGGTCAGGTGTTAATTAAGTTGGTTAATCACTAATAAGTCAGAGTCTTAATTTATTTTGGTCATTTCTAGTTTCAATCTCAACTCAGTCAACTTTAAGGACTGTTTGGTTTAATAGTCAAACAGGTCAAAAGTGACCTACACTGTTCATTTGCCATTAAGTTAATTTTGATTGAGCTTATAACAGCTTGTATAAGCTGTTTTCATTATCATATTGGTTGTTTTGAAGTGTTTGACAGGTTGGAGTTGGGTGGTGCAGACACAAGAAGCTAGACTGTCAGTACAAGCTTCTGATAAGCTGAGCTTATCTTGGACTCCATTTTGGCATTTCTCAGGTTCCTTATAGCCTATTTTCAGTTTGCACTTAATCCCTATATGTCTTGTTTAAGTAATCACTCATATCAGTACCAATTGGTTAGTGCAGACTGCTTCAGGTTTTACTAGCTTTGCTCAGCTGATTTTCTGCTTATATCTTTAAGTTGATTCTCTGTAATTTGTTTTTCTTAATAGCTTATTTAAGTGCCTTATTTTGGTCTGCAAAAGACCTCAGTGAACCATAGTCTGCCCTGCACCACACCTTAATGGTCTGATTTAGCTTCATCAGTTTTGTGTGATTTTTAGTTTCTTAGATAATAGTAGTTATAAGCTGTAATTTGGTACTTAGTAAGTTGACCAGCTTATCTAGCCTTCCTTATTTTTATTTGGATTTTAGGATTTAATCTAAGCAGTTTTCTCAGGCCTTGAACAGACATGTTTTTGCCCTGCCCCTAGTTAGACAGCAGACTGATTGAACAATTGGCATGTCTGCAGTATTCTATTGACGTGTAACGTATTTTGAATTTGTCTATCTTTTCTCTTTTTTAGATGTGGTTAAAGGGAATGGGAGACTTATTCCTCAAGCGGTTAAATCGTGGGTCGAGCAATACGAAAAGGAGCCAAAACCAGCAATGGTTGAACTACTGCTTCAGGAGAGCTGCACGGATGACTCGGGTAGTCTTGTTGTATACTCAGTGGTCGATGTGGAAGCTGTCAAACTAACTTGTGAATTGCTATCGATATGTAATTTTTGTCGTTAATTAACTTGTGACTTATCGTGAATTAGTACTTGAATTAACCTCATTGTTTTGATATATATATATGAAATGCGTTATTTTGATATTTGTGTTTTTAATTTTGTATTATCAGGTTTTTAATTGTCATTTAATAGAAAATTAGGAACTGAAAAAAATTAATTTTTTTAAAAAAAAATTAGGTTATGACACGCAAAAAGGAGAGTCATAAAACGTGGGTCATAAGTGCGCGTCATAGAGGGATGACGCACAAATGCGAGTCATGAAGCTTTATGACTGGTCCATCCTTGACTCGCATTTGCGCGTCATAAGACCTCTTCTTGACTCGCATTTGGAGTCAAGGATAGCCCTTTTTCTAGTAGTGCTGGTAGTTATGGTTCCTGCTGGAGTTGGTTCCTGCTATTAGTTCATTTTGTTTCTACTGTTTAGTTATTCATTGCTGCGGGTTATCCCGTATGTTTAGAATGTTTGTTAGAGTTATTTTTAGAAGAGATAGTGTATATCTCTTTACACGGTTTGTTATGAGCTGTATTAGGGTTTCTTAGTCTATAAAAGAAACATGCAGCTAGGGTTTATGTACACGCTTATCAAAAACATTATCATTAGTGAAATAAACGATCCATAGAGGATCAAAGTATTATAGTTATTCATTCTTCTTTAACTCTTGTGTTTAGTTTCCGCCTGAATACAAGTTTAATCCATAGAGATTCTCTTAGGCTGTTTGTGTTTACATAGACGGTCTACCAAGCTCATAAGATCTATCAAGGTGCACGATCCTATAGTTGACTCATGTATTCGGGTGGAGGGATCCTAGAATTTGGCAAACCATCATCCTCGCTAACCGATGATGATGATGATGATGATGATGATGAGGTGGGAGGATGAGCTCGTTTTCCTCTTGCTACGGAGACTCTATGATCATTGAGAGGTACAAAGGTGTGTATAATTTCATTTTAGTTAGGTACGAAACCACTAGCGTTTGGAGGAATGGGTGCAAAAGCTCGATAGAGACGGGTAATAAGCATCCCGTAAGGCATGGCAGTGGTGCCTAAAACTAGAATATCGGCCATTCTTTTGGCGATATAGTAAGCTAAGTTGAATTGTTGGCGAGTAGACACACAATATAGCATGTAACAAAGGCTTGCGTTGACATGATCCCTATTCCCTATGGTACTTATGACGTTAGCCCTAAGAACCTCTTCTAACTTTTTAAATTGAGGCATAAGCTCGTTTAGCTCCATGCCAAACGGATCTCGATCTACCTCTTTACCTCTACTTGTCTTAGTGTGGGTGGTCCTAGGGACAAAAAGATGCTCACGGATGGTTTCTTTTGGAGTTAGGGGTGTGTCATATGGATGCATACGATCAAGGTTGGAATCGAGGATGGACAATGACCATTTGTCCGAATAGAAGCAAGTTCCTTGATTCGGAACTCCTAATATTTCCGCAAAATGGTTCAAAGGAATGGTGAATTCATGGTGGTTAGCTTTGAAATGGATGCTCATGAGGCCATAGTCGTTTGAACTAAGAGCAACGCTAGCATAGAATTCTAGTATGAATGTAGGAATTATTGGTTCATCTATGTCTAGAAGACAATCAAACTGGATAGCGGCTAGTTGTTCTCGGAGGTTGGTACCTTCTTAGAATGAGGGGTCTACGGTTCTACCCTCGTGAACATAACATTTTTCTAAAGCCTTAAAGATTTTGACTTGGTTGCTAGAGAGTCCTTTGGTTTTATGGTGTTGAGGTAGGTATTTGCGGGTATCTTTGTGATCATAATATGTCGCGGGAGGCATGATTATCCTAGACACGAAAATTACATAGTTTATTTAAAACTATCGAAAATACGTATAATAATTTCTAGTGTGTGCCTACATGGGGACATAAGGAGGTGCGGTTATCTCGACTCCTTTTGATGCATAAAATTTTTGTTTATCCAAGTTATTACAACAAAATTAGAGATGACCCAAACGCTCCTACTTAAATGTATCTATGATTGAATGTATCCGAAAATACATATTAGTTATGTATTCCCTTTAGCATTCAAGAGACATTATGCAAGTGGTGTTTAAAACATAACGTTTTTGTATTTGTATGAACAATGTTCAAAAACCGTTTTTCCTAGTCGTGAGAAGATTTTGATAAAAATTTCTCATGGGGCTTTTGATGAATTATGATAATGCCATATGATATGCAATTCCTAATTAAGAAAAATATGATTTGTTATGTAATTTAGTAAATATGCTTCATGATTTTACTAAAAATATGCATAAACCCCAAGTTTTGGTTTTGTGCATGAAATAGAAATCATAGACTCAGATCAGGAATGTAGATGTGATTAGGATACTTACAGAGATGATTATAGCACAAATTGGTGGAAGGAGATGACCTAAATTGTGATTTTGATTTATTTTGAGTCGAGTTCCAGTAGGTGGTATGTTTTTGGGAGTTGTGATATACAATACAGGGTGTTTGTTTAATAAACTAGAAAAACTAGCCTGGAGACTCACGGATTCGGCGGAACCAAAACAAGGGGTCCGTCCTTATTGTCATTTGGTTTCGCAGGATCAGACTCAATTTTTTGTTATTGTTGTGTTTGGTTAATATAAGGTTCAAGCTAAGGTTTTATCTACTCACTAGGTTCCATTAATCCTAAACCAAGTCTAAGAAAGTTAAAGGGTGCTCTCTTAAGAGGTTTAGTGAGAATTTCGGCAATGTTGTCCTCTGAGGAAACTTTATTGATTGAGATGTTTCCCTTCTGAACATTGTCGCGTAGAAAATGGTGACGTATTTCTATGTGTTTGGTTCTAGTGTGTTGGACTGGATTTTTGCTAAGGTCGATAGCTCCTTTGTTGTCGCAAAGAATGGGAATGTTGTTGAGTTCAATTCCATAGTCGGCGAGAGCTTGTTTCATCCACGGTACTTGTTGACACGCCTTTCCTGCAGACACGTACTCGGCTTCAGTTGTTGATATCGCTAGGGCCGTTTGTTTCTTGGCAAACCATGAGGTGAGACAATGCCCAACAAAAGTACAAATACTACTTGTACTTTTTTTATCGACATAGTTACCGGCATTGTCTGAGTCGGCATACACTATGGTTTCCATTCCTGTTCTTTTGGGATACCATAATCCTAAATGTGTAGTACCTTTAATATATCTAAAGATTCGTTTAACGGCTTCAAGATGGGATGTTTTGGGATCTTCTTGAAAGCGTGCACATAGACAAACACTAAACATAATGTCCGGTCTACTAGCCGTGAGGTAGAGTAAACTACCAATCATTCCTCTATATTTAGTGCTATCTACGGATTCACTTTCGTCATCCTTGGTGAGTTTGGTTTCGGAAGACATTGGTGTTTTCATAGGTTTGGAGTCTTCAAGACCAAATTTCTTAAGCATACCCCTTATATACTTAGATTCGTTGAAGAATATCCCATCTTCTAATTGTTTTATTTGGAGACCTAAGAAAAAGTTTAGTTCCCCCATCATACTCATTTCAAACTCATCATGCATGATTTTCGAAAATTCATCGCATAACTCTTGACAAGTTGAACCGAATATAATGTCATCCACATATATCTGGACTATGATAATAAGTGATCCCTTTTTCTTGGTGAAAAGAGTGTTGTCTACTAGGCCCATGGTATACTTATGGTCAACTAGGAAAGTCTTAAGTCGATCATACCAAGCCTTTGGTGCTTGCTTAAGTCCGTATAAAGCTTTCCTAAGTTTGTAGACATGATTTGGTTTTTCAAAATCGGCAAAGCCAGGAGGTTTTGCAACGTACACTTCCTCATTAATAAAACCATTTAGAAAAGCACTTTTAACATCCATTTGGAATAGTTTAAAGTCGTGTGCACATGCATATGCAAGTAATATTCTAATTGACTCAAGCCTAGCGACGGGTGCAAATGTCTCGTTGTAATCTATACCTTCTTTTTTATTGTAGCCTTGAGCTACTAGCCTAGATTTGTTTCTAGACACTACACCATTTTTATCCATTTTGTTCCTAAATACCCATTTAGTTCCAATTATGGTTTGATTTTGAGGTTGAGGTACTAATGTCCAAACGTCATTCCTAACAAACTGATTTAATTCTTCTTGCATCGCTATGACCCAAGATTCATCTTTTATGGCCTCATTTATATTTTTAGGCTCAATAGTTGAAACAAAACAAAAGAAATTACTTTGGTTTTGGACTTTTGATCTTAATGTTCTTTCATTAATTTTACCCATGACGTTGTCTAATGGATGACTTCTAGATTCTTTGATGTTGACTAATTCTCTTTTTACCGGTTCATCTTCTTTGTTATTTTCTACATCTTCTTGGTTTTCAACCATTTGACTTTCAACTAAGTCATCATCTACCAAAGGTGATGTCTTAGAGGGAGGTGGACTTTCGTCGAATGTTACGTTCAACGATTCCTCGACTCTTGAGGTTTCTTTGTTCAAGACAATATATGCTTTACTATTCTGTGAATATCCTAGGAATACACCTTCATAAGACTTTGGGTCGAATTTGGTGAGGTAATCCTTAGTGTTTAAGATGAAGCACTTGCTTCGAAAAACTCTAAAATATCCTAACGTAGGCTTTTTGCCTCTATAAAGCTCATATGGTGTTTTATTCAAGAATGGTCTAATTAAAACTCTATTTAGGATGTATGTGGATGTGTCAACGGCATTACACCAAAACTTTTGGGGTATATTTTGTTCATTTAACATTGTTCGACTCATTTCTTGAAGTGTTCTATTCTTACGTTCTACTACACCATTAGATTGAGGAGTTCGAGGAGCCGAGAAATTATATGTTATGCCATTAGCATCACAAAAAGCTCCGAATTGGGTTTCGTTATCAAATTATGTATTATGCCATTAGCATCACAAAAAGCCGAGAAATTATGTGTTATGCCATTAGCATCACAAAAAGTTGTAGACACCATGTTTTTAGCCTTATGGCTATTATGAACTTGTTTCCCAATTTTGCAAGCATCACAAAAGTGTTGGTCGTATTTCAACTTGGGTAGGTTCCTAACGAGTTCCTTAGATGATAAGGATTGGATTAGCCTCATATTGGCGTGACCTAAGCGTCTATGCCATAGAGTTGAGTTTTCGTCCAAAGAGGTGAGACAAAGTTTGTCTTTAGATGTTTTGTCTAATTACATAACGTAAACGTTATTCTTCAAAACACCTTTTCCTAAGGTTATGCCATTTTTAAGTATCTTACTTCCGTTTTCACTGAAGAGGACGTCATACTTTTTACGGCATAATTGACTAATACTAAGCAAGTTAAATCCTAAGTTATCTACATGAGCAACATCATCAATAGTGAGAGAGTCATGAGAGATTGTACCTTTTCCGATGATTTTACTTTTAAGCTTGCTACCGAATGTGACATTACCTCCGTCGTACACTTGGTAGGTTGAGAAAAGGGTTTTGTTACCCAATATCTTTGATCCATTCGTCCGGTTCTAACCCGACTTTCAAGCACACCTAATTTAAATAAAAACTCAAGCGTTTAGTCCCCAATGTCTCATGGGTCCATTTGGGTTAAACATTACATTATCATGGTTCATGTATGCAAAAGGTGGATAAGTGTTCCATGACATGTAGTTGGGACCTTGAAAGTTCCTAGACATGTTTTGGTTCCAACTATTTTGATGATGCTGCTGTGAGTTAAAGTTACTCTTAGGAAAGGGGTGTTTGGGAAAACTAGTTTTAGGTCTCTGTTGAACCGTTTTAGTCCTAAACTCATTTTTAACTTGACCTTTTCCTATAGTAACTGCTGGTTTTTGTTTGTTAACAGTTGTACTAGTGCTAGGTTTTCTTGTGACCTTAACAAACTCAGTACGATCCGAAGTACAGACCTTCTGTTCAGCAACAGTACCCGCGGACCCTTTGGTCACTACTGGCGGAACCAAATTTTTGGGTCCGCCAGATCCGTGGGTGTCTGACTTTGTTGGAACAGGTTCTTGTACTTTCACTGTTTGTTTCTTAAAGTCATTTAAGTTTCCTAGTTTCATTATCTCATCTGCTAAACAAATGTTTTTATCAAACCTTTTAAACTTAGAGTTTTGTTTGATAAGATCTTCCTGTGTGGTTTTAAGTGTTTCTAATTCTAGTTTAAGTTCCTGACATGAGACACATGTTTCTTTAACACTTTTACCCTTTTCTGATCGTATCTCTTTTTCTTTTAACCAATAGACTTCGTTTTCTAAAAGTGTCGTTTTGGTTTTTAAGAACTTATTTTTGTTTATGATTTTTAGAGTAATATCACACAGTTTGTTATATTCTACTTCTAAGGTTTCATCATCAATAGAGGAGTATGACGAGTCAGAATGTACCTCTTCTGAGTCATGAGCCATGAGAGCAACTTCGTCGTTCTTAGGCCCGTCGTCATCACCTTCACTGTCACTCCAAGCTCCACTAACAAATGCTCTTTGAGACTTGTTCTTTGGAGGCTTTGGACATTCTCCTATTAGGTGACCGGAATCCCCGCACCTAAAACACTTCCTATCCATTTTTCCTTTCTTATCATCACGGTCATTTCGGAAGGATTTCTTTTCTTCATGAGGTTGTCTTACGAACTTTCCTCGTCTCCTAAAGAACTTTTTGAAATCTCTAACGGCCATGGCATACTCTTCGTCTTCGCTACCTGAACTAGACTCTTCATCATCACTTGATTCTACCCTAGCTTTTAAGGCAATGGACTTCATCTTCTCCTTTTTGCCTTTAACTATTTCTGAGCCTTTTTCCATCACCATCTCGTGAACTTTGAGATTTCCGATGAGCTCGTCAAGTGTCATGCCTGAAAGATCCTTGGATTCTTCAATAGCCGTCACCTTTGCTCTCCACTTCGGATGAAGTGCTCCAAGAAATTTCCTGACAAAGTTCTTACTAGAAAAAGATTCATCAAGTGCTTTAAGAGAAGTAATTGTAGTATTAAACCTAGCAAAAGCATTATCAATGGTCTCATCTTCAGAGATAAGAAATTGTTCATATTGTTGAACAAGAAGATCAATTTTGTTATCTTTGACTTGTGAGTTCCCTTGATGAGTGATAATCAATGATTGCCAAATATCCTTAGCCGTTTTACATATAAAGTATTTTTCATATTTGTTCTTAGGTAAAGCATTGTAAAGCATTATTTTAGCTTCATTATTTTTAGCAATCAACTTCTTTTGCTCATCAATATGACGAGTAAGAGAAGTACCTTCATCCCGACCTCCTGATACATTTAATATAGGTTTACAATCACCTTCTACAATAATGTACCATAAATCTATATCCTTTGACTTCACATAAGTTTCAAAGCGGTTTTTCCAACAAATAAAACTATTTGGTTCAAATAGTGGTGGTCTTTGCATAAAATGCCCTTCTTTGAAGTTTTCAAAATCTATTGATCGTTTCAAGTTTTAAAATACAATATATTTTGAAAATCTTGAGTAACGTAGCTCTGATACCAATTGTGGAAAACTAGAAGGGGGGTTGAATAGTTTTTACCGTTTTAAATTTAATTCGCTTTGAGAATTAACGTGATTTCAAGTAAATGCACACAAACAATCAATATAAGTAATGTAAGTAGGGATAAGAACAATCAAACTATAACACGAAGATTTATAGTGATTCGGCTACAAGGACTCTCTTCCTTGCCCTACTCCACTCCTCGAGCCTCTAACTCGAGAGTTTTTCTTCACTAAGAAACAAGCTCCCTTCTCGGCGGAGAAAACTTTTACAAACGTCGCTTACACCTTTTTCCGGTACTAAGCTAAATACCGGGTTCTAGTTCAAGGTAAAACCAACCTGACGTCGCCTATACAATTTTTGACACTAAGCTAGATGTCGAGTTCTTTACAAGGGGTCAACCACTCCCGACACTCTATGTGTTTTGAGGACTAAAACACTAACCGATCACTACTGAATGAATGGTATAACAATGATGTGTGAATAACTAACAAATCACACAGTAACTATACTAACAGGATTGCAACAGTTTGTTGATCCTTGATGCTTAATCTCTTTGCTACAAAAGGAAGATCACTAAGAATGAAATGAATGGGTTAGTAATGTGTAAATGAGTGAATATGTACTTTATGCTATGTAAGTGATAAGTGTGCTTGAATGATCAGCTTGCTATTTATAGGCAAAACTGAGCAGACAACCCGCAGATCCGGCGGACCCAAATTATGGGTTCCGCCCTTGTACTGGTTTGGTTCCGCGGGAACATACCAGCTAAGGACTTCACAAATCTTACCATATCTTGTCAAGTATTGTCAAGATCTTGTAAAGTCAACTCCTTTACTTCACGATCTTTCCAAAATATATAGTAAAGTCAACTAAGATTTCCTAATGAGGTATGGCATGATGTCTTGTGTATTTTCATTTTTAAGAAATAAAAATAAACAAGTAAATGTATATATGTGTGCAATGTGTAATTCCTAGTGATCATGTGATATGTAAATGTGCTTTAAAAAACTTGATACTAAAATGTAAAAGGCTTTAACATATACTTATGCTTTGCTAAAGATAAACCTTATAATTGTCATTAACAAAATAAAGCAATGATCGTAAAATATAAATAACATTTTTAGGACGATATTTGTATTAACATAATGCATCCAAGTTGGTAATAAATCCCGATATACACATTAACGATACCTCTTCAGTTCCAGATTAAGCACATTTCCTTCTGCCAACCAAATTACTGAAGACGAAAAACTACTTCTTTCTTCCTGTACTTCTCCCTCCTGATGGTTGCGAGTTATCGGAATCATCATAATGTTGTGTACACGCCGTAGATTACCTTTTACTTGATGCAGTATTAAAGCCATAACATCCCATTTAAGCATAATTTCGTGAGAATATGTCAAAAAAAATACTCTTAATACACTTCTCTTAAATCAACCTGTAAACGAACCTCCTTTTAATTCACTGGCTAATAGTAATGACCACATATGGAGACAACCCGATATGACTAACTTGAAAAAGAAGTAATCACCCCAACTTTTTGACTTAATGATTGTACTAATGCGCCTCTTGAACAATCCAAAACTTCGTGTGACACTGAGTACTACAACGTAACTCCTTAAAGTGATAGCTATACACTGTGAGCACTACAACGTAACTCCTTGCATCAGTTATAACTAGATTGTCAAGTCTTAATCACTATGAAAAAATGCCCGGACAAGTTATCTTGAGATCAACAAAATATCTCAAAGATAAATAAGTACCCGTGAAATCTCAATCAAATCAATAATACCTTACAAAAACCCCGTAGTCATTTTTATTAAACATAACAATTCTAGCCGTGAAATATGTATCCCCGTGAAAATTTGTAATACCAAAATACCCTCTTTATACCAAATGTTATCAATAATATTATATCTAAAAATAAATTCAGATACTATATTTTGATAGTTCCATGTATGCGTGCGATCCATCAGCCCAAATCAAATGAAATAACCAATCCATCATTCATAAGCCCAATTGAAACAATATGACCCGATCCAATGCAGTGTTTAATACACGGTTTGATACATTATAACAAACCCTAATCCCTTATTTCACTCAAACCTAAACACATACATCTTAAAGTATCCGCCCACATCAATGTACGCTCCTCTCACCTCCATCTTCTTCTCTTACCAATCTCAGTCAACACCATCCATTCATCTCCACATAGCCAACATCAAATCTCTTCATCACTTACAAAATCGAAATAAGCAACAATTAAACCATGGTTTCTTTCTATTATCTCTCTAGTCTGTATGGTCAATCCGAACATCAACATACTTCGATCTTTCTACTTCTACGAGCTCCACAAATTGCTCCAAGATCTTGTGAAAGAGGTCTCGGGTAGGTGTTGTTTGTTTTGCTTTTCGTTTTTCTTTAAAACCGAACCAAGAAAATGATGCTAACAACATTGTTATAAATCTTTTCTTTTTGTGTTTCTGATATTAAGGAAGCAAGACTTCCAAAAGGATCGATGATGATATTGCTCAACTAAAAAAAATCTCAAAAAGATTAGGGAAAAAGTTGAACAAACAGAGATCTGTTGTTTTTGTTTTAATCGAATCTTGTTTAAAGTTTGAAGTTGGGAAGATGTTGTTAGACTGATAGATTGAAGGAGATGGTTTAGGATAGTTTGGGATTTGAAGTTATTGTTGTAGTTGGAGTCAGATTATGAATATTTTTGTAATCTTCTTTGTCGATCATTAAAACATGTGGACTGATGATGTTATAGACTGAGGTCACAAATGAGTCTGGTATTTGGTTGTGGTCGTAGTCTTCTTCTTCATCTTGATTCTTTTTCTTTTTGCAATTTTGATAACTGGTTATAGACACCAATTGCGACAACCAAACTGCAATTGCGATGAAATTTACTTTTTGACCTGTCCAATTGCGATAATTAAGTCCAATTCCGACGAGTCCAATTGCGACGGGTCAATTGCGACGAGTCCAATTGCGACGGGTCAATTACGACAAGTCCAATTGCGATAGGTCAATTGCAGCGAGTCCAATTCCGACGTGTCCAATTCCGACGGGTCTTATCGAATTTCTTTACAAGAAATCGAATCCAATTCCGATGAACAAGGGTCTGTCGGAATTACTTTACAAGCAATTTCGATAAAAGAGGGTTTTGACTTTTATGACCATCAATTTCGACGACTTTTCTGACCATAAATTCCGACCACCTTTAAGACCCAGTTTTTGACCACAAAATCACGGTAGTGGAACAAAACAAGTCACAAAATAATAAGAATGAAATTGCATATAATTGTTAACGTGATACATGAGTGACCACAGGAAACAGATAAATGAAACTGAAAATACAAGTTTAGGACTTTTTTTTGTTTTTGACCACTTTATGATACGTAGAAACTGTAGAAACTGTTACCACATAAGATAGAAAAAAATTCTCAGATCCACAAAACAAGGGGTAAAACAGCTTCAATAAGAGGTACGAACCACAAAAAAATCAACAAAAATAACACCATAGCTCTGATGCCAATTGTAGGACCGAAAATATACATGATTTATGTGGTTCGGAAGGTCTAGGTTGATCATAGAAGATGAATGGCTTCATCTTTCTAGTGAGAGAAAGAGTAGAGAGAGGGTGAAGAAAATGGGTTTTATTAATAACAATGAATGATGCACAATTTCTCACACCCCTCATGGAGAGTCATGAGGGGTATTTATAGGCTCATAACATTATAAGTTTGCCACTTAAACAATAGTAGTCCATGCGGGTACTACTGAATATGAATCTAGTTCAATTCACTTGTGTGACGTTATCTTTATGAATAAGCGAGGCTAACACTAACACCTTATCCCAACTTACCCAAGCCAACTTATGATCACCCCTTTCATTGGCCCGAAAGAAGTTGCTTTGCAACGATTCTAGATTCTTCAACACTCCGGAGGGGACTTTGAATAAAGAAAAATAATATGTTGGTAAGCTTCTTAATCTACAGAGAGAAATGGAGAGAGAGTTGAGAAGGCAGAAACTTCGTAAGTAGAACACACACCTCAAAAGAGAGGTAGTGATAGGGTATTTATAGCCATCATACAAATGTTCCAACCCTTGAAACCAAACGTTCCAAGGGTGGTGACTATGTCATTCCCCCACTCAACTATACCAGTGTTGAGAGGGTGGTAACCAACATAACAACCTATTACATATTTAACTACTAACTATTACATAAAAGACATTGCACTAATAATTTACACTTTTTATGTTCTAACACTTTATCATGTAATGTTTTATAAAATGATGTACGTGTTTTATGCAAGTTTGCTTAATCAAAAAACAAAGTGATTTGGTTTTATTACCAAAACAAAATATGCTTTCTCTTAATGGGAGGTTTATGTAAACTAGATGAAGTCAAATTTGAATAACTTCCTCAAGTGAAAAATTCTTACAAGTTGGAAAGTCATTTTTATAAATAGTTAAATAAGTTTTTATAAACATTGTGCGAGTATTTAGTATGCTATTTATAAAATAGCACGAGATTTTACAGGATGATGAAAGTGTTTTGATGCAATAAATGCAAACTTTGATCATTAGACTAGTTTGTAAAATCATGTTCATATCTTATATGAAATGTAAAATGAGGTTTGAAAAAGAATGATTGGATTGTAAATACTTGATGGCTCTAAAATATAGTTTAAATAGTCTCAATTGTTTGATCATTATGCAATATAACAAATATATTCGAACCTGTATTGAATCATGAGAGGACTCGAGACATCGAAGGGTGTCGAGAAATATATGCATGCTTTGATGATTTATGGTTACGAGTAACTTACTCATTTTACGTTATATATTACGAGACCGTTTTGTTTAAAATTTTTCATATTTGCACTAATAGTATCTATGATTGTAAGCATGATTAGTAGTTGCAAGGTTATTTGTTAGGTACTTTTAAATTAAAATTTTAGAAAAGCAAACTGCCGTTTATTAAGTGATCATGTGATCGTTTATATCATCATTATATAAATATCTTTTTGAGGATAAAAAAGGTCATGGAGTTAGCCCGTCTATCAAACGGGCCTTGGATCTAGTGATATATAATATTAGGTGTGTTTACGGATCGGGTAACATTAATAGTAACCTATGTAGTTATCTCGGTCAAATTTCAAATATCGTTCAAGGACCGAGATTTAAAATAGCGGTTATCGTGATGAGATATCGGTTTTTATATTATCTAGAATATTTTATATATATATTCCCAATATATATATTACCTAGAATATATTATATATATAGTCCCAAACTAAATAAATAAAGCCCCTTTTTGATTTAACAGCCCAACACATTTACTTTTGGATGCTATATGTAGGCCCAAACTAAATAAATAAAGTTCAAGTCCAACAAACTAAATACCAATAACCCTAAACCTAATATTTGTGTGATATAAATGACCATAATCTCAATATTCCTTGCGGCCACAACACACATTTCTCACAAAAAAAATACACAGACACCCACAACCTTATCTTCTCTCTATAACCTACTTCGAAACACATAAACGAAATACACCCTTTCTTTCAATAACCTAACATGCCCACCCTTTAATTGCAATCGAAAATAAATTAAAAAAATTATGGAAAACTAGAAGGCGGGGTTGAATAGTTTTACCGGTTTTTAAATTGTTTCAAAACTTTACTTTTTGAAGACCTTGATTCGAATCTTTTGTGTAATCAATCAACACCAATATGAAAACTAAACCATACTATCTAATATAAACAATGAATGTAAAGAAAAGAGATGGAAAGATCAAACCGGGACAAAGAGATTTATAGTGGTTTGGTCACGAAGCACTTCTTCGCCCTACTCCACTCCCCGAGTACCACACTCGAGACTTTCAAGCACTATGTCAACATAGCTCCCTTCAGGCGGAGAAAACTGTACAACGTCGCTTATCCTAATTTCCGACACTAAGCTAAATGTCGAGTACTAATCTTAGCTAGTACCAATCTACCACGATCCACACGATCCTTTCTACTTCTTACAATCAACACACTTGACTCGATCTACCCGATCTACCCTTGATCCACTTGATCAACACACTAGCCCACAAGCTACAAGAGATCTTCAAGATCTCAACAACATCACAATGATCAACTCTCACGTGACTCTATCTACCCAATCTACCTTTGATCAACTTGATCAACTCACAAGCTCACAAGCTATAAAAGATCTTCAAGATCTCAACAAGATCACAATGATCAACTCTCACACACTCTCAAAAGAAAAATGAACTTGATGTATACAAGGATACAACAAGTATGTAACAAGTGTCACAAGTGCACTAATCTATAACTACAACACTTTGCATCTTCTTTGATACCTTGTGTTCTTCTCTTGCACTAGTAGAGGAATGAAGGTGATCACTTTGTTGGATGATTAGATCACTCTTTAAACAAAACTAAACTAAACTAAATGATCAAGAAGAGAAGATGTGATAAGAGTATTGAACTCAGAAAGATGTGTGTGAAAAAGGATGCCCAAAACTGTAAGGATGGCTGGTATATAGAGGCAGAAGAAATCTGACCGTTATAGGTACACGGTACCACTAAATATCACATGATACCACTAAAATTAGTGGTACCGTGCTAGACAAAAATGCTCCTATTTTTGTCTTTAGTGGTGAAAGTTTATTTGGGGAAGTTTGGAGCTGATTTTGGGGGGGGAAATAGTTGTTATGATATTTAAACTTATTTTTCCAATAAAACATTTCTTAATAATTCAAAAATAACTTGTAAAGTATATTTTTGAAAAAAATGTTTTGTCAAATTAAAAATGTGAAGTTTTAAACACAAATTCACTTCTTTGATCATTTGTCAAGTTGTAAATTTGTTTGTCCATACCTAGAGTGATTTGCGTAGAAATGAGATCTTTCGACTAAAAACTTGTTTACGTTAATTTTAACGTAAAGTATTTTCACATTTTGTCATCCTTAAAATGTGAAGTTATCGAAAGATATAAATAACGTTTTTAGAACATTATTTGCATCAACAATCTCCCCCTTTTTGATGATGACAAAACATAAACTCATTTTAAGTTAAAATTAATTTTAACAAGTTTTTAATGAGTTTACATCCCATATCTCCCCCTTTTTGTCGAAGCAAAAAGGTTGCTAAGGCTCCCCCTTGATGTATACTCCCCCTTATTTGGAGGACACTAAGGAATCGAGGAATGGTTCTTGCTACAAAACAAAGTTAGATGACAAATAGACAATATCTAACATGTAGCAATCAAAACAAATATCCAACCACAAACAAGAAAATGGCTAAGAAGCCAAACACCAAAAAAATAAAACAACCACATAACACGCCCATCCATTCATTAAAAGAAATGTCATACATAAGTATGACTACATCACAAACTTAAAGACAAACAACAAGAAGCATAAATCCTTAGTGACAAGAGGCCCTAAGACAAGCTTCATTTCCAAAAGGGGTCCTAAAGGTTTATTGTGGGAAACTAAACATGAACATGTCTAGTTAAGTGGGCTAGTAGGAGGTGGAGATGGTGACATGATTGGAGGTGGTGGTGGTGTCAAGAGATGCTCCACATAGGAGAACATGAAATGTATCTCATCTCTCAAGGAGAAGATGAGGTTACGGTTGTGGAGGCAACATAGGCAATTAGCACTATATAGATCAAATGAATGAGGTTGGATTGGTTGACCCATGATTGGGGAAGGAGGTGGTGGTGAGTTAGTTGGTGATGGGGTTGGCATGGCATAATCCAATGGAGTGATGGGTGAGAGTGTGTAGTCCATGGATGATGGCATGGTGTTGAGAGAGGGAGATGATGAAGATGTGGTTCTAGCGGAAGATGTTTTGGAAGGAGCATTAGGTGGAGATGGTGAGTGAGGAGTGGCTTGGGAAGGTGGTGTTGTGACTTCATCATCTTTTGTGAGATCAAGAAAGAGAGGTTTGGATGGTGGTCTTACGGTTATCCTAGGTTTCTTGGAGATGTGGGTTGTTGATCCTTGTGTGGAAGACATGGTGATTGAGTGGTGTGAGGTTGAAGATGAGATTCAAGTTAAGCTTGCAATGGTGAGGCCTTATATAGGCAAGAGGTGTGGAATTTGAATTAAAGTTGGTGGTAGTGACCTATGGTGTAGTGAGGGAATCTTAAGGTGTATGTGAGTTTGCAAAATTTTGCAGGTTTGAGGTTAGGGTGCAGGGATCTAGAGGAAATAGTGAAAATTCGTCAAACAAGGGCACGGTACCACTAAATACCACACGGTACTATTAAATTTAACGGTACCGTGGCCAATTTAACGGTACCGTGACCTGGAAGTCACGAATTTTCCTATGCAGCCTAGTTCTGTGCAGCTAAGGGAGAGTTTTCTAGGGGAACTATTTGCAGAAAATGTTAGTACCTCAAATCACTAAAGATTTATTTGCCTAATGTGTCCCATATTAAGCTACTCCATGCAATTAAAGATTATCATGCAATTTTCTAAGATAATCTATAAGCATGCAAACAAAAAGGACAAAATAAGCTATCATCCAAGAATCATGTAATTGAAAATCATGCAAGGTGATAGGATAAATGTCAAGCATGCAAGATATCAAAGAGAGTTAATCCCTAATATAATTTATCATAGATAAATCTGAATAGAAGTACTAATCCCTCCCAAACTACTTATGACTTGAGCTTGCTCCCGTTTTCATCACACTCTCGTCTTGAGCATGCATCTCTTCCTCATGATTTAGATCATCAAAGGGTGCTTAGCTGGTGGAGGTTTCAGAAATGAGGATGGATGAGACATACGACTCATTGAGGGGTTTCATGACGGGATCGAAAAGTGAGTACTGAGGACCACTAAAAAATGGATGAGAGTTCATGAAGTTGTGATAAAGACGAGTTAGGAACATCCCATAGGGTATCAATTTATTTTTGTTACCCTTGAGATGTATAATTCGCTTAGAGAAGAAGTAGGCAAGATTGTACGGTTGTTGAGTGAGGAGACAGTAAATCATATGAGCACAATACGCCGGAAGTTGATCTCGATTTCCTATTAGACTTATAACATTTTCTCGCAGGATGACTGCCCAAGAAAGTAGTTCATAACGAACCTCTTCCAAGTAAATTTTCGTTGGATTTGGGTAAGAAGAGTACTTATGAGTACGAATGAGTTAAGTAAGTTTGGTTGGAGAGGGTATGTAGGAACAATACGGACTATCCTCTTCTCGATAGTTGAAGAGGGACTCGAGACAACAATCTTCAGTATAGGCACATTGCCCATGATTGGGGATTCGGAGAATTTGAGCAAATTTCTCAAGAGTCAAGACGAATTTGAATTTTCGGATCCAAAACCAAAGTGACAGAGATTGATCCTCGTTACGTACGAGTTCAACTTGTCGAAAGAATTCCAACACAAAACGAGGACAAATGTGCTCGTTAATGTGTAGTAAGCAATCGAATCCTATAGCTCTAAATGAGGTGTTGATATCCCTATGATAAACTAAGGATGGATCAACGACTCGACCTTCATGAAACCGACGGGTTTCAAGATTAACATATGCACGAATGTGACTACCGGGTGTTGTAGGTTCACGAGAGATTTCGGGAGTATAGGTGTCGGTTAGAAGATGATCAAAATCATACTCATGAGACATTTTTGTTACCTATAAGAGAATTTTAGGAAAAATTAAAATTGAGAGTAGTTGCTTTAACGACACGTACCTAGTGTGTGCCTATATGCAAACCATGTGGAGGTGCGGTAATCTCGACTCTAGAACTAAAAATAATGAGATTACCCAAACGCTCCTAACTTCACTTTTGCTCAGACGAATACGTCGATAAATACATATTAGTTATGTAATTCGATCAATATTCATGAGATCATGTATACATGAGAAAAATGTTTTTAGTTTGTATCAACAATGCACGAAAAATGTTTCATGATCCTAGTTTCGTGAAATTTTTCGAAAACAATGGAATTGGGGTGTTTGGCGACTTCAATGTTTTGGCGCAAAAAATTTTGAAAAGTTAGAATGTTAATGACTCCTAATCCTAATTGCAAATATTCTAGATATGATTCCTCTTAAACCTACTTAATCTAATAAAAAAACAAGGTTTGAACAAAAATATGTGATTTAAGTGGGTTTATGCAAATCCTATGTTAAGGGAATCATGAAGGTTATATGTTGTCTAATCCTAGTCCTAATTTCATAGAGACTCAATCAAAATTGAAAAACCCCAATTCAATTATCATGTGTGAACAAACCCTAGAGTCAGGATTAAAGAAAAGTAGAGTCAAATGACATACAATTTATGTTGAAACAGTGGAAGTGGTAGATAATCTTGAAAATTAATGCCTTGAATATGATCTTGAAAGGGTGTAATTGAGTTTTGGATTGTGAGGTTTGGTTTTGACAGCAATGGTGGAAGTTGGGAAAGTCTAAAATGAATAATGCGGGAAAAGAGTACTGAAATACGACCTGTATCAGATACACGGTACCACGATACCATTAAATTTAATGGTGTCGTGCCACTTTAGTGGTGCCGTGATCTGCTGGGATGAATTTTCGTCCCATTTTGATTTTTGACGAATAAGTCTCGTTGTTTTAGTGAGACTTTTTGACACGAGGAAAGAATTTATACCTAATAAATTCTTTTGACAAGGACAACCTAGACTAGACGAAAGGAGATGACTTTAATATTTTCAGTAAAACATTCAAGTAGTCATACGGGGGATGTGAAGAATGACTCAATATTGTTGATATAAATAATGCCTAAACACGTTATTAATATTTTTCGATATCTCTACGTTTTGATAATCACAAAATGTAAAATCATTAATCAAAAAATTATGACGTAAACAAGTATTTAGTTGTAAATATCTATTTCTACAACTCAAATCACTTAAGGTATGAATGAACTAATGCTTAATGCATTATATGATCAAAGGAACATTTTCTTAAACACTAGATTTTTTATAAAATGTTAAAAAAAAAAAACATTTTATATATTTTAGAAAAACATTTTTGGTAGTAAATAAAAAGGTTTAATTCATTATAAATTTATGAATTCAAATTTTTAACCAAAATCAGTAAAAATGTTCCAGAAAAACCTTCCCCACAAAAAGACAAAACTGGGCAACGGCTAGGCATGGGCGGCCCCCTTAATTTTGCTAGGTGGCCCCCTTAAAATTAAGGGGACCGCCCCCTATTTAAGGGGGTCGGCCACGCTCCAGTAGCTCCCAGCTGTCTAGTTTTTCTGCCTATAAATACCAGCCTTCCCCTGGATTTTTACTCACCTTTTGCACCCCAAACCTTCTGTTTTAAATCTTGTAAATCCTTTCTAAAAACCCTTTGATCATATTCTCTTAAGCATTGGTTTCTAAGTGATCCAAGCTTCCACCATCAAAGTGTAAAAGAAGAATACTCCTTCAACTAGAGAAGAAGTATTATAGCTTAACTCATATCATCATTGTAGTTGTGTAAAGTGTTGTATAGTTGTGATAAGTAGATCTAAGTGTAAGTAACTAGTTGTGTTGTAAAGAAGTAGTGTAGAAGTAGTTGTGAAGTAGTTGTGAAGTAGTCGTGGAGAAGAAGTCGTGAAGAAGTCGTGAAGAAGTCGTGAAGAAGTCGTGAAGCCGTCGTGAAGCAGTCTTAATTAAGTTGTGTACAAGTCGTGAGATTGGTTCTAGCTACGATTAGAACTCGACATCTAGCTTTGTGTCGTTAAACCGGTGTAAGCTAAAGTTGTGTAAGGTTTCTCCGCCATAAGGGAGTTTGTTGACATAGTGAAGAGAACTCTCGAGTAGGTGACTCGGGGAGTGGAGTAGGGCAAGGAAGGTGTTCTTGTAGCCGAACCACTATAAATCCTTGTGTTGTGGTTTGATCTTTCCATCCCTATCTTTCATTTCATTTACTTTACTTTACTTACATTACTTATTTATATTTGTCTATACTTTCTCATATTGTTTAACAATTGAAGTCACATAATATCGAATCGAAGTTTTTAAAAGTAAACAAAAGTTTTCAAAATAAATTTTAAAAAGACGTAAAACTATTCAACCCCCCTTCTAGTTTTCCACAATTGGTATCAAGAGCCACGTCAAACAAGATTTTTAAAATAAACTGTATTTTAAAACTTGAAACGATCTATGGAATCTGAAAAATATTTAGAAGGGCAATCTATGCAAAGACCACCACTATTTGAAAGTGATGGATTTCTTTATTGGAAAAAGCGATTCGAAACTTATGTGAAATCAAAAGATCTAGATCTTTGGCATGTTATTACTAATGGTGATTTTTTACCTATTCAACATAATCTTGAAACTAAAAAGGATGAAATAGTACCTTTTGAAAAACAAAGTGATGATTTAAAAAGAAAGCTTTCTAAAAATAATGAGGCAAAAATGGTTATTTATAATGCGTTACCACGTAAAGAATACGAAATGATCTTTATGTGTGAAACCGCAAAAGAAATTTGGAACTCTTTACTAATAACTCATCAAGGTAATAGTCAAGTCAAAGACAATAAAATAGATCTTCTTGTTCAACAATATGAACAATTTACGATTCCGGAAGAGGAATCAATTGATAATGCTTTTGCTAGGTTTAACACAATCATCACAAGTTTAAAGGCACTTGATGAGAGTTTTTCTAGTAAGAATTTTGTTAGGAAATTTCTTAGGGCTCTTCATCCAAAATGGCGAGCTAAAGTTACGGCGATTGAAGAATCAAAGAACTTGTCAACTCTTCAACTTGACGAGTTGATTGGCAACTTGAAGGTCTACGAAGCAATAATCAAGAAAGACTCCGAGATAGTCAAAGGAAAGAAAGGGCAAAGCAAGTCAATCGCGTTGAAAGCTAGGAAAGCATCAAGTGACGAGGATAGCTCAACCTCCGATAGTGATGACGAAGAATATGCCATGGCCGTAAGAGACTTCAAGAAGTTTTTTAAAAGACGAGGAAGATTCGTTAGACAACCACATGACGAAAGAAAGACACTCCAAAGAAACAAAGACGACAAAGGTAGCAAGAGCGAAAGGAAGTGCTTCAAATGCGGTGATCCAAATCATCTCATCGGAAGATGTCCTATGATGTCAAAGGAGCAAAACCAAAAGGCGTTCGTTGGAGGAGCATGGTGTGATAGTGACGAAGACGAGAAAGAAACCACAAAGGAGGAGAAATGTCATATGGCTAAGACATCAAGTGAGGTACATTCCGAAACTGAATACTTTAGTGATGAATATTTATCATAAGATGATAAAGTCTTAGATAGCGAATATAATAAATTATGCAAACTAGGTCAAAAAGTAATGAGTAAAAATAAATCACTAAAACATAAAAATAACCAATTAGAAAAGGAAATACTAGAATTAAAAATTAAACTACATAACTTAGAAAAAGGGAAAGAAGTTTTTGAATGTAGAACATGTCAAGAAACTAAATATGAAAACGAAATACTTAAGAAAGAAATTTGTAAACTTAACAAATTCGAAAATAGTAGTAATTAACTTAGGGAAATAATAAGTATTCAAAGGATATCAGGAGATAAAACCGGATTAGGATTTAATTCAACTAAGGATTCAAATAGTGAAACTAAAAATGTAAAGTTTGAATGTGAAACTAGTGAGCAAAAACCTTTAGAGACAAAACCTAAGTATATACTTATGAAAGATAGAAAAATACCCATAGCTAGTAATGAGGATGTAAAAACCTTTTATAAACCATCTTTAAAAAATGAAGTAGAACACTCTAAACCAAAGTTAAGGTCAAAAACACCTCCTCCTAGAAGACCACCTAGTCCTCATCCTCGGCCTAAAACTCCTCAACCTAGAAGAAATCAAAATAGACCAAACCGTCAAAATAATAGTCACTCAATGTGGAATTATCCAAATCCACCAAGTTTTAATCCTTGGGGAATACTTCCACCATATATGCATCCGAGTCAATTGCAAACCATGTTTGGTTCAAACAACTATGGACCAATTAGACCATGGGGACCAAGTGGCTAGAATTTCAACTTATCGGGAAAGTCGGAATCTCTTTTGTAATTGGCTTTTATAAGTCAATACTCTTTGGAGTTTTTGAAGACCACATGTTGAATACAAAAAGGTACGACTCTCTTTCTTGCTCACCACTATATGCGTAGATTAATAAACTAGCCTATTGCATGCCCCCTTTAGTCTTAAATGCTTAGTTTTATAAATACTTATGTGTTTGTTAGTAAGTTCTCCTCTTATATACCTATATTACTATAAAATATACATATATATATATATATATATATATATATATATATATATATATATATATATATATATATATATATATATATATATATATATCCTCTCATAACCTAGATATGTCATTTGTTGACTATCTAGAACTAAAAGAAATTGTTCGTCCTCGAACCTTCTCTTTCCCCTTTGCCTCTTTTGGACTATAACGTTCACCATGAAAATCTTCTATGTCCTCTCTCGCAAAACTCATGGTGATGAAGAGAAGTGAGTTGTGTGGATCAACATAGAAGTCGGAGCCGAACCTTCGAACAAGAAAACTATGTAACAAACTCCCATCATCGTCAGCACCCATCTCCGTCCTTTCCTCATTATCCTTCAACATCATTCAAACATATATATATATATATATATATATATATATATATATATATATATATATATATATATATATATATATATATATATATATATATATATATATATATATATATATATATACATATACATACACATTCTCTTTTCATTTCTTAAATCCACCTTTGTCAGCTTGACGTCTTGATTATTTTATCCAAAATTCTCAAGATATATTTTGTTAACGAAATGTTAATAAAATGTGTCAAGTATTCCCTTCTCGTGCCAATATACCCAACGTACTTTTGATATATAATAAATCTATATATACATATAAATATTTTGCCGCCAGAAACAAAACAAAATTTTTTTCTGAAGGGCGGTCATCTTAAAATTAAGGGGACCGGCTTGAAAACGGGGGCGGCCCCCTTAATAATTAAGGGGACCGGCCTACTGTTACTTCCAAAAACGTTTTTCCTTCAAAAATCTTTGCCAAACACCCCATTTTTCAAACACACCTCTCACTCCCTCTGCTGTGAACGAGCTGCAACCCAAAACCACTCACCAAATCACCATTTCCGGCTAATTTCGCAAGGGGCAAACATCTATATTTCAATTAGCAACACATTTTGTAAGTTTTCCAATACACATTTCATCTAATTTCATCCAATTTTGAGTCTACTCATAATTAGGTCTTTTACTTAATTTTTCAAAATCCGAATTTTTGTTGAAATTGAGTCTAGGAATGTTAAAATCAAATGCTCCCCATAGGATTAGAATGCTTAATCAACCTAGACACTAAGTAATTAGACACCCTCATGTCAAAACTTTGAAAAACCAAACACTCATATTCAAAACTTGTTATACATTGTTGAATTATGCCATAAACACTTGTTAAAACTAATCACATTGCTACATCATAACCTCTTAATACTAAAAATATATTTTTCGAATCATAAAAATGTTTTTGTTAAATATAAGAGAGTGTTTGGATTAGGAGCTAGAGTCATCGAAATTTAATCAAACTTAAGTTCACAACTACTTGTCAAGTTTATAAACACGCAATTAGTTGTTTTGAGTCATCAAGATACATAATTCATATGTATATTGAAATTTTAGTAGTTATTTTTTATAATTAAGGGAGCGTTTGGCATAACATTTTGAAAGAAATTTTTGAGTCAAAATCTAAATTTTTCACCTTCTTCAATAAGTTACTTAACATAAACACTCGTAAGAAATAGCTAGATATACAATCTAATGTTTGTCTAGCCACATTTCAAAGTAGCTTATGGCGTATAAAGGAGCGTTTGGATATTTTTTATTTCTTATCATAATATCCATGTAACTATTCTTTAACATCATAAAATACATTTTAAGCGAGTTAAAAATTAAAACTAAGGAACATTGTAAACTACTTCTTAGGATTGAAGTTTTAGAGTCGAAGTATGTTTACGTTCCACGTAAGTAGCATATATAATATGTGCATGTCATTTTCTTATTTTTGTTTGTGTGTTGCTTTCTTGTATAGGTAAAAATGCCTAAAGCTACAGTCGGTGATCTCTCCAAAACCAAGGCCTACATTCCAAAAGTCTCCGAAACTCCCGGCATATCTCCTTCTGTTGCATGTTTCTATCGGCCCATCAAAAATAGAAACATTCACGAAGGTAGAGTTGTCGATCCATCTTTCTATCAATCCGACCAAATCGAGCGAATGTTCTCAAATGTTCGTCTCGATTGTCTCTTCAAAATTAATGAGCCAATCATTCCTCGCTTCGTTCTAGACTTCTATAGCCAAGTGACGGTGCAAACCGATCCATATGGCTATATTCTTATTTCCTTTATGATCCAAAACGAATTTATCACTCTCAATCTAGCTCAGTTTGGTCAAATTCTCCAAATTCCTTACAACGGTCAAGCCGTTTTCTCAAATGAATGGGATCTCTCATCTCTTGAGAAAAATCAACCTCAGAATGGTCCGTACTATTCTAATATTCCTTCTCCTGACGAGATTCGTGGACTTCTCGAGCTAGAACGTGGTACGACTAGCCGAATGATCAAGTCGAAAAATGTTGAAATCCATGCAAACCAAATCATTCTTAAAGAGCTAAGTCCCGACATGAAGCGTTGGGAAGAACTCATTCGTGAGAATGCGTTCGGTACCGGTGGTCACCGTGATCATCTCACGGCGAGCATTGCTCACATGTTGTATTGTATTGTTGCAGAATAACAATACAATTTGGCTTACCTCTTTGTCTATCGCATCATGTCAGCCAAAAACACTCCCAACGCCAACCTTCCTTATGGCATGTTCCTCACCCATCTCTATCGTTATGTCATGGAACATTTCCCTCATCTCGAAAGTGATGTCTATCTATTCGTTCATCCCGTCCTACGTCCTCTCTCTCGTAGCCAACTTCGTCGATCTCGTAGTGACAAGGGCAAATCTAGACGCCCTAATCTCTACGCACCTCGTAGTTCCACATGTCATCGAGGAGATGATGATGAGGAGGAGGAAGGCACATCACGTGTCAGTACTCCATCTCCCACGAGGTTCGTGGACAATCTCCCGGAACATAACTATTCCGATTATCAAGTTCCTCGTCCTTCCGAACAAACCGAACAAATCCTATTTGAACGACAAACCGCATTACTCAACACAACTCAACAGATGCATCAAGAAGTTAGAGGTGGTTTGAAGTCGATAGGGAAAGCTTTCAAGAATATTTTCGGAAAGAAGAAAAGATGAGATGTGGAAGTTGGCTTATTAGAACAATATTGTGTTTAGACATTTTATTTTGTTTTGTATTTGAGAATTATTTATTTCTTGCATGTTATAGTATGTTAGTATCTATTTTCTTAATAAGTTCTTGAATGCTATGGTTAAATTAATATGCTTGCAAATGATTAAATAACATGCTTATTCTATAATATGATTATTTTTAGCCTAAATGTATACATGCTTATTTAAACATGTTTATGCCACTATTTAATCATTCTTCATGTACATGATTCCAATGAAGCTTGCTGCAAATACACCCTAACAATGACCCTTTTCTGGAAATTTTTCAAATTTGGTCGCCTGGGAAAACAGCAGATGGGCGGCCCCCTTAATTCCCTAGGCGGTCCCCTTAATTTTAAGAGGGCCGGCCAGCAATTAAGGGGACCGGCCATCTGGGCAGTGAAATTCACTGTTTCCTTTTGCATCATGTGACCCCTTTTATCTAGCCCCAGCTACCATTTCTCTAAATGGACGAACTGGTATTGGAATCTTACAACAAAACCTCAAAAATTAACCTAAACCAACCACATTTTCATATTATAAATTCCCTCCATATAATCACCTCTCATTTCATCATCCTTCACCATCCAAAACCACCATGTTATCACCAAAATCCTCCATCTCTAAGACTCCAAGGAAGCAAAGACTTGTCATCATACCACCAAAACAACTCTTTATTGACTTAACCCAAGATGACACCAAAACTCCATCACCACCACCTCAAAATTCATCCCCAAGTGCACCAAATGCACCATCAAAAACACCCTCTACCCATGGAGCATCATCTTTCTCCATACCATCCACTTTATCTATCAATGACTACATCAACACTCACCTAACATCATCACCAAGAGCATCATCACCACCATCCACTCAAGAACCTCCATCCACCCAACTTGCCATTTCCTTATCACCCATCACACCTCTTGATGCTCACTTCTCACCATCACCAATCCCACAACCATTCTTTCCCATACCTTGGGCATTGCTTGAAGCCCGTGGTGACAATTGTCTTTGTTGCATCCATAACCGGACCATAATCTTTGGTCTTAGAGATGAGATACACTACATGTTTTCATCACTTGAACACATGATCACCAACCCACCACCACCACCACCTCCACCACCTTCTCCCACTACACCACCACCACCTCCATTTTCACCCAATTAAGCATATGCAATGCTTAATTAAAAATAATTTTCAAAACCATTTTGTGTGCAAGCCCCATGGAAGATCATGTACTCCAAGAGTGATTATGTAGATTGCATTACTTACTAGTTTATGTAGGATTGAATGTAATCTTATATGTTTGTGTATTTATACACAACATTTCTTTTATGAATGAATGTCTTTATTTTATATGCATGCTTATTTTTGCTATATATATGCTTGTGCTTCTAATATTTTTCTTGCAAAAATACCATATATCGTTTCATTTATGCACACGAACGAGGGGGAGTACATACCAAGGGGGAGTTATCGTCCCGACAAATTTTATTTCTAAAACTTGTCGGCTTAACCTTTTTGATTCTACAAAAAGGGGGAGAAATAGATATAAACTCACTAAATACTTAATTGAAAATTAACTTTTCAATTTAATGAGTTTAGATTTTGTAATCATCAAAAAGGGGGAGATTGTTGATATAAATAATGCCTAAACACGTTATTAATATTTTTCGATATCTCTACGTTTTGATAATCACAAAATGTAAAATCATTAATCGGAAAATTATGACGTAAACAAGTATTTAGTTGTAAATATCTATTTCTACAACTCAAATCACTTAAGGTATGAATGAACTAATGCTTAATGCATTATATGATCAAAGGAACATTTTCTTAAACACTAGATTTTTTATAAAATGTTAAAAAAAAACATTTTATATATTTTAGAAAAACATTTTTGGTAATAAATAAAAAGGTTTAATTCATTATAAATTTATGAATTCAAAATTTTAACCAAAATCAGTAAAAATGTTCCAGAAAAACCTTCCCCACAAAAAGACAAAACTGGGCAACGGCTAGGCATGGGCGGCCCCCTTAATTTTGCTAGGTGGCCCCCTTAAAATTAAGGGGACCGCCCCCTATTTAAGGGGGCCGGCCACGATCCAGTAGCTCCCAGCTGTCCAGTTTTTCTGCCTATAAATACCAGCCTTCCCCTTGATTTTTACTCACCTTTTGCACCCCAAACCTTCTGTTTTAAATCTTGTAAATCCTTTCTAAAAACCCTTTGATCATATTCTCTTAAGCATTGGTTTCTAAGTGATCCAAGCTTCCACCATCAAAGTGCAAAAGAAGAATACTCCTTCAACTAGAGAAGAAGTATTATAGCTTAACTCATATCATCATTGTAGTTGTGTAAAGTGTTGTATAGTTGTGATAAGTAGATATAAGTGTAAGTAACTAGTTGTGTTGTAAAGAAGTAGTGTAGAAGTAGTTGTGAAGTAGTTGTGAAGTAGTCGTGGAGAAGAAGTCGTGAAGAAGTCGTGAAGAAGTCGTGAAGCAGTCTTGATTAAGTTGTGTAGAAGTTGTGTACAAGTCGTGAGATTGGTTCTAGCTACGATTAGAACTCGACATCTAGCTTTGTGTCGTTAAACCGGTGTAAGCTAAAGTTGTGTAAGGTTTCTCCGCCATAAGGGAGTTTGTTGACATAGTGAAGAGAACTCTCGAGTAGGTGACTCGGGGAGTGGAGTAGGGCAAGGAAGGTGTCCTTGTAGCCGAACCACTATAAATCCTTGTGTTGTGGTTTGATCTTTCCATCCCTATCTTTCATTTCATTTACTTTAGTTTACTTACATTACTTATTTATATTTCTCTATACTTGCTCATATTGTTTAACAATTGAAGTCACATAATATCGAATCCAAGTTTTTAAAAGTAAACAAAAGTTTTCAAAATAAATTTTAAAAAGACGTAAAACTATTCAACCCCCCCCCCCCCCTTCTAGTTTTCCACAAATATTTCCAGTGAAATATTTAAAGAGTCATGAGACGAGACACACGAGATGACTTCAATATTTCCAGTGAAATAATTAAATAGTCATAAGATTTATGGAATATGTTCCATCATTCCTAGACCTAGACGCAAATAGTTAAAGGATTCTCGTTTGAGAGGTTTGGTCAAGATGTCGGCGATATTGTCTTGAGAGGGAACTTTCTTAATAGAAATGTTTCCTTTCTGAATGTTATCGCGAAGGAAGTGGTGACGAATTTCGATGCGTTTAGTACGAGAGTGTTGAACGGGGTTTTTGCTCAAGTCAATAGCACCTTTGTTATCACACAAAATGGGAACATCGTCTAGATGGATGTAATAGTCAATAAGAGCTTGTTTCATCCATAGTGCTTGTTGACATGCCTTTCCGGCGCTTACGTACTCGGCTTCGGTCGTAGAGATAGCAAGAGCCGTTTATTTCTTAGAGAACCAAGAAATTAGACAACAACCAATAAAGGTACAAACGTCACTCGTAATTTTTCGATCCACATAATCTCCCGCATGATCAGAGTCGGTATAGACAATAGTTTCTACACCGGTCCCCTTGGGATAGAATAATCCCAAGTGTATAGTGCCTTTAATGTATCAGAAGATACGCTTAACCGCTTCAAGGTGAGAGGTTTTGGGATCCTCTTGGAAGCGAGCAAAAAGGCAGACACTAAACATGATATCGGGCCTACTTGCCATGAGGTATAATAAACTTCCTATCATACCTCTATACTTAGTGCTATCCACGGACTCACCTTCTTCATTTTTCGTGAGTTTCATTTTCGTGGACATGGGAGTTTTCATGGGCTTAGACTCTCCTAAACTAAATTTCTTAAGCATCTCCTTACTATACTTAGATTTATTAAAGAAGATACCATCTTCCATTTGTTTTATTTGTAGACCAAGGAAGAAATTTAATTCGCCCATCATGCTCATCTCAAACTCGTCACGCATGATCTTAGAGAAATCATCGCACAGTTCTGGACAAGTTTAACCAAATATGATGTCGTCGACATATATTTGAACAATGATGAGATGTGAATTTCGTTTCTTCGTGAAACGTGTGTTGTCAACCATTCCCATGGTATATTCATGTTCAATCAAGAATGCCTTTAGTCTATCATACCAAGCTTTAGGAGCTTGTTTGAGACCATAGAGAGCTTTTATAGACATGATTCGGTTTCTTGAAATCAACGAATCCCGGAGGTTGTGCAACGTATACCTCCTCATTGATATAACCATTTAGGAATGCACTTTTCACGTCCATTTGGTTTAATTTAAAGTCTAATGCGCAAGCATAGGTAAGGAGTATCCTAATAATCTAGCTACGGGTGCATAAGTTTCATCGTAATCTATTCCTTCTTGTTGGTTATAGCCTTGTGCTACCAACCTTGCCTTATTCATAGTTACGACGCCATTTTTGTCAAGTTTATTTCTAAACACCCACTTAGTTCCTATGATGGTTTGATTCTTAGGTGGAGGCACTAAATCCCAAACTTGGTTTGCGGTGAATTGATTTAACTCTTCTTGCATGGCAACTACCCAGCTTTCATCCTTAATTGCTTCACCGACATTCTTAGGTTCTACGGTAGATATAAAACAAAAGAAATTACTTTTGTTTTGTGCTTGTGACCTAAGAGTTCTTTGGTTTAGGTTTCCTATGACATTTTCAATAGGATGGTTCTTGGATTCCTTAATGTTGACAACTTCGTCAACTTCAACTATTTCATCCTCAATGTCATTTTCTAAGGTTTTCTTGCCATTAACCTTAATGGCTTCTTCCTCATCTAAGTCATCATCCACCAAGGGTGATGACTTAGTTGGTGGAGGGCTTTCATCGAATGTCACGTTGAGTGATTCTTTGACTTTCATTGTTTCCTTGTTTAGGATAGCATAGGCTTTACTATTTTGGGAGTAACCTAGGAAAACACCTTCGTAAGACTTTGGGTCAAACTTGGTGAGGTAGTCTTTAGTGTTTAGTATGAAGCACTTGCTTCTAAACACTCTAAAGTAATCAAGAGTAGGTTTCCTACCTTTCAAGATTTCGTATGGTGTTTTTCCTAAGATATGTCTAATTAGAATCCTATTTAGTATGTAAGTTGAGGTGTCCACCGCATTACACCAAAACTTTTGCGTAATTGATTCTTCATTCAACATCGTTCTACTCATCTCTTGTAGAGTACGATTTTTCCGCTCAACTATCCCATTTGATTGTGGAGTGCGTGGAGCCGAGAAATTATGTGTAATACCATTAGCATCACAATATGCTTCAAATTGCACTTCATTATCAAATTCCCGACCATGATCCGTCCTAATTGAGACTACTGTACACCCTAGGATATTTTGGACCTTCTTACTAAAGATTTCGAATTCCTCGAAAGCTTGTGTCTTATTCTTAAGGAATCTAGTCCAAGTATACCTAGAGTAGTCATCAACTATTACTATGGTGTAGTAATTTCCTCCGTAGCTCCGTACGGCGGATGGACCAAATAAGTCCAAATAAGTCCATGTGAAGGAGTTCTAGGCATCTAGAGGTCGAGACCATATTCTTAGCTTTGTGACTAGAATGAGCTTGTTTTCCAACTTTACAAGCGTCGCAAAAGTGTTGATCAAACTTAATCTTAGGTACGTTTCTAACTTGTTCCTTAGACATCAATGATTGTATCAAGCGCATATTGGCGTGACCTAGTCTCCTATGCCATAGAGTGGAATTATCATCTATGGTTGCTAGGCAAATCTTATCCTGAGGCTTATTTCCTATTTTCATAACAAACAAGACATTCTTCCTAACTCCTTTGCCTATGGTTTTGCCATTCTTAGTGATCTCACTACCCTCTTCGGAGAATATAACTCTACACTTATTGTCTACCATTTGACTAATGCTAAGCAAGTTAAATCCTAAGTTATCTACATGCTCAACATTTCTAATAGTGAGGGAGTTTTGAGTAATCGTACCTTTGCCTATGATGTTGCCCTTAAGTTTGCTACCGAAAGTGACATTACCTCCGTTGTACGCCTTGTATGATGAGAATAGACTTCGGTTACCCGTCATATGATTAGTGCATCCACTATCCTTGACCCATTCGTCGGGCTCCAAGTCGATTCCCAAGCGTATCTATTGAATAAGACAAACATTCAAACATTTGGTCCCCAATATCTCATGGGTCCAAAGTTGTTAGTATTAAACATCCCATGCATTAGTTGCATTTGATTAGGATGTTGGAACGGAGGACAAATTTCCCATGGTAAGTAACTTTGTAGTTGACGGTTATTCCAAGTGACGGGATAGTTACTTGGATAACTTTGTCTTCTAGAGTTACCTCTCGGTAGAGGAGTTCTTGACCGAGGTTTAGGAACATTTGTTTTTCTAGGCGGAGGAATCTTTGACCTAGTGTCGGGTTTTACAAAGCCAAGCCCGGGGGTTGACAGAGGTTTGTAAAAGCTTTTGACTTCCTTTTTACTAGCAATAGGTACTTTGACACTATTAACAACTATGTGACTTGGTTTAGGACTTGAATTATTTTTCAGATTCGATTCAGTTCTGTCCCCAGCACCAGACGGTACCACGGTACCACTAACTTTAGTGGTGCCGTCTGTACCTTTAATGGTACCGTCCACATTTTTGACAGAACTTGTGGGTTTGACAAATTTTACTTGTTTCGTTTTACTTGTCGAAGCTTTATTTGGGTCAAATCCTAAGCCCGCTTCGGCATGTTCACTATACCTAACGTTATCAAGCATATCATTAAGTGACTTTGTCCCTTTTTCAAACTTAATGATCCTTAAAGTGTTTTCTTTGAGTTTTTCATTTTCTACTCGAAGACCCATGCATGATCTACATCCAACATCTACTTCTTTATTTTTCTCAAGTCTTTTTAATTGGTCTTTTAGTTCTAAAATTTGCACTTCAAGTTCATGCAATTTTAATTTTAGTGTTTTGTTTCTACTTAAAATTTTGTAACTTACCTCACACAGTTTATTATATTCATCATATAGTATGTTATCATCTATTGACGAATTATCATTACTATAATAAGAAGAGTCGGAATGTACCTCATTTGAAGCCTGAGCCATTAGACATGTTTCATCGTTGGGCTTCTTCTCTTCTTCTTCACCACTATCACTCCAAGAGCCTCCTATGAAAGCTCTTTTGTTGTTGGTTATCGGTGGTTTAGGACATTCTCCTATGAGATGATTGGAATCTCCGCATCTAAAACATCTCCTATCACTCTTTCCTTTCCTCTCATCTCGGTTCTTTTGTGACGACTTCTTATCATCACGAGGTTGCCTAACGAACCTACCTCTTCTCCTAAAGAACTTTTTAAAGTCTCTAACGGCTAACGCATACTCTTCATCTTCACTATCGGAATCCGAACATTCCTCATCACTCGACTCCTTTTTGGCTTTCAATGCTAGAGATCTAACTCTCTCGCTTTTGCCTTTGACTATATCGGAGTCTTTCTTGATTATCATCTCATGAACCTTCAAGTTTCCTATTAGTTCATCAAGTGATAATGTCGCCAAGTTCTTTGACTCTTCAATGGCGGTGACCTTTGCTCTCCATTTGGGATGTAGAGCCCTAAGAAACTTCCTAACATAGTTCTTGCTAGAGTAACCTTCATCAAGAGCTTTAAGACTAGTAATAATAGTATTAAATCTAGCAAAAGCATTATCAATAGATTCATCTTCCGGAATGGAAAATTGTTCATATGGTTGCACAAGAATATCTATCTTGTTCTCTTTGACTTAATTATTACCTTGGTGAGTGACTAACAAAGTTTTCCAAATATCTTTTGCCGTATTACACATGAAAATTCTTTCAAATTCCTTTTTCGGCAAAGCATTATAAATCATCATTTTTGGCTAGTTTTCTTTTAAGTTCATCACTTTGTTTATTATAAGGAACTATTTCATCCCTTTTAGTTTCCGGATTCTTTTGAATCGGTTGAAAGTCACCCTCGGTAATAATATGCCAAAGATCAATGTCTTTGATTTCACATACGTTTCGAATCTTGTTTTCCAATATATAAAACAATCGGTTTCGAAAAGTGGTGGTCTTTGCATAGATTGCCCTTCTTGATATTTGTCGGAATCCATTGATCGATTCAAGTTTTAAAATAAAATTTACTTTAAAATCTTGACTGACCTGGCTCTAGTACCAATTGTGGAAAACTAGAAGGGGGGTTGAATAGTTTTACCGGTTTTTAATTTGTTTCAAAACTTTACTTTTGAAAGACCTTGATTCGAATCTTTTGTGTAATCAATCAACACCAATATGAACACTAAACTATACTATCTAACAATGTTGCAAAAATCGGCCGTATCGGCCGATTAATCGCCGATATATCGCTTATCGGCCTTCGACCTTGTAGAATTTTGCATATCGGTCAAAAAATTGGTCTGGGCAAAAAAAAGGCCAAAAATCGGCCGTATCGGCCAGAAATCGGCCATATCGGTCAGCTTTAACAAAAATAAAAATTTAGGCATTCTACTTAATTTGGGGATCGTTTATTTCAGTTATAACACACAATGAGCCTCATAATCAGAATTGGAGCCTTTTATTGAGGTTTGGAAACATAGTAGGCTTGGAATCAGTTAAGATCTTTAGTTTGGTCTCCAGAAATACCCAAAACATGCAAAAAATGCCAATCCGATTAATCACCGATTAATCCCGCCTTGGCCGATTAATCGTTGTAGGGTGGTTGACCGCCACGCTACCGATTCACGATTTTTGCAACATTGCTATCTAATATAAACAATGAATGTAAAGAAAAGAGATGGAAAGATCAAACCGGGACAAAGAGATTTATAGTGGTTCAGTCACGAAGCTCTTCTTCGCCCTACTCCACTCCCCGAGTACCACACTCGAGAGTTTCAAGCACTATGTCAACAAAGCTCCCTTCAGGCGGAGAAAACCGTACAACGTCGCTTATCCTAATTTCCGACACTAAGCTAAATGTCGAGTACTAATCTTAGCTAGTACCAATCTACCACGATCCACACGATCCTTTCTACTTCACACAATCAACACACTTGACTCGATCTACCCTTGATCCACTTGATCAACACACTAGCCCACAAGCTACAAGAGATCTTCAAGATCTCAACAAGATCACAATGATCAACTCTCACTTGACTCTATCTACCCAATCTACCTTTGATCAACTTGATCAACTCACAAGCTCACAAGCTATAAGAGATCTTCAAGATCTCAACACGATCACAATGATCAACTCTCACACGCTCTCAAAAGAAAAATGAACTTGATGTATATAAGGATACAACAAGTATGTAACAAGTGTTACAAGTGCACTAATCTATAACTACAACACTTTGTAACTTCTTTGATACCATGTGTTCTTCTCTTGCACAAGTAGAAGAATGAAGGTGATCACTTGGTTAGATGATTGGATTACTCTTTAAACAAAAGAAAACAAAACTAAATGATCAAGAAGAGAAGATGTGATAAGAGTATTGAACTCAAAAAGATGTGTATGAAAAAGGATGCCCAAAAACTGTGAAGAGGGCTGGTATTTATAGGCAGAAGAAATCTGACCGTTATAGGTACACGGTACCACTGAATGCCACACGGTACCACTAAATTTAGTGGTACCGTGCCAGACAAAAATGCTCCTCTTTTTGTCTTTATCGGTGAAAGTTTATTTGGGAAAGTTTGGAGCTGATTTTGGGGGAGAAAATAGCTGTTATGATATTTAAACTTATTTTTCCAATAAAACATTTCTTAATAATTCAAAAATAACTTTTAAGATATATTTTTGAAAAAAATGTTTTGACACATTAAAAATGTGAAGTTTTAAAAACAAATTCACTTCTTTGATCATTTGTCAAGTTGTAAATTTGTTTGTTCATACCTAGAGTGATTTGCGTAGAAATGAGATCTTTCGACTAAAAACTAGTTTATGTTAATTTTAACGTAAAGTATTTTCACATTTTGTCATCCTCAAAACGTGAAGTTATCGAAAGATATAAATAACGTTTTTAGAGCATTATTTGCATCAACAAAAATAAATAAAAAATCCTGTGTTCAGCAAAATCTCGGCCAATCTCGCCGAGAATATCGGCTCTGATATCAAAATCTTGGCAAAATATCGTCCAATCTCGCCGAGAATATCGGCTCCGATATTTACAACCGAGATTTGGAACCGATATTTTCCCAAGCTCCGAGATACGAGATCTCGCCGAGATTAACTACATAGACAGTAACAGAAAACCGAAACCAAACTAAACAAAAAAAACTGAACCGAATTGGTCAAAACCGAACCGATCCAAACCAAACTAAATATTTGGTTATCGGTTGGGATATGGTTTTGGTAATGAAAACCGAAAACCGAATTCATATAAATATATATTTTTTCTATATATTTATATGAAAAAAGAATTACTAAAACTCTTTCTTAGTATAAATATAACATTACTTAAGCTTGAAAAAAAATTTGTGCAAAAAATAGATATAATTATATGAAAAAATAATTAAAATTATCTAATTCGGGTTATTCGGTTCGGTTTTCGGTTATAGGGGTTCGTTTTCAGTTGAATCAAATTTGAATTCGGTTCGGTTCGGTTTTCGATATGACCCAAAAAATTGTTTAACCGAACTGATTAAACCGAGTAACCCAATAACCGAACCGATGAACACTCCTATGTAATATGCTTGAAGAGGACCCATAATAAAACCTTTTTAACTTATCTTTGTAAATTATTTGTTGCAATTAAGGTTATGAATTATATAATCAAAGCTTTGGTTCGTTAGTTTACCAATCCGAGAAAGAAATTGATTATTCCACAAGTCAAGAGGGTTTGTTCGATTTTCTGGTATGAATAATTTGTTTCGGCTTTTTAACATTCCTTGCTTACAAATTTGTGCCATGTGCTTCTTATAGATGAAGCACTGATATGCACATGTGTCTTCCCATCGCTCAATGACTAACTTTTACGTCCAACATTTGGAGTTTGTGAAAACGTACACTATCGCACCCTTGCTTTCAGTAAGACCATATTATTAAGTTAGACCTATAAAATACATCGATCAAACTAGATACGCACACGTGTACGTGCAGTGGTGGCGTATAACGTTGGCGATACTATTCGTAGCCCTAATGGGCAACATTTAAAAGTTAAAAGGCTACAAAATTGATTGTACATTAAGTTGGTTTGGAGTAGGTATAAACATTCAAATGCATCTCCGAAAGTCTTATACGTAGCCATTAGAAGTTTAGAACTACGTTTAGCATTTTTCTATATTTAATTACCCAAACTGAACGGTTATGGCACAAAACGGGCCAAACCCAATTGAATTGGACCATGCTCAATGTTCATCTCTAACTTATCATGCACGTTGTGATTTAAAGGAAGTTGTATATTTGTTTTTGGTGTAATATGATGTGTTACTATTCAGTTAGACCCAATCTATGTGCACTTTGTGTACGTGTTTTCGATCATTTGTAAATCACAAAACTAGATATAGAATGTACGTACATATATTGCCATGATTTTTGGACGTAAGATGATTTTATTCATGGCTTGGTAATATATTTATACTCATTGTATACAGTTAACGACAACACAGATTAAATTGTGGCTAACTCTAAAAGTTTCATAGAACGTTACATCAGAAATTTTACTTGGTATAATAGTTATGAAGCTATTCTCAACAAACATAACTAAATAAGTGTGTGGTCAACAACCTTATCGAGATCAACTAATTAACTTGACGATTTTCCCATCTAATGAGAACCTTCTATCAGTCTCGTTTTCTCAAAAGAAAAATGTGTACTATGTTTTATTTAAGAGAATTGATTTGCTGCACACTTTCACTTTTGATTGAGACACTCCAGTTATTGCATCAGATAGCTGTAACATATTTATATTCTGCTTTAAATACTTATAGTAGTGTGTGAGCAAATAAAAAAATTGAATGTGCAAATCACCTCACATATAGTCTACCTCTATGTTTTGAACATAAATGAACAAACACACACAAACGAAACTTGATTGTTGAGTGAAAAATGGGGTATGTATTGAACGATTGCTTCATTTACAATCAAAGATTGAATTAAAGCCTTGCTAGTTGGTGCCTTGATTACCCTTTAGAAACAATTGTAAAATGTCTAAATGACCTACCTTGAGTATATTTAGCATGCCAGCCCACTTTTGTGTCTCAAGCTAGATGGAGTTCTTTTGCTGACTATGCCGTATCACTCATTATATAACTATAACGTCGAAGTCTTTACCCAAAAAAAACTATAACGTCGAAGTAGGTACTCTGCCTTTGCTCAGGTCCCTTTCAAACGTTGTTCCGTTTCTTTGTCTAACAATTATGCGTGATGAAATTGCGCCTTGAGGCGTACAAATGAATCAGAACAGCATGTTGTCACTGTAACAAATTATTATGTACTCGTATTTATTTGAGAAAATACTTTAACAAATTATACTTACAAATTATTTTTTATTTGAGAAAATAATTTGAAATATGTTCATTATTGTTGTTGAAAATAATTACCATAGTTACATATGAAAATGATTTTTTATACAAATAAGAAGTTATAACAATTTTGGTGATTAATCTTATCCATAACCAGTAGTGTTAGTTTATGGACAATATTTAATATGTGTATGTCTAGAATCGAACTCGAGATCACGAGATTGCACACTTTATGTATGAAGAATTAATGTTTAATAATTTAATATAAAAATTTATATTTAATTATTAATTACACAAAACGACTAACGACCGTTAAGTAATTAACGGTAATTGACTAACGGTCGTTAAATAATAAAAGAAAAGGACTATAGATGGAAAATAGAGAACAAGAAAGATCTAGAAACCTTTTGCGGGTTGAGATCCGATCGGCAATGGGCTTCCCAAACCCAAACCCTAACTTGTTCCCAAAGTTTTGTCATCATATATAAACAAACACAGGGGTTCATTGTTTTGTAACTTTTGTACATACACTAAACCCTAAAAGTGTTTTTCTCTTTTCCTTGTGTCCCAATCGGCCTAAACCTTCAAGAGGTATTCGACTTTTGTTTTTCCAAAAACAAAAGTCGTTTTGTGTTTTATTAAACTAGCATTTACATTAATTTGGTATTAGTATGTGTGTACAAGAACGTGGTATTGACTCACTATAGTTAATATCTTGGATTGAATTACCAAACGGTAAGGGGTAATTCGTTAATCCAATTATAAACCCTAATTAGGGTTCTTGATCTTGATTGAAGGATTATTGAAGTTGATTCTTGTTTCGCTAGAATCAAAAGGTACGTTCGCTTTAATATTCGGTTAATTCTTTATGTGTTAAAATAGATCCTACGCTTCCGCATGTGTGTGATGATTATGTGTTTAATATATGTTTATGTGTTTAAAGTGACGTATCTTGTGACTTGTATTAATCCATGATGAAACATGCATGTTTATCATGGATTAGGTTTGATTAATTGTTAAGTTGATTAACACATGTAATTATGATAGATCTAAAATTGGGGAAGACCTCAATTAATTATATTAATGAATCTATTATGTGCAATTTGGTATGTGTTTGCTAAGACTAACGCAATCGATACGTTGATGCATGTGGTTTACCTACCATTGTAGGTGATAGTCTTAGTTAAATATATGCATAATTAACATAGAAAGATTATTAATAGGTTTTATCAAACAACTTTGTATGTGGCTAAGAGCATTGGGTGTCCTGGAGCCATGGCCGAAAAGTTTGTGTCACGTCGGCAGATCCTACGAAAATCTCTATGGCACCAGAAATCTCACGGCACCACATTCTGGCCGTTACCCTTGGCACCAGAAAATGTGGTGCCGTCGTCTTTTTTTTTTAACATAAAATAAAATATACACAATATTAACTAAAACTTACACAATATTAACTAAAACATACACAATATTAACTAAAATAAACTTCATTTACACAATATTAGTTAATAATGTAACTTTAAAATAAAGATGACAATGAAATCAAACTTTAAGAGTATAAACTGTAAATTAATTATTTATATTAAAAAAAAATCTTCTCCATCCTGGTCTTCTTCTCCACCGAAACCTGCAACTCAAAGAGGAAAAAAGAAAAAAAAACTACCAAACACAAATACAAACACAAACACAACACATAAACACAAACACAAACAAACCAACCAAAAAAAATAGCCACGGCGTGGGCTGACCACCATGACGCCATCCACTTTTCTCGGCTGGTCCGACGGCGCGACTTCACCAGCCAAGGGTACCGATCACTCTAATTGATACATAAATTAATTGTTAAGATTATGTGTGCTTATTTAGTTGTTTATTTTTATTAATTACTTGTTTTTTGTTTAAATTGTATGACACATTGTAAGAAAAAAGGATAATTTTTTAATAGAAAATAAATAGACAAAATAACTATGAAACTTGATGTGATAAATTATAAATCTTGCAAAGTCTTATGTGCCGATAGTGGTTCGCTTCGCACGGTAATTTGCTCCCAGGCGAGACTAGCAAGGTTATAATTTATAACATGTTTTTTAAGACTTAAAGTTATAAACTTTTAATTGAGTGATGAGTTTTGTACCTATAGTGTGAACGGCTCACCCAGTTTTGACAAACTATAAGAGGGGTATAAGGTGGATTGACATTAAATTGTCAAACCGAAAGAGACGCGTTTTTAATTGCAATTTAGTGCTGACGTTTGTCTCTCCGCTCCTTTGTGCGTCAAATTGGAGCTACCTAGTATGGCTATAAATGTACAAAATTATCTTAAGGGTGAATTGACCTCAATTCCACGTGTCACTTTGTGGTAATTATCCGAATAACTTGGGTCTTTTGACTCATGCAGTAGTAGGATATAGTGGGCTATAATTGTAGGTAATTCTTTTATTGGTGAACCCAATACCTCAATTAAAACTTTGTTGATTTAAATCTTAGCCTAAAATTGGTAAATAAAAAGGTTTTGAAAACTTATGATACGAAGATGTGTGCATGCTTCTTCGTACATATTTTAATTGACACATCAAAATTAGTACCCTTAAATTTAAGTTCATGCCATCTAATTATAAGAAACACTTGAAGTTGTAATTTAGCTTAAGTGAGACATTGACTAGATTACAATGACAAGGTAAATTTCCGTTAATGCGTGAGACCATATATGGAGAATTTGCAGTTTCTAAATTAGACAACTTAATTAAGTTGTTAGTGAGACCTAGAAACTTAAGGCATGAGATGGGATGAAACATGCTTACTTTGCAAATTGAATTTGGCAAATGTAAATCCCATAATGATCTAGGAATTGGAAATTGTTTGCCAATTATTGTTGGACAGATTACCATATTTTATACTTTCATTACTAGCAGATCAACTGATGTAGTGAAATTATGAAAATTTGGATCCTAGTTTTTCAAGAAAATTCAATGGTTATATGAATATTTCCTTGGGTATTTTATTTTCTTGAAAAGATTGTATTATCGAAAATACTAAAATTGAATTTTGTAAATTCTTTTAAATGTATCAATGCAACATTAAACCGTAAACGTGTGATATTCTTTGTAGCAACCCGTAGAATTCCCTAGTCATTAGTGAACGTTAATCTAGTATTAACCCATCATTACTGTTCACTTAACCATTTTTACGAGCAAAATTTGAAAATTTTGTTTATTACATTTTATAATTCAAACGTTGTTACGTGATTCACAATACATTGGAACGAGCTCACACACGCACCACGACAGTCCAGTGTACCATTAAACACCAAACGGATCCTAATTCTTATTTTCAGCCCAACACCATTTCAACCTAAAATTTCATTATTTCTTTTATCCTAACTCGACACAACTCACCCTCACTTGGCCTCTTTTATTTCACAATTCGACACACAAACTACACTTTATTTTATATGACTCAATTCTCTATACTCCAAAGAAGCAGGATTGACAAATTTCATGGCTTGATTCGAACAATTGATCCTATAACGAGGCTTGAACCTAACCCCACTCGACCACATATACAACTCTTCCAAAATTAACCAAATTCGAATCCAACTTATTTTTCCTATGTATTATACGATATTACTAGCCAAACCGAATTCCACAAACTTTATTTCAACTCTCCTAAATCTTTTGGTCACATTTAAATGTTGTTTGGACCATATATATGTCGAGTATATTTTGTAATGTACCACTTGATCCTTAACCGAAACACATACATTTTCACCACCACTTGAACTTATTCACTCGAGTGTACCTAGCTAGAAAATATTCCCCATGTCTCCTTATCCCTTCTATTAGACTTCTAAATCTATCCCAACTTGTGTTTAAATATTATAAACTCGACATATGCATATGCATATACATATACGTACACACCCTCTTGTTCACTCACACTCGTTCACACTCAATACTTTCTAAGTATACTTTCCTATTGATTCCATTCGAAGAGAACAAGGGACTTCCACAATGCATTCGATCCATTTACCCAACATAAAGTGTTAATCTCGATTCTTTTGTGTTGGTTCTATCGAGTTCTTACATAAACATTCCATCCCTAGACCTTTTTGACGAGTTCTCACCACCTTAATTGGTGTGGTAAGGCTAATCGAACCCATATCTATTCATACTTATGATTTTAATTATTTCATGCATACTCATTTCATTCGACATCACCACCTAGCTCTCAATTAATTTTTGCAAGCATTCGTTATTCATTTTTATTCATATTCGGCCTCCTATTTAATGGATGGCTAAGAAATCGAGTTCTAGAATCATTCGACATTTATTTCATTGTTTTAATGCTTAACGAGACCTAAATTGAACATATATTGCATATCGAACATATAAATGTCATATATATATTCCTGGACTAGAAAAGGATCCATAAAAACCATATTTTTACACATAGCCTATCGAATAAATTACATCACTTGATAGTCAATAAGCCAAACAGATAAGCAGTAAGGATAAGCTACCACAATAAGCTCTTATTATGTCTTTTCTAACCCCAAAGTTAAGCTCTATCAAGACAGCTTTAAACCCTTAATAAGTGTCGAGTGGGCTTTTTAGCCCATTAAGCACAAAATAAGCTTATTCGTATAAGCAGTCAAATAAGCAAACTGGGTATATTTTTAGGACGGTAAATTAAGCCCAAGGACAAGCCCAAAACCTTTTACAACTCATCGGACCATTTTCTCTTAATGGGCTTGTTTTAATTCGATTAAAAGCCCAATAATCTGAAAATAAGCTCTTTTATATAAAAAGCAGTTTTTACAAGCTCAAATAAGCTATTTTAGGCTAATAAAACTTTTGGAAAATTTAATATATAAGTTTTGTGAATTTTGGACTTGAAATGCAAAATATTTTACTATTTGGGTTAAAATTGTAACTTTCGGATAAATAGTTGCTAAACGGTCATTTTTATAAATCATGGGTAGGAAAGGTTAAAACAGTAAATAGAAACCATAAAATGTCACCTTTGAACATTTTGGACTAAATATGTAAATATTTTCCAACAAGGACTAACGATGCAAATATTTCACCGTTGGGGTTAAAAGTGTAAATTTTGTTTAATTTCAAGGATCAACCAGTAACTTAATTCTATATACATTTACATAAATTGTTTTATACATTTCTATCATAAAAGGTCATTTTTACATTTCATACAATTCATTTAAATAACGATACGTTTGTATATGTTTATATAACGTAACTTTTAACGAATAAACATAACTTATCATCCACCAACTTTCGAAAGAACGATATTTTCGGATTCAATAAACATAAAAACATGATAATATTATATATAATATTATTTTTGAACTTTAAGCATTTTAAGCATATCATTCATTCTCATCACGATCCAATTCATTATCCGACACTTTTTCGTAATCATTACTCACATCAAGTCAATCTTAAACCATCGAAATCTCAGACTTCCCTATTATTCAGGTTGTGTGTTGGAGCTGTTCCCGTAATACATTTGACATAACATTTACCTTGACTTTCACAGCTAAGGTGAGTCATAGCCCCACTCTTACTCTTTTATATTCATTTTAAACTATTTGGGGGAGATACATGCTTAGAAACACTTTACTCATTTATCAAATACATGATTTGCATTGTGATGCAAGTACTCAAACATTTATACATTTATGATACGATATGCTTTTATACTTGTCTTTGGGAAATGGCTCCCAGTAATTCTTTGGGAAGTGGCTCCCAGCAATCTTTGGGAAGAGGCTCCCAGTATGTGCAGTTTAGTAACTAGTAGTATTCTCTGGGAAGTGGCACCCAGTAATCTTTGGGAAGAGGCTCCCAGTATGTGTAGTTTATGCATAAGGCTCTTTAGTGTGATTTTATTCAAGTAATCGTATACACATCTGTCCTACTCATACTTTAGCAGTAGATTGTAAACACACAGGTTGCAAGTCTTGTATGGGCAGGGCTTGGGACTGAGTGGATTTACAATGCCTTTGCTGTGAAATCTTTATTCAATGCTTTACTATTAAACTAAACTCTATGAACTAACCAACCGTTGGTTGACACTTTTTAGCATGTTTATCTCAGGTTTATAAGGCGATAGTGGATGCATGGATCTTAGAGTCATTTGCATACTTGGAGACTTATACATTTATCTTTTACCATTCGATAAAACTTGAAAACATCTATGTAACTTTATACTTTGGATCTCTTGTTTAACTCTGATTTTAATAATTCGAATGGTAACTTCTCAAAACGTCTCATTTAGAGGTCGTTTTCTATACCTTGTTCTATATTATGAAGTAATACCCCCTTGACACTATCGTTCCGCTGCGGTAATTTGGGGGTGTTACATTCTTTTATTGGTAAATAGATCTACACCCGTAGGGTTTTTTGGCTAGAGTCAACTTTATTAAAAGAATAAACCTAATCTCCTTTCTATTAGAGAAGAGTGAGACTTAATCCTATTTTTTTTCATGAATGAGAAAGGTATGATAGGATAATTAGAATTGTCTAAGAAATAACTAATAGCAAACTTTAATAGTTAAGAAACTTGCACATTTTCTAAGTTATTAAATTAGAAGTTAGACTAATTACCGCAAAATTGGTAAAAGGCAAACTAGCATAATTTATCTAGTTTTTGTGTTTTGACCATTTAAAGATGCTACATACCATTGTGGGGATGGTAGACATATTAAGGAAAAATTACATGCTCAATTTTTAAGTTAATTGCATTGATGGATAGTCCATCATCTATATAGTAGAATACACTCTTTTTAATACCTAAGTAATTGTTACGAATGGGTCTTCTCAAAAGTGTAGGAAAGTTAATAGCACACTATTTGCTTTTACTGGTTATGAAACACTTATAATGTTGTCAAATCCAGTGGGAGCATTGTGTTGTAATCACTGAATAGTGAATTATTGTAATGATCTGTAATTCAGTGGGAGCTACAAGCTTTGTCATCTTGATAGTAACCCAAATTATCTCTAGAACATCTTGAGATAATTACTTTCCAATTGTAGACAATTGAGTTTTTTTAAGGATAGTCATGATGAAGCGAAAAGTGTACCGCTTTTAAGGGGTCATTTAAGCCCTAAATCGTATTTATTTGATCAAATATTGCCCTAAATCGTTCCTTTTGTCATTTTAGGTACTTTTGAGAAGAAATCTGGAAAAGGAGGCATTTTGGACGTTTTTGGAGCATAAAAGTGAAGAAAACGACAAAGTCTCAAAATTATGCTGGAAATTACCTTTGACGGCGTCAGGATTTGTTCTGGACGGCGTCATGGCTTGGCAAAAGTGGTGGATGTGAAAATTACTCATGATAAGCCAGAGAAATTTGCATGGAATTCTGACGGCGTCACGCTTTAATCTGATCAAGGTCGTCACGGCTTAATTTAAAGAGGGACGGCGTCACCCCTAATTCTGACGGCATCAAGCCTTGATAAGCCAGAACGGATTTTGGAGAGCTAAAGAGGGACGGCGTCAAGAAGGTCATCCGGGAACCCTAAAAGTGGCGAGGTGACGGCGTCACACTCCATAACGTGACGCCGTCAGATCTGAAAGTCTATATATAGTTTTGCAATTTTTTGTCATTAGTGTGGAACTTATTGAGGAACTTTGTGTGTAAGAACCCTAAGACGAATTTAGCAGCTTTTTCAAGGCTTTTGCCTTGAGATCTTCCATGTTACATTGAAGATAAGTTATCAATTAATCATTCAATATGTCTATGTGTTGTTTGATTCTATCTTGTTCTTGTCTTTTGTTTAACATGCTAGGCTAGATTTATCTTGTGTTTGCTTAGATCTAATGAAACCTAGCTATTGATTATTGGTTATTAGTGTGTTATTAGTTGTATTGGATGATTGTTCATCTATGTTAGGCTTAAGAAAACTGGCTAACTTCCTATTCGGTAACTTGCTTGAATGTCTTAAGAAACATGAACCAATGCGTACTAAGGTTTTTATGGTTGTATTTAATGCACAAGCGAATTCTAGTGATCCCATGTTAGGAGCTTCCTAGCCGGCTCGACATAGGAGTGAAGTAGGAGCTTGTAGAGTTGGGGAAGTACGTACGCCACCCCACGATTGGTATTAAGGAATACACCCGTCATCCACGCAATTAATACACACTAATCAACCGGTAAAAGATAGTTAGGGAGTAAGGAAATCTAAGTAAACACATTTCTCTCCACATAAGTTTTACCACCTTTTCATTTTCAGTTATTTTATTTTATTTGCATTCGTAGTAATTTGGGTTAGTTGACTAGCAACTAATTCCGCCCACTCTTTCAAACCCGAGATTTTACTTGCTTTCATAAAAAAATATAAAAACATAAAAAATAATCTTCTCTCACCCTTAGACCTATTAGAGTAGTTTTTCATACCTAACGAACACTATTCCCTGTGGAGAACGATCAATCCCCCGTACTTACCACTACACTATACTACATCGGTCAGGTACACTGCCTGGTGGGGTTGTAAGCCTCTTGAGATCCCTCGAGAGGTAAAACCTGTTGTAAGGTTGCAAAACCACGCATCAAGTTTTTGGCGCCGTTGCCGGGGAATAGTTATTGTTTAGGTTGAATTTTTATTTTATAGGTCTACTCACTAGATTCCTTTCTAGTGAGATTTTTATTTTATTTTTCTAGGTTTTCTTTAGTCTATCTATTTTCTTCGTGTTTTTGTTCGTATAAGATTTTCATTGACTATTCAGTTTGCCATTATGGAAAACGCGAATCCACCCCTTACACCTGGCGAAGTGGCTTTGTTGCGTAGCCAACTTGAGAATGAGATTAGTGAGCTCAGGAGCTCAGTAGAATGATTGATATAGAGCTTGATTATGCCTTGAACAACTTAGGGACCGCCATATACTCAGATAATTACTTAGAACGTAATAATCTTACGGTTGAGAAGTTGATTGAGAAAATTGATGAAGTGAAGGTAGATCCTAGGTTGGATTATTATTTCAATGAATACCCCACTAAGGAGGAGATTGCTTACTATAACAACCTAGTTGATAACCCTCGACCACCTTTTGTTAGAATTGACCCAAAGATTAAGAGGGGTGATCCCGGGAATGTGAAGATACCATGTATGATTGGGTACCAATACATTGAGCATGCTTACATTGACTGTGAATCCCCAATCAACGTGATGTCCTCAGGCCTTTATAGCCAGATCATAAACACACCACTTAAGCCTAGGATGGACCCCAAGTGCCCAGGCGGAGTTTGCAACTTCGTTGGAAGGATTAAGGATATGCATATCCTTGTTGGGAATTTTACCTTTGTCACCAACTTCATGATCTTAGAAGATTTGGCAAGTGTTGTTGACTGCCGCCTATCTCGCGTGGTGTTAGGAAAGCCGTTTGTTGAAGCATCCAATTTAAAGTATGATCGTTTAAGAGGCACGGTTCAGTTTTCTAATCACATAGATAGGATCACATATAGGATGCCTTATCGGATAAATAAATTTCGTTTTGTGCCTCGATTTGACAAGGACAACATTGGTGCGATGGAGGACATCAATGATGAGGATAAAGAGAAAGGCATGGACTATGTTTGGAATAAGAGAAGCCTTTATTATAAAGATTGCTTGAACCTAGGACCTAAATACAAAGTTGATATGGAGGTTGTTAGGATGATTAAAGGGGCAATTGAGAAGCAAAACGGAAAAACGTAGAACCCGTGACTTTGAGTCTAGCTACAAGACTCGTTAATAAAGAAAAGCGCTTCTTGGGAGGCAACCCAAGCTTTATTTGCTTTGTGTGTTTATTTCTTTGTTTGTTTGATTTTATTTGTTTCCGTATGTATGTTTAAATTTTATTAGTATTGATTCATGTTCAAAACTAATTTGTGAAAATGCTTTATTTTGCTTTTTTAACTTCGTCTTAACTACATATAAAGGTATTTTGCAAAAGTTAAGTGTAAGGGAAATCTAAATCGGTTTATTAGAACACAAATAAACATGAATCATAATAATAATAAATGAACATACATATTAGTATTTGTTTGAATCAAATGCTTGTATCGAGTCATAATGATGTTTTGCAGGATTTCCAGGAAGTAAGGTATAGGTTTTTCCAAAAATTTTCCGGAAACATAACATGAGAATTCTGTCAGATTATTTCTGACGGCGTCAGGATCTACAACCTGACGGCGTCAGGTTTAATTTTCTGAAAATTTTTGAAAGTTTTGTTTTCATAAAAAGTTTTTATTAAATCTCTAACTTATAATCTCCAGGAATCTGCAAAATTATCATTCCACAAGCATTATATCCTTATATATAGATTTTATCTCGCCGATGTTATGCAGGTTTTCGTGTTTGTTTTCTCAGGTTTAACAGGTTATTTTGGACAAGGAAATGTTTGTTGGATCAAGCTTATGGCGATGCATTAGTCATGGAGCTTCAACATTACCTTGGAAGAAGATCTAACCGTGTTACTTCATTATCCACCGAGCGAATCAGGGGAGTATTTGATTTCATTCTTTTACATTATGCTTTTACATCTTGTTATTTGAACATTGGGGACAATGTTCATCCTAAGTGTAAGGGGGGGTAAAAGTACGATTAGAGAATGCTATTACGCTTGATTTTTGTTTGTTTAATAGTAGATGTGTAATAAAACTAAGAGAAATACCTGTTAGGGTAATTTTAGTGCCAAATTTAAAATTTTTTACAACATATAGGAGTGAAACTTTGATCTTAATGAGCGTCTCATGGATAGGAGTTATATGACTAGCACAAAAACCGTACCACTAAAAAAATTTTCCACCCCCAAATATGTGAGGTTCGCCCTAGAATTGGTAGGAAAAGCATTTATGCTATGATGTGTGTACCGGTAGCACTTAGATTCTAGAACTTGCGTTAGGACCATTCCAAGGCCACAAGTGAGACTACATTCGTGTAGTTAGATTTACTACATGATAAGAGGCATTAGGATTAACCCATTGTTTTACACCTGTGTTTTTGTTATAATTACTTTGGCTACATTGGTCAAGTAATTCTCCCACACCCTTTGCGTTGTACTCATTTTTAGTACACATTACCCCTAGTACACCCCTCAGAGCCTATCTTTTCGTTTCGACCTTTAAGCATTTTACTTAAAGGAAGAATTTGTTACACCCAACTAAAATGTACACCCAAATCGCCTTAGCCTACCTTGTATGCACTCATTTTTAGTGCATTATTGTGACAACATTTGTTTAAACCCAAGTTAATTATCTAATTGATTACATGGTTGCTAAGTCGAGTCATATCCTTGTACATATTGTTTTGGGACGATTGGGACTCATGGGTAAAGTACTAGTGTAATGGAGTAATGGGGAAGAACATCATTTATTACCCCCATATGTGCTAAATATTTTAAAAGTACTCCAAGTTTTTCAATTATCTTAATTCGAGTCATTAGAATAGTTATTTGTAAAGTTATGTAAAAGTTCAAGTGTAAGGGGAATGCAATGCCCCTATGATGTATTATTTTGGATGGTAGGGCAAAAGTGTATGCAAAAAAAAAAAAAAAAAAAAAAAAAAAAAAAAAAAAAAAAAAAAAAAAAAAAGTAGAAAAAAAAAACATACAGACTACCATCCCGTTTCATTTTATGTTTATTTTATGTTTTTGTTATTTTGTTTTTAGCTTAAGATTGAGTCGAGTCTTGGCTTAGCAACATTGTATAGTACATGTAATTAATCAAGATCTTTAACTCGCCACCAGTCAAATATCCTTTATCCAACAAAACCGTGTTTTCCTTTTCCCTACACCTAACGTTATAACCCATTTAAAAGCCCTCTTTGATAGTTTATCTTAGGTGCTTACGCCTAGTGGAGGAGGTTTTCGATCCTTTCCCAAGCCTATGGTAATCTATTTGCTATGACAGGTAGTGAGAGATATTATCCGTTTTCATTTATGAGATTTATTTTGATGACACTTGAGAGATGTGAGTATCTAAACACTACTTGTGAGGTGCTAGTTTGTAATCTCCGTGCTTATTATGATTAAAGTGGAACAAATATTAGTTGTAATTACTTTTATGTTAGCATTAAATGACCCCTAACTTGTATTTTGATTAGAATAAAAGCACATTTGCTTGAGGACAAGCAAATCTCAAGTGTAAGGGTATTTGATGAAGCGAAAAGTGTACCGCTTTTAAGGGGTCATTTAAGCCTTAAATCGTATTTATTTGATCAAATATTGCCCTAAATCGTTCCTTTTGTCATTTTAGGTACTTTTGAGAAGAAATCTGGAAAAGGAGGCATTTTGGACGTTTTTGGAGCATAAAAGTGAAGAAAACGACAAAGTCTCAAAATTGTGCTGGAAATTACCTTTGACAGCGTCAGGATTTGTTCTGGACGGCGTCATGGCTTGGCAAAAGTGGTGGATGTGAAAATTACTCATGATAAGCCAGAGAAATTTGCATGGAATTCTGACGGCGTCACGCTTTAATCTGATCAAGGTCGTCACGGCTTAATTTAAAGAGGGACGGCGTCACCCCTAATTCTGACGGCGTCAAGCCTTGATAAGCCAGAACGGATTTTGGAGAGCTAAAGAGGGACGGCGTCAAGAAGGTCATCCGGGAACCCTAAAAGCGGCGAGGTGACGGCGTCACACTCCATAACGTGACGCCGTTAGATCTGAAAGTCTATATATAGTTTTGCAATTTTTTGTCATTAGTGTGGAACTTATTGAGGAACTTTGTGTGTAAGAACCCTAAGACGAATTTAGCAGCTTTTTCAAGGCTTTTTGCCTTGAGATCTTCCATGTTACATTGAAGATAAGTTATTAATTAATCATTCAATATGTCTATGTGTTGTTTGATTCTATCTTGTTCTTGTCTTTTGTTTAACATGCTAGGCTAGATTTATCTTGTGTTTGCTTAGATCTAATGAAACCTAGCTATTGATTATTGGTTATTAGTGTGTTATTAGTTGTATTGGATGATTGTTCATCTATGTTAGGCTTAAGAAAACTGGCTAACTTCCTATTCGGTAACTTGCTTGAACATCTTAAGAAACATGAACCAATGCGTACTAAGGTTTTTATGGTTGTATTTAATGCACAAGCGAATTCTAGTGATCCCATGTTAGGAGCTTCCTAGCCGGCTCGACATAGGAGTGAAGTAGGAGCTTGTAGAGTTGGGGAAGTACGTACGCCACCCCACGATTGGTATTAAGGAATACACCCGTCATCCACGCAATTAATACACACTAATCAACCGGTAAAAGATAGTTAGGGAGTAAGGAAATCTAAGTAAACACATTTCTCTCCACATAAGTTTTACCACCTTTTCATTTTCAGTTATTTTATTTTATTTGCATTCGTAGTAATTTGGGTTAGTTGACTAGCAACTAATTCCGCCCACTCTTTCAAACCCGAGATTTTACTTGCTTTCATAAAAAAATATAAAAACATAAAAAAGAATCTTCTCTCACCCTTAGACCTATTAGAGTAGTTTTTCATACCTAACGAACACTATTCCCTGTGGAGAACGATCAATCCCCCGTACTTACCACTACACTATACTACATCGGTCAGGTACACTGCCTGGTGGGGTTGTAAGCCTCTTGAGATCCCTCGAGAGGTAAAACCTGTTGTAAGGTTGCAAAACCACGCATCAATAGTCATGTACATTTCCTTACTAGACAATGTGATTCTACATCTACTAATTATGCTAATATCTATGACACAATCATATTGATCACATAAACAAATGAGTGACGTGTTGTTTATCTGATACATGATGTTTTTCCATGCAAAAGTGGGAGAAATCTTATATTGTGTGCAAGGTACAACACATAGGAATATGATTTAAAGGATTGTCTTGACCGCAAGGTAAGAAACTAACGTTCTAAATATGACTAATACACATCTAATTCAAGAAACACTTGTTGTTGAAATTTAGCTTAAGTGAGACCTTGGCTAGATTGCAATGACAAAGTGAATTTCCATGATTACGTGAGACCGTACATGGAGAATTTACAGTTTCTAAATTAGATACCTATTAGAACAAGTGTCAATATGATAATGAGACTACTTCAAACTAAATATTTATGTATTATTGAAATGACATAAATAAATGAAGTAATCTAATACTACTTCAAATTTGAATATTTATGTATTCTTGGAACGTCATAAATAAATGAAGTAATAAATTAACTTGAAATTACTATTGAAACCAAATTGAGGTGTTCATGATTACTTTAGTTATACATGTGTATACTTTATTGTAAAGCTATAAATATGAAGTATTTAAATTGTTGCAAGACTTATTATAATATAAAGTAAGACGTTAACTTGTTATGTCTTCTTTATTAAGACATATACAAGAAGTCATTGAGTTGATCAATGATTTATAACGTATAGTGGGATTATAACAGTCTATGTCTTCTTGTTGAGACATGGACATGAAGTGACTTAGTTAAAAAGTACTTGTGTTACAAAGCATGCAATTGACTTGAAAAATCTATTTCACCACTAAGTTGACTAAGTTGGTAAATAGGTAAGCCAAAAGGAGTCTGAGTTTATCTTACATATTGTTTGATTGTCTCACAATATTAGTTCTAATGAAATACCTCAAGTTAGTGGTGTATCCAGTTAGGAGAATCAAACTCTATTGGTATCGTTTGATTAAAGATAACTATAACTTCTTTGCTTCTAAAAAGTTATCAAGGTTAGAAAATTGAGTATGGATTGTATAGACTCAATAAGACACCAACCTAGAAGATTAATAAGACACCATTTATTATGGAATGTGTCACAACTCGTAATTTCAGGTTATTTTTTCAAACCCCGACAATTTACTATTTATGAGTAACTATTCATCAATCACTATTCATCATTTCACTATTCATCGTTTTTGAAGTCAGTTTGAGACTTTGAGTAGCCGTTAAAAATTTTACTATTTACATGACACTATTCATTCCTTGAGGGAAATCACTATTCATGGGCATCATTCATCATGTCGTAAACCAGGTTTACGGGTATTCAAATGCGCGTAACCAGTTAGGTTTAGCTGCGTATTCATGCATCATCAGTAAAGGCACATCATTCAGACTAGGGTAGTCTGCATATCATCAGTAACATCATTTCCATATCAGTTCATGCATGGGTTTGTGTGATTTTCATTAACGTATGCTTAATTGTTTAATTAACGTTACCACTCAGTCATTTCTACTAACATTATACCCAATACTCCCGACAATGATCCTAATACATTTTCAAGCTAATAATAATGATATAGAGATTATATTATTACTTTACCCGGTGTTTTTAAACCAATCGCTATACTTTTCGTTTGACGCTTATAACTCCGTCGGTTTACGAAATTTCAATCCGATAATCATTCTAACACCCGATTCTTGCAAGGAACATGATTTTACAATTTTTACAACTTCGTTGTATCTCATTTCACCTCGTCACGAGTTATTTCTAGTTAACTCGGTACCCGATAACACTCATTGTATACACTAATCATCCAATATCTAAATAAATGGGAGACATTAGCATTAATTAACATCAAATCTCTTCATCCTACCCATGTGTGCCACCCCCCTCATCACCCCTAATTCTCTTTACCACTTGATTATAAGACAAAGCTCATTAATGAATTAGTATCCATTTTATTTCATCTCTACTAACTCAAATACATACACATAAACCATTAGCTAATAAAAAGAACCAAAACCCTCCCACTTCATCCCCTATGTTCGGCCAAACCAAGAACACCACCCCAAAATCCATAGATTTTTCAAGATCAAGTCATAATCATACTCCATTTACTTTCCTAGTTATAGATTTGTGATCAAACCTCAAGTTTACTACTCATTTCTTATCAAAACTCATCAAGTCATCAAGTAAGTTTCAAGAACATGTTTTGATCATTTATTACTTTCATTTGATTTATATGTTCATGTATTTTCAAGTTATATTAGTCATCCATGCAAGTTACTTATGTTTTACATACCACTTTTGAACATAAACTCTCTAAATCATTAGATCTATAGGTTTCACTAATGATCTCATGAAATCCACCAAGGTTGGTGATGTTTAGGACCCCATGACACCCTAAGAAGGTGTATGGTAGGATTTGCGAACTTGTGGAGTTGATTTGAGTTAGTATGATCAAGTTTAGAACCAAGAAAATGAGTTTTTAACAATCTAAAATAGCTACTGTCCAAAATCGTGTAAACTGGAAAACTCAGTAACTTTTGGTATATTTTGGCCTTCATATTCAGAAATTTCTTTCAAAAACGAAACCGTGGCCGCAAGAATCACTAAAAACCGACTTATAACGAAGGAGATATGATTTTTCAAAGTTAGACGACAAAAACTAATTTTCTGAAAATTTAGTTGCTGATCGCCGAGATTCAAAGGACAAAACGAGGTGTTAGACGTGATCTAGACGACCCGAACTACTTAGATTATGTTATTTCATGTTTATACGAAGCCGTGGATGTAAAGAACGTAGAAAACGAGCTTGTAATGGCCGAGTTATTCACGTTTGAAACCCGACGTACCATAGTCATTTTGACAGCCCACTAATAGAAAGTGTTTTAAGTATTGAAACTAGTATTTTTGTGAAACATAACATTGTTAGCCGATTTTCTATTTGATCGAGGTGTGTACAATCAAAAGTTAAATGAAACGACATTTATACATTGTTGCAAGGTTTTCAAAAACGTTGAGTTTGATCAACTAACACGTAACGTGCAATATTTCGCGACAAGTTTCACGAAGCCAATTTGGACATATTTTCACAAGTTAAGAAAAATATTAAATTGCGATGAAAACGCTACATTTTGCCGATAGAACACCAAACAAGGATCGTGGAGTACCGTTTCAACATATTTACACGAAAAGTAGTTTATAACTTAACGAGACGTCAAAAGTGTATTTTTCGTCGATAAACATTATTTTCAAAACTAACAAGTGGTATCGTTAACATACGTATTTGCATGTGTTGCATTGTATCATTGCTTACATTGAATCACATCATTCATAATAGGTCGCGGTTAGAGACCGAGCTTTATTTCATCATATCCATCATTGTCCTTGTTGCTATATCATATCAGGTGAGTTTTCATAGCCCCGTTTTAAATTGTTTATTGATTTCTAAACTCTCGGGGGAGAATACATTGCACCATTTTTATATGCGGACCAAAGTATACAAACTCATTACATTGCTTAAGTTACATTATTGCCCAGATTAAAGTCCCCTTATATTATCATGAACCGTTAATTGTTAGCAAGCGAGAGTGAGTGACTAGATCTATTGAGGGTGACTCCTCCGTTCGGGTTGGTAGCGCCAACTTGTCAAACGAACGCATTTCATTTCTGTCATATTAGAGTGATTGGCAAACACTCAGTTGGGGCATTTCATTCAGTCTAGCTTCGGGGTCATGAACTTAAGAGCTAATGTATCATTTTTATGTGGCATTGTTTTGTCATACACTTTATACTTGTGGTATCCGTACAATATTTCATTTACATAAACCTATGATCTCACCTACATTTTTGTTGACCATTTTTAGCAATGTATTTTTAGGTAATTAAGGTATCGCATGTTGGCTTGCATATGGACATCATGGAGTCGCGGAGTCGACGCGTCTCACTTTATATTTTATGCACTTATCCATCGTTTGAATTGTATGAACTTGTTTTATGAAAACTTGTTTCACCTTTTGGGACCTAACTTTATAACTCTGAATGTTTTTAAATAATCAAACGATGTATTTTCTAAACGACACTTTAGGTCGTTCAATATAACTGCAACTTTAGTGCTATGACCAGTCGTGCCCCTGAATGACTTATTCCGCTGCAAGTCACAAAATTTGGGGGTGTGACAGATTGGTACCAGAGCAAAGGTTATAGCGAACTAGGTTGTCCATTATATCCTAGACTATAGCTGCACCATCATAGCATCTCATCATTGTAGCATAAGTGCATATTCATTATATCACATGTAGTGATTGCGATTTCATACATATATCATTTTATCATAACCCACATTGTGTAAATGTTTATTTACTTTTATTTCACATCTATTGTCTCAGTGATGTCTTCGGATTCACACCCTATTGTTATCTCATCGGACTCTGTGTCGGACGATACTTCCTCACTACCCTCCATCATACTAGAGTCGGTTACATCATCCTCGATACCCACTATCATTTTGTCATCAGTGGAGCCTACTCCACAGTCTTCACCTGTGATGTCACAGGCCGAGACAGAACCCTTTGAGGAGGGGGAAGTCGTGCCTACCCCACCACTATCACCTATGATTCGTCGTGGTCCCAAAGTTGTTCCAGTTATCCAGCCAGGAGAGTTTGTACCCTATGGTCGAGTTTACCGTACATATCCAGGTGGGCCGCGCATGAAGCGCACTGCTGCTAAGCGGGTTCATCGTCTCACTGTCAGGTCACCAGCTGCATTTGTATCCCTACCACCACCATCATCACTTACTTCATCTCATCCACTCCGTCGCCGCTTGACAGCGAGGAGGAGTGTGGCATTCAATACACCACCACCATTATCACCTTTACCATCCTTATCATCATTATCTCCACCATTGCCATCTCTATCAGCACCAGTTCATAGCAGAGATCCTACTCCTATGTCAGACCTACCGCTCAATAAGCGGGCTCGTCTTGATATCTCATCACCAGATACTTCAAATGCTACAGAGACAGCACCGCCCAGCAGATTCGAGGTTGGTGAGAGCTCGAGGGCTGCTGCTGACAGACTGCTTACTGCTGCTACATTTGACTCGCGACTAGATCAGCTTAAGGGAGAGATTGAGAGGGCATTGTCTCATCTAGACGAGACTCCAGTGAGCCGTATTGAGGCTATTGAGGAGGAGGTCGAGGGATTGATCCAGGGCAGGGTTGCCATTGATGTGTCACACCAGGGTTTAGAGGCTCGTCAGTTGGAGAGTTCAGAGCATATCACACAGCTAAGGCAGGAGATGCCGGGGTTAGTCGATAGAGCACAGATGTTCCAGGATGAGCATCATCGCTAGGCCGATGAGTTATCTTCAGTTCAGGCTAGGTTGTCTGCATCAGAGACTAGGGAGACTGATCTTCAGCTTCGAGTTCAGCACCTAGAGGAGATCGTTGTTACGATGTCTAGGGATCTTCAGAGGATTTTCCGCAGGCTAGATGGAGCACCCGGAGGAGGTGCCTAGTGTTAGACTGTTATCATGTAGCTTGTACATTATTATCCTAGTCCCGGGGTGTGGGACATAGTTAGTACTTGTTGTCTTTTGCTTGTAGTACAAACAAATATATCAAGTGTGACTCTACTATGCAGGATTTTCGTTGTGCTATTTTATGATATCGGTCTGCGTAACCGAAATTTTCATGTATTATATTCATGTGCGTTGTGATTATATTTATGATGTTTCGTTGTGGTTTCATTGTATTTATACATGCTGTGGTTGTATTTATACGTGTTGTGGATGTATATACATGTTGTGGTTGTATATATTGTGTATGATGATCATTTTCTATTGTGGATTCTCATTGTTATTATCTTTTGTGATTGTGAAGAATTATGCCACCCAAAAGAGCCACTACTGCTATGACACCAGCCGAGGTCAGAAAGCTTGTTGCCGACAGTATAGAGGCAGCATTGGTTACAGAAAGAGTTTCCGTAGCTGCAGCTGCTGCTGAAGCCGCTTCGCGGGCAGAAACCGCGGAAGCCACAGGAACAAATACCAATGGTACAAATGGTCGTAAATGTACGTACAAAGATTTCAAGAGTGGTGATCCGGAAAAATTCAAAGGCACTGAAGGAGTCACTGCCATGATCCGATGGTTTGAAAAGACAGAATCAGTATTCCTTCTATGCAACTGTCCGGAGGACAGCAAAGTTAAGTTTGCTACTAGTACACTCGTTGGGGAAGCTATGTCATGGTGGAATTCGTATGCAAAGCCCATGGGAATGGAGAATGCTCACAAGCTTACATGGGACGAATTCAAGAAGTTGCTGCCAAAAAAGTTTTGCCCACGAACAGAAGTGAAAAAGATGGAAACAGAGTTTTATGAGCTAGTGATAGCAGGTAATGATATTGAGGCATATATCAGGAGATTTCAGGAATTGGCAGCGTTATGTCCGACAATGGTTCCGGACACTGAGAAGCTATTAGAGAATTTCGTTGGAGGATTACCTCACAACATCCGTGGAGATGTGATTTCTTTTGACCCGCAAACATTGGATGAGGCAATCAGAATGTCTCAGAAACTCATGGCTCAGATAGTGAAGAAAGAAACTGCATCAAACAATAACACCAACAGTAACCGTAACTACAACAACCGTAACTCCAACAACAACTACCGAAACAACAACAACTATAACAGCAACCGAAACAATTCCAATAACAACAACAACAAAAGAAATCGGGATAACAACCAGATTAGCAATGTTACTCAACCACCACCCAAGAGACAGGAAACTGCAAAGGCCTATGTTGCAGGTCAAGCTGAGAAAAGAGGTTACAATGGTACTTTACCCAAGTGCAACAAATGTCAAACCCATCATAATCCTGGAAATTGTCCGAATCAGTGTGGGAACTGTAAGAAAGTTGGTCATTCGACCATGGATTGCAAAGCTCCGATTGTGGTTGATAATCAGAAGCCCCCAGTAACATGTTTTGGATGTGGAGAAGTTGGGCACTTCAAGAATAAATGTCCAAAAGGAAAGAATCAAGGAAACAATAACCAAGGTGGAACAGCTAGAGGAAGAGCTTATGTCCTTGGAGGAGAAGATGTCAGGGAGGACCCGAGTGTCGTTACGGGTACGTTCCTCATTAATAATAGTTATGCATCCATACTATTTGATTCAGGAGCCGATAGAAGTTTTGTTTCTACTGCATTTGCACCATTACTCAACATTGAGCCAACTGCATTAGACACTCCATATCACATTGAACTAGCTAACGGTAGTTTAGTTGGCACCGACACGATCATTCGTGGTTGCACTCTCAATTTTCTCAATCACCCGTTCAATATAGATCTCATGCCAGTAGAACTTGGAAGTTTCGACATTGTCATCGGAATGGATTGGTTATCTCAACATCATGCCAGAATCATCTGTGATGAAAAAAGTTGTTCATCTTCCTTATGATGGCGAAACATTGGTCGTTCGCGGAGAACGCAGGGGGACTAGACTCAGCATCATCTCGTGCATTAAAACAGAGAAATACATAAAGAAGGGTTGTTATGCATTCTTGGCTCATATCACAGAAAAGAAGTCGGAGGAGAAGCGACTTAAGGATGTACCAACAGTTAAAGATTTTCCAGAAGACTTGCCAGGACTTCCACCTACTCGCCAAGTCGAATTTCAGATTGACTTAGTGCCAGGAGCCGCACCAGTTGTGCAAGCACCTTATCGACTTGCACCTTCAGAAATGCAAGAGTTGTCGAACCAATTGCAAGAGCTCTTGGATAAAGGATTCATTAGGCTGAGTTCATCGCCTTGGGGAGCACCAGTTTTGTTTGTAAAGAAGAAAGATGGATCTTTCAGAATGTGCATAGATTATCGAGAGCTAAACAAATTAACGGTGAAGAATCGTTATCCACTTCCCAGGATCGATGATTTGTTTGATCAGTTGCAAGGTTCCAGTTATTACTCCAAGATCGACTTGAGATCGGGTTACCATCAGCTTAAGGTTCGGGAGGGAGATATCCCGAAGACAGCATTCAGAACACGCTATGGCCATTATGAATTTCAGGTAATGCCGTTTGGACTAACCAACGCACCAGCTGTGTTCATGGATCTCATGAACAGGGTGTGCAAGCCATATCTAGACAAGTTTGTGATCGTATTCATTGACGATATCTTGATTTACTCAAGGAGTGAAGAAGAGCACCGAGAACACCTCAGAACAATCTTAGAACTGCTCAAGAAAGAGAAACTGTACGCCAAATTTTCAAAGTGTGATTTTTGGATCAGAAGAGTACAATTTCTTGGTCACGTCATTGATAGTCAGGGACTACAGGTTGATCCAGCAAAGATTGAAGCCGTTAAAGATTGGGCAACACCAAAAACCCCCACAGAAATTCGTCAATTCTTAGGACTTGCCGGATATTACAGAAGGTTCATTGAAGGTTTTTCCAAGATAGCTAAGCCACTGACCAAGTTGACACAAAAGAACCAGAAGTACGATTGGGGAGAAAAGAAAGAGACCGCTTTTCAGTTATTGAAACAGAAACTTTGCAGCACGCCAATTTTGTCTTTGCCAGAAGGGATTGAAAACTTCGTGGTATATTGCGATGCTTCACACAAAGGACTTGGGGCAGTGTTAATGCAAAACGAGAAGGTGATAGCTTATGCATCTCGTCAGCTTAAGAAGCATGAAAAGAACTACACTACTCACGATTTAGAGTTGGGTGTCGTGGTTTTCGCACTCAAGATTTGGAGACATTATCTTTACGGAACAAAGTGTGTAGTATTTACAGACCACAAAAGCTTACAGTACATTCTTGATCAGAAGGAACTTAACATGAGGCAACGTCGTTGGTTGGAACTACTTAGTGATTACGACTGTGAAATCAGATATCACCCAGGAAAAGCCAATGTTGTGGCAGATGCACTCAGTCGGAAAGAGAGACTCAAGCCTTTGAGAGTCAGATCATTAGGAATGATAATCATTTCACCACTACCAACAAAAATCCTCGAGGCTCAAGTAGAAGCACTCAAGGAAGAAAACCTACCAAGTGAAACACTTAAAGGAATGCAAGATAATGCAAACGGTTTAGTAAGGAGATCAGATGGAACATTATGCTTCAAGGATAGAAGCTGCATACCTCTCTATGGTGGAATACGAGAGTTGATCATGCACGAATCACACAAGTCGAAGTACTCTATTCATCCAGGTTCTGATAAGATGTATCAGGATCTCAACAAGCTTTATTGGTGGCCCAATATGAAAGCAGAGATAGCTACGTATGTCAGTAAATGCCTTACTTGTGCTAAAGTGAAAGCCGAGTACCAGAAGCCATCAGGATTACTTCAGCAACCAGAGATTCCCTAGTGGAAGTGGGAACGCATTACAATGGACTTTGTCACTAAACTTCCCAAAACATCAGGAGGTTACGATGCTATTTGGGTAATAGTTGATCGCCTCACCAAGTTAGCCCATTTCATTCCAATCAAAGAGACTTATACTATGGATCAGCTCACCAGACTTTACGTCAAGGAAATAGTCTCAAAGCACGGTGCACCAATTTCCATCATTTCTGACAGAGATAGTCGCTTTACTTCAAACTTTTGGGAATCATTGCAAGATTCATTTGGGTCTAAATTAGACATGAGTACCGCCTATCATCCTCAGACCGATGGTCAGAGCGAGAGAACAATTCAGACATTGGAAGACATGCTCAGGGCGTGTGTCATTGACTTTGGAAATGGTTGGGCTAACCATTTGCCATTGATCGAGTTCTCTTACAATAACAGTTATCATTCGAGCATAAAAGCCGCACCATTCGAGGCACTCTACGGTCGTAAGTGCAGGTCCCCAGTTTGTTGGGCCGAAGTTGGTGATGTACAACTAACAGGTCCAGAGTTGGTCAGAGAAACAACAGAAAAGATAATTCAGATTCGAGAAAGACTCCAAACAGCCAGAAGTCGACAGAAAAGTTACGCCGATGTTCTACGCAAACCATTAGAATTTCAGGTTGGAGACAGAGTCATGTTGAAGGTCTCACCTTGGAAGGGCGTGATACGATTCGGGAAACGCGGGAAGTTGAACCCGAGATACATTGGGTCGTTCAAGATTCTGGAAAGGATCGGTCCGGTAGCGTACAGACTGGAGCTTCCATCAGAGCTCAACAATGTACATAACACGTTTCATGTCTCAAACCTCAAGAAATGTCTTTCAGACGAAACGCTCGAAATCCCATTGGAAGAAATTCATATCGATGATAAGCTTAACTTTGTGGAAGAACCAGCAGAAATCATGGACCGGGAGGTCAAACAGTTGAAGCAAAGTCGAATTCCGATCGTCAAAGTTCGCTGGAATTCTCGCAGAGGTCCTGAGTTTACTTGGGAATGGGAAGACCAGATGCGACTCAAATACCCATATCTTTTCACCGAGACCACTCCAGAGACCCACATCAACTGAATTCAGGGACTGAATTCCTTTTAGGGTGGTCGACTGTCACAACTCATAATTTCAGGTCATTTTTTCAAATCCCGACAATTTACTATTTATGAGTTACTATTCATCAATCACTATTCACCTATCACTATTCATCAATCACTATTCATCGTTTTTGAAGTCAGTTTGAGACTTTGAGAAGCCGTTAAAAATTTTACTATTTACATGACACTATTCATTCCCGGAGGGAAATCACTATTCATGGGCATCATTCATCATGTCGTAAACCAGGTTTACGGGTATTCAAATGCGCGTAACCAGTTAGGTTTAGCTGCGTATTCATGCATCATCAGTAAAGGCACATCATTCAGACTAGGGTAGTCTGCATATCATCAGTAACATCATTTCCATATCAGTTCATGCATGGGTTTGTGTGATTTTCATTAACGTATGCTTAATTGTTTAATTAACGTTACCACTCAGTCATTTCTACTAACATTATACCCAACACTCCCGAAAATGATCCTAATACATTTTCAAGCTAATAATAATGATATAGAGATTATATTATTACTTTACCCGGTGTTTTTAAACCAATCGCTATACTTTTCGTTTGACGCCTATAACTCCGTCGGTTTACAAAATTTCAATCCGATAATCATTCTAACACCCGATTCTTGCAAGGAACATGATTTTACAATTTTTACAACTTCGTCGTATCTCATTTCACCTCGTCACGAGTTATTTCTAGTTAACTCGGTACCCGATAACACTCATTGTATACACTAATCATCCAATATCTAAATAAATGGGAGACATTAGCATTAATTAACAGCAAATCTCTTCATCCTACCCATGTGTGCCGCCCCCATCATCACCCCTAATTCTCTTTACCACTTGATTATAAGACAAAGCTCATTAATGAATTAGTACCCATTTTATTTCATCTCCACTAACTCAAACACATACACATAAACCATTAGCTAATAAAAAGATCCAAAACCCTCCCACTTCATCCCCTATGTTCGGCCAAACCAAGAACACCACCCAAAATCCATAGATTTTTCAAGATCAAGTCATAATCATACTCCATTTACCTTCCTAGTTATAGATTTGTGATCAAACCTCAAGTTTATTACTCATTTCTTATCAAAACTCATCAAGTCATCAAGTAAGTTTCAAGAACATGTTTTGATCATTTATTACTTTCATTTGATTTATATGTTCATGTATTTTCAAGTTATATTAGTCATCCATGCAAGTTAATTATGTTTTACATACCACTTTTGAACATAAACTCTCTAAATCACTAGATCTATAGGTTTCACTAATGATCTCATGAAATCCACCAAGGTTGGTGATTTTTAGGACCCCATGACACCCTAAGAAGGTGTATGGTAGGATTTGCGAACTTGTGGAGTTGATTTGAGTTAGTATGATCAAGTTTAGAACCAAGAAAATGAGTTTTTAACGATCTAAAATAGCTACTGTCCAAAATCGTGTAAACTGGAAAACTCAGTAACTTTTGGTATATTTTGGCCTTCATATTCAGAAAGTTCTTTCAAAAACGAAACCGTGGCCGCAAGAATCACTAAAAACCGACTTATAACGAATGAGATATGATTTTTCAAAGTTAGACGACGAAAACTAATTTTCTGAAAATTTAGTTGCTGATCGCCGAGATTCAAAGGACAAAACGAGGCGTTAGACGTGATCTAGACTACCTGACCTACTTATATTATGTTATTTCATGTTTATACGAAGCCGTGGATGTAAAGAACGTAGAAAACGAGCTTGTAACGGCCGAGTTATTCACGTTTGAAGCCCGACGTACCATAGTCATTTTGACAGCCCACTAATAGAAAGTGTTTTAAGTATTAAAACTAGTATTTTTGCGAAACATAACATTGTTAGCCGATTTTCTATTTGATCGAGGCGTGTACAATCAAAAGTTAAATGAAACGACATTTATACATTGTTGCAAGGTTTTCAAAAACGTTGAGTTTGATCAACTAACACATAACGTGCAATATTTCGCGACAAGTTTCACGAAGCCAATTTGGACATATTTTCACAAGTTAAGGAAAATATTAAATTGCGATGAAAACGCTACATTTTGCCGATAGAACACCAAACAAGGATCGTGGAGTACCGTTTCAACATATTTACACGAAAAGTAGTTTATAACTTAACGAGACGTCAAAAGTGTATTTTTCGTCAATAAACATTATTTTCAAAACTAACAAGTGGTATCGTTAACATACGTATTTGCATGTGTTGCATTGTATCATTGCTTACATTGAATCACATCATTCATAATAGGTCGCGGTTAGAGACCGAGCTTTATTTCATCATATCCATCATTGTCCTTGTTGCTATATCATATCAGGTGAGTTTTCATAGCCCGGTTTTAAATTGTTTATTGATTTCTAAACTCTCGGGGGAGAATACATTGCACCATTTTTATATGCGGACCAAAGTATACAAACTCATTACATTGCTTAAGTTACATCATTGCCCAGATTAAAGTCCCCTTATATTATCATGAACCGTTAATTGTTAGCAAGCGAGAGTGAGTGAATAGATCTATTGAGGGTGACTCATCCGTTCGGGTTGCTAGCGCTAACTTGTCAAACGAACGCATTTCATTTCTGTCATATTAGAGTGATTGGCAAACACTCAGTTGGGGCATTTCATTCAGTCTAGCTTCGGGGTCATGAGCTTAAGAGCTAATGTATCATTTTTATGTGGCATTGTTTTGTCATACACTTTATACTTGTGGTATCCGTACAATATTTCATTTACATAAACCTATGATCTCACCAACATTTTTGTTGACCATTTTTAGCAATGTATTTTCAGGTAATTATGGTATCGCATGTTGGCTTGCATATGGACATCATGGAGTCGCGGAGTCGATGCGTCTCACTTTATATTTTATGCACTTATCCATCGTTTGAATTGTATGAACTTGTTTTATGAAAACTTGTTTCACCTTTTGGGACCTAGCTTTATAACTCTGAATGTTTTTTAATAATCAAACGATGTATTTTCTAAATGACAGTTTAGGTCGTTCAATATAACTGCAACTTTGGTGCTATGACCTGTCGTGCCCCTGAATGACTTATTCCGCTGCAAGTCACGAAATTTGGGGGTGTGACAGAATGTGATGAATCACATTAAGTCTTAAAATTGAAGTTCTTAATTTGTTAAACAACTTATGAAGTATGATATTAACAAACTAATGTAAGGAACTGTCAATATGGATTTTTAATATCCCAAAAGAGAACAATTTAGTGTTGCTCAACTTGCTAAGTATTTATAGATAGTCTATAAATTGCAAAAGGCAAGTGGGAGTTTTTATCTTGAAAATAAAAAATTACAAGATACATAATCTTCTAAAAAATACACTAGTAAATGTCATGATGAGGATTAAACATGTTAATGTTAAATCACAAGATGATGGAATTCTGTTTCATAGATCCGCAAGGATATATCAAATATTTGAATAATATGTTGAGGATTATGAGTTACAGGATTATGGTAAACCTGTTGGTCATTAAGATGAATTGCAAATATTGAATTTAGCAAATTACTCATACTATGAATGTTAAGATGCAGTCCATAAAGATAATTAGTTTTTTGGAAACTTAGTTTATCTTAAACTCTATAGTTAGACTATAGAATGAAGATGAGTTTCTTCAAAGGGAATGAAAATCCTAGAGGTTTAAATCTTTGTGTAGAAATCATATGGACAATTTTGTAAACATATTTAATGTATGTCTTATGACAGGATTATCAATCACACTTAAGCAATTAACTCTGATTGAATATTCTTTCTAGGTACATTAGATGTATAAAGATTATGATTGTCATCCTTAGTTTCATTAATATGAAATTGACAATAGAATATCAAAACTCTTTCTTGAGTAATTACTTGTGCGAGGACGATAAGTAATCAAAAGGAGTATTTGAATTCAAATAATCTTTGGAAGTATACAAAGTGCAATAATTAATAAATGGATTAATGCATGCATCTAGGAGATATACTTATGTTTAATTATTAAATCCAAGTTTTGATTTATAATTAAAATAAGATAATTTCTTAGTATTCCCGAAAGCTAGTGGGAGTGTTATGTTTATTTTCTTATTTCATATATATTGTATAACATATAGGAAGTAACATTCCATATACGTTAAATGTTAAGTCTTTGTTTGGAATGAAACTATACTTGAAGATTTAGAAAATAAACATACAACCTTGGAATATATGTTTATTGTTATAAACATAAGCGGTAAAATAATTGATTCTAATAGAACATGATATACTACTAGAAAGTCTAAATGGAAACATATCTTTGAAAAGATATAACATGAATGAAATCTAAGTTTGACACAAGGATTTTTCATGAACATCATGTTATTTGTTGTATCATGCTTGGATGAAAGATGATTTGACAACATTGATATCTAATTGAAAGTTATTAGATAACTAAGTGTAATGAATATGGTTGGATATAGAATTACATCCTTAGCCTGGAATTACTCCTAAATTCTAAGTATGAGCCATATGGAAAATTGTTGCGTAATTGTTATAGCCGAAAAATCTTGAAAGATTGGAAGGCATCAAACATTACACAATGGATATTAAAGTTTACGGAATTTTAAAGAGCATATTGTTGTTTGCATACAATGATGCTAATAAAATTGAGATGACACTCAATACTAGTCATGCTAGGATTTCATCATTGTTAATGGCCATGTGTACTAGTTATGCTTAACTATGAACATAGTTGTATTATACAATAAAGAATTAGAATACTTTAAACTATAAAATGTTTGATAGTTTAATTGTTAAAAATTGGTGGTTGAGGATGTCACGCATTTTATGAAATATTATGTGGCAATATCAGGATAGTTAAATGCACACATACAAGAACTTCACTAATTGAATTCTTGAAATAAGTTGTAACAACCGTGATTTTAGCAGGTTAGTCTAACTATTAGTTTCGATCAATTTAATTTTTGCTCGGTGTGACTTAAGTGTTTTGTGTGGCATATGTGTGATAAATGTGTGCTTTGGCACTAAATCCCTTGTGTGACTCTATTGGTGTGTCTTGAGTAGTGTTGTTTTGAATAAGTTCATTTTGTTCACTTTGGTGACGTGGAAATGACTTGTATGGTTTTGTGTTCGGGGTTTTTACGTAATGAGTTGTGTTCAAGTTTGTGAGCGTTGGTAAGTTAAGTGTAATAATTAATATTATATATATATATATATATATATATATATATATATATATATATATATATATATATATATATAGGGGCGGCCGAATATGGGTTTTAGGGGAAAAAGGAAACAAATTTTAGTCCAATTATAATTACTAATTAAAAGGGTTATCTAGAATGATCATATGGGTAGTATAAATACAAAACCAAAACCCCCTCACCCTTTTTTTTAGATATACGGTCGACCAAGGGGAGGAGCAAAAGAAAAAAATTAGGGTTTTCAGTATTTTGAAGAGAAACAAGCTTAAGGTATGCCTAGTGATCCCTAATTCATTTAATTATTGATTTGATTCATGTAATACAAGTTATGATGGATCTAGGGTTTATGAAGGTTCTATAAATTATTAATATAAAACATGTTGGAATCATTAATTAGTAATGTTATGATGATTGGTGAAGAGATTAGGGTATAAAACTTGTTAGTTATTGAGTTAGGGTTTGGACAGATTCATAAGGCTGTAAAGATACAAAGATATTTAATAGATGGAGATAAGTTAATTGATGATTATTGAGTCTAAATTGTAGTACAGAGAATTTGATTTCCAAAAAGTCCGGCCACGAGCGATTTTGAGGTCCAGAAGTTAGTCTAATGATTTTTGCAAGTAAAGGTGTCAAAACAGTTAAACCGGGACAGATTTAGGTTAAAAGTATTGAGGTCAAAAGTGGATTTAAAAGTGTAATTTGGGTTAGCCCTTCTGCAGAAATTGAGTTCTATATTCCCTTTGACTTCCATGTGAAAATTAGCCGATAATAAGTTGTGCAAGTATGGTTGTTAGGTCAAAACATTTTGGTGTGCGTTCAGATCCGAATCTGGATAGTTTTTATGTTTGATTTTTCAAAGAACACTTGTGTATGTTTTTAGTGCATGGCCTTCTGGGAGAAGCTTGTATGCTCATGAAGGACCATGTTGAATTTTTGGTGTGAGTTTTAGAGCTTGTTTTGTTGTGATTTCATGTGGGTAAAAGTACCCCAAAAATCTGCGTATTCTGAAAAAGTGTATGCAAGGGATTTAGTGAGTGTAAGTGTTTGGTAGTGGTTAGTATGGAGTCTAGGTGATCCATGGTGGTTTACATGAACCTTAGACATCCATCGTATGTGTGTTACATGGACTATAGCTTTTGGCTTGGTCGCGTGTAATGTGATCTTATTTTTGTTGTATAGATTTGTGATTGATAATTGGGAAGCTGCAAAGGTTGAGGTGAGTTTCATAGTCCCATTTTTACTTTGTTTTAACTTGGGATGGGAATGATGCTTGTGTTGAAATATTTTTGAGTTACTGTGATTATATGGTCGTAAATGCATGGACTTGTAAGTGTTATTATACGTGTATTGCATGTTATGAGATTATTGTGTGGTGATTCTGTGTGGTCCATTTGGAGGGTAGCTATGCTCCCATTATCCAATTGGAGAGTAGGAGTTCTACTCACTATATTTCTGTGTGGTCTGATCAGAGGGTATGGTTTACCCATTAATGTGAACTTGGATCGTGGGCACATTCTGTCCCGTTTGTTGGTTGGTTGGTTATGATTACATGCTAGTAGTATAATGACTAGTCTTACTGTCCTGCTATGTTTTATAATCACAGTGAACTGGTTGCCTGAGATATATTGTGTATCTTAAACCTATGAACCTCACCAACATTATGTTGACGTTTTTAAGCATCATTTTCAGGTGAGCATTCTAAGGCTAAGGTAGAGGGAAGCGACTAGACAAGACTTAGTTGCATTTGAGAACGATTTATCTTTATGTTTTGATTTGAATATGTTTGATTTTGATTGTGATACTTTCATGTCTTTCGATTAGTACTTTATGTTCTATTGAAGATACCTTTTGGAGATTTGTTTTGGTTATTTTCTTTTGGGGTATCGTTACGACACTTTGTGTCTGTACTTTGCTCTATTTATGTGCATGTAGTAATTCTCTATTTAGACACCATGTGTTGTGATGATATCCATGAAGTTACACTCGTGTTTTCGCCTTGGCGAGGTGTGACATAAGTATTCTCAAAATTCCAATAGATCAAAATTAGTTGATTTATGCCTTGTCAACAAGTATGATTGACATGACTTGAGGCATAATTCATTAACTAGAATTATCATGCATAGATCTATTTAGTATTTGGATAAGGGATGTCAAGCAATTATTATTTACAATGAATTAAAGTACTTGGTACGTTTGTTTTCATTAATAATAGATTGTATCCTATATTTGCATGTTTAAATCCATGAATAACTTATGTTATTCTAAATTGTCCGTTGTCAATTAATGATATGCGAATATCATTAAATTAAGACAAATCTGAGTATTGGTAGAATATACTTGAAAGTATATTGATGTGTTGACATGCCAATTTCACATGATATTCAATGAATTGAATATATGATTTATCCCAACTACATGATTTTACTTTATGATCTTGTCATCAAGTAAATCATGAATATAGTTATCCTCCGACTTGAGATACCCTATGTACCAAACGACATTGTTCCCGCACCTAATGTATAATAGGGAGTAAGGTGGTTAGCCGCACTGCGTGGTAAACATTTTTATAGTAAATTGCACATTTATTTGACAACTATCTTGTGACAAATGACATTTATAGGTTAATACTTAATCATAAACTTGAACGTTTTACTTTGAACACATTAATACTTGATTTAACGTATAACTGTTAGGTTATCCCACGTATTTGAGAAACAAATTTGAATGTATCCCGGCACTAGACTAAGTTTAGCCTACGTCTAACAAGTATCTTATGACTCTCATGAGCATGTTTTATAAGTCATTTGCATTTTGTTTCATAAGTTTTACGTAAATCACTTAAGACTTGCATTAAGTCTTATGCATGCATGCAATAACCAACCCAACTCACCGCCTTTCATTATACACTTATATACATACTTATATTTCAAAATTTTGAACTTCCCCCCCCCCCACCTTTTTTGGTACCAAAAGTCCGGCCTCCCATAATACATATACAAACACTTGCTTTTATGCCTTATGTAACACCCCCAACTTCGACATAGCAGCGGAATTCAAACTGGGTGTTACTTCATAGCACAACAGTCATAAATTATAGAAAACGACTCTAAATGAGAAGTTTTAAAAAGGATTATCATTCGATTACATAAAATATTAGAGTTTACAAAAGAGGTCCCAGATAGATATATGAGTACATAATACAACAATATAAAGTTTTTAAATTTTTCGAATGATAATAACAAAATGTAGCCTTCTAAATATCCATGCTACTCCGTGCCAGCCAAGTACCTTAAGGACCTGAGATAAAATATGCTAAAAAATCAACACAAAGGTTGAGTGAAATTCATAGGTTTATAATTAAATACTGGAACACAAGATTTCATTGTTGTAGTCATAATTTGCAACGAATACAAATATCAGTAAAAACGTATTTATTGCACTAAGCTTGTTGGGTCCGATTTTGCACACGCGTTCATGCAAACCATGAAGGATATGAACAACAGTTTTAGCAAGTAAGGAAAACTGATGAACATCAACATTGATGAGGTTGGGTTTGCTTGAGAATGACACAAACATGCTAATAACACTATTTGTACTTTTCAACTTTATAAATCTTATTAGAAATGAATCAAAGATTTACAAGGGATAGCCTACGGAAAACTACCCCGAGTTGATGACAGAATCTCTCCTAACTCAAACAACAAGTGGCGGCTAGCTTTGCATTGTTGTTCCTAGGAGAGGAGGATTCTAACCATAATACTTTGTATTATTTTATTTGTATGAATCTCTACGTAACTTGGTTACAACCGAGAGTTTATATAGGAGGGGAAACAGTGGTTGCATATGGGTTGCATAGTAAGTTTTTCACTTGCTATAGATAGGCACGTGCCTAGTAGGCTAGTCTGAAGCGTACTTTCAGCTTTCCTGATTTGACAACTTATAGTTTCAATGCATGTTTCTCGTATATCGATAAGTACTTGAACTTATCTTTCTAAAGAAGTTTCCCGACCATGCATTTAGAGGTTGTGGTTGTAATCCAGAATCAAGTCCTCAGATCCATAGAGACATTTTTCAGATCTCAATGACACTGGTGTTGCTTTTAGCTCCTTGTTAATCACTCCCTGACACCACATCAGTTTGTGAAATGTTTTCTTCAGTTGGTCTTCGACGTCCCTGAAGCCATACAGATGTTTGAGCTTTATACAACACTCAGTGATTTCTTTATCAGTGAGTCACTATCTGAATAACAATCAGAGAGACATGTTCTCTGATAACATATCAAGGAGTATCTCACTTCTGATAACTATCAGGTTCACATTAATAGTTATGAAGTGACATTCTCTCTAATCATTATCAGAGACTTGATGCTCACTGACCTTCAGAAAGTGTATTCGGCTATTTTATGTTTAAATACTTGTCAGAGACAATAGGGTTGATTTTTCAGACCCAACAAAGCTCATGACTCTCAAAGCGTTAACTGGAAATATCAAAACAATGATAATAATAATTGTAACAGTTGCCCTTGTGTAGGTAATTTGCCGTGTACCTAGTAACTCAAGTATAATGCGTTTGTTTGTCTATCCGATCAATACAAACGGGATTCTTCAATCCCAATAGGCCTTTTCACAATATTCACGCTCACACACAAGTGATTAATGCTTCATGATATAGGGACTTGCTTTTGGCAATGGTGGTACTTAGTGTCAATAAAACATTCAATTAAGCATACAGTTTTTAAAGTACTTGTGTTCATGTAAAATAGCATGTATCTCTCCCAAGGGTTTATAAATAATTTATATAGTGAAAAATGGGGCTATGAACTCACCGTAAGCAAAGTGAATAGCAAAGTGCAAGTAAGTGATGGATATGTCGCGAAAGTCCTACGAGCAACCTAAAATTGTACGTTGTGTCTTAGGTTCTAAAATGATATTGTAAGTATGCAAATATGCTTTATAATGTTATTAATTATGCTTTGGTACACAGTGTTTGTAAAGTGAATCAGTGTTAAAAATTTAGTTCTGACCAAGTTAAAAATAATTATAAGTCCAATTTTATAAGTTATTCGGTATTCGAGTATTATATCATCATTAATAGTCCATGTGCTCAAATTGGTTCATTTCCAGGTCAATTAATCTATTCGAAATTCTATGAAAGAGTAAACGGGTCTATTTTTCCGATAGTGGGTATTACCACTTCGGTTTTTATTTAAAAGTGGTCAAGTAATACTAACCGTCAAGTTTTGAGTTTTTATTATTTAGTTTTCCCGACTTAATATATACGGCATTTCTAAACCGTAAAGTGTTATGATTCGGTCTTTACATCCTCAGAAATGTTTTTGAGTGATTTAAACAGATTAGTGGGTCCCACTGAGTCAAAAGTTATATAATCTATGTGAAATTCCCAATTTACCCCTATGTGTACAAGCTGAGTTTTGGACAACTCAAAACAGTCCTAGTAATGTGTTACCCCTAGAGTTCTACAAGTCCGTTTTAACCCATTTTCGCGGCCACGTTTAAGTTAAAGTGTTAGTTAAAACTTTTATTCTTTGTGCAACAGTGGGTTATAGGGAAAAAAGAAAAGTGGGTTATAGGCAAAAAAAAAAAGAAGACTTTTATAGGTTTAGAATCTGTTACTCAGAATTTGACAAGTTTCACCAAAAATATTTCTAGTTTAATCATCGTAATGAGTTATGGAATGAGCCACCCGGCAAAACGACCACAAGACATAGATCTATGTCTATATATTTTTACCTAAGTCCAATAGTCCACTACTTTTTCCTAGTAATCTCGTTTTCACCCCGGGTCAGAAATTACTTTTGCATGTAAAGTCCTTATGAAGTTTTCTAGTGTTTTAGTCTAAGTACCGAGCATAATTAAGCATAATAATCATATAGAACATACAAAACATAACGATAACATGTAATCACAAAAATGAAATGAAAATAATAATGGTTCCTTACAAAGTTTTGTGGTGAAAGATCAAGAAAATGACAAGAACACAAGATCTATTAACCAAAGACACCCATAGCTTCCAAAATAAGCACCAAAAACCATCACCCTTTAGATTTATTAGCCAAAATATACTAGTAAAACCCTTCCAAGAAAACCTTTCAAAAACTCCAAGAACTCTAGATTCAAATTGAGATTAATGAGATTTTGAGATGATACCAACCAAGTACACAATCTAGGAACCTATAGTCTTCAACTAGAGCACACCTCTTAGCTAGAAAATAAAAATGGAAATGTGTATGATGGTGGTGTTGATCGTATGAAACAAGAGGAAGAGGCTCAAGAAAATGAGAGTGGTAATGAGATCAAGTTTTTGGTGGTTTGGTAGTTGATGGTTTATATCAAATAGTTTGTATGGTTTCTAGTTTTGTAGAGATAGCAAGACACTTGTCCAAGCATGGACATGTGTTTTGGAGTGAGTGGGAGTGTGTGTGTTTAATTTATTTTGTGTAGTTTTGGTTATAGTGTATGAGTTTGATCCCGGTAATTACAAACGTAACGTTTTTAAGACGCTAAACTTAAAATCGGGTAACGTAAAAATTCAAAACTTATAAAAATGTCATAACTTGTCAAAATAACTAATTTTAATATATTAGATGAGACATAAGTTTAACGGAGTGTTTAAACGTCGTTAAAACTTAAAAACGTAAATTATAAACGCGTAAAATGTAGAAGGTGCAAGGTTTACGTAAAAATGGAAAAATAAAAATATGACATATAAAATATGTTTGTAAGGAAAATAAAATCCATAAAATTTGTAGATTGAGCATAGTATGGAGTTGGTTCGAGTTAAATGTACGTGAGTGAACTTATTTAACTAATCGTAAAAGTAAATTTATTTAAAATAAAATGATAAGTAAAAGTTAATAATTATATAATGACCTCAAAAATGTGAATTGTTACACCTTAAGACATCAACTATACCCTAAACTTGCCGACACCTTAAGAGTCCCACACATTAAAGACTCCCCCTCCCTTTGTCCTTGCAAACCCACGCCAACAAAGAGAGTCTTGTGACTCTCTTTTCTCCTTTTGCTCATACACATTCTTGTGAACCAAGAATTCTCCATTCAACCTTCCTAAACATGACTTATAAACAAGACCCTAACTAACACATTTTTCTCACACTTGCAAACACATATCACTCACTCATTCTCTCCTTATATACACTGTAGCAAACACACACCATACAAAGGTTTTAAAGTTTGGTTAAGCTTTGGTTTAAGGGTTGATACATAAAGCTAGGATCTGCTACTTCAAATTAGGGTTTTTCTTGGGTTTCTTAGTGTTCTTGTGGACTTTCTTGACGCCAATCATCACCAATACTTGTAAGCATCTTATTTAACTCATTTTCATTTATATTTAACTTTTTTAGCATGAGTTCATATCACCTTGCTAGATTTATAGTTCTGAAAGTTGTTTTAAACTTAGTTGTGAATAACTGCCTCGAAAATCAGTCGACTTGTGTGCTTCTTTTAACCACTTCAGAAAATACTTATGGCCAAATTATATGAACCTCGGTGTTCTACTATGTGTTAAGTAGATTCTACCCAAATTTTATAATTTTTGGAATTGTTTTAGTATTTTTAACATTTTACGCCAAACTGGTTGTCAAACAAGTCTTGTTTCCAAGTACGCGACATAAAGCACATAAATAGAGGACCTTGACTCCAAACTAGAAGCTCTAATTGGAAACCGTAGAGGGGGGTGAATACGTTTCCATTTAAAAACTTAAAACTTTTGTATCAAACACCCGATCAAGTGTGACGTAATATGAAGAGTGTCAACAATGAGTATATAGCATCTAGAGATGACTATAGTAAACTACAACATATGCGCAATCAAACCATGGAACATACATGATCAATCACTACATGAGCAACAAGCCACACAAACACATATGCAATGCAAATATAAATATAAAGCGATAACTAATGAAATGAAAGTAAAGAGATAAGTTAGAAGGCGCAAACCGGACACGGTGATTTATAGTGGTTCGGTCACGAAGCTCCTCTTCGCCCTACTCCACTCCCCGAGTACCCAACTCGAGAGTTACTTCACTAATCAACAAACTCCCTTTAGGCGGAGAAAACCGTACACGTCGCTTAACTTGTTTTTCGACACTAAGCTAGATGTCGAGTGTTAATCTTAGCTAGCACCAATCTACCACGATCTACCCGATCTACACCATACACATCGCTTATCCTATTTCCGACACTAAGCTAGATGTCGAGTGCTAATCTTAGCTAGCACCAATCTACCACGATCTACCCGATCTACACCATACACGTTGCTTATCCTATTTTCGACACTAAGCTAGATGTCGAGTGCTAATCTTAGCTAGCACCAATCTACCACGATCTACCCGATCTACCCTTGATCCACATGATCAATCACACAAGCCCAATGGCTTCAAGAGATCTTCACTATCTCTTAAGATCACAATGATCTTGACTCAATCTCTCACAAAAGAAAAGTAATCTTGATGTATTCTATGATACAATCAAAAGTGTAACAAATGTTACAAGACCTAACAACTCCAACACTTTGTATCTACTTGGATACTTTGTGTTCTTCTCTTGCTAATCAAGAGGGATGACAACACTTTGTATCTACTTGGATACTTTGTGTTCTTCTCTTGCTAATCAAGAGGGATGACAACACTTTGTATCTAGGATACTTTGTGTTCTTCTCTTGCTAATCAAGAGGAATGAAGAGGATCACTTGAGTGGATGATTGGATCACTCTTAAACAACCTAAGACTCTCCAAATGATCAAAGAAAGTTATCTAAGTGAAGAGGGATAAGACCAGAGAAAAAGGACTGGAAAAATCAAGTTGGAAGTGTGGAATGGTCCACTATTTATAGGCAAAGGAAAATCTGACCGTTACAGACTCACGGCTCCACTAAATACCCGACGGCTCCGTTAAATTTAATGGAGCCGTACCTATTTAATGGTGCCGTAGACGCTCCTTCGTTTGTCTTTAGTGGGGAAGGTTTATTTGGGGAAGTTGGAGCTGTTTTGGGGGGGAAAATGACTGTTGGTAATTCAAAATAATTTGAAATGATTTTTCCAAATAAAACATTTCTTTTTAATTCAAAAATAATTTGTAAAATGTATTTTTGAAAAATGTTTTGTCACATTTATAAAAATGTGAAGTTTAGAAAAATATAATCCTTTGATCATTTGTCAAGTAGTAGATTTGTTTGTCCATACCTTGAGTGATTTATGTCGGGATGGAAATCTACGACTTCGTTGAAGCATACTTGAGACGTCGGGAGGTGTTGATGTAAGTATGCATTGATGATTTATGTTTACAAGTAACTTGCACATTTTACGTTATGTATTACAAGTTACATGTTTGTCATTATTAAAACCGAAGAAACCGTTTAGTTTAAATATCGTAATATTTGCACTAACAGAGGACCTAAACTCCAAACTAGAAGCTCTAATTGGACTCTATGGAAAGCTAAGACATAGGCCTAACTCCAAGAACTTGAATTTTGAAAACTGCTTGAAAACGAGTGAGTTATAGCCTCTCAAAGTCGAGGGATTTTTCAGCCTGAAACTATTAAAATATGACAGCAACTATTTGAGTATTTATGAATACCTAAAACATGATTTTGCTAAAAGGAGGCCATGATTTCTTGAAAATGGACATTCTTACCTACATTTAGGGCTTTGAATGACGAAAATTGGCCAAGAAATGAAGAAGTTACGCTCGTTTGAAGTCGTAATTTATTTCCAAACAACAACTTATTTAGTGAGTTTTTGGAACCAAAAATGCATTTTACTTGTTTTTCTTAAACGATTTAACTTGCGAATCTTTATAAAACTTTACTACAAGTTTATAGGGGCGATAAAACTTTATAAAATTCATATGCATATTGTATCATTCCTAAGACGACTTATTTATTTAGGCCGCGGTTAGGATTCATTGCTCATGGGACGTAAGTATTATTCCTGTCGTACTACTTAATGAGGTGACTTTCATAGCCCCATTTTTACTTGTTTACTACTCGTTTTAAACTACTTTGCGGTGAGAATATATTGCTCGTTTTACTTATGGACACAAGTACTTAAAACATTTACGTATTGCCTAAGTTACACAATTTTCCATTAAGTCCCCACTATCATGAACCGTTAATTACGTAGTAAGCGCGAATGTTGTGAATAGATCTATTGGGTTGACACCCCCGTCCGGGTAGTTGCCCTACTTGACTGGTATGTCAAACGGACGCATAATCATTTGATCAACTTGAGTGTTCACGGAAAGGAACACTTGTAGGGGCACAAAACTAGAAATGATTAAGACTTCGGGGTCATGAGTTTAGTGCAATAGTAATACTTTTCCCGATATTGTATGGGCTACAATAGTCGCCTAAAAACCTGTGGTCCATGATACTATTTTACGTAACATTAAACTTATGAACTTGACAACTTTATGTTGACGTTTTAGTATGTATTTCTCACTAACTTGCATTGTTTGGCTAGCACTATAGAGTTCATACTAGAGTCACCCGTAGGCGGCAACATTACATTGAAGATTTACTTCATGGACTTTAAAACGTTTGATTGTATTTTCAAAACTATCTTTTATTGTTGTGTAACTATTGAACTTATTTTGTTGAAAACTTTGTCCATTTAATGAAATCAAACGATGTATTTTAAACGACTCATGTAGATGTCGTTCTTTATATCTTATGACTTTGTGCTATGAAGTAATACCACAGTTATCTTCCGTTGCGATATTTTTGGGGTGTCACATATCTAGTTTTACTTATTTAAATTAAGAAATTCACGGGAAAAGATACAAAAATTCTTGCAAATAAAAAAAAAAAAATTGTAAAAAGTAAAAGTTTAAGGTATTTATTATAACTTATAACATAATTTAGAGGTGTGTTTTGATTTTTTTTTATTAATTTAATTTATTTTTAAACAAATATTAGGGTAGATTTTAAATTTATTAGTTAGGTCAACGGTATGTTTTGGAAGTTTTTTTTTTCTTTTGCAAAAAACATATACTCCGTATTAAAGTTTAACATTTTTCATAAAAGTACGTATGTCAAAAACATTGTAAAATTTGTATCTTTTTCTCGCAATTTCAACGGTATATTTTTTTATAAGGAAATCGTTACATATTTGTTATATTTTGGATAAATAAAGTTTGTTAAAAAAAAAAATAATAAAAAATAAAAAAGCTAAAAGTACAGGATAATTATTGTAATTTTATTATTATTTTTTTTTTAAACAGGGTAGTTTTTAAAGTTATTAAATATCTAAGAGTGTGTTTTAAAAGTTCCTTTACTTTTTCCAGCAAAACACATATATTGAATTTTAACATTTTCTATATGATCGTACATAAGTCAAAGTCTTGCAATATTGAGCTTATTTTGTTCGCAAGTTGAAAACCTTTTCAATGGTATACTTTTTATGAAAGAGTAGGTAGATATTTGATAAATAAAGTTTCTTATATAAAAAATCGTAAATGGCTAAAAGTACCGAGTAATTTTCGTAAATTGTTGCATAGTTTGGGGATAAGTTTTGTATTTTTTTTTTCTTTTCTTCCCACAATGACGTCGTTACTATTTTCCTTAAACGACGTCGTTTGCTTGTTTTTTTCCCTCAAAACGTGATCGTACGGTTTGTAATATTCGCTGCCAAATGCGACGTCGTTTCTTTCCGTAAATGTATATTATAGTAATCAGCTTAACAAAATAAGTTATTGCTAGCCGAACCTTTTAATTTCATAAGAAAGACTTGTATCACACTCATCCTATTAGTTAAACCACTTTGCTACAATATCCATCAAAGATGAAAGTATATAGAGGAATCCAATAAAATATATTATTACATACACTAAACTAAATTATAATGCAAGCAAATATTGTCCGAATTTGGGTTACTAAAAAATCTACATATGTGTTACTATGTTCTTTTGAGATTTTTTTAATAATGGAATGTATAAAACAAAATAGTTAAAAAAATATTAATCATAATTTTTTCTTACGCCGCCTATAAATCCTCTATAAATATTCATTCACCCCCTTCCCACTAACAATTCACAACTTTTTATCAACCACTTTATCGAATCATAACCCTTACAAAAATGGCAAAGTTACATCTATCATTATGTCTTCTAACATTAACAATCTCAACATTCTTCATTCAGGGTAACAATTATCTCAATTAGATTAAATTTTTATGATTTGGTATTACTTTTTGATGTCTAATGAATTTCTTTGATACTATTAGGTGTGATTTCATCCGCAACATTTACATTCGTGAACAAATGTGATCAAACAATATGGCCAGGAATATTATCTAACGCGGGGATAGCCGCTTTAGAACCAACAGGTTTCGCCATACAAAAAGGCGAAACCAAAGTACTGACCGCCCCAGCATCTTGGGGCGGCAGATTCTGGGGCAGAACACACTGCACCCAAGACTCCAACAACAAATTCACTTGCGGAACGGGCGACTGCGGCTCCGGCAAATTAGAATGTGCCGGAGCCGGAGCCGCCCCTCCCGCCACTTTAGCCGAGTTCACGCTTGACGGAGATGGCGGGATGGATTTCTTCGACGTCAGCTTAGTCGACGGATACAATCTCCCAATGCTAGTGGCCCCCACTGGGGGCACCGGACACAACTGCACTTATACCGGATGCATGGTGGATCTAAACGGCGCGTGTCCTACACCGCTGAAGGTAATGAGCGACGATGGTTCGGGGGTCGCGTGTAAGAGCGCGTGTGAGGCGTTTGGTGACGAGGAGTATTGTTGTAGCGGCGCGTATGGTACACCGGATACATGTAAACCTTCATCCTACTCGCAGCTGTTCAAGACAGCTTGTCCACGCGCTTATAGTTATGCTTATGATGATAAAACTAGCACCTTTACTTGCACTGGTGCTGATTATCAGGTCACCTTTTGCCCACCATCAACCACAAGGTAAATATTTGCTAAAAAGTCCCTCAAATTTATTTATTTGACAAAACTACCCCCTTTAATTTGGTTAAGTTTATGAAAATGCCCCTTGATTTTTTTATTAAATTTACGACACGTTGTGTACATACCACGTGAAAAAAGCCTGTCATTTGTTGTTAAACGTTAATATATTGTTTTTTTGTCAGTGCAACGGTCATTATTAGTTGTGAAAATGCATTGTTGTCCTTGCCAACTTGCTTAACAATATCTTTGACTTTAAAATAGTCAAAATGATACTTTTGTAACGGTTAAGATTTTTAGGATGGGTGATATTGTCATTTTGTGTAAATCTAGATATTTACGCCGACTAACGGCTAATTTTAGGAAAGTGATGGACACACTATTGAGACATTACTCTGTATGCAGTAGTCGACTGATTATTAGTAGTTAAAATGACATTATTGTCCTTACCAGCTAATGACAACTGCCAACTAATTAGGTAGCTTAACAATATCTTTGACATGTAAATAGTCATAATGATATTTTGTATCGGTTAAGATTTTTAGGATGGGTGATATTGTCATTTTGTGTAAATCTAGATATTAACGCCGACTAACGGCTAATTTTATAGTACAACGGTAACTATTCTAGCTATTTACCTTGTGCAACAGAAAATTTGTCATTTTGTGGGGGTATTTATTGTTCTTATGTGTAAAGGTAACACATTGTCATTATTGTATCAAGATATTTACACGCAACGGTAAACTGTTCAAGATATTAGTCATTTACCACATGCAAAATAAACTTTGTTGGGATTAAAAAATGTAACCTTTTCTAAAAGTATCATTTTTATCATGTCATAGATGTTTAAATCACAAACAACAACAACAATACCCAATCCCGCTAGAGCGAGCCATGGAGGAGATAGAGTGTAAACATATCCTATCTCTACCCTAAGATAAGTTATAGATGTTTAAATGATTTATGAAAATTACGTTTGGAACATATCTTTTTTTCATAAGAAAAAAAACGTTATGTTATTTATTTACCATTATTTTTTTTAATGCAGCAAGAAATCAACAGAAGGGCAACAAAGTCCTGCAATACCCACGACACCGCAATTCAGCGATGGAATGGTATACGAAGGCGCAGACGCTATGGAAAACAGCGGAGTATCGCAACAACATAGCTACATTTTTGTGGCCATCGTGGTAGCCCTTTTAACATTTGCGTCCTTATAAGCCAAAACATATCGGGTTGTGTCCTTGAGTTATTCATTTACCTTTACATGGTCTAGTTTCGGACGGGTTTCCTTTTTACATATTCGTATTCGTTCATTAGTCCTCGAGACCCGATAAGGGCCCAGACGTGACATGGATTAGAGTCATCGTGAAAAGCTGCCTCCCACCAAAAACATCACACTTTATGCTTGCGGATCCTCTTTCTTTTTCGGATTCGATCTGAAAAACAAAATTATATTTCAAGAGCTTTGGATTGCATTATTGGGTTGTACGACTAGTTGAGGAAGTAGTGGCTGATATTATTTTGTTTTATTTTTATTTTGGAATTTTCATAATTAAAATAGGATGTTAGATAGAGATTCATTATGGAGTTATTAGGTGTATTGATGCAACATGTAAACCACTCTATTTAGTGGGAAAATTATGACAAATTATTGATCTGTTTATTTTATATTATTAATAGTAGTGTCTAAAGTTAGAGGATAAGATGAATAAATTATTCAAAAAATAGAAATAATGGATGTTGAGTCCACAAATGCTGTCGACCCAGCTTACGGTTCTCGTGTAAAGCACAGCTAATGTCGTATCATTTTTGCTTTAATGTTAATATATAATTATATCTTTAAGTTCGAATATTGAACGAGTCGAGTGGAAACATGCTGATCATATAAAAAACTGGTTATGGACTTTTTTTGTATGTTATTATTTTGTACGGCTATAAATTGGTATGGGCATTTTTTTTTCTTCTCATATGCTATTATTTTGGTACACCACTTAGCAAGAGTGAGAATTTTCGACATGATACGATAAACGACACGAACTCGACATTAAATGAAATAGGTTTGGGTCGTTTGGGTAAAAGACAGGTCAACCCGTCCAGAGACGGAGCTAATAGGGTAGCTCATAAGTTAATTTCTTAATACTATTCGCAATTAGACTCTCTTGGTCTCATAGAAATTTCGAATAACTTAACAATCAGATAAAAGATCAAAATAAATTTACTTGTCAAGTTATTCTTTTCTAATTTAGCTTAGTTTCTAATTATTGTGGTGTTAAGTTGAATCATGAGTTAAGAAATATAGATTAATTTTTTAAGCAATATTTATTGTTATAACTTTTGCGTTTAGTTCAGCCACCTTAACTTCAATCCCGGCTCCGCCCATAAACCCACTAATCCGTTTAATAAACAGGTCGTGTTTGGGTTAAGTAAGTATTAAACAAATTAACTCGTAAACCCGGTTAATTATATAAGTCTCTAAAAATAAAATATAGAACTTGGAGTTTTATGTTGAATTTTGATTAAATATATTTTGTTATGTACTTAATATGAGTGAATTACGATTATAACTCATAAATTATTGAAACTGTCGTATAATTATTTATATGTTATTTCTATCATTTCTTAGATCCTTATATTATTTTTGCATTCAAACTTGTTAAATCGACAAACAACTTTACTGCTTGACGTATTTACATAACCATGTTAAACGGGTTACACGTGATATGCAGGTATGAGTTAGGGTTTAGTTTCTTGACACGATTAATAAATTAGCCGGGTTCAAGTAGAAGTATACTAACCCGTCAACTCGCAAATCCATAAGCCTGAATATGGCTCGATTGACACCCCTGATAAACGTAGATCTTTTAGAGTTCACATTCATGATAATTTGGCCTAATTATTTGTGGGTTTGGTTGTGCTTTTTGTCTTGTCTCGTGTTGCTGTCTTCTTTATCTACTCAAATAATGTGTTAAGCAAGTGGATCAAATAGGGAACAAGTGTTTATTGCAAAGTGGTTTGCCAACTATATCATGTATATAAATTTCTAGCGTTCAGCATATTTGGATGTGATTTGTCTAATCTGCAGAACGGAATGGTTGTAACATATTATCTAAATGTTATGTTATTAAGACCCTCCTATTATGTAATAATAAGGGGTTTTGGTCAAAATATACAAACCGTGATGACGTATAGTCTACACCCGGGCCACGGACCCGATTAGTAAACAATACTAATATATAAGCCTACCACGTATGGGCCGCTACGGCAATTAATGGACTACCACTTATACGGTTTGGGCCTACAAGGCCCAAGCCCAAAGCTATTTTCGGATAGGATTGGGAATATCTCCTAAATAAAGGGGATATACACCAAATATCCAAGGTCGGCGAGTACGCCGAGGAGTAGGGAACAAGAAACCTACTAGGGTTTCATGTGTATATAAAGGGCACCCATGCCCTCGGTAAAGGTACGACTTCATTCAAACCCTAACTCTTCACTAAACCCTAAATTTCGATTACTTACTCTCACGCCGGAGGATAATCGGGGGAGACAATCCCTCGATAAGCCTAACGGTGTTGGTTCTTTTTCTTAGTGCGCAGGTTCCACCCAGCATTAAGATCTAATTGGTACGAGAATAGAAGCCCTCACAAGGAACGCCCAACTTTTGTATCAACAAGTGGCGCCATCCGTAGGACCCTACACTAAGAGTTTTACCAAGAACTAGAATGACGAAACACGAAAGTCACAAGAGTCCGCATGGGAAGAAAGCGCATGATGACCCACTAGGGAAGAAGCATCAAGCGGATGCGCCCCCTAAGCAGGCCCCTGGGACAACCAGCACGCCTAGAAGCTTAGGAGCGTATTCAGATCTGGTCTTTCTCACAGTGGAATCGCTTACCAAGACTACCCCCGCTATTACAACAAGTACTAGCGCGGTAGAACTGGAGCGCACTCCTCTTACCATGCCAGAGGTGAACTTCACTGAACCTCCCAATGCGCCTATCCGAAACAAGGATCCTGCCTTGGAAACAGACTCCATCGCGTTAGAAGGAATCACTTCCGAATTGGCGCCAAGCGACTTTGTATCTCAAAATTACGAAGCCTTGGCTGCGCTCATGCGAGAGGAGGCAAAGAAGAGGTCAAGCCAAAGTCTGCACGCCAGGATCAACTTCGACCCTGAGCATGAGGCGTCCCCAACGCGCTACCGAAAGGAAAGACACGAGAAGGATAGTCGCAAACAACCAGTGTTTACCAGGATTGGAAGGAGGATTATGGATGATGAAGCAGCCGATCTTCAACATCTGGAAGAGCCTGAAGAGGGGGAGCGGCGCGCCAATGTCCACGCTAGGCTTGGCAGTCGCAGGATCCAAGATAGGCTTGGGCGACGATGCTCCCCAAGTGAAAGCCCCTCAAGCTCTGACTCTGAGGGTAGTCGGCGCAAGCGCCGCAGAGGAGCGAGCTCAGACTCTGATGATAGTCGACGCAAGCGTCACAAAAGAGTTCGCTCATCTTCAAGAGATTCCTCAGACAGCGAGACTGGACACTGGAAATCAAGAGGAAAATACCGCGACCAGGAAGACGAAGACATGTCTCTTCCCTGGCGTCGCCAAAAGGTTGATGCGTTCACTAGGCGCATCAGCGATTTTTCAGAGAATAAGAAAAGGCGCATGCCTGCTAACGTCAAAACATATGATGGGACAGGTGATCCTGATGATCACCTAAAAATTTTCGAATCAGCAGCTACTATCGAAAATTGGCCACAACCTATGTGGTGCCATATGTTCAACTCTACATTAGTAGGGAATGCGCGCAACTGGTTTAGCAAGCTTCCACGTAGAAGCATCGATGGGTTTGAGGAGTTGCGCAAGGCGTTTCGCTTAAACTTTACTCAAAGGAAGAAGTGCGCCAAAAACCCTGTCGAACTTGCTAGGGTTAAACAGCGACAAGGGGAACCCACAAGTGCTTTTATGGAACGCTTCAAGGACGAATGCATGAAAGTCAAGGCGTGTCCAGAGATACTAAAAATATCGGGTTTTATGAATGCGATCAATAACCCATATTTGATAAAAAAGTTAAACGATAAGGTTCCCTTAACTTTCGACGAACTCATGAAGCTCACAAGGTCTTTCGTCCAAGGAGAAGAAGCCGCTGCAGATAGCAAGAAAGGCTATTCGAACCATAGGCCACAAGAAGAGTCAAGGAGACAATCCAATGACCAGGGCGGCAATCGTAATAGGAGTTATCGCACTCAAGGCGGTGGAAGGGGAAACGACAAGTACACCCCATTAACAAAAACTCCAAAAGAAATATTCGCGACGGAAGGGGCTAACTTCCCGAAACCACCACCAATGCGCACCCCAGAGGATCGGCGCACAGGGAATGGCTATTGCGAATACCATGGACAGAAAGGCCACACAACCAACGAGTGCGTCCAACTGCGCCAATTGATTGACAAATTGGTAAAGGAAGGAAAGATGGACCACCTCGTAAAAAACATCAGAGAAGGGAAAGACAAACCAAAACCAGGGGCCAAGAAGGAGACATCAAAAGAAAAGGCAGATATCATCTACATGATACACCCATGGCAGCGCGCGACAAGACAGAAGGTCAGTCAACGGTTTTCTAAGGAAAACGAGATTTCTTTCCCCTCCCTGACTGCGAACAACGCAGTGGTGGATCCACTTACCATTGAAATACATACGGGGGGTCACGACATCCGTCGCATGTATATAGATGGAGGTGCATCCGCTAATATTATATATGAACACTGTTTCAAGAAACTGCGACCTGAGATACAGAGTCAGTTGATCCCAGCCACAACACCGCTCACTGGCTTCACAGGGGAGAAGATATGGCCCATGGGGCAATTGCGTCTATTTGTAGAAGTTGGTGACAAACCACACTCTACAGTCACCTGGATGGACTTCATGGTAATCAGATCCCCCTCTCCGTACAATGGCATCATCGGGAGACCTGGAATATCATCTATCCGTGCCGTGCCATCCACAGCGCACGGGATGCTAAAGTTCCCAGTGGAAGGAGGTATTGTCACTCTTTACAATACCACCATACCACCCAAAGAATGCAACGCAGTGACAAACGACGTAAGCGATGCTCCAGAACAGCGCGCAATCAAAGTCCCAAACCTAAAGGTCGCCATCCACCTTGACTACCCGGATCAACAAGTATCTATTGGCGGGTCTCTGTCTGACAAAGGCAAATCAGCTATATGCGCACTCTTGCAAAATAACTTAGATATTTTTGCATGGGAGCCAAAGCACATGACAGGAGTGCCACGTTCTATCACGGAACACAAGCTACAAATCCGACAAGGATATCCTCCAATACGACAGAAAAAGCGCGGACAAGCCCCAGACCGCGCAAAAGCCATCCTGGAAGAAGTACACAAACTAGTAAACGCAGGCATCATGCGGGAAGTGTACTACCATGACTGGCTCTCTAACCCAGTAATGGTAAAGAAGAGCGATGGCAGTTTGAGAATGTGCGTAGACTTCACAGACCTCAATAAAGCATGTCCACAGGACTGTTACCCGCTACCGGAGATAGACTGGAAGATCGAATCTCTGTGTGGATATCCCTTCAAATGCTTCCTGGACGCATACAAGGGATACCACCAAATTCAAATGGCGGAGGAAGATGAAGAAAAAACGGCCTTCCACACAAGTCAAGAGGTCTATTGCTATACAAAGATGCCCTTTGGCCTAAAGAACGCAGGAGCAACATACCAACGATTGGTAGACCCTGCGTTCGAGAAACAAGTAGGCCGCAACTTGGAAGTATACGTTGATGACCTCGTCATCAAAAGCCATACTGAGGAAGAACTAGTGCGCGACATGGAGGAAACGTTCAAAACACTGAGGAGAATCAACATGAAATTGAATCCCAAGAAGTGTACATTTGGAGCTACAGAAGGCATGTTTCTCGGGTATCTAATAGAACCCGATGGGATCAAGCCTTGCCCAGAAAAGACCCAAGCAGTCATTGACCTCCCCTCACCGCGCACACTAAAGGAGGTCCAGTCCCTAAATGGCAAACTAGCCGGACTGAACCGATTCTTATCTAAATCAGCGGACAAGTCACTTCCCTTATTCAAAACACTCAAGAAGTGTACAAAAAAGGGAGACTTCAGGTGGACCGCGGAAGCAGAAGAAGCCTTCCAACAGCTCAAACAACACATAGCAGCCCTACCAAAGCTTGTCGCGCCCCGACCAGGGGAAGAGCTGATCATGTACCTATCTGCGACTCAGGGAGCAGTCAGCGCAGTACTACTGACTGACAGGAACTCTGTCCAAACACCCATCTATTTTGTTAGCAAGGCGCTCAAGAAGACGGAGATTAACTACACTGCAATGGAAAAGTTGGTCCTAGCTTTAGTATTTGCAGCAAAAAGACTGCGCAGGTATTTCCAGGCGCACCCAGTAGTTGTTATCACAGACCAACCCATCAAACAAGTTATCTCGAAACCCGACGCATCGGGACGCCTACAAAAATGGAGCATTTTACTGGGTGAGCATAACATATCATACAGACCGCGCACTGCAATTAAAGGGCAGATATTGGCCGACTTCATCATCGAGAAGCCAGATACTGACACTACACCTACGACAAGCAAGGGGGAACCTCAAGAACCATGGATCCTATTCACTGATGGATCCTCATGCGTAGATGGATCAGGAGGTGGCCTTATTCTCACTAACCCAGAAGGAGCTGAATTCACATATGCTCTGCGCTTTGAATTCACAGCCACGAACAACGAGGCAGAATACGAAGCACTCCTGGCTGGGTTACGCATCGCAATTCGAATGGGTGCACGCAACTTAGAAGCAAACGTCGATTCACGGCTAGTTGCTAACCACGTGTTAGGCGAGTATGTAGCAAAGGAGGAACACATGATCCAATACCTCAAAAAAACCAAATCTCTGATCCAGAACTTCGATAGGTTTACCATCAAGCAGGTTCCCAGGGGTGAAAACAGGAAAGCAGATGCGCTGAGCAAGATTGCATCCACCAGTTTCGCACATTTATCGAAACAAGTATTGGTGGAAACCTTGAAAAATAAGTCAATCGAAGAGATGGAAATATCCACAGTGATAGAAGAAGAAGGCCCTACGTGGATGACACCAATCATTGACTTCATTAGTAAGGGCATACTCCCCCAAGAACAGAAGGAAGCTAGAAGAATCCGGCGCACAGTGCAGCGATTCGAGCTTAGAGATAACGTCTTATATAGACGCTCATTCCTACAACCATGGCTCAGGTGCGTTGGACCTCTCCAGGCAGACTATGTACTTCGTGAGATCCACGCAGGTTCATGCAGCATGCACTCAGGACCACGGTCCATTGTAGCGCGCGCACTAAGGTCTGGATACTATTGGCCAACTATGCACCGTGACGCGCGAGACTTGGTACGGAACTGCAGTGATTGCCAAGTTCACAGACCCATTCCGCGCCGACCACAGCATGAACTAACGCCTATTACATCGCCATGGCCATTCCACAAATGGGGTATCGACATCGCTGGACCTTTCCCTATTACCGCAGGTGGATTGAAATTCCTTATTGTGGCAATAGACTACTTTACTATGTGGATCGAAGCAAAGGCAGTAGCGACCATAACAGGTAACCAGATAAAACGATTCGTGTGGGACAACATAGTATGTCGCTTTGGATTACCTGGTGAAATTATCTCAGATAACGGAAAACAATTCCGTGATAACCCGTTCAAAGATTGGTGCGAACAGCTGAACATCACGCAACACTTTGCGTCAGTAACTCATCCACAAACTAATGGTCTGGTTGAACGCGCAAATAGAAGCCTAGGCGAAGGAATCAAAGCGCGCCTGGACAGACACAAAGGAAGATGGGTAGAAGAACTATCACATGTTCTCTGGGCGCACCGAACAACCATCAAGGTTAGTAACGGGGACACTCCCTTCTCTTTGGTCTATGGGACAGAAGCTGTAATACCAGCTGAAATTGGAATGCCAACCATCCGCACTGCGGAAGTTAATGTGGCAACCAATGATGATGAGCGGCGCATAGACTTAGATCTATTGGAAGAGCGACGTGAACGCGCAGCAATACGCGAAGAGAAAGCCAAGTCAAGAATGAAAGGATACTATGATGCCAAAGTACGCAGCACGTCATTCAGACCAGGTGACTTCGTATACCGCGAAAACGACTCAAGCCGCGCAGAAGACACCGGTAAGCTAGGACCAAAGTGGGAAGGACCTTACGAGGTCATAGAAGCACTTGGCAATGGAGCGTACAAGCTACGCGACAAGGACGGACATGAGCTACAGCGAACGTGGAACGTCCGTAACCTGAAGCGGTGCTATCTTTAAAGCAGGCTACGGCCCAACATGGACACTCACGCACTTTAGAAAGTGCCCCAATAAAGATCCATGTAATTTTATTTTTTAAGTATTATCTAGATAAGTATTCTCTTTTAAAACTTGCAAGTATTAATAAAACGTTATGGTTTCTAGCTAACTCCATAACACATTTAACTCTATTGTTTGCATCTTTCATTATCGTGTTTCAATATTGTTATAATTTTGCCTACATGGCGTGCATGCACACACTAAGACCCACGATGGCAGAAAGGATGAGTAAACCTAATAAACAACTCGTTGAGTAAGAGGGTTGCAAACCCATCAACTTTGGATCACGAATCCTTGTTAAACACCTTGCGCACAAGACGTTGGCGCAAGTTCCTTACGCAACCCATGATGGATGCGCACTAGGGCACACTGTGCGCGTTTAACAACTCAGGAAATCAAGACTCTTGAATCCCTAAAGTACAATACGATAAGTAAACTTACAAAAATACATAGACAACTATGACTCTCTCCTCTTCATTAAGTTGGAAAAATTTAATACACGACTACGGTCCTTATTTAAGAAAATTCATACATAATGATAATTTTTCTTTTCTAAGCATGCTTAGGTAATTAAAGATATCTTCACGCAAAGATACATACGAACTACGAGTTCAAAAGCATAAGTATTTGGAAGTTGTAAAAACACTAAGTACAAAAGCAAAATTTTTATATATAGAAATACGTTTCTACAAAAGGCTTGTACAAAAAAGCTAAATGCTATATGTACGCCTTAGCTGGCTAGAGCCCCCACTCATAGCCGCTTCCTTCGCATCCTCGAGCCGCTTTAACAACCCTGCATCATCAAGGGAAACAGTGGCCACGGAAACAGGCACCCTATCGGATCTAGGCTGATGCGCAGCGCCTATGCCGCATAGAATGGCCTTCCCTTTCACGCCTTTCTTTCTTGCGACCCTGGAAGCATGAGCATTTAGCGACCTTTGCAAAGAAATCTCTTTCTCAATACGGAAAGGATTCAGAATGTCACGAGGCTGAGCAAAAATGGGTACCTTCAACTGCGCTACATCAGGCTTCAAGTAGAAGTCCACTTGCTGATCCGCACCATCCTGCAGATGCCTGGGAAGGGTGAGCCCCGCCATGATCACGCTGATAGGCTGATCCTGATCACGCTCCAAACGAGCGATATGCGGAAGCTCAAGCTTTTTTAAATCTTCCATAGCAGCAACAAGCTCAGCTCGGGCATCCGCCTTGTACCCAGGGACCTCCGCAAGCGGCACGGTCAACAATTTGGCCTCAGCAAGTTTGTCTGCGGCCAAGGTCTCACCATGTGCAATAGCGCATTCCACAACCTTGCCAAAGGACGTGGTCACCTCGGGATGCTCCAGCGTACACATGGCGGCCAGGCGAAGACCATGACTGATCAACCACCTACGAAATAACACAAGTGTTAATAAGAGTCTCAAATATACACAAGTTATAAAGAGATAGAAGCGGCATGTACCTGCGCTCAGCTACGGACTGAACCATATGAGGGTATAGCTCCTCATCATATTCGATGCTGAGCTTGCGGAGCTTCTCTTCTTGCATCTTCAGCGCAAGCTCCACTCGGCTACGGAACTCTTCAATATTGGCAAAGTGCTTGCTCCTATTCTGTTGCAAGTACTTCAGCGCCCATAAAGAATTTCGCTTCTGAAGGTCCGCCGCAGCACGCTCCTGCTCCAGCTCAGCCATCACCAACATCTTCCCCTCCCCCAACCTTTGCGCAGACGCTTCTGCGCGCTCCAGTTTAGCCTTGGAGCTCAGCTGCTCAGCTTTAGAGCTTGCTAACTCAGCCTGCACAGACGCTAGCTGCGCCTGCAGCCTGGAAACTTCCTCAGACTGGTGCATCCTGGCTTGCGCCACCAGCTCAGATTGGCGCACAGCAATGGAGGCCAGCTCCTCCATCGCAGAGTCAAATGGACTTAACTCCTCTCCCATATCCCTGGGAGAAGGCGCCTTATCCAAAGAGGAAGTCGCCTTGGGAGGCGCACTTCCATCTACAACGCCAGCGTCCTCCACAGGCTGTTCACTGCACAAAAGATCAAGACGCAAGGTTAGCGCACGAATAACAGTCAAGTATACGCAAAATCCTAAGAGATCGCTAAAAAATACTTACATGGGGGTAGGAGACGAGGACACGTCCTTCTCCATCTCAGCCGTGGACGTACCTCCACCAGACTTCTCAGCATCCACACTGAAGACACGAAGGAACAAAAGTTAGAATAAAGTATAACTTGACAAAAGTTCATAACTAATAACTACGACACTTACTCCATCTGCACTTCAGTAAAAGATGGGCTCTTCTCAACCTCAGTGCGCGGCCTCTTGGAAGAACTTTCACCACCACTACTAAGCGCCCTCTTGCGCGTCAGTTGGGAGGACTCCTCCACCTCACTGTCAGTCTCCTCTAAATGAATAAGCGTTTTGCTAGGAGGAGACTGCGCAGTGTCAGGACCCTGCTGCACAGGAGGAGCCACCTCTTGCAGCGGCTCAGCTACCACCACATTAGGGGAGCCCTCAGACTCTGGGATAACCAAGTCCACGACACGCCCTGCCGTTGCCTCCAGAATGGTCTGCTCACCATCCCCCAGAGGACGCACCCCCACTGCTACGGCACGCGGATTCTCCAAGTTAACAACCGCAAAAAGATCCATCTCTGCGCAATAAAGTAGACAAAGAAAAGCAAGTTACATAAAGTATGGAAAACGAAGAAACGCTTACATTAATAACGACAGAAGGAGCACCCACCCGTGCCATCCGCATTCAAGAATGTGGGAACCTCTGTCTCATGCTCGAAGAAGTTGCGACTGATGCCCATATGCACCAGGAACGCTTCCGGATACGGTTTGATGGGAATACGGTTCTCATCAATGAGCGCCGCATGATCGACGTTATACCACGTCTCCGGGGGGCGCTCATCCTTGGGCAGAGTGGCACGGGTGTAAAATGGAAAGTGGGAAGGAAAGACGGCGGCGTCAATCCAGAAGAATTTCTCCCTCCAGTCCTTGAGTTTATCCACCTTCTTCACATAGCATTGTAACTTACCTACGCGCTTCGCGAAAGTAACCCACCCATTTGACCACGTCGCGTGATAGAACGCGCGGAATAATTGGAGGGTCGGGTGAATCGCTAATAAGCGACAGTTCACCTCAAAATTGGCGATTTTCTCAGCACCAATACAGTGCAATTGGGAGATGTGGAGCTCGTAATAATTGAGTATATCACTCAAGAGCACGAAAATGGGTACGCGCTGATTCGCCCACTCGAAAAAGCGCGTATATAGCCCCACCTTCCCATCGGGGAAATTCGCAATGGTGTCATTTGGACCTGGCACCTCTGGGTGCAGATCATAAGGGATAAAATAATCCGAGGTGAACTGATTCAGTTCATCTTCGGTTATGTCAGAAGTAAAATCCTGAAGTTGCATAACCATTTTGTGTTTTCGAATGTGCGCACGCGCTATTACCTTCGGATTATTGTTCTTTGATAGCAGATTGGAAGATATAAAAATGGTGAAAATATGATTTTTACTGAGGATATCACAGTAAAGGGAGGCGGTAGCTTATATAGTTTTTCACCCACCACAGATGGTTGACACGTGTATCCCACTATCTCGAATCGTGTGGATGGGAGAGCTGACGGTACAGGGCAAGTGGATAACTTCTCCACTTCCCAAGGTACCCGAATTGCACCTTTTTTGGACTAGATACATCATACGTGCGTTGTTGGCGGTAAATTTTTGAAATCTTCCCGCGTACGCGTGGGGAATAATTTCGACACGTCTTTAGTCTAGCATCCGCAGGTTTTACCCTGCGCACACTAGACTGGGGGGACATGATGACGTATAGTCTACACCCGGGCCACGGACCCGATTAGTAAACAATACTAATATATAAGCCCACCACGTATGGGCCGCTACGGCAATTAATGGACTACCACTTATACGGTTTGGGCCTACAAGGCCCAAGCCCAAAGCTATTTTCGGATAGGATTATGAATATCTCCTAAATAAAGGGGATATACACCAAATATCCAAGGTCGGCGAGTACGCCGAGGAGTAGGGAACAAGAAACCTACTAGGGTTTCATGTGTATATAAAGGGCACCCATGCCCTCGGTAAAGGTACGACTTTATTCAAACCCTAACTCTTCACTAAACCCTAAATTTCGATTACTTACTCTCACGCCGGAGGATAATCGGGGGAGACAATCCCTCGATAAGCCTAACGGTGTTGGTTCTTTTTCTTAGTGCGCAGGTTCCACCCAGCATTAAGATCTAATTGGTACGAGAATAGAAGCCCTCACAAGGAACGCCCAACTTTTGTATCAACAGTGATGCACACCGTACAAACTCACAATGCACAAGGCTTCACGAAACCCTCCTAGGAGGGTCCTTATAAACTCCCCCATTATCTAAATTTCATTAGCCTTCAGTGCATGCTTTAATTTGAATACTCCGTACAGATTAGCTCATAAGTTACTGTATGCAAATCATGAAAGGGATAGGTTATAAAGACCCCTCATTTTTACAAGTAATGCCTCTCATGTTTTCTGATTTCTTTGAATTTTGATTTTTGATTTTTTTTTTCTTTTTTCAATAAATTTGTTTATATCATAAAACTGTGAAACGAAAAGTGCGGAATAAAAAATATAAAATTTAACAAATTAAAAGTATTAAACTGACAAAAAATACGAAGCACAAACTAATAAAAAACTGTGTTTTGTAAAAAGTACAAAATATTTGTACTTTTAGTGGGCTAAGAAGGATGCCAATAACATAAACCATCATGAAAATCTGTGTAATACTCATTGATGAAAGATGATTTACACAGTTTAAACTTTTATTCACAGGGGCAAGTTATTTGGATCTTTTTATAGTGAGGGTTTTCAATCATTGCAAATATTGTCAATTTATACAATGTGCATCACGAGTTATACGATTTGACAAAACTTTTTGATATGACAATATTAGGAGGGTTTATATAACACGACCATTGTTCACACTCTCTAATGCGTAAGTAGTGAAAAACACGGAGTGATATTACACACTTTGAGAATAAATTCTCACTGATATATCGCAAAAATCCACCTAATGTACAGAAACGTACAAATACCTGACATAACAATGACACAGCTTATTAAATCCCATAATCAGACAACTTTATGACTTGTTCATAAGATGTGGTAAAAGTGGATACAATAACATCTGTTTAGGTATCCAATGGAGTCCAGGTTCTCACATTGTAACACATGCCATCACTGTTATTAATGTTCTAGGTGGGAGATGGAGAAATTTAACAGAAAAAATTAAAGCAAATTGCCAAACTAGTCCAAAATCTAAGAGTAAATTGCAAAAATCGTGTTTCGTCTTTGTGGTTCATTAAGTGCAAAGATGGTACGTATTTTTTACTGTTACGTGCACTTTTGGTCTTTTATTTTAACCGGCGTTAAGTGAATTCCGTTAGCAGTTACACGTTAGCCCTTTTTAGCTAACGATCGCTGCAGCGCCCATCCTTTACACTAACGGTCGTTTATAATTTATTTATTTTTTTCGTCCGTTTTTTTTCGATTTTTTTTTAATTTTTTTTTCATCAAGTAATTTTTTTTCGAAAATGTTTTTTTATAAAAATGTTTTTTAATATAAAACGTTTTATATAAAAAAATATTATATATAAAACTTGTTTATATAAAAAGGGTTTTATATAAAAAAATTTATAAAATAATTTTTTATATAAAAAAAAGGTTTTTATAAAACTTTTTATATAAAACGTTTTTATATAAAAAAATTCACATGTGACGAAAAACGTATATATGTTCTAAAAAATTTTAAACGTTTTTTTTTAAAGTATATATGTTCTAAAAACGTACGAAAAACGTAAAAATTTTTATACGTTTTTATATATGTTATAAACATAGAAAATTTGAGTAAAATTTGAGTAAATTGCAAAAATATGTTCTAAGCGAAATTTTACGTTTATAACATATATGTTCTCAAATTTTAAGTTTTTATATATGTTCTAAACGTATAAAATTTTACGTTTTTATATATGTTCTCAAATTTTACGTTTTTTTAAAATTTGAGTAAATTGCAAAAATATGTTCTAACTGAAATTTTTTATACGTTTTAATATATGTTCTAAACGTATAAAATTTCAGTAAATTGCAAAAATATGTTCTAAACGAAATTTTACGTTAAGAAAAATATGTTCTAAATGAAATTTTTATATACGTGCTAAACGAAAAACATATATATGTTCTCAAATTTTATACGTTTAGAACATATATAAAAACGTAAAAAAACAATTTACGTTTTTCGTAGTTCGTACGTTTTTAGAACATATATACTTTTTTATAAAACGTATAAAAACGTTTTATATAAAAAAACATTTTATAAAAAAAACAAAAAGAAAAAAAAAAGGACGATTTTTTTTTTTAAATCGAAAAAAATTAAATTATAAACGGCCGTTAGTGTAAAGGATGGGCGCTACTACGATCGATAGCCAAAAGGGCTAACATGTAACTGCTAACGGAACTCACTTAACGCCGGTTAAAATGAAGGACCAAAAGTGCACGTAACAATAGAAAATACGTACCATCTTTGCATTTAATGAACCACAAGGACGAAACATGCAATTTGGCCATACCACAAGGACGATTTTTGCAATTTACTCAAAATCTAAACTGTAGTGCAAGATCTAGCTCAAAAGAAAATAAACTTTTCAAAATAAACGAGTGCTACTGGACGATCATACGACTCTATTAGATTTTTGACACGTGTCAATTTTTTTAATAATAAAGTACATTAGGTATAAGAGTTGTTGTAAGCTACTATTTTATGGTTAGCCATTTTACTTTTTGTGTGACTGACAGCTTATTAAATTTATTATGCGATCGGTAGATAGAAAGTACTTTTTTACTTTTTTTTTAGCTTCTTAACAGTTTTTTTATTTGATATTTTTATCATACCAGACTACGAGTAGCTTGTTTACAACCTAAAGTCAAACTTACTAAATCCTAGAAAGACTTCCTAGTTGCTACACAGTTACTTGATTTTCATGATTAGACCACCCGCAATAAGTGATTTTCAGCTCGTGGCGGTGCGGCCCGGCTCATGTTCACCATTGCAGGTGAATCATTGTTAGCTCGTGGTGGTGGAGTTTGGTCCGGACACTAAGATTTGTCCATTTTCTTTAAATGGTATGTGGATGTAATGATTGTGGCAATGTAAATTTGATGAGATATTTGTGACAAATGGCAATTTTCACGTTGTTAATTAATATTAAATGGTTATTTACTATTTTTAAGCTGAACATTTCTACGCGCATTTGCATGTTTCTGAGTATTTTTGGGAGCTGACCCGCATACTGTATCTTACAGTCACTGCATAAAAAGTATATTTTTGTCAGTAAGCATAAATTATTCTATTTCTGATAGTTACTGACAAGTTTCGTAATTAACTGAGAGCTTTCTCACATTTTTCTGAAAAGCAACCGCACACGCGTACCGACAGCACAGTACACATGGTAGCAGTCAAATACATATATTTTTGAGTCAGTAATAATATTTTATTACATTTCTGACAAAAACGTGGATAAAAACTTTATTTTACGTATACGTGTCCAAAAAGGTCAAACCGGGACTTTACGGTCACGTTTAAGCTCAAACCGACACACGATACACCAACGAGAGGTAAAAATATTTTCCCTCCCCCTATTACTTGTCCATATCCGGCCCCAAGTATTACTCCCCTATAAGGTGTCAAAATTCTTCCACTAACTTGTATTTAATCTTATATATATTACATACTTACTCTAAATATAACACAAACAAACTAGCTTATCCATATTACACTCACCCAACTTCCTAGATCATTTTCTTCATGCAAAACTCACGGCTCAAACTAAATTCCTAAGATCCATCACTTTTCTTTGAAGTTCAAGTAAATTAGAGTGTATATTCAAGAGTTTCGGGTTAATTAGAACGTGGTTTGGGTAAATTTGGTGAAGTTTGGGTTGTTCTTGGTCCTTTCTACTCCACGTTAATACTAAACCATTGTAAGGAATCATCACAACTTTTCTAATCTTGTTAAATTCATGTACATTTGATGTCTAATGATGTTAAAAATTATTAAATGTGTATGTTTTGTTAAAAATGGAAAAAGCTAGGGCTTGTTATATGGTACATAGTGCTCGACCTAGATAAAGTTTTTGAACAAATTAGATTATTTCTTTCTTGTGTGGTAAATCTTGATGTATATAGTGCTAGTTTGATGATACAAATATGATTAATGTTAATTACGCGAGATTAAGGCAATATATACACTTGTTGGGTCCTTCAGTACCCAAGAGTCGTTAAAACAAGATTTGAATACAAATTAAGGTAAGTGTAAATTAAACCGAAAATATTCCAAGTCACTGAGTGAACAGTCACTCAGTGAGTTACCTTCAAGATGCTCAGGACGAGTCTAAGAAGAAAGATTCACCACACAGTGAGGCGGTACTCACTGAAGTGTTACTTGAGACGAAGAAGAAGGTAATGGATCAGTGAGCTTTAGACAAGAGCTCACTGAACCCAGTCTCTTCAACAACAACAACTGAAGATTGAAGACAAATGCCTGAAGAACCTAAAGCCTGAATAAAAGGCGGGAAAAGTGGGAAGGTTTTAAGAAGATAAGAACAAGTCTTATCGAGGTCAGACAAACCATCCCTCAAGTGGCCAAAAGTCTAAGAAGTGTAAGGTCAGACACTCGAAGACTTATTGGCGCAATCCTATTGGTTCTTGGAAATGAAAACTACTGTTGTAGTTGTCAGACACGCTTCCTATTTGTTTATCTAGTTTTAATCTTCAATACTCTTGATCTGTTTGTCTATAAATAGCAAATATATAGAGAAAAGTGGGTAAGGTATTCTTGTGCAATTAAAGCTTAGACTTTCACAAATACCCATTTTCTTCTACAAAGAGTAACGTATCTCTGAGATAGCTCAGTGGGTCGAATTGTTACCACTTAAGCATAGCTTGAGTTTAGATAGGAGACACCATACCTTGTCTATTCAATCCCAAGTGTTTGTTCCGCAAAACACTTGGGTAATAGATTCTTTGATTCATTTCTAATAAGAATTTAAACGTTGAAAATACTGTGTGTTTTTATATTAACGTTTCATTAACTGTTAGAATTAATCATTACATTGTATTAGTCATAAACACAAATAAATTAACTTTCTAGTTAACTCTAAGCGTGTTAAGGGAACAACAACACTTTTGTGGACATATATATGAATCGGCTAGAAATAAATTACAAAACTATTGGGGTTTTAAAAAACATAAAATTTTGGCTCAAGTGGTGAAATGGTGGAATTAATGCTTAAAAGTTTATTTTGAATAGCTTATTGAATAAGCCATAACTAATTAAGTTTAGCTTATAAAAAATGTGATAATGGGTCGTATATTGTTATATGGGTTGAACATAATTAAATTTGGTCATGTTTGACTTTTTGACTTAATAGCTTATTTATAAGAGCGTAATTGAAATAATTAAAATTTGTTACGTAATTAATATTACTAATTTAGAATAATGGGCTAAAAATATATTTTGGGCTAAAAAGGTTATGCGTGGACTGTTGGGCCGAGCCCAACATGAAAATGACCACTTTTGACTTTTTGACTAAACGGATTAACGAACGTGTTAAATGATTTTTAGAAACGCGACGATATATATATAATTTAACTAAAAAGGGCCTTGGACTAAAATTTATAATTTTGAACTTATGGGCTTTCGGTGGCAGTTGGGCCAATCCCAACCCAACTCGTCACAGTTGACTTCTTTTGACCAAATGTGGTGACAAATGTGTTAAAATTATTTTTAGCAAACTAACGATATATATGTCGTAAATTAAAAAGGCTAAATGGTTTTGGACTAAATATGAACTATTGGGCTAATTTAATAAATTTCGGCCCAATGAGTATGTTGGATGACAAAAATGACTTTTGAAATATTTTTCGACTCACTATGAATATTATTACTTAACGATACGATATATATATAACTAAAACTAGTTTGGACTTGTTTTGAGACGCGTTAGTCTCCTAAAGGGTGAAAAATGAAATTTTGACCAAATCCTTATAAATGTTGACTTTTGAAAGCATATTGACTAAATATTGACTTTGTATCGAAATCTATTATTAATAATTAAACGTGACGATAACGATAATTATAACGATAAAAATACTTACAATGACCAATATATATTACGAACCAATTTTGCACATATAGTTAACAACGCGAATTATTTGAGAAATTGCAACACATGAGAAAAATGGAAACGATTGAATAAACGAATGGGTCATGCCCAAATTTTCTAAAATTCCAACACTTAGAGTATTTTTGATAAAAATACTTAACTTGTCTAAGTTTCTCTAAATACTTAACACTTTTTCTAAATTTCTTATAATCAAAATTATATTATAAATAATAAATAATATTTATAATATAATATTCCTCCACAAACACTAGTATTTTATTTATTTCTCAAAACCTATTTAATTAATTATAACATTAATTAATTAAATACATAATTATTCAACTTAACCTAATATATATATATATATATATATATATATATATATATATATATATATATATATTACTTGTGAAATTTAACGATGAATACTAGTACGGGTGTTCCGTCACACGTGTTCCCACCGTACACTTTTACCATGAGCCACCACCAAGAGTTTCATACGATAAATCATTTTGAAATATACTTTACCACACAGCAAGCAAGAAATACACGAGCACTGTTCACGAGTAAACTTTTAAAATAAAGTAAAGATAAGACACGAATATTTCGCTAAGACTTATCGTACTGATTTAGGTTGTGTGTCGGAGCGGTTGCACTATTTTGTTGATTAGCAGATTGCTGTTGTTTTTAAGGTGAGTTTCTAGCCCCATATTTTTATACGATTTGATTTATAAGCTTGGGTGAGAAACATGCAAAACTGTTTTCATGGACAAAAAATAGATTTTGTTTTTATACACACTTGTATGCAGAAACCTAAGTTTAGCTGAATCCCATTGCGCCCACTATCATCAACCGTCAATTCCTTTCTAGGAAACCGTGTGTTATAAATAGATCTATTGGGGATGATACCCCCGTTCGGTTGGCTCGGCATAGTCAATGCGAACGTATACCATATGAATTTAGGCCGAGTGTCTGGGGATTAACACTCGCGGGCACCCCTTTCTAGCTAATGCCAGCTTGGCATGCTGCGATGTCTAGTTCGGTTAGATGAGGCTTAGTGTTTGCATAGCGGGATAGTGTGTTATTACTGAATTGTTTGCTGAATATTGCTATGGTCCATATGTGTTATTTACTTTAAACCTATGACCTCACCAGTGTTAGCTGACTTTTAGCATATTTTTCTCAGGAAACTGAGGTGTGTTTACTGAAGGCAGGGCATGGCGATGGTCATAATAATTGTTGGAAATGTTTTTAGTATTGCGTTAACTCTGAAATTTGGACCGCTTTGTTTAATGGGCTACATTTTTATTTGAAATGAATTTTATGTAAGACAACATGACTTTTAACATGTAATGTATTTTAAAACGGATTTTCAATCCGTTCTCTATATCTTGTGTTGTGATTATCGATTTAGTAGCACCCAAAGTGTATGCTTCCCCAATATTATGATTTTGGGGGTGTTACAGATTGGTATTCAGAGCCTAGGTTATAGAGAACTAGGTTTATAAAAACCTTAAACTATAACCAATTTATGAAAAACTTTTCCTTATGACCGCCAGATGCCTGCCAGTTTAGCTTGCTATGATTTGAGCATTATTTGCTCTATTTGATTAAGTGTTATGATATGCTATTTGAGTATTTTATTAAGCATATATGATATAAGTATTTTCTATATACTTACACGTGTCGCACCATATTTGTCACAGACTATGTCTCTCCCTTTCGGTACACATGACGAGGTAGTTGCTGCTGGACACACTTCTCCGATGCGACAGCCAATTCCATTTACGGATGACCCGTTGATGGAGGTTGTCCGAGCCGCTGCTCAGCCACCCATTCCAGCTCAGCATGTACACACCACTACAGTGTCTACCTCACCATATTTACCCAGATACACCACAGCACACCGCTCATCCCAGCCCAGCTATACACTTTCACCCAGCATGTTCAGGATACCCCACCTATCAGCCGACGCATTGCTCGTATATCGGTATATTCTGGGCACTGTCTGCGACTCTCAGATTTTCCAGTTTTATCACCTAGGAGGAGGACCAGATCGGACTACATGGGTACCCCTACTGCATCACCATCTCAGTCACCCATATCATCTCCAGACCATTCCCCACCTAGCCAGAGACTTAGGAGATCGGTTGAGATTTACTCAGAGGAGGATGAGGATCCAGTGGAGGATCCAGAGCAGGTTCAGGATGAGCCTACTCCAGCTGTGACAGCCCCTACTGAGCACACTCTTATTTGTGCAGATGATGACAGGGACAGAGATGCACTTATGGATCTGGATCAGGTTATGATGCCGCGGGATGGTAAGGGCATCATGGAGGATGTTCAGGGTATATTTGAGGTTGGACAGAGTTCCAGGGATGCCCAGATTCAGGTTGTGAGTGACAGTCAGTGGATGGATATTGCTTGTGATGTCAGCACGGGTGTACTTGCAGCTAGCCCAGAGTACACACCGTCATCTCCTTCGTTCATACCTCCATCTCCGATGCCTACTCCACTTCCATCACCAGTGGTTTCTCCACTTGCAGAGCAAGAGGTGTTGATCGTACTCAGTGGCAGAGGATTATAACTGCAAAGTACACTATTGGAGCATTGATGAGAGAGAATCAGTTGTTAAGAGATCGTATAGGCCAGTTGGAGACTACCATTGGAGGAATGACTTTAGCTTTTGAGCAGTTACACCTAGATAGTGACCGAGCCTAGAGTAGTTGTAGTTGATGATGTATTCATTAGGATGACTAGCATTTCTTTAGTATTCCAGAACTAACTTTTAACCATGCTTGTAATTTTGTAAACCTTATCCTTTTGAAATATATATAACAAGTTTGGTTTTTCTATCCGATTATTTATTTTTACTCTGTGGTTGACTTTATTCTTGCATTCTGTTTGCACTATCCATATATTCATATGATTCTTTCCTTCCATGAACAAGATCTCATTTATCGCCATCTCTTTGTGATGCAGATAAATGGCACCCAAACGAAAGTCAACCAGAGTCACACGAGGACAAACCGCCAACATACCCACCCCAACAAGGTCAGTAAGGGGAAGGACTGCTGAGAATGTTGCCCCGACAAGAGCCGCACATGGCCAAGTTGCTGAGAACGCCACCCCAACCAGGGCCGCGGCAAATACACCAGTGGTGAATCAAGCAACTCTGGATCAGCTTGTCGCTGATCGCGTGGCCGCCACTCTCGCAGCTACAAACAATTCGACCACCAACACCGAAACATCTAGGCCAGTGACCAACAACCATGGTTGTACTTACTCTGAATTCCGAAAGATCATGGTTGGAGGATTTGGAGGAACAGAGGGAGCCGTTGGCCTGACTAGATGGATTGAGAAGCTAGAAACCGTGTTTCGCATCAGTGGTTGTAACGATGACGACAGGGTCAAGTATGCATCTTTCACTTTCATGGATGCCGCTTTGACCTGGTGGAACAACTACATGAAATCTGCTAACATGGATGTTGCTTATGCCATGCCGTGGAAAGACTTTAAGGAATTAGTGATTAGAAAATATTGCCCACGAAATGAGGTCAAGAAGTTGGAGATAGAGTTTTGGAATTTGAAGGTGCAAAACAACAATATGACTGCTTACAACCAGAGATTTCAGGAGTTGGCTTTGCTATGTCCCGAAATGGTTCAGACTGAGGCAAGATTGATTGAGAGGTATATCGGTGGTTTATCGAAGTCCATAAGAGGTGATGTGACTACCTCGAGAGCTGTAGATCTTCATGAGACCATAGAGATAGCAAACAAGTTGATGGATCAGGAACTGGAGGATGTTCCAGAAAAGAGTACTGACCACAAAAGAAAGTGGGAGGATTACTCAAAGGGTAGTAACAGCGGCTCTCAGAACAAAAAGCAGAATGTAGCCAAAGCTTATGCAGCTGGTTCAGGTGATAAGAAGGGATATGACAAGAACGCACCTTTTTGTAACCGCTGCAAGCTACATCACAAGGGACAGTGCACAGTGAAATGTCACAACTGCCAGAGAATAGGACACTTGGCAAAGAACTGTAGGGCAAGACCCCTAGCCACCGCTCAAGCAGCACCACCCCACAACCGTAGGGCGTAAGTCACCTGCTTTGGGTGCGGTGAAAAGGGTCATTACCGGAATGAGTGCAACAAGCCCCGAAACCAAGAAAATGGTGGTGGACCAGGCAACCAAGTAGCAGTGGTCAACAATGGAAATTAGGGCAATGGAGGAGGAGCCCGTGGAAGAGTTTATGATGTGGGCAGAAGGGAAGCCCAGGACGACCCGAACGTGGTGACGGGTACGTTTCTTTTAAATAATCGTTATGCTTCAGTACTATTCGATACGGGAGCAGATAGAAGTTTTGTGTCGACTGCTTTTAGTCCTTTAATTGATATAGCCCCAACCACCTTAGATAATGTCTTCGACGTAGAATTAGTAAACGGAAACCTAGAAAGAGTAGGTACCATTATAAGGGGTTGCACTCTAAACTTATTAAACCGCCCATTCAACATTGACCTTATGCCAGTAGAGTTGGGTAGTTTTGACGTCATCATAGGGATGGATTGGCTATCGAAATATCATGCCGTCATCGTCTGTGATGAAAAGATCGTCAGAGTACCCTATGGGAACGAAGTTCTGATAATTGAAGGAGATCGGAGTGATCGTGCGCGTTCGTCGAGATTGAGCATCATCTCGTGTACGAATGTGCAGAAGTACATCGAGAAAGGATGCCACCTCTTTCTAGCTCATGTTACTAAAAAGAAGGAAAAGGAGCCCGGAGAGAAAAGGTTGGAAGATGTGCCAATCGTAAGGGATTTCCCGGAAGTTTTTCCAGAAGACCTACCTGGACTCCCACCGGCCAGACAAATCGAATTTCAAATCGATTTGGTGCCAGGAGTCGCGCCTGTAGCGCGAGAACCCTATCGGTTAGCACCTACGGAGTTACAGGAGTTGTCTGATCAGTTAGCTGAACTATCCGGAAAAGGTTTTATCAGACCGAGTTCTTCGCCTTGGGGAGCTCCTGTCTTGTTTGTTAAGAAGAAGGATGGATCCTTCAGAATGTGTATTGACTATCGGGAGCTGAATAAGCTAACCATTAAGAATAGGTACCCACTCCCGAGAATTGACGATTTATTTGATCAGTTGCAAGGTTCATCGGTTTATTCGAAGATAGACCTGAGATCAGGTTATCACCAGCTTCGAGTCAGGGAAGAGGACATCCCGAAGACCGCATTCCGAACCTGATATGGCCATTACGAATTTCAAGTTATGCCATTCGGCTTGACAAATGCACCAGCTGTATTCATGGACCTCATGAATCGAGTGTGTAAGCCGTATTTGGATAAATTCGTAATAGTATTCATTGATGATATCCTAATATATTCCAAAAATGAGAAAGAGCATGAGGAACATCTCAAGCAAATTCTGGAATTATTGAAAAAGGAGGAGTTATATGCCAAGTTTTCGAAGTGTGAATTCTGGATATCGACTGTTCAGTTTCTGGGTCACGTGATAGATAGACAGGGCATTCACGTGGATCCCGCTAAGATTGAGGCAATAAAGGATTGGGCAACGCCCACAACGCCAACTGAAATACGACAATGTTTAGGACTTGCCGGTTATTACCGAAGGTTTATTGAAGGTGTTTCTAAGATAGCTAAGCCGTTGACAAAACTGACACAAAAGAATGTGAAATACGACTGGGGAGATAAGGAGGAAGAAGCTTTTCAACTCCTTAAGGAAAGATTGTGTAGTGCACCTATTTTGGCCTTACCCGAGGGTAGTGAAGATTTCGTTGTGTATTGTGACACTTCACACAAAGGTTTGGGAGCTGTGCTGATGCAGAGAGAGAAGGTGATAGCATACGCTTCTCGACAGCTGAAAACCCATGAGAAAAACTTCACAACCCATGACATAGAGTTAGGATCAGTCGTGTTTGCGCTGAGAATTTGGAGGCACTATCTTTATGATACTAAGTGCGTGGTGTATACCGACCACAAGAGTCTACAGCATATCTTGAACCAAAAGGAGCTGAACATGAGACAGCACCGATGGTTAGAATTGCTTAGCGACTATGATTGTGAGATCCGTTACCACCCAGGCAAGGCAGATGTAGTTGCCGACGCTGTAATAACCCGTAATTTTCAAGTCATTAATTTCCTATAAACACGAAGTAATTAATTATGAAGTTTTATCCAAGCCATTTTATTCATTTTCGCATTTAAAGTTTTCCTCTGTTTAAACTAAGAAACAACAAATGATATTGTCAAACGAATAATGTGGCCAAAACTCACGTTCCATTTTTATTAGAACCGCACGCGTTCCGACACCGTGATAGTATGGCATAGGTCTAATAATTTATGAAGACTTAGAAAAATATTTATGAACCCGGGGATAAGCTCAAATGATATTTAACGACTATAAAAATACCAACGTTGGAACTAGGTAACCGACTAGGACAAAACCGGACCAAACACTATTTAGCGGGACTCGGATATTTAGTTACTCACTTTACCTTTAAAATACTACACAACTTTACATTTAAAATACACCATACTATACCCAAATTTTATACATACATATACTTAAATAAAACCCACTCCTAAATAAATAAAACCCTACAACCCTACACCCACTAACTCACTACTTTAACTACTACCCTCTCCCTTTCTTGTTTTTGTCGCCATATCTTCTTCCCCAAAAGAAAGCTGAGTCGATCCATCCCCATCATCACACACACAATTAATGAGAGTTGACCCTAAAAACTATTATCTCCTCACCTTCACGGATTTGCTTATGGTTTAGAAACCCATATAAGGATTACACACCGATTAGGAATGGTTATTTCTCCCACAAACCGAAATTCGGAATGGAGTCTAACTCCATAAAACCCCATGAATCCATCCTCCATTAATAAGCTTTGACCGCAGGGGTTTGTCCTCTTTCTTCATTCACGAGATTACTTAAGAGATAGAGCCATAAGTATAGAGACCTTACTCCAATTAGGGATGGTTGAGTTTCCCACAATCCGAAATCAAAATGGAGCCTAATTCCATGAAACTCCATAAATCCGCTCCTCCTGGGGACGAATCGAATCACACCTATCTTCAAAAACACTCAAAAGATTCAAAAGGTGGTTCGAATAGGAGGTTGTGGAAAAGGGTTTTGGAGCTTTTGGATTCGGATTTGGAGGATTTGATTAGTGTTCGAATGCCCATAACTTTATCAGGTTAATCATAAACTCTTGTTGTGTTAATATCCCTTTTCGAATCAACAGTTAGATAGTAGGTCGAATGTAAGATTATTTAGGATTAATGAAATTGTGTTGGTTAATGTCGAATTAAACTATTTAGGAACTTTTGATTTAGAAAATTGATAAAAAGATAGTGATTACGTTAAAAATGGGTCGAATATGGGATTTGACTTTTAAGAGTCATGGGTCGATTACTAGTAATATTAGTAATATGGTAGAGAAATATGAAGGTCTTGGAATGATAAGATTGAGTAGACAAATTTAGTAGCAATAGCAGTTAGGATATTAGTTGTGACTGTCGAACGATTTTATTAGTGATAATGAGGACCCATTCGAACCTTAGTGACTCAACTATGGCAGTGAAAGGTTAGAAGGAAAAGTAGTAAGATTGGGAATGAGTAGTAGAGTTGGGTGCTAAGTCGTACTAGTGAACCCAAGAGCAAGCTTTTGGCGACCCCAAACGAGCCACAAGTCTTGTGTTGTTTACCACCTAGGAAGTCAAAACCCTCGAGTCGAATAGCACAAGAGGTGGGATTTCAAAGAAAGGCTAAGATGGACCTCAACTAGCTCTAGAACACTTAGCAAAAGCTCCATTTGGAGTTGCCAAAGTAGTACTTGGCACAGTACACTTATTCTCACCAAATGAAAATACCAGGCAACCATAAACCACAACCCAAGCTCATCTAGGAGTGTATAATAGAATGACAAAGGTTAGGCTTGAACGAGCCCATCAATTCCCCCACAAGCTGTCTATTTCAACAACATAGAAAAGCCCATCTAGGAGCCCACTACCATTCGACACACCCTGTAAACCACAGCTCAATTAATAATTTGGAACATTTAAATTGTTAAGTTATTGTTGGGATTAAATGAAAAACAGGTAAACCATTTCGAATAAAAACAACGCCACTTATTATGTCGCATATTAGTTATTGAAATTATGACTAAACGACTAAACGAAATAATAAAAACCATTATACGTCAACAGTATTTACGCCGTAAAGTAAATGGTTAACACAAGCAACAATAACATAAGTGTTTTAAAAACTTTTAAACTTAATTACGTTCATCGAGTCTTAAATCAGAACTGCAACTAAATTATGCCATACTAATCTAGGTCACGCGTCGGAACTACTATCCACTATTTGACTCTATTGCATTTCAGATTACTGCTACACCAAGGTGAGTTCGTAGTCCCACATTTTTACTATGTTTTCAAATCCCGTGGGGAGATACATGCTATAAATCTGAACACAAGTATTTTTCTGTATGCTTCCCTGATTGATATTGCTAAGTATTATTGCCTAAGTTACCACCCTGCCAAAAAGTCCCTTATATCATGAACCAATAATCACTTGCGAGTGAACGCAAATTTTGTGAATAGATCTATTGGAAGTTACGACCCATTTGTACTAGCCGGATAGATAACTATAGTGTTAGCCGGATTCATAAACAAATGCACTTTATTCGAATTATGAGTATGGCAAAACTCCTACGACAAGGGCATTTATCACCCACATCATTGCTATGATTGGGATATTTATTACCACTATTATTACCCCTACATGTTAAGGTTTGCGTGTCATGAGGCTTAGGGCAATATTTGTTTATCTATATGTTACCCCGCAATATCATTGTTTCCACTACTATTTGACTTGTGTTCAAACTATTTCAAACTATTACAAATTAAACACTATGGATTCACTCAACCTTTGTGTTGACGTTTTAAGCATGTTTTATCTCAGGTAACTAAGGAAATCTCAAGCACGGAGTTGGCATGGGCATTGGAAATCTACCCCTTTTTATTACAAATAATTATATCATTCTTTTCAAACTCATCATCACTTTTGTGAAAAACTATCCTTTTGGCAACTAATGTGTAATCTCTGAATATTGAGTTTTCATTGAATGATATAAATGCAACTTTTAACGATTATCTATGCTTACGACTGTGATCAAATTGGTAATACCCCGTTTAAGTCTTCCGCTGCTTCATTACGATTTTTGGGGTGTTACAGATTGGCATCAGAGCCTAGGTTATAGAGAACCAATTGATTTTTAAAACATTGGACTATAACCGCAATTTCTAAAAGGACCATTTTTTAAACTCTACCACCCTATGCCCTCCGTGCCAACACTTACGAACTTTTGCATTGAGATTTGCTTGGCAGATTATGCAAAACGAATGAATATTAACACTTTATTAACACATGCATTGAGATTTGCTTGGCAGATTATGCATAACAAATTAGTTTTATCACCTACGAATGTTATTATGGCTAATGCATATGTATATTATTAATGACTTACACTTATTATTATTGGGATATTACAGTACCATGTCTCCCCCGATCCCCGTCATCATTCTGTCTGATGTTGAGACCGAAGTGACACCAGTACCATCAGCTACTCCATCCACTACTGTTATCATTTTGTCTGACGCTGACACCAATACCACCTTACCCGTTTCACCAGTTATCCCATCTGTTGTTCCATCTGGGAACGCATCTGGAGAGACAGAGCCTTTTGAGGAGGGTGAAGTCGCCTCGACACCGGTTATCTCACCCACTATGCCCCTTTCATCTTCTCTCGCTTTTGGTCCTTTGACTCTTGACCAGTACTATGAGTCACAGCAGTTCCTAGCCGCTGATGATTGTCCTTCACCACCCCCACCCCGAGCTTTGACCCCTCACCATTCCTCTAGGTCAGAGGCGGATGACGAGTCGTCTGACTCCGACTCTTCTGACTTAGCTGAGCTTTGACCCCTCACCATTCCTCTAGGTCAGAGGCGGATGACGAGTCGTCTGACTCCGACTCTTCTGACTTAGCTTCACCCATACCACCCCCACCTGCACCGGTTCGCCGGCGTGGGGTAGTCAAATTTCTACAGCCTTATGAGCCCGCACCATTTGGGCAACTTTATGTGCCTTGCCAGGGAGGCCCACCTAGGAAGTACACTGCCCGGAAACGGGTACGTGCACCTTCAGCCCCATTGGTACCACCACCAGCTGTCATACCACCATCACCAGCACCAGTATCCTCATCACCATCACCTGTATCAGCATCACCTTCACCACCATCATCACTACCACCATCACCATCACCTCAGCCACACCCTTATATGATTCCATCACCACCACCAGTCAGAGTTGACTCTCCTTTCGACTCAGTTACTAGATCATACCCATCCATACCATCACCTACAGTCTTTTATCACCAGATCACTACAGTCCCGGTGACATCTCCAGTCCCATCACCCACCCACTCGACCGAGCCTAGTGACCCCTTGCCTTTTCGCAAAAGGGCACGTTTTGTAGGCCCTTCATCATCAGATCCGTATGTCGAGGCTGTTGCTGAGGCCGCTGCTCAACCCCGCAGGAGGGTTGATGCACGCCGCTGGTCATTTCTGTTGGCTGTGATCCGTAGATGGAGAGCACAGGAGGGTGCCCCGAGAGCTGCGGAATTGGGAGAGAGTTCATCTACCGCTGCTGCTAGAGTTCTTCCGGTCACGGGAGAGCCCATTCATCACACTATCCCACTGTTAGCAGCTAGACTCTCTAGGCATGAGGACCGCCTTGATGCTCTACTCAGTTTCATCGGGGATGTTTCACTCGAGCGCATCGAGTGTATTGAGGAGGAGGTGGAGAACCTCGTAGTAGGGAGAGTAGCCATGGATGAGGTTTTCGATATGATGGGTACTAGCCTCCAGGAGGCGCAGGAGATTATTGCTGATCTTAGGGATAGGGTAGAGGCGATGGAGCAGGAGGTCCAGGACCAGAGGGACCACATCACAGGCATGGGAGAGAGGCAGGAGAGCATGAGACAGGAGTCCCAGCATCAGGGGGACATATCTAGGATTCTGCAGGACATTATTGAGACTCGGGATGGGGAGCTCCACATGACCAGGAGGAGAATTCAGAGATTGGAGACTGGGGAGAGACAGAGAGATGCTAGGATTGAGGAGTTGACAGAGACAGTTCGAGCACTACAGCGCCGCTTGGATGGGGCATCGGGTAGTTCTTAGATTTTACTGTATCAGTTGTGGCTAGACATCTAGCGTACCGTTTGTGATGTAATAAAGAAACTTGTATTTGATTGTTTTGTAAGCAAATGAATCAAGATTATGAAAACAAATATTGTATGTTATGATTTCCGGAACTTGATGTAAAATTTATGATTACCTTGTTGTTTCATTCTATTTGTATGTGTTGTGGATGGTGCTCGAATATATTGTATTTATGATTTAATTGTGATATTTATTGATGTAGTGCAGGGACGATCACTTCATGTGTTTACATGATGGTGACATATTTGTCATGAATTCTTTTCCTCAGCATCGATGCGTTACATTATGATAGTTTTGTTATGAAGTATATACAATTACCTTATTAATTGACCATATTCCAACACCAACTCAATCAAAAAAAAAGTAAATTCTAAATATGTGTTCTTATGTCATTGTTAGAACATGGCTACCCACAACAGAACAACAGATGTAGTCGCCGGAATGATCATGACCCCAGAAGAAATCTGCCGGTTGATCACTGAGAGCGTAACCGCTGCATTAGTGGCTCAAGCTGCAACCACGACTCCCACTGGCAGTGCAACAAGGCCCACTGCCGAAAGCGAGCCAGCCGTGACTCGCAAATGCACCTACAAAGAGTTCATGAGCTGTAAACCACCAACATTCAAAGGTATCGAAGGAGTAACGGAGTTAGCTCGATGGTTTGAGCGCTCAGAAACTGTTTTCACAAAGAGTGGCTGCGCAGAAAGCAACAAGGTCACCTTTGCTACTGGTACACTATCAGATGACGCTCTATCATGGTGGAACGCCACTGCTCAAAAAATGGGTACTGAAAGAGCTTACCAGCTCCCTTGGGCCGAGTTTAAGAAGAAAATATTGAAGAAGTATTGCCTACGCACTGAAATCCAAAAGCTAGAAGATGAGTTTGATCGCTTGGTATTAAAAGGGTATGACATCCGGACCTATGACAGAAGGTTCCAAGAACTCTCTCTACTATGCCCAACTAAGGTGCCGGATTTCGAGAAAACATTAGAGAGGTATGTTGAGGGGTTGCCCAAAAGCATAGAAGGGATCGTTACTGTATCCAAACCACAGACTCTGGAAGAAGCCATGGAGACTGCTCAGAAATTACTGGAGAGGGAAATCAAGCGTAATCAGGCTTAGGGAGGCAACGATCACAAAAGAAAATTTGATGATCGTAGAAGCAACCACAGCAACAACAACTCTCACCACAACAACAACAACCACAGTCACAACCGCAACAACAATCAAGGCTACCAGCAAAACCGAAACCACCATCACAACCAGCAGAACCGCCGGCAGGAAACTGCTAGGGCTTACATTGCTACACCTACTGGAAATGGGGGTTATGTTGGACCCGCTCCCATGTGCAACCGCTGTAAGTTGCACCACCATGGACCCTGTTTTGCCAGATGTGGAAAGTGCCAGAAAACCGGTCACAAGACCCAAGACTGCAAGGCCACAGGAGCCAATTTACAACCAGTGGCCGTAGTATGCCATGGATGTGGTAAGAAGGGACACTACAAGAACCAGTGTCCAAATCAGGTTGCCAACCCCATCAACAATGCTCGAGGGAGAGCATATGTGCTAGGAGATGGGAATGTCGGACAAGATCCCGATGTTGTGACGGGTACGTTTCCCCTTAATAATCATCTTGCTAAAGTTTTATTTGATTCTGGACCCGACAAAAGTTTTGTGTCTACTTCATTTGCATCCCTACTTGACATTACCCCGACTAAATTGAACACCACCTACGAAATCGAAATAGCCAACGGCAAACTAGTAGAAACTAACACCATGATCCAAGGTTGCACCTTGCTTTTACTAAATCAACCATTTGACATAGACCTCATGCCCATTCAACTTGGTAGTTTCGACGTAGTCATCGGCATGGATTGGTTGTCCAAGAGCCATGCTAGAATTATATGCGAAGAGAAAGTTGTTCACATTCCATGTGAAGGAGAAACTTTAATTGTCCGTGGCGAACGGAGTAAGACCCGACTAAGTATCATATCATGCTTCAAAACGATGAAGTATATCGATCGAGGATGTCTTGCATTTTTGGCTCAAGTGACTGAGAAGAAGTCGGAGGAGAAGCGACTGGAAGATGTACCGATAGTTAAGGATTTTCCCGAAGTATTTCCCGAAGACTTGCCTGGCCTTCCGCCAACCCGACAAGTAGAATTCCAGATCGAACTAGTGCCAGGAGCAGCACCAGTGGCACGAGCACCCTATAGGTTGGCACCATCCGAGATGAAAGAACTGTCTGAGAAATTACAAGAATTGTCAGATAAAGGATTCATACGCTCGATTTCTTCGCCATGGGGAGCTCCGGTACTGTTTGTTAAGAAGAAAGATGGATCCTTCTGGATGTGCATCGATTATCGTGAGTTAAACAAGCTCACCGTGAAGAATCGATACCCACTACCTAGAATCGACGACTTGTTTGATCAACTGCAAGGGTCGAGTGTATACTTGAAGATTGATTTAAGGTCAGGATACCATCAACTGAGTGTTAAGGAGGGGATATACCGAAGACAGCTTTTCGTACACGATACGGGCACTATGAGTTCCAAGTGATGCCATTTGGTCTGACGAACGCACCAGCTGTGTTTATGTACCTAATGAACCGAGTGTGCAAGCCATACTTGGACAAGTTTGTGATAGTGTTTATTGATGATATCCTCATCTACTCACGCAGCAAAGAAGAGCACGCTGAACACTTGAAGGCCATTCTAGAACTGCTCAAGAAGGAGGAGTTGTACGCTAAATTCTCCAAGTGTGATTTCTGGATCAAAAAAGTACAGTTCCTAGGGCATGTGATTGATAGCAAAGGCATCCACGTGGATCCCGCAAAGATCGTAGCAGTGAAAGATTGGGCATCTCCTACGAACCCCACAGAGATATGGCAATTCTTAGGACTTGTCGGGTACTATCAGAGATTTATCGAGGGCTTCTCAAAAATCGCTTAATCTTTGACGGAGTTAACCCAAAAGAAGAAGAAGTTTGAATGGGGAAAAAAATAAGAGTCGTCCTTTCAACTCTTGAAGCAGAAACTCTGTGAAGCTCCAATATTAGCATTACCTGAAAGGAACGAAGACTTCGTGGTTTATTGCGACGCATCCATTCAAGGACTGGGCGCCGTATTAATGCAAAGAAACAAAGTTATTGCATATGCCTCTCGACAACTCAAAACCCACGAGAAGAACTACACCACTCATGATGTTGAATTGGGAGCAGTAGTATTCGCTCTTAAGATGTGGAGACACTATTTGTATGGCACCAAGTGTACGGTGTTCACAGATCACAAAAGTCTCTAACATATTCTAGATCAGAAAGAGCTAAATATGAGACAACGCCGATGGTTGGAGTTACTCAGTGATTATGATTGTGAGATTCGCTACCATCCTGGAAAGGCAAATGTTGTGGCCGATGCCTTGAGTCGAAAGGAGCGAATCAAACCTCTTAGAGTCAGATCTCTGGGAATGACAATTAAGTCACCACTTCCAGCAAAGATTTTAGAAGCTCAGGCCGAAGCCCTGAAGGAAGAAAACAGACCAAATGAGAAAATCTATGGAATGCAGGAAAACGAGAACGGTTTTGTGAGAAAACAAGACGGGATGCTGTGTTTCAATGACAGAAAATGGATTCCACTTTACGGAGGAATATGTGATCTTATCATGCACGAATCCCACAAGTCAAAGTATTCCATTCATCCAGGGTCTGATAAGATGTATCAGGATCTCAAGAAGTTGTATTGGTAGCCAAACATGAAGGCCGACATTGCTGTGTATGTCGGAAAATGTTTGACATGTGCTAGAGTAAAAGCAGAACACCAAAGGCCGTCCGGAATGTTGACACAACCAGAAATTCCAACATGGAAATGGGAAAGGATTACAATGGACTTCATCACAAAGCTACCTAAGACATCGGGTGGACTTGACACCATTTGGGTCATTGTTGATCGTCTCACTAAATCCGCGCACTTCCTGGAAATCAAAGAAACTGACAGTATGGATACCCTTGCACGACTATATTTGAAGGAAATAGTCTCACGACATGGAGTGCCGGTTTCCATCATCTCGGATCGAGATAGCCGTTTTACGTCAAACTTCTGGCGGTCATTGCAGAAAGCTTTGAATACTCGATTAGATATGAGCACCGCATATCACCCGCAGACTGATAGCCAGAGTGAGAGAACTATCCAAACCTTGGAAGACATGCTACGAGCATGTGTGATCGATTTCGGGAAAGGTTGGGATAAGCACTTACCATTAGCAGAGTTTTCTTACAACAACAGTTACCACGCTAGCATCAAGGCAGCACCCTTGGAAGCACTTTATGGTCAGAAGTGCCGATCACCAGTTTGTTGGGCAGAGGTTGGAGATGTTCAGCTCACAGGACCCGAGCTTATCCACGAAACAACCGAGAAAATTTTACAGATCAGGCAACGCTTGCAAGCTGCCCGTGACCGAAAAAAGAGCTATGCCGATGTGAGACGAAAACCCATGGAGTTTTGTTGGGTCAGGAAAAACCCAAGAATACTTAAAACATGATTTGGACACAAATTAACTAAGTGTTAACTTAAACCGAGAACAATTCAAGTCACTGAGAGAACAGCCTCTCAGTGAGTCATCTTCAGGATGCTTAAGACGAACTCAAGTAGAAGGATTCACTATGCAGGAAGGCGGTACTCCCTGAAGTAGCACTTAAGCCAAAGAAGAAGATGATGGTTCAGTGAGTGTTGGACAAGAACTCACTGAACCCCAGTCTCCTCAACAACAATGAAGTAATTATGAATGATAACTGAGAAGCGTGTCCTGAAGAACTAAGTGCCTGAGAAGAAAGGCAGAAATATCTAGGAAGGATTTAAGATAAGATCAAATCTTATCTTGTCAGGAAGAAATCCTTCCTAAGACGGCTTAAAGTCTTGGAGTGTCAGACCAACCACTCCTAAAGACTTAATAGGCCATTTCTATTGGTTCTTGGAAATGACAATTACTGTTGTAATTGTCAGACACGCTTGCTCAACAACTTGTAATATTTTAATTACTTTTACTCAGATTACTTGTGTATAAATAGATTGAGAAGGAGAGAAGTTGAGTGTGTTTTGTACAATTAAAGCTTAGACTTTTGCAAAACAACTTCTCTCCTACAAAGAGTAACGCATCCCTGAGATAGCTCAGTGAGGTCGCATTGTTACCACTCAAGCAAAACTTGAGTTTAGATAGGAGACACCACCATACCTTGTCTATTCAATCCCAAGTGTTTGTTCCGCAAAACACTTGGGTATAGATTCTTTGATTCATTTCTAATAAGAATTTAAACGTTGAAAATTATATTGAGTTTTCTATATTCACGTTTTATAACTGTTAGAATTAATCATAACATTGTATTAGTCATAAACACAAATAGATTAACTTTCTAGTTAACTCTAAATGTGTAAAGGGACCAACAAGTGGTATCAGAGCCTCTGGTTTATAAAATCTTTTTAAACTAACCAAGAGTGCTCTAGGTTTTTAAAACCAAGATGCTACTATGGCTGATATCAATGTACCCCAGCTAGTCGACAAAAAGGGTGGCAGCTACTCCGCTGTTGCACCCAGACTTGAAGCTGGGAAATTTAGCAAATGGAAGAAGCGTATGATTTGCTATCTTACCGGTATGGAACCCTACTACATCACCTGTATCAGGGATGGCCCATTTGTCCCTAAGACAGTCACAGGGCAAAACAAGCCTGAGGCCCAATGGACCATTGATGAGAGGAGGGTGGTCAATCAAGACCAACGCCTGAAAAGCATCCTTATATCATGTCTTCCTGACGATATAATGGAATCAGTCATCAACTGTCTAACAGCCAAGCAAACTTGGGATGACTTGGTAAACAGCTTTGAGGGTCCTTAAGATACCAAGGAAAATAGGATCATGGACCTTAAACTTGAGTATAATACTTTCAGGGCAAAAGACTCTGAAAGTCTCTCACAGACCTACACCAGATACAAGACTTTGATAAATGAATTATCAAATGATGGTGTTGTACTGTCTAAGCATGAGACAAATGTTGGCTTTGTCAACAGTCTCCCTGAGAAGTGGCTCAACTTCTCACAAGGCCTGAGGAATGCTAACCACATTCAGACCCTTGAGCTCCCTGAAATTTATGGGAAGTTTGTCTATGAAGACAACTTGATCTCAAGGAGATACCCTGACTTAAAAGCTCTTGAGTCCAAAAAGGCCTTAACCTCCATACCCATATCAACTGCTTTCTATTCTAATGGTGTTGTGCAGGATATTCAAGAGGATTCTGAAGAAGAAATTGATGAAAGGACTGGTGAGGAGTACCTGAACGACTTGAACTTGGAATTCCAAGAAAGGGAACTCCTTGCTAGTTCAAGACGTTTCATCAAAAGAAATCAGTCCAACTTTACAAAACCAAAAGCAAATGAGACCACTAAATGCTTTAAATGTGGTAAAAAGGGTCATTTTGCTACGGAATGTTATTCTAAAACTATCTCAGAACCCTCTTACAAATTCTCAGGAACTAGCAAGTTTCAACCTAAAATGTTTCAGTCCACCCAACAATTTCAAAACAAGGGTCAAAAGGATTTTGGAACAAAATATAGGAAAATCAAAGCTAAACTTGCACTTCTTGAAACTAACCCCATATTGCCTCAGGCTGCTCAAACATCTAAACCTATTCAGGCAAAGAACAAGGTATTAGTAGCTGAAGCTGATGATTGGGATGAAGAAGAGGTTTCCTCAGATGAGGAAATAAGAGTTAGTGCACTGATGGCACTTTCTGAAGAGGATCAGGTAGCTATGGGAAAAAGCCATGCTAGGAATGGAGAGTGGGTCAACATCACCATGAAGAAGGTAAATACTTTACTCTCTATGGATGATGATTCTGATTGGCAGTCTTACATGAATTATATTTGTGTTGATCTAAAGTTTGTTGAGGAACAAAGGCTTAACCTATTTTCAAAATATAACAATATTGTGTCAGAATTGAATAAATGTAGAGATGAACTGCTTGTACTAAAGCAAGCCAAACTAGAAACAATAACCCTACAAATTCAGAACACTGAGATTTTGAAACAAAACCAAGCCCTTCAAACTGAACTTAACAAATAAAAAGCTGTCATCCAAAGCTGGACCAAGAAGAACCACAAAGTTTTTGACACTGTGGGATTAATCTCTCAGAAAACCATTGGAATTGACCCTCTTATGGTTGATCCAAATGTGTGTCACAATGAACTAAACTTTATTCCAGCTGGCATATCTTTTGAGCAAGAAATGCTTCCCAAGTCTAATGACTGGATTGTCAGGGACAACCCAGTCAGTAAGTTACCAAACTTTGAGACTGGAAAGATCTTGCTTCCTGAAAGTCAGGCCTTGAAAAATATGCTTGGACTTACTGAACAACTCAGTAAGCTTGAACTCACTGAACAACTCAATAATACTGAGTTTGAGAATGAGTCTGAATCAGAATCATACCCACCACTTCCTCCACTGAATACCCTTCAGGGTGCTGCACCTAACTTAGGCCTCCCACCAATGGTCTTCTCACCACACTCTCCAAAGGAGAGATCAGGAAAAGGTACAACCATCCTGAAGAGACCAACCTTTGATGTCTCAGTAAATACTGATGACTCATCAACTTTAGTCCCTTCTGAAGTAACAACCCAAAGCCCTGATTCAAAATTTGATCAGTTGGCTGAAATGGTCAGGAAGCTGGGAGAGAAGATTTCATCTTCTGAGAAACCTTCTCAATCCAAGAAGGAACAAAAACCAGCTTCCTCAAAGACCAAACCCAAACCCACAAAACCCCTGAAAAGATGTGAATTATGCAACTATACAAATCATATTACTGATAATTGCTATAGAGTCCTTTATTGCATGATTTGCAAAAAGGAAGATCACAGGACCTCTGATCATAAACAATGCTCAGTCATGTCAAACTTTTCAGGAGTTAAGGCTCAGTGCCTGAACTACCCTTCTGATTCTAAGCAGAAACAGAAGCAAAAGGCTAAGCCTTTTCCACCTTGCCCATTGTGTGGATTCAATGACCATCATCCTGAGGATTGTTAAATTGACAAACACTGTGAATCTAGTGGAAGTTCCACTCAGAAATCCTCAGGAAAAGAGAAGGTCATTCAGTCAAGAAGAGGAATGAATAAACCATCCTCTCAGACTACTGAGGCTACCCCTGTGACTAAATGCAAAACATATGGTAGCTCAGTCCACTCAACCACTGACAATGAATCAATTAATACTTTCATAAAGACCTACAATACCAAACCCTCCATGAAATGGAGTCCTAGAAAGAACTGAACCAGTTTACTATTTGTGCAGAAGCATGCCAGGGATCCTATTTGGCATCTAGACAGTGGATGTTCAAGGAGCATGACTGGTGTTAAGGAGTGTCTGCACAAATATGTGGAAGAACCAGGACCCAAAGTGATATTTGCTGATAATTCATCATGTCTCACTGAAGGTTATGGTTCAGTAAACTACAATGGTATTGTCTTTACTAGGATAGCTTATGTAAATGGTCTTAAGTACAATCTGATCAGTGTCAGTCAACTATGTGATGCAAAATACATAGTTCAGTTTGATGATAAGCAAGGAACCATCTTCAATGCAAATAAGGAAATTGTCCTCATTGCACCAAGAAGACAAGATGTTTATGTATTAGACATGTCCAGTCTAACTCAGGATGGAACTTGTCTCTTTGCTAAGGCCACTGATACACTCAACTGGCTTTGGCATAAGAGACTCACCCACCTGAACTTTAAAAACATAAACAATCTTGTAAAACAAAACAAGGTCCTTAGCTTACCATCACTTGTGTTTTCAAAGGATAAACCATGCTCAGCTTGTGAAAAAGGTAAACATCACAGAGCATCCTTTAAAAACCAAAACCAACTTTTCCATCAGGAACTGCCTACATCTTCTCCATATGGATCTATTTGGACCTATCAGTCCAAGGTCTATTAACCATGAGAAGTATACTCTGGTCATAGTGGATGAATACTCTAGATATACTTGGGTATTCTTCCTGATAAAAAAGAGTCAGGCAGCTGAAACAATCATGTCCTTTGTTAGGAACATTGAAAATCAAAATGACATTAAGGTCAAACAGATTAGAACTGACAATGGGACTGAGTTCAAAAATTATGAACTTGAATGTTTCTGTGATGAGAAAGGTATTTCCCAAAACTTTTCCTCTCCATACACACCTGAACAAAATGGTGTTGCTGAAAGAAAAAATAGAACACTTATTGAAGCTGCTAGGACAATGTTATGTGGATCAGTCCTTTCCAACCATTTTTGGGCTGATGTAGTCAAAACTGCCTGTTATAAACAAAACAGATCCATAATTGTCAAGAGACATGGGAAAACCCCATATGAGTTATTCAAAGGAAAAATCCCTGACATCAGCTACTTTCATGTCTTTGGGTGTCCTGTGCTTATTCATAATCACAAGGATCACTTAGGGAAATTTGATGCAAAAGCTGATGATGGATACTTCCTGGGATACTCACTTGTCTCAAAAGCCTTCAGAGTATTCAACACAAGGAGACAGCAGACTGAGGAAACATTTCATGTTACCTTTGATGAGAGCACTGATGCAATCAGGTTCTCAACTGCCTCAGTAGAAGAGATAGGAATTGATAATTCTTCAAGATATCCTCCTGATGAATATCTTCCTGAAAACAATCCTTCTACTCAGTATCAAAATGATGCTAACCTCTCCTATTACATAATCCCTCATAACCTACCTAACCCAACCATCACTGAGTTTGTTGAGGCACATGCAAACACTGATGAAATCAATCAGTCTGTTCAAAATGCTCAAGAACCAAAAAATCTCAGTGATCAGGTAGACACTCAAGATCCAATCAATGATCATGTGTCTACTCCAGAACCAACCCCTCTACCCAATCAGGCCTCCACAAGTTCAAATCAGTATCCAGGACCTCTGGAAAGTTGGACTAGGTCTCAGGACATTGAACTTGTCAATATTATTGGAGAACCTACTGAAGGCATGCTCACCAGGAGCATGGCTGCTAGTCTAAGAGCAACCTCTGCCAATGAATGCCTATTTGTGGACTTCATTTCCACAATCGAACCCAAAAGTGTTAAAGAAGCACTTACATATCCAAGTTGGGTTCAGGCCATGCTTGATGAACTGGAACAATTTGACAGAAACAAGGTAATGACCTTGGTCAAATGTCCTGAGAATGTCTCGGTCATTGGCATGAAATGGGTATTCAAGAACAAAACTGATGAAAATGGCATAGTCATTAAAAACAAAGCCAGACTTGTAGCCAAAGGCTATAATCAACAAGAAGGCATTGACTATGAAGAAACATTTGCACCAGTAGCAAGGATGGAAGCCATCAGGATCTTCCTTGCTTTTGCTACATACATGAACTTCAGAGTATACCAAATGGATGTTAAAAGTGCATTCTTAAATGGTTCACTGAAAGAAGAATTTTATGTTCAGCAACCTCCTGGATTTGAAAGCCATGAGTCTCCTGATCATGTCTGTAAACTTAACAAAGCCCTTTATGGACTGAAGCAAGCTCCCAGGGCATGGTATGAGACTCTCTCAGCCTTCTTAATCCTAAACAAATTTTTCAGAGGCAAGATAGACAACACATTGTTTATCTATAAGACAAATACTGATGTCATACTAGTACAAGTGTATGTTGATGACATCATCTTTGGCTCAACAAGTTTCAAACTTTGCAAAAAATTTGAAAAACTAATGGCAAAGAAGTTTGAAATGAGCATGATAGGAGAACTGACATACTTCCTTGGTCTACAGAGCAAGCAGACTGATAGAGGAACCACTATTAGTCAAGAGAAGTATGTAAAGAATCTACTGAAGAAGTATGATCTCAGTGACTGTGCCTCAGTCAAAACTCCCATGGTCCCCCCAAACAACCTTGGTCCTGATCTTACTGGTAAACCAGTAAATCAAACTCTCTTTAGAGGAATGATAGGATCACTGATGTATCTACTTGCATCAAGGCCTGATATCCAATTCTCAGTATGTCTATGTGCCAGATATCAATCTGAACCAAGAGAATCACACATCACTGCTGTGAAAAGGATATTCAGGTACCTGAAAGGTACTCCAAACCTTGGATTATATTATCCAATATGCTCAGGCCTTGATCTTAAAGGATACTCAGACTCTGACTATGCTGGATGCAACATGGACAGAAAAAGCACCTCAGGCTCTTGCCAAATTCTTGGTGGGAAACTAGTCTGTTGGAGTGCTAAGAAGCAACAATCAGTTGCCTTATCCTCAGCTGAGGCTGAATATGTTGCAGCAGCTAGTTGTTGTGCAAATGTACTCTGGATGAAAAGTCAACTCAGTGACTATGGAATTCAGTATAAGATGGTACCCATATTTTTTGATAACACAAGTGCAATTGCAATCTCAAACAACCCTGTTCTTCATCAGAGAACAAAACACATTGATATCAGATATCATTTCATCAGGGACCATATCATGAATGGTGACATTGAATTACACTTCATCCCTACTGAATATCAGTTAGCTGATATCTTCACCAAACCTTTGGATGAACCAACTTTCACAAGGCTGAAAGCTGAATTAGGAATGTTGGATATAGAGAATCAGTCAACTGATTGATTCCTTCCAACTGAAGTGTAAATTCTTAAAACCTCAGGTCCCTGACTCAATGTGTACATCAGTGAAAACAAATCACTGAATCCTCAACCTCAGGAACTAAACCCAAGTTCCTAAAATCTTTAGGGTTCAGGGACTAAACCCAAGTTCCTGAATCCTTGTAGCTCAGGAATCATTCCATATTCCTGAATTATCGATGACTAATCCCAAGTCCCTGAAAGACCATCACTGAATGAAAAGTCATTCAGGGCCCTGAAAAGAGACATTAAATACTGACTTAAATGCTCTAAGTATCTAGTTAGTAAATGTCCGAGGTTGGTAACTGAACTCATATTTAATTTAAGAATATTTGTTCTTTTTGCCTTTCTGGCTTCCACCTCTGGGCCACCACATTCCCACTTGGCATTAAATGCCTCTCCAATCACATTACAGATATGTGATGACTCATCTATGCAAATTACACTTTTGCAGAACTGCTCAACTGTTCACCTTGACTGTTGCGCCAAACCAGGAAAGTAGAGTGTTGGCATTAAATGCGGATCCCAAAACATTTTATTCAAAATAGTTTCCAATAATTCTTTTTGAATAAATTAAAACCGCTCAAATGCCTAAAACACCCCCATCTCCACTTTCCTATAAATACCCCAACCAAAAGAAACACACACACGTTTTTATAGAATCTTAAGCAAAACTCTGCCATTTTTAATTCTCAAAAACAAATTGTGTGTGTATTCTTAAGCTTTAGAAACCCATAAACCTTAGTCAAACCCAGACTTACCCACAAATGGCTTCTTCTAAAGCTATAGCATACGCCCCCAATGTGGAATTCCTCACTGGGGACGTTGACCTAACAAAGAACAATGTGGTAGGAAATTTCTCTTATCCACAAAACTACCTAGCCTACAAGAACGTTATGAAATTTCTTCGTAATTGTTTTCTTGCAAAGGCTTTCACCCACACCTCCTCAGTCATCTACCATGACTATTTGAGGGAATTCTGGTGCACGGTTGTGGCTACCAGCCCCAAAGACACCAAAGAGTCAATCATCACCTTCACGGTGATGAATGGGAGCAGAACCCTCTCCTTTGACTACTCAACCTTCATCAAAGCCACAGGCCTTGACTTTGCTGAAGCGTTTGCACCCAACCCTACTGATCAGGACATAAAGAATGAACTGATCTTTTTAGCACCCCACGACCCCAGACGTCCTACAACGTCTGCTGGAGGCTTATTGGAGAAAGCTCCAGTATTTAAAACATGGTTCAATCCTATCTGGAGGATACTGATGACATTTGTCATTCAGGTCCTGGGTGGAAATAAATCCTCTACGGAACAATTGAACTCATCACAACAATTGATGTTGTCCAGTCTCCTTGAGGGTACAAAAATTGACATCGGAGGAATAATCTTCCGAGACCTTGTTGCCAAGCTCTCAGGAAAACATAGACAAAGGCATATGTCCTACCCTAGATTTGTTTCCTGTGTGCTTCAGGACCTACTTGGTTCTGACTATGTGAGGCCTGATGCAGAAGGTATGAAGCCTGACGTCCTGCACAAGTCAAACTTCACTAGTGGCATCAGTGAGGTTACAAATATTGCCCTGACTGAATACATGCAACCAGTCATTCAGGGTAAAGACGCTATCTCACCAGTTCCTTCACCAACCAAAAAGGTGAAGAAGACAAAGAAGGGTCAGTCCAGCCAGGTGGTTAGACCCAAGCCACTTGCCACTGAGACTGATCCTCAAAACCAACTAAACCTTAAAAAGAGGTTGAAAAAGGCCGAGACCTCTGAGACACCCATTTCTGAGACCCTCTTGACCTCAAAACAAAGGCCAACGGAGGTCACTGAGCAATCATCCTCAGTGACCTCGGGCACACCCTTTCCACATGGTTCAACTGACATAAACAAGTCAGAGGGATCAGGAAGCATTCCCCCCTCACATCCCGATGAAGGTACTGATAAATCACAATCAGTGCCCAAGGGAGGAAATGGTCCTGAATCCTTGGTAGGGCAGCACCACCCTACTGGGAAGAGGACCCACACCCCCTCACATCCCGATGAAGGAACTGTTAAAAAACAATCAGTTCCCAAGGGAGGAAAGGGTTCTAAATCCTCGGTAAGGCAGCACTACCTTACTGAGAAGGGGACCCACAAACATTCACATCCCGTTAATGTTCCTGAGCAATCACCCTCAGGATATCAGGGAGAAAAGGACCCTGAATCCCCAAAAGGACAGCACAATCCTGATGGGAAGGGGGTCCACCAACTTTCACAATCAGTACCTAGTGATACCACTGGAAAACACCCATCAGTGGTTGAAGGTGCTAAGGGAGACAAAGACTCAGAGGGAAAGAAACAGCCCGCTGATATGGAACCCATAAACCCCTCAGGCGGTCCGATTCTCTCAGGAACTGCCCCCAAAATCCAGGCTGGTATTACCCCAGTTATTATGGCTAGTCAGGCTGAGCAAACCCACTCAGTTATTATGACAACGGGGTCAGGACCTGGCCAAACCAAAGGCGAGTCTTTTTATAAAGAGGAGCTGGTTGAATTTTTGGGTATTAAGTCCATGGGGGACTTTCAGGCTCTTATTAAGTCTGATGAAGAGCTCAAGGAAGAGAGTGAAGAGGAAATGTTTGAGGCAGGTGAGGATATGGAAACTGATGTACAATCTGAACAACCTGAACAATCACATCAGTCATCTCCACGCCAAAGTGAAGAGTCAGGTTCTCAATCTTTTGATTCTTCTGATACTGGGGACATCCTCAAAAAGTATGATGACTCTCTTCCCCTCACTGAAAGAAAATTGGTCAAGTTCCTACTCAAGACCAATAGAGCTCTTTACACTGGTCTCACTGAAGAGATGTTCGATCATCACACTGAAGCTGCTGTTCACTATGCCAACCTGAAGGCAGATGTTAAAAGTTATCATGATGATGTGATCGAAATACATTCTGACACCAATAACTCCCTGACAGCTATGGATCTTCATTTCAGGAAGTTCAATCTTACTCTTGAAGGCATCACCAAAAGCCTTGGAACTATTCAAAAAGCCGTCAAGGATGACCCAGAACTCAACAAGAAGGTCCTTTAGGCTGCTGAGACTTACCAGAAGCAATCAGCTGAATTCAGTGATCTTCTCAGCTTACTAAAGGATTTTAATATTCAGGGTCTTAGCTCTTCATTGGACTCAATTAGGACTTCCTTGGGTCTTCAGGAAAAACATCTGGGTACTTGGGCACAATCTTCAACATCTTTGGCATGGTCTCTTGGGTCAAGGATGTCAGGCATCGAAGCTTCTCAGGCATCTCTAGAGGATAAGATCTCAACTCTTCAGAAAGACACCTCAGACATCAAATCTATGATGACTGAGATCTATCAGGCTTTCAAGGGTCCTGCTGCTCCACTGGCTCCAACTCTTGCTATCACCATGGCTCAAGCAACAGTTGAGGGGGAGAAAGACACTGGAGTCCCTGAAGCTTCCACAAGCCAGCAACCTCCTTCTCACACTGAAGGGGAGATTCCTGAAGCTTCTTCCACCCATCAAGAAAAAGGCAAAGGCATCCTCACTGATCCTGAGCCTCAACTAGCACCAATCATGGTAGCAAAGGATCCTGAATCACCACCCAGGATCCCGTATGATATTGATGGAGTTCTTCACCACTTCTCAGCTGATGAACTCAGTGCTTACCTGAAGGAAGAGGAAGCAAAGAAGAAGTTAAAGGAGGAAGAAAAGGTAAGCAAGCCTGGTATTATTAAGGTTGTTCATGAAGAGGCTGAGAAGATTGGTCTTGAGGCTAAGGATCTCTCAGGAAGAGAGGGTGGTATGACTTTTGTAAAAGCTCAGACTGAGGAGATGATCACTCTCAGGAAGAAAAGGGAGGAAAGGAATAAAAGGGCTGAAGAGATCAGGCAGAACAGAATTAAGAAATATCAGTGGTATATGACTAACAGGTTGAAGCCAGAACCAATCACTGATGTTCATATTCATCGAAACACCAATCCTGCCACTGTTACTGTCTACAGAGGTGCTGACATGAGAAACTTTGATGTTCATACCCCTTTCAGATTCGCTGACTTTGGGATCACAGAATTGGATGAGTTGGGTCCATTAATAGCAAAGAAATCAAATGTTGTGGTCCCTAGTCTGATGAAGTCCTTGAGTCTGAGGTACGAAAGATTGGCAGCTGCACCTCAGGAACTTGGCACTCCATCTCTTCTTCCTGAATCAGCACAACTAGCTCCCTCTCAGTCTTCTTCAAGAAAAAGAAAAAAGATTGAAGCTGAACCTGAGATCAAGGTTCCTGGTCTTGACTGCAATAGGGCTCTCCCTGAAGGTGTTCCTTTCAGGAACAATATGGTCATTGAACAACCTGAAAGAGGTTTGTTCTTCATTGATGAGTTCGGAGACAAAGCCTTCCAGAGGTGGAGTGATATCGATTTGTCAGGGATCAAAGCTATGCTTGGTTTTCTAATGATGGCCTCTCCACTCAAGAGTCCTGAAAATGTGAAGTTTTGTCAAGATCTGAAAAGGAAAATCCATGAGCATCTTGACCAACAAGAGCTGCAGTCAAAGAAGCCCAAGCTTGAAGCCCTTGGTATTAAGCTGAACTGATGAATCTGCCTGACTACCACCACAACCACCTTTTTGTACTTAGTTTGTTAGGACTTGTAATGATATGAATAAGATGATGTTTTTATTATTTCAGTGTCCTTATTTACATTCTAGTACATTCAATATGATTAGAAGTCATTAGCTCACTCATAACTGATCAAAACACTTACGAATAATTTATATCCAAATAAGGGGAGATTGTTGGGTCAGGAAAAACCCAAGAATACTTAAAACATGATTTGGACACAAATTAACTAAGTGTTAACTTAAACCGAGAACAATTCAAGTCACTGAAAGAACAGCCTCTCAGTGAGTCATCTTCAGGATGCTTAAGGCGAATTCAAGTAGAAGGACTCACTACGCAGGAAGGCGGTACTCCCTGAAGTAGCACTTAAGCCAAAGAAGAAGATGATGGTTCAGTGAGTGTTGGACAAGAACTCACTGAACCCCAGTCTCCTCAACAACAATGAAGTAATTATGAATGATAACTGAGAAGCGTGTCCTGAAGAACTAAGTGCCTGAGAAGAAAGGCAGAAATATCTAGGAAGGATTTAAGATAAGATCAAATCTTATCTTGTCAGGAAGAAATCCTTCCTAAGACGGCTTAAAGTCTTGGAGTGTCAGACCAACCACTCCTAAAGACTTAATAGGCCATTTCTATTGGTTCTTGGAAATGACAATTACTGTTGTAATTGTCAGACACGCTTGCTCAACAATTTGTAATATTTTAATTACTTTTACTCAGTTTATTTGTGTATAAATAGATTGAGAAGGAGAGAAGTTGAGTGTGTTTTGTACAATTAAAGCTTAGACTTTTGCAAAACAACTTCTCTCCTACAAAGAGTAACGCATCCCTAAGATAGCTCAGTGAGGTCGCATTGTTACCACTCAAGCAAAACTTGAGTTTAGATAGGAGACACCACCATACCTTGTCTATTCAATCCCAAGTGTTTGTTCCGCAAAACACTTGGGTATAGATTCTTTGATTCATTTCTAATAAGAATTTAAACGTTGAAAATTATATTGAGTTTTCTATATTCACGTTTTATAACTGTTAGAATTAATCATAACATTGTATTAGTCATAAACACAAATAGATTAACTTTCTAGTTAACTCTAAATGTGTAAAGGGACCAAAAAGTTTCAAGTTGGGGATAGAGTCATGTTGAAGGTATCCCCTTGGAAAGGAATGATCAGATTTGGGAAGCGTGGAAAGTTAAATCCTAGATACGTCGGACCATTCAAGATCCTAGAAAGGGTTGGTCCAGTAGCGTACAAACTTGAACTCCCTGAGGAGCTCAGCAGAGTACACAATACCTTTCACGTATCAAACCTGAAAAAGTGCTTATCAGATGAAACCCTTATCATTCCATTCAAAGAACTTCGGCTTGACAAGAAGCTCAATTTTATAGAGGAACCAGTAGAAATCATGGACCGAGATGTGAAGCAATTAAAATTAAGCCGCATTCCCATCGTCAAGGTTCGATGGAACTCTAATGGAGGACCAGAGTACACGTGGGAACGTGAAGACCGAATTCATGCCAAATATCCACACCTCTTCGCCGAGACAACACCGACCACTACCACGGACTAAGAATTCCGGGACGGAATTCAGAATTAGGGGTAGGTACTGTAATAACCCGTAATTTTTCAAGTCATTAATTTCCTATAAACACGAAGTAATTAATTATGAAGTTTTATCCAAGCCATTTTATTCATTTTCGCATTTAAAGTTTTGCTCTGTTTAAACTAAGAAACAACAAATGATATTGTCAAACGAACAATGTGGCCAAAACTCACGTTCCATTTTTTTATTAGAACCGCACGCGTTCCGACACCGTGATAGTATGGCATAGGTCTAATAATTTATGAAGACTTAGAAAAATATTTATGAACCCGGGGATAAGCTCAAATGATATTTAACGACTATAAAAATACCAACGTTGGAACTAGGTAACCGACTAGGACAAAACCGGACCAAACACTATTTAGCGGGACTCGGATATTTAGTTACTCACTTTACCTTTAAAATACTACACAACTTTACATTTAAAATACACCATACTATACCCAAATTTTATACATACATATACTTAAATAAAACCCACTCCTAAATAAATAAAACCCTACAACCCTACACCCACTAACTCACTACTTTAACTACTACCCTCTCCCTTTCTTGTTTTTGTCGCCATATCTTCTTCCCCAAAAGAATGCTGAGTCGATCCATCCCCATCATCACACACACAATTAATGAGAGTTGACCCTAAAAAACTATTATCTCCTCACCTTCACGGATTTGCTTATGGTTTAGAAACCCATATAAGGATTACACACCGATTAGGAATGGTTATTTCTCCCACAAACCGAAATTCGGAATGGAGTCTAACTCCATAAAACCCCATGAATCCATCCTCCATTAATAAGCTTTGACCGCAGGGGTTTGTCATCTTTCTTCATTCACGAGATTACTTAAGAGATAGAGCCATAAATATAGAGAACTTACTCCAATTAGGGATGGTTGAGTTTCCCACAATCCGAAATCAAAATGGAGCCTAACTCCATGAAACTCCATAAATCCGCTCCTCCTAGGGACGAATCGAATCACACCTATCTTCAAAAACACTCAAAAGATTCAAAAGGTGGTTCGAATAGGAGGTTGTGGAAAAGGGTTTTAGAGCTTTTGGATTCGGATTTGGAGGATTTGATTAGTGTTCGAACGCCCATAACTTTATCAGGTTAATCATAAACTCTTGTTGTGTTAATATCCCTTTTCGAATCAACAGTTAGATAGTAGGTCGAATGTAAGATAATTTAGGATTAATGAAATTGTGTTGGTTAATGTCGAATTAAACTATTTAGGAACTTTTGATTTAGAAAATTGATAAAAAGATAGTGATTACGTTAAAAATAGGTCGAATATGGGATTTGACTTTTAAGAGTCATGGGTCGATTACTAGTAATATTAGTAATATGGTAGAGAAATATGAAGGTCTTGGAATGATAAGATTGAGTAGACAAATTTAGTAGCAATAGCAGTTAGGATATTAGTTGTGACTGTCGAACGATTTTATTAGTGATAATGAGGACCCATTCGAACCTTAGTGACTCAACTATGGCAGTGAAAGGTTAGAAGGAAAAGTAGTAAGATTGGGAATGAGTAGTAGAGTTGGGTGCTAAGTCGTACTAGTGAACCCAAGAGCAAGCTTTTGGCGACCCCAAACGAGCCACAAGTCTTGTGTTGTTTACCACCTAGGAAGTCAAAACCCTCGAGTCGAATAGCACAAGAGGTGGGATTTCAAAGAAAGGCTAAGATGGACCTCAACTAGCTCTAGAACACTTAGCAAAAGCTCCATTTGGAGCTGCCAAAGTAGTACTTGGCACAGTACACTTATTCTCACCAAATGAAAATACCAGGCAACCATAAACCACAACCCAAGCTCATCTAGGAGTGTATAATAGAATGACAAAGGTTAGGCTTGAACGAGCCCATCAATTCCCCCACAAGCTGTCTATTTCAACAACATAGAAAAGCCCATCTAGGAGCCCACTACCATTCGACACACCCTGTAAACCACAACTCAATTAATAATTTGGAATATTTAAATTGTTAAGTTATTGTTGGGATTAAATGAAAAACAGGTAAACCATTTCGAATAAAAACAACGCCACTTATTATGTCGCATATTAGTTATTGAAATTATGACTAAACGACTAAACGAAATAATAAAAACCATTATACGTCAACAGTATTTACGCCGTAAAGTAAATGGTTAACACAAGCAACAATAACATAAGTGTTTTAAAAACTTTTAAACTTAATTACGTTCATCGAGTCTTAAATCAGAACTGCAACTAAATTATGCCATACTAATCTAGGTCACGCGTCGGAACTACTATCCACTATTTGACTCTATTGCATTTCAGATTACTGCTACACCAAGGTGAGTTCGTAGTCCCACATTTTTACTATGTTTTCAAATCCCGTGGGGAGATACATGCTATAAATCTGAACACAAGTATTTTTCTGTATGCTTCCCTGATTGATATTGCTAAGTATTATTGCCTAAGTTACCACCCTGCCAAAAAGTCCCTTATATCATGAACCATTAATCACTTGCGAGTGAACGCGAATTTTGTGAATAGATCTATTGGAAGTTACGACCCATTTGTACTAGCCGGATAGATAACTATAGTGTTAGCCGGATTGATAGACAAATGCACTTTATTCGAATTATGAGTATGGCAAAACTCCTACGACAAGGGCATTTATCACCCACATCATTGCTATGATTGAGATATTTATTACCACTATTATTACCCCTACATGTTAAGGTTTGCGTGTCATGAGGCTTAGGGCAATATTTGTTTATCTATATGTTACCCCGCAATATCATTGTTTCCACTACTATTTGACTTGTGTTCAAACTATTTCAAACTATTACAAATTAAACGCTATGGATTCACTCAACCTTTGTGTTGACGTTTTAAGCATATTTTATCTCAGGTAACTAAGGAAATCTCAAGCACGGAGTTGGCATGGGCATTGGAAATCTACCCCTTTTTATTACAAATAATTATATCATTCTTTTCAAACTCATCATCACTTTTGTGAAAAACTATCCTTTGGGCAACTAATGTGTAATCTCTGAATATTGAGTTTTCATTGAATGATATAAATGCAACTTTTAACGATTATCTATGCTTACGACTGTGATCAAATTGGTAATACCCCTTTTAAGTCTTCTGCTGCTTCATTACGATTTTTGGGGTGTTACAGACGCCCTCAGTGGAAAAGAGAGGATCAAACCCCTCAGAGTCAGATCGTTAGGGATGACGATCAGTTCGCCTCTTCCAGCGAAAATTCTTGAGGCTCAAGGTGAGGCACTCAAGGATGAAAACCGACCGCGTGAGAAAATTTACGGAATGCCAGAGAGTGAGAATGGCTTCGTAAGAAGATCTGATGGAGTTTTGTGTTATGGGGACAGGTGTTGGATTCCGTTATATGGAGGAATTCGTGATTTGATCATGCACGAATCCCACAAATCCAAGTACTCCATCCATCCAGGATCTGACAAGATGTACTTAGATTTGAAGAAGTTGTATTGGTGGCCAAACATGAAGGCCGATATAGCTGAGTACGTCAGTAAGTATTTAACGTGCTCGAAGGTCAAGGCTGAACACCAGAGACCATCCGGTCTGCTTGTTCAACCTGAGATCCCAAAATGGAAATGGGAGCGTATCACTATGGATTTTATCACCAAGCTGCCTAAGACGTCGAGCGGTTATGACACGATTTGGGTAATCATTGACCGTATCACTAAATCAGCTCATTTCCTTCCTATAAAGGAGAATGACAGCGTGGACAAACTCGCGCAACTGTCTGTGAAGGAAATTGTCGCAAGGCATGGTGTGCCTGTTTCTATTATCTCTGATCGAGACAGTCGATTCACGTCTAATTTTTGGAGGTCACTTCAGGACGCGTTAGGAACCGACCTTGACATGAGTACAGCTTATCATCCTCAGACTGATGGTCAGAGTGAGAGGACCATTCAGTAATTAGAGGACATGCTGAAAACCTGTGTGATTGACTTCGGGAACGGCTGGGATAGGCATTTGCCTTTAGCCGAGTTTTCCTACAACAACAGTTATCACACTAGCATTAAGGCTGCACCGTATGAGGCACTTTATGGCGTAAGTGCATATCGCCAATTTGTTGGGCTGAGGTCGGAGAAAGCCAACCTACTGGACCAGACTTAGTCTACGACACTGCTGAGAAGATCGTGCAGATCAAGAGCCAAATGCAAGCAGCTCGTGACCGTCAAAAGAGCTATGCCGACAAGAGGCGAAAACCCCTTGAGTTCCAAGTGGGGTGACAAAGTGATGTTAAAGGTCTCGCCATGGAAAGGCGTGATAAGATTCGGCAAGCGTGGTAAGCTAAACCCTCGCTATATTGGACCATTCGAAATTCTTGCCAGGATCGGGCCGGTAGCCTACCGACTCAAACTGTCATCTGAACTCAGCGCTGTGCATGATGTTTTTCATGTCAGCAACTTGAAAACGTGCTTATCGGATGATAACGCCATCATTCATTTGGATGAGATTCAGCTTGACGAGAAACTAAATTTCATCGAGGAGCCGATTGAAATCATGGACTGGGAAGTTAAACGGCAAAAGCAGAGTCGTACCCTAATTGTGAAGGTCCGTTGGAACTCTCGCAGAGGCCTCGAGTATACATGGGAGCGAGAGGATGAAATCAAGCAAAAATATCCTCGTATCTTTTCGAACCCAACGAGTAACGTAAATTGAAATCCGGGACGGATTTCCCGATTAGCTGGGGAGACTGTGACAAATGGTAATTTTCACGTTGTTAATTAATATTAAATGGTTATTTACTATTTTTAAGCTGAGCATTTCTATGCGCATTTGCATGTTTCTGAGTATTTTTGAGCATTTTTGGGAGCTGACCCGCATACTGTAGCTTACAGTCACTGCAGAAAAAGTATATTTTTGTCAGTAAGCATAAATTATTCTATTTATGATAGCTACTGACAAGTTTCGTAATTAACTGAGAGCTTTCTCACATTTTTTTGAAATGTGTATGTTTTATTAAAAATGGAAAAAGCTAGGGCTTGTTATATGATATATAGTGCTCGAACTAGATAAAGTTTTTGAACAAATTAGAGTATTTCTTGCTTGTGTGGTAAATCTTGATGTATATGGTGCTAGTTTGATGATACAAATATGATTAATGTTAATTACGCGAGATTAAGGCAATATATACACTTTTGTGGACATATATATGAATCGGCTAGAAATAAATTACAAAACTATTGGGGTTTTGAAAAACATAAAATTTTGGCTCAAGTGGTGAAATGATGGAATTAATGCTTAAAAGTTTATTTTGAATAGCTTATTGAATAAGCCATAACTAATTAAGTTTAGCTTATAAAAAATGTGATAATGGGTCGTATATTGTTATATGGGTTGAACATAATTAAATTTGGTCATGTTTGACTTTTTGACTTAATAGCTTATTTATAAGAGCGTAATTGATATAATTAAAATTTGTTACGTAATTAATATTACTAATTTAGAATAATGGGCTAAAATATATTTTGGGCTAAAAAGGTTATGCGTGGACTGTTGGGCCGAGCCCAACATGAAAATGACCACTTTTGACTTTTTGACCAAACGGATTAACGAACGTGTTAAATGATTTTTAGAAACGCGACGATATATATATAATTTAACTAAAAAGGGCCTTGGACTAAAATTTATAATTTTGAGCTTATGGGCTTTCGGTGGCAGTTGGGCCAAGCCCAACCCAACTCGTCACAGTTGACTTCTTTTGACCAAATGTGGTGACGAATGTGTTAAAATTATTTTTAGCAAACTAACGATATATATGTCGTAAATTAAAAAGGCTAAATGGTTTTAGACTAAATATGAACTATTATATTAATTATAACATTAATTAATTAAATACATAATTATTCAACTTAACCTAATATATATATATATATATATATATATATATATATATATATATATATATATATATATATATATATATATATATATATATATGGGGATAGCTTGGCTACAATTTCTTCACAAAAAATATACTAGCAATAAATCAGGGACCCACAGAAAAGAATCAGGACCCACAAAAAAAATCAGGGGCCCACATTTATAGCACAAAATTATAGCCAATTAGCTACAATTAATTGTAGCTAATATATTCCATATATATATATATATATATATATATATATATATATATATATATATATATATATATATATATATATATATATATATATATATATATTACTTGCGAAATTTAACGATGAATACTAGTATGGATGTTCCGTCACACGTGTTCCCACCGTACACTTTCACCATGAGCCACCACCAAGAGTTTCATACGATAAATCATTTTGAAATATATTTTACCACACAGCAAGCAAGAAATACACGAGCACTGTTCACGAGTAAACTTTTCAAATAAAGTAAAGACATATAAGACACGAATATTTCGCTAAGACTTACCGTACTGATTTAGGTTGCGTGTCGGAGCGGTTGCACTATTTTGTTGATTAGCAGATTGCTGTTGTTTTTAAGGTGAGTTTATAGCCCCATATTTTTATACGATTTGATTTATAAGCTTATGTTGAGAAACAGAAATAGATTGCGCCCACTATCATCAACCGTCAATTCCTGTCTAGGAAACCGTGTGTTATAAATAGATCTATTGGGGATGACACCCCCGTTCGGTTGGCTCGGCATAGTCAATGCGAACGTATACCATATGAATTTAGGCCGAGTGTCTGGGGATTAACACTCGCGGGCACCCCTTTCTAGCTAATGCCAGCTTGGCATGCTGCGATGTCTAGTTCGGTTAGATGAGGCTTAGTGTTTGCATAGCAGGATAGTGTGTTATTGCTGAATTGTTTGCTGAATATTGCTATGGTCCATATGTGTTATTTACTTTAAACCTATGAACTCACCAGCGTTAGCTGACTTTTAGCATGTTTTTCTCAGGAAACTGAGGTGTGTTTACTGAAGGCAGGGCATGGCGATGGTCATAATAATTGTTGGAAATGTTTTTAGTATTGCGTTAACTCTGAAATTTGGACCGCTTTGTTTAATGGGCTACATTTTTATTTGAAATGGATTTTATGTAAGATAACATGACTTTTAACATGTAATGTATTTTAAAACGGATTTTCAATCCGTTCTCTATATCTTGTGTTGTGATTATCGATTTAGTAGCACCCAAAGTGCATGCTTCCGCAATATTAAGATTTTGGGGGTGTTACAATATTGATGAGAATGTTAGCCTCATGAGATATTGAAATGATAGTATTAAAGTTGTCATCTTTTTCGTATCTAATGTACTGATGTTGCTAATCTTGCTATTGTATGTATTAAACGGGGTGATTACATGAAAATGGTGATATGACACACTTATATTCATCAATAAACAACACCTATCATATGAATGTTAGAGATGAGTATGGGTATATTTATGGGTTGTGTAAACCCTTTTTATTAGTATTGCATTTGAAGTAATAACAAGTCATTATGATGATTCTTAGTTGGGAATCAAGAATGATGATGTTTGGCCTTGAGATACAATAGTTATGTATGTGAGGTAAGTAACTTTGGTTATAACACGTGTTATATCGATTCTATCATATCATATGTTTTGTGAATGAAGGTGTTAAGGGCATAAGAGAACCTTGGCCTAGAAAGCATGACAAATGTTAAAGACTTGACTAGTTAGATATGTGTAGTTAAAGTGAGTGTTAGTCTAACGATTATAGACTAACTAAGGTATGTGATAGAATCTTGTTGTTAATCTTTGATGAGATGGTTTACATTAATATGGCTTGGTGGATATTGTTATGTGCTTTATACTAATTGTAGAAGCTCATGATGCTAGTATGATTGATTGATATATGATATGTGTTATTATCGATTACTTACTAAGCGTAATGCTTACGTCTTAGTTATTAACCATTTTTGTAGGTATAATGTGGATCAAGATAAGGTCTTAGTTAAAAGGCCTTAGGATTGGAAGCAAAGAAATGGAAGTATGGCAATTGTGCATGTGAATGTAGTTGATAGAAGGCCATGCTTGATCAAGTTAAACCCCAATGAGTCATCGTGTTGTAATGTATTGAAAATGTATGGCATTGTTGAGTCTTGTCATAGTCTTAAAGTCATATTTGCATAATTTGAAGTGTGTTAAAAAGTTTGTACAAGTTATGCTTTGAAACGCATAAAGGGGTGTTTGGCATAAGCCGATATTTATGCTTTCGCAAATAATTATGTAACGTCCAAGAGCAAATTTTATATTTAGTATATGTAGTGTATTTCTGTAAAGTTTCATGATTTATCGAGTCTTGGAAGTCGGTTTTTCGAAAAATAAAGTTGACAAATTGTTGGGCAGGAGGCTTTTTAGTCGCCGACGAGAGTATTTGGCCGCTAGTTGGGCAATTGGCCATCCACCAAATGCATTTGGCCGCCGGTTAAATGGCCACTGGTATAAAATAAATTTAAAAAAATCGAGTTTGGTTTGGGACGTTTCAAAATCTAACAAAAAATGCCACTGACGAAGGATTTGATGGTCTTGGACGGGTTTTGCTTTTGATGTAATAACAAACTAACACACGTTCAAGATATATTTGTTGTAGTGGATAGAAAGCGGTGGCACACTCGTATCTAATAAAAACTAGTAAAGCATTGAACAAGATTGGTTTTGATTTGTTTACTGAGAACTATGAAACATATGAAAAAAATGGGTTTCTGTGTTGGCCCAACCAATGTAGAAGATATTGACAAATTGAATTTATATAATTTTGTCATTGTTAGTTTTATATAATTTACACAGTACTATAACGGAGCAAAAGTCATTAACAAGTGACATGTCGCCACAAATCCATAATCATCCCGTTTAATGTATACAATAAGAAGATTAACCACGTCGGTACATTAAATAAGAAAAGAAACGCTACATAACATAATAAAAAAGTGGTACTTAGAATACATGTATGATTGCCTTTCAAAAAAAAAAAATAATAAAAAAAAAATAAAATAAAATAAAAAATACATGTATGATCAATTATCCTTGTTATTAATTTGAATGCTTTACTTTTATTGATACGTGCCTTAAACTACTTATGTCAAACTTAAAGAACATATTAATTAATCACCTACGTGTTTTGAGATATATACGCAAAACGATAAAACAAAAAGTGAAAAAATAAAAAATAATAAAAAATCCTAAACGATCAAAAGTTTTTCATGAATGAACTAGCCCAATAAACTACGGAGTAGTTTCGAGCTCAAAACACACATTCATGATACATAGACCATGTCATAGTGTTTTAGAATACAGCACAAAAAACTAGTACTCCTATGTCTCAAAAAAATGTCTACTTTTGTATTGTACAAGAAAAGTGAACATTTATTTTGAAATAGATGGAATACTATATTATGTGCCAGCGTGACTCTGTGTGTGATCAAATTGTGTAAAAGATTGTCTTTAGTCTTTTAATCTAAAACCATAACTTTGCCCTGAAATGAAGATTATTTACATAGAGTAACAAACAAAACTAGACTATCGTGGTCCATAACGAACCGTATGTGTGACGTAAGTACTTAAATTTATAAGCCAAAACTTGAAAAGAATGAGCATCAAATTAACTATTCACGCTGGTCTTAAAATATAAGTCTATTTTGTAATTTTTTAGTTGTCTTAAAAACGATGTTCACTTTCAATTTTAACCAATCAAAATGATTTTAAGTGGGTGAAAATAAAATTTTATCGGCTAATATTGTAAGAGATTTACTTATTTTAAATTTTGCGAAATATAAAAATGAACATTTAAATTGAAACGGGGTATATATTTTAATGATTTTGAATTAATACGAACAACCTTGTTTCAATAATGGCGAGTATGGTGTAGTCAAACAAATGGTACTCATATTACCCAGCACGTTTCCTAAACAATTACAGTATTTATTTATTTTCCTCGTTACTTTTCTACTTTCGTTTTCATTAATTACGTAATATTTATTTTCGTCAATTAGGTTGACAATGTCCATTAGACATCTTTTATGGCCAAGAAGAAACTGGCTGAAATATTTTATAGATATTCAAAAGTGATATATATTTATTTTATTTATTATTTATAGTTATATCATAATGTTACCGCATCAAATTATATATTGAAGGTATGGTCGGCGGAAATAGTTGCAGCTTATAGTTGGTTGACTTGAGCATAAAAGAGCTGGATCTTAAGATTGTGAATAACATATAGAGGCATCAAAATAAAGATATTAATAATATTTTAAAAGCATCAGTGAAATTAACCATTTCAAAAAGGTTTTTATAGTTTTCAAAAGCAACTTTGACTAAGAGCTTTTGAATTTCATAAGCTCTTTTTTATTTCGTTGCCAAGCAAAACTTATGTTAAAAACTTCTTTTAAAAGCTTATAATCTCATAAGCTTCAAAAAAACCATCCGCCAAATTAGTCCTTATTTAGATCATTGGGCCAAATTAACTAAACTATGTCGTCGGTTCATTAGTTGAAGAAGTTGGGCTTAACAATGTTAATCGCCCATAACATCAAACTTCAAGAAGTTGGGCTTAACCATGTTGATTCATTTATAGCTTGTATTTTCTAGGGTGTTCACAATACTCATAGGAATTGAAAACAAAAACCGAACCGAATCAAATAAAACTGAATCGAGTTTGCAACCAAGCTGAATTTTCCAAAACCGAATTGAACCAAATTAAATATGCGATTTTTTGTTTGGATATGGTTTTGGAAAAATGAAATCCGAACCGAACCGAAAATAAAGTTTTCTTGTTACGAGACTACTGTCAAGTAGTAGGTTGTATATTTGATCAACATCGTACTTTTATGCTTTACCATCTAATTAATATTCTTAAATAAACTTAGGTTTTTTGCTAATTTCAGATGTTAAACGTTTAACGGGAAGCACATTAAGTAATAGGTGCAAAAAGACATTACGTCATGGCCTTTTAAACGTGAATCTTGAGAAATAAAAATTTTCACCAGAAGAAATATCTTCCATAATTCTAAAACATCTAAAAGAGTGTGCTGAAACATACCTCGAACAGGACTTAAAGTTGTAGCAATTACTAATTACTGTTCCTGCATATTTTAGTGAAAAGCAACGACAGACAACTACGGATGCCGGTGTGTTGGCAGGCCTTAATATAATGCGATTGATTAATGAGCGAACATCAGCACCAATTCGATGTGGTCTTGATAAGAGTCTTTATTCATACCGTCGTTGTAAAGAAAAAAATATTTTCATCTTTGATATGGGTGGACGGACATTATTAGACGTGTCTTGATCTTCTCAATATCAGCAAAGCTGGTAACATTAGTGTAAAAGCAGTGGGAGGTGACACTCGTCTGGGTGGCTAAGATTTTGACAAGACGATGTTAGATTATTGTGTCCTAATGTTTGAAAAGAAAGAAATGAAGAATGTGAGTGAAAATGGAAGAGGGATTTGTTGTAAACACATGTATTGAAATTGATTCTTTGTATGAGGGAATTGGTTTTCCCGATGAAGTTCACAAGGGCAAGATTCGAGGACCTAAATGCTTGCTACTTAAAGAAGTGCCTTGCGTATGGTGAGGATTGCTTGAGAGAAAGGAGTATGCGTAAGCAAGACATTAATGACGTTGTTATTGGGGTCGACAAGGATTCCCAAACTGCAAAAACTGCAAATGGATTTCTTTGATGGGAAAGAGCTTTGCAAGAGCATTAACGCGGATGAAGTGGCTACGGGAACAAAAAGGTACGGGATTTGGTTCTATTAGATGTGACTCCTCTCTTTCTCTCTCTGGGCACTGTTGTCGTAAGAGATGTATATGATATGAGTGTTGTGATCCCACATAACACACCCATACCTACCGTTATTAAACGAGCATTGACGACCAATTATCTTTTGTAATCCAAGTATATGAGGGTGAGAGCAAAAAACCAAGAAAACTTATTCCTCAACTCATTCACTGTTGGTGATATTCCAGCAGCCCCGGCCCATAAACAGCATATCAAGGTTTGTTTTAACATAGATGCTAATGGTATTCTTAATGTCTCAGTTGAGTTGATATCCACATGTAATAAAAAAAAATGTAAGAATTGCTCGCAGTGGAAGTTCGTTGAAGCATGACATCAACAAGATCAATTCTTAGAAAGGCTAAGCAGTTGTAATGTATGGGAATCAAAATAAAAAATAAAAATATGCAGGGTTTCAAAAACTCTAGTTAGTTTTTTTTTTTTTGTTTTTTTTGTTTTTTTGTTTTTTTTTAAATTTTCTGGATACCTAACTATACAATTTCTTTTATATTATTATTCTTGTTAGGCTATGTGTAATCATAAAGCCCCACCATGGGGCGTTTTGCGCCATGTGGCAGTTCAGTCAGCAACGGGGCTCCAAAAAAATAGGTGTGTAATGGTGGGGCGCGAGGGGGGCGCAAGGGGGTGTTTTTTGAAAATATATCCGTTTGATTATGCCGTTGAATGGCTATTTTTATTGAAAGTACAAAGGGCAAAGGCGCGAGCCTGGTCACGCCCATTGGATTTTTTGGGGCTTTAGCGCCCATGTGTAGTAGAGTGGGGCGCGAGGAGGGGTGCGAGGGGGCGTTTTTTGGGGCTTTAGCGCCCCATTACACATAGCCTTAGGTAAAATGGAAGTACAAAAAACTTTTGGTTTGACTTTTGGCTTTGTTATAATCAATATTGAGCTTGTTAGTTTGGACATGGTCACAATGGTTTCTCAATATGGATGTAAAATTATGAGTTGTTTCCTGCAAACCAATCGTCTATCGGCATGTTGGAGTATCACAACTACAATGTATCAGTAGGTGCAAATTTTATACTTCATTTAGAATCTATCGAGTATTGACTAATTAACACGTACGATACAATACCGAAACTGGTCAAGACTCGAGACTGAAATTGTTTCTGGCCCAACTTTAATCCTTGATAAACCTGGTTTAAAGCCCATTATGTAATTATTACAGTTCAACTAGGCTGCAAGCCTGCCTTATACTATTAAAAAGGAGTTTGTGCTGACATCATTTTAAGGACGTGTCAATCAACTAGGGCGTCAATTGGGTTTGGGTGATGTCATAATCCATTAAAGATTTTGTTAAAAAAAACACCGTATCTTTTTACATATACGTATATTTTAATGGAAAGTACTTTTTAGGTCTTTTAAATCTATTGATTTCTCTTCATTCAAGATTTCAAATTCAAATTTCCATTTCTCAGTATTCTCATATTCTTATTCACATATTATAATTTGAAATTGAACTCATTTAACCAAAGTTAAAAAATCGAAAGCAAGATCTGTGTGTTTTCTTCTCTGATATCCTTAAACACATATATTTCCTCTTTTACAAATTACACGGATGGTCCTTGTGGTTGGCGTTGACTTTCACATATGGTCCATTGACTTTTTTTTTGCACTCCCAGTCCCTAACTCAGAAACTACTAACATAGATGGTCCCTTGACCAAACGTCCGTTTGGTCAAGACGTTAAGTTGTATCACGTGGGCAATATTGAAGGGTATTTTCGTCCATTCAATCATACATTCTTTCTTCTTACACACCCACCCACTCTTACAGGGACAATCTTTATAATTTACTCTCAATATCAAATCTCAAATCCATTCTTCATCTCCAAAACAAAGATCAAATCATCTCCTCATCCATCCAAAATCATAACCGATCTGAACACATCTCCATCTTAAATCCCTGTAGGGGGTCCAAATAACTTACCCCTTCTTTATTTTATTCTCGTATTTCGACCAATTTTTTTCAGGTAGTGGAATTGGCTATCAGTTTGTCTTCTTTCCAATCCATCACTCGTAAAAATCATTTTTGTTTGAGAAAATCACTTTTCACGAGAACCCCTTTTTGACATGAAATATTCACTTATATCACAATCTCATGACAAAAAGGTATTTCACAACAACATGTCGTGAAAGAGGGGGTCAGTTTGCTATAAATTTAATATACTGGTCAGAATAGTGTATGCATCCTCTCAAGAGGGTTAGTTTGGAAATCATTATTTTTTGAGTGACGGTAAGATAGATCCATTTTTTTTAATTGATTGAATGGATTTGTGATAGATGCATTTTTTTTTAATTGATTGAATGGATTTGGGATTTGAGGTGAGTTTGATATTTTGAGAGAGGAATTGCGTGTCGAATTTTTTGATGTGAGGATGAAGATGAAACCTGCAAATGGTCTGGTTTGGTCTGGTTTCATGGTGATGGATGCTATGTTAAATGAAGTGGTAATTGCTAATGGCAGTGAGGATGTGGATAAGTTTTGGTTGTACTTGTTCACTTGCTGAGATGGTCGAGGGCAATATTCTGTTGCTTATGTCTGGTGTGAGTTAAGGTAATTTGTGATTACGTGTTGTTTATGTTTGGTAAGAATTATGTGAGTGTGAAGGTGTTGGGAAGGTGGTTGAGAGGTTATTTGGGATCAGTTGCATTCAACAATATTACAAGATTGACATTTGGAAAACGATTTGTGACCCGGATGGTGGAATGGATGATCAAGGGAAACAATTCAAGGGAATTGTATCTAATGGGATTAAGATAGGTGGAAAGGTTTTCATGGCCAAGAGTATGCCATGGCTACAGTGGTTCTTTCCGGGTGAGAACGATATTCTTTTGAAGCATGAACAACGCCGAGACCGACTCACAAAGGCCATCATGGCAGAACATGATCTTGCTCGCAAGAAAACTGGTGGTGCACAGGAACATTTTATTGATGCATTGCATACACTCCAACAATGTGAATGGTTTGATGATACTTTTATCATTCTTTTTTGCATCTGAGCCTCTATCATCTCAATATCAGTAGGAATGATGCTTTCTTTAGTACCTTGAGATATTGGTCTCAGTTGTTGAAGTGGTCAAATGTTGACGGACAGCTATTATTATGTTCTCCTTAAATCCGATTAAAATGAGATTATAATCGGTTCATTCTTTATTTTATATCTATACATTGCTAAGTATTATGGCATAATCATATTAGAAAATGGTGGTGTGGTGGCGATTTGATGGTGGTGTGGTGGACTAGTGGTGATGGTGGTTTGTTAAATCTGGAAAATGGGGTGGTGATGGTGGTTTTCAGATATGGTCCCTGTGGGACATTAAAATGACCATAATACCCTCATGTGCAAGTCACATGAGGGGCTTTAACGGTCAAACTTGACGGACGTTTGGTCAAGGGACCATCTGTGTTAGTAGTTTCTGAGTTAGGGACCGGGAGTGCAAAAAAAAAAGTCAAGGGACCATATGTGAAAGTCAACGCCAACCACAAGGACCATCCGTGTAATTTACTCTTTTCTCTATTTAGCTTCTCTAGTTGAAGATATATAAGCCCCTCTTATTACGAATTCACAAGTATGTGTAGTAGGTTTACTTTCTCTTTAACGCACTCCAAGTGTTTGTGAAAACGCCAATTCAGTGTTTTGTTGTTGATTCAATATTTTTGTATTGTGGGTGCGATTGTTTAGGTGGAAGGATCACTTTTACCCAACAAGTTTCAAGTTCCTTGAACCAACAGAGATTTATAACTTTTATAATTTTAAGGTACGATATGGTTTTCATTTTAAATTTGATTTTAATGGCAATAGATATTGAAATCCTCTCTTTTTAATATATTTTGATTTTGCAAACTAACCCGACTTTGATATGTGGTCACTATATACTTCAATCGCGACTTTCTCTGTTCCTACTAAGATGAGTCGTAATTTACTACTAACCTTATATGAAAATTGAGAAAAGTCTTCCTAAGGTAATGATGCATGTGAAACATAAGATAGTCAGCGTAGGTAAAATGAGTTTATATCAAGTTGTTATGTTATACTTGTACATGGTTACACAATTCTAAAAATGTTATTGGTGTTCACTTTCAGATTTAATAGCTTTTAGGGAACTTTTGTAACTTCGAGTCCAGGGATGTCATCACAAAAAACTTAAAAAGCTACAATGAGTCGGTGACTAGCGTACAGAGAACTTTCAGAAGGAATAATTAGGATTAAGATACATTTTACTCTGATAAAGTTCTTACTAAACTTGCTTAACACTTTTAATAAGTTTAATGACTAGATTGTAAACATCCTTGTGCATTTACCAGCTAATGAACCCGGGCTATATTTGGGTAATTATTGTTTGGTGTTTTTTCTGTTCTACACTTACAAGTATCATCACATAAATTAAACATAGTCTTTACACCACCTGATCATATGCTTTATGAACTTATTATATAAGGGGAATTATATAAAGAAGTTTGAAAATGTTGAACCACGTATAATGCAATTCATAATCAAGGGTATTTTTTCTTATTTATATGCAAAGGTCAAAGTCTTGTAACTTCTAAACTTATAACGTGTATAAATGTCTTTATGTAAAATTTGTAACAAAGTCCTTTTTATGAGGGCATTGTGGCTGGAGTGTTGTCATTTTGTTACTTATAGGTTATGTTAAATAATTTGAGATACTTAATATTTGAGATATCTTTCTGAAGCTATTATCAAATATTAAGTATTTTACCAAACAAATTCATATGCATCATTTAAAGCCAATAATTTAAGAAAGCAAAATGACTATATATTTAGGAGGTGCATTCATAGACTATGTAAGGCAAATCATTTGGTTTGAAGTAGTTCTATTGTTACTGAGTTTTGACTTTCAGGTGATCAAGTATCAACTCAACTATCTCATATACAGGGAATTACGTATTTACAATAGTGAAACTAATACCGTGCACATTTGTTGGTTAGTTTTCTATTATCATTTACGTTTTTATTATGTTATGTATAAGTTTTAATGGGTTTTTAAGATTCAGTCGGTAGATAGACATATGGTTTTGGTGCTTGGACGAATGAACTGAATCTGTATGTGAGATTCAATCTGGATGTCTACCTGTTAATGGCTAATACTACTATTGGTGATAGACATATGGTTTTGGTGCTTGTGGTTTTTATGCTTCAGAAGATGGCTAATACTACTATTGGGGTTATGTTGTGGATTGAATAGGTTTTTTATTACATTTTTTGAAGTTTTATTTTGCTAGATGGATATTTTTTGTTCCAAAATGTCGATGGCTGGAACCTTTTTAGTTTTGTTATTTGTATCTAGAACATAGATATTTTTTAGACGTGCATAAAGTGTGGTTCGGTTGTTTGTTGATCTATGGTTGGAACCATTTGTATCTTTGATTAAATTGGGGCTTAAAGATTTGTAAGACCAAGAGTAGTGGTTTGGGTGTGGGTGGGGGCAAAATGCGACAAGTGTTACATGCGTCATAATGGAATTTTTTATAAAATGGGGATAGTGGGTTAGGGCGTTAAAGTTATGGGTATAATGATTAGTTTTTTTTTAATTATTTAACATTTTTTTTTTGACACTAAAAAAATTTTCCACCGTTAAAGATAAAAAATTAGAAATAAATTATTTAAAAAAATAAAAAATAAAAAATCCACCATTAAAGATAAATATTGATTGTTAACGAGTCAGAACTTTAATGTTAACATTGAATTTTTTAGAACTTTAAAGATAAATATTGACCGTTAAAGTTACCCAATTGACCTAACGTTAACATCGAATTTAATGGAATTCTGTTAACGCTAGGTTATAAATAGCTACTTTTTACCTTTTAACCTCACAATTGACCATTCACCCGGTGGGTGAAACTTTTCAATAACTTTATAACATGTTAAATCAACATTTTATAAAAAAGTTTGATACTATAAAATTTTAAAGAGGTTTAGATGTAAATTTCAAACTCTGACATGATTAAAATAAACTATTAACCTTTTCATGAATTTTAAAGCTCTTCACGAACCTTTAATTGTGGATGCCTAACTAGGTCATTTGCGTCTAAATTTATTCAATGACTATTAGTTTAAAAACAATTTTGAACCCTTCTATTTATATTTTCCAACTGATATGTTCAACTCAAATGTCTGCTATATTAAATGTAGGTTCATTAATTTTAAAAGTTGATGTTTCAAAACAAATTGAGTATGCGATATGGGATTTTCTAATATATGCCCTAAGGCCACTCACATCAGTTAACTCAGGTTTAAAATTTAAGGCCTGCCACGTCAGCTTTTTCACCCTTTAACTTAACTCAGCTTTAACCCACACATCAATAACTCAGCTTTAACACACCTTAACTCAACTTTACACATAAATTTTCAAATTCAACCCCTAACTTATAAACTACTTCATTTTTCTGGTCTAAATTTGAACTTTTTATTAATACGTTATGAGAATTATTAAACGAGCTCACGACAATATATTTCTATTATATAACTCGATCAAATATAATTTTCTTAAGCTTATACGACCTCCTATGATCAATACAAGCTCAACAATTCATTACTCGTCCATTGTCCCCGATGTGACATGTTAAAGTTATTTTGGACACATTAAAATAAAATGTACGTTACTTATACATTATTATACTCGTACGTTGCAATCCATGGTCACGCTTATACACTTGAGCTCACTATTATACACTTAATTTTTCAAATCCTATCTAAAACTCAATGATAATCTTGTCTTGCCTCCATGTTGGTCCAATCACAAACAAATTATAAAACTAGAATTCGAATTACATATACACGTATGAAAGCATGCATTACTACTTTACACCTCATGTTAATAACCATACTAATCTTCATACTGTCACTTTGGTCCAATGATGAAGTAACTTAGGCAACAAACAAATGAAGCAAATGTTTACACGTATGGTTATTAATCTTCATACAGTCAAATTCATTGTAAAGTTTACAACACATTACATGCAAAACCAAACTTATCTTTGACTATCCTATATAAATAACGAGTAGCATGCAAACGTTTCTTCTCTAACTCTCACGTAAAACAATACTCAAAACACATGCAAGATCACCAACTCTCCCTCTCATACGTATCACTCTCCAACCTCACAAACAAAAACATAACCTTCCTACTTGTTTCTGTTGTACGAAGAAGAAAGAAGAAAGGACCAGAAAGCTTTCCATTTCATGCAAACTCTCCCTCTTTTACTCATGTACTAGCCGTTTAAAGACAGGGACCAATTGTGTAGTTTTCGAAACTGCCCAATTAAACCTGCACTAGCCGTTGAGAGGGACCAAAAGTGTCAAAAAAAAGTTTTTTTTTTACAAAAGTCACCCTTAACGTGACGTTAAGGTGCTAACGCAGCACCTTAACGCCACGTTAACGCCAACTCGTCCATCAGTTAACGTGAGTTAACGCACGTTAAGGTGCCAAAATTGCCCCTTTAACGCAGGTTTAACCTGCTTGATGTAAGTGGTCTAAGGGCACACCTAAAAAGCATTTATTATGTGAATCTTCTTATTGAAACTAACAATTCATATTAATTATATGAATCTTTTTCTTTTTACCGCCTATCTACCCTTATATTATTCCCGCCTAATTTTTTCCCTCTACTAATTAAATATCTATAATTCCCTCAAAAACAATCTCAAATCACAATTTTTATTACAGATGGGTGGACGTATTCTTTTTGATCTAAATGAGCTTCCTGTTGAAGAAGATGCTATTGAAGAACAAAGTCTAAACAAGAATACAATTTTTGAGGAACCATTCGTTGGTCAATGTTTTCTAAGTAAAGAAGAGGCTCTTGTCTTTTATCAAAATTATGCGAAAAAGAATGGGTTTTCTGTTCGAAAAGGGAGGTTCGTGAACAAGAAAGGAGAAAGGAAAAGACGTGATTTTTTTGTCATCGAGAAGGAAAAGCCGAGCCTAAGAAAGACTACACCAAAAAAAAAGAAACAGAGGCTATGTAAGATGTGAATGCAAGGCCCACATGCGTATAACATTGAGAAGAATTAACGAAATTTTTCCGGAAGAATGGCAAGTCACTAAGGGGGTGTTTATTTTTTTTGTTAGCTAAGGGATCCTTGGGGCCTACGTGGGACCCATGGCTGTTAATTGGTCTTAATAGGGAGAGTCTCCCTTATATTACACATATAGGGATAGACTTTGCAAGGGAAAAATGGACCCCACTTACAAAACAAATAATATTAAATTGGTAGACCCCACACTTTCTTTAGCTAACAGAAAAAAAGAAACGGCCCCTAAGTTTGTTGCGGAGCACAATCATGTTTTGTTGTCTACTCAAGAGGTTCGATTTCTTCCATCTTACCGTAATATTACATTAGAAGATGAGAAACGTATACTTTTATTAAAAGAGGCAGGTTTGTCCGTTAGACAAATTATGCGGGTGATGGAGCTTGAAAGGAATGTGAGACATGGAGAGCTTTCTTTTCTTAATAAGGATGTTTATAACCTTTTTACCAAAAAATTTAGACTACAATCACAGAATGATGCAAGAGAGCTTTTGGAGTATTGTAAAAATGCTAAAACTGAAAACCTTAACTTCCAATATGCATTTACACTAGATAGTGAGAATAGGCTAGAGCATATTTTTTGGTGTCATGCTCACTGTTTTGAATTGTACCAACTTCCAAGTTATCTTCATGGCTTTTTCTTTGGTGGCATGACGACTACCGGAAGATCGGAGAGTATAAACTCGTTTATAAAGATGTTTATATCTTCTCGTACATGTTTAAGCGAGTTTATTAGACAAGTAAGTGTTAATATATCTTCTCGTACATGTTCACTAAAGTTTAGTTCAAATCTAGTTTAATTAATCTTTTTCTCATAATTTTATAGGTTAATCTTGCCATTGAAAATGTTGGGCAGAAACAAATGCATGATAGTATGGTGGCAAAGTATCAAGAGTTGCATTTGAGATCATTATCACCGTTGGAAAAACAAGGTTACCAAGTTTTGACTCCATATGCATTTAAAAAGTTCCAAGATCAATTTTCTCAAGCGATGCAATATTCTGCTTCCAAAGAAAATGACACAAGTTTTATTGTCAAACATTACAAAGTAGCTCGATGGCATAAGGTGGTTTGGGATGGTAAGATGGCTGAATGCACTTGCAAAAACTTTGAATTCGTTGGGATACTTTGTCGTCATGTTTTGAGTGTTCTTCTCCATACGGGTTGCTTTGAAATTCCTTCTACTTATTGGTTATCACGGTGGAGTCGAGAAGAGGTTCAATTTAATGAAGTCTCTCATTTACAACAAGAAGGGACTTTGGATGTTTCATCATCTTTTGCAGAAAATACCGATCCCGTAACTAATGCAATTGAGTTGGTTCAATGCCCTGCCGACTCGAAACCAAAGGGACGACCTAAGCAAAAGCGGATGAAAGGTGGAAAGGAATTAGCGAAACAAGTAAAGCAGCGGCTAAAAGAGGCTAAAAGTTTCCGGAAGGACATGTTTCTAATGATGCTAATAATGGTCAAGCAGCGGCTAAAAGAGGAAAAGTCGATATGGACAGTGAACTGAATTGTAATCCCATTCTTCATTTTAAATGTTGAAAATGCTTCTTTTTGTTATGCATAATAGCAACGTCCATGAAAATGCAGTGAACTAACTTGCAGTACTTTGTTATCATATAACTTGCTGAACTTATTTTTGTTGTCATAAAATTAAAAAGACCCACATTAGTTTTGGAGTAATTTTGGAGGCAATTAAAAAGTACTTTAATAGAACAAGAGCCGGTCAAGTACTTTACATATGAATGGATTTTTAAATGGCGGCAAATTGTGATTTGAGATTGTTTTAGAGGGAATTATAGATATTTAATTAGTAGACGGAAAAAATTAGGCGGGAATAATATAAGGGTAGATAGGCGGGAAAAAGAAAAAGATTCCTATAATTAATATGAATTGTTAGTTTCATTAAGAAGATTCACATAATAAATGCTTTTTAGGTGTGCCCTTAGGGCTAGGGCTGTAAACGAACCGGAACGAACACGAACGGAGCCTTGTTCATGTTCGTTCATTTAATTTTAGCCGGACAAATAAACGGACACGAACGTTTAAACGGACGAATTTTCTTGTTCATGTTCGTTTATTAAGAAAATGAGTTGTTCATGTTCGTTTATGTTCGTTCATTAAGACACTAAACGAACGTTAAACGAACGTAAACGATCGAACATAAATGAAAATAGACAAACAAACATAAATAAACGTAAACGGACATAAACGAGCGCAAACTAAAGCTATTACTTTAAACGTACCATCTGATCATTATCCCAAAAGATAGTCTTAATAATATCATTTATCCTAGCTGATGTTTATAGTCATCATTTTCCTAACATATAGTCATACCAGCATCATCAACCTAGTTGATGTTTACATAAAAGAGTTGAAGACACCTGAAGAACATCATTATCTTAGTTATAATGGCGCCAAACAATCCCGCTCATTTGAAGACCATTGTTTTGAACTTTTGATGCTACTTTTCAATATTCATTAAACTTTACTCTATTATCTAAATAAATTAATAAGTACAAAAGTACTTAAGTAGTATATTATTGTTAGGAAGCTTTGATATACTTGATATATAATTTATTAAAACTTTTTAATATATGGGTTGTTAATCGAACGATAATAATTGAACGTAAACGAACGAAATAATAGAGCGTAAACGAGCGAAATAATCGAACGTTCACGAGCGCAAATGAACGAACGAAGCATTTGTTCATGTTCGTTCATTTAACTAAACGAACCAAAAATCTTGTTCGTGTTCGTTCATTTATTAAATAAACGAACATAAACAAGTTTCCCGCCGCACGGTTCGCAAACGGTTCGCTGAACGTTCAGTTCGTTTACAGCCCTACTTAGGGCATATATTAGAAAATCCCATGCGATATTCGTACACGTTCTTTTATTTTTTGTTGGGCATTTTCACCTAATATCTACTTCATTATGAAATCTCTAAGTTTTATTGTATTTTTAGGAATTACTTTAACTTCCCGTGTTGAACACGGGTTATGATCTAGTTATTATTATATAAAAGATAACAAAGCAATTTCAGTGTCTGGGTAGGAATTGTCTTTTTTAAAAGAGTAAACTCCAAAATACATCCCTGTGGTTTGCCCAATTTCGCACCATACATCCAAAAAAATTTTTTTGCTCCTTATACATCCCTCCGTTAGTAAAAGTCAAACACAATACATCCACGAGGACGAACGGTGCAAACATTGTATCGTTAACTTGGACACGTGGCAGTTATCTCTTTTTAATTAAGGGTAATTATGTCTTTTTATCTTTCCCCTTTATATTTCACAGCTATTATCACTTTCCCAAATAAAAAACACAACACCACTTTCCAATTGTATTATCTCAGATTTCCAGATAACAGTCAACAAGAACAAGAACAAAAATTTTTCTACAAGAACAAAAATTTTTGGAGTTTACAAGAACAAAAACACAAACACCAAACACCACTTTCCAAAACAAGAACAAAATTTTTTCTACATCAAACATATCAAATAACAGTCAACAAATCAAACTGACAAATCAAAAATCATACATCAAACATATTTTTCTATCTTTTTTTTTCCAAACTCCATTAAATCCTTTTCTACCTCACTCACTATCTTCTTTGGCCTCTTTTCCGACAACCACCATCTTCTCCGGCATTTTTTTGGGCAAACACTATACTAATTCGAAAAAGATCATTTAAGATCTATACAACACCTCTTTTCCGGCATTTTTCCGACAACCACCTCTTTTCCGACAACCACCATCTACAATCTATCCATCCCATCAACAAACAACAAGCTACAACAATCAAACAACCATCAAAAATACCACAACAGATTCGAAAAAGATCATTTAAGATCTATACAACAAACCCATCATTCATCTTGATAACCTTTCTAGATTCGAAAAAACAAAAATAAGAAATAACCCATCATCAGCCATCAACAAGCATCAAAAATAAAAAATAGATCTCAAGTTATGTTTCGTTTTTTTTTTTTTTTTTTTTTTTTTTTTTTTGAACTTAGTGTTTCGGTTTAAGATTAAAGAAAAAAGTTTATTTGATTTGTGTTTTGATTTCTTTTGGATTTGTTTTGATTCGGGTATGATGATTTCTTTTGGATTTGTGGTATGCATATGTTGATTGTGGTTTGGATTTGAAGTAGTTGATTGTGGTATTTGGGATATGATGATTTCTTTTGGATAGTGGAAACAATTTCCAGCAAGCGAGCACTGGATCTGGATTTGTGGTTTGGTTTGGATTTCGTAGAAAAAGAGTGAAGTAGATGGATTTGATTTATGGGAATTGTGTTTGACTAGCAGGTATTAAAAGAATAGTGGGTGAGAGTAGGTGTGAATAAAAACACATAATTACCCTTGCTTAAAAAGAGATAACTGCTACGTGCCCAATTTAACGACACAATGTTTGCACTGTTCGTCCTCGTGGATGTATTGTGTTTGACTTTTACTAATGGAGGGATGTATAAGGAGCAAAAAAAAAATTTGGATGTATGGTGCAAAATTTCGGCAAACCACAGGGATGTATTTTGGAGTTTACTCTTTTTAAAATTCCATGAAACTTCATGAGAAAAGTGGGAAAATATAATTAAAGCTCCCAATAATTATTTCATTTTACCTAAGAGGTAATTACTAAAATAGTATTTCAAAAAAAACATGGTCCATTTAATAGTCACTCTCAACACCTCTTTTCCATTTTGGTCACGCTTGACTGCTCGACCGCTCGACCCCATTACTTTTTTTACACTTGTCTTTGCAAGTACAAGTGGTAGTTGGAGATATTTTTTTAGTTTTAGCTTAAATGAAAAATATGCCCTCAAATCCCATATATAAATAGCCACATCTCACTTCTCTTCTCTCTCTTTTCCCCCACCGCCGGCCACCGCCACCTTCCGGCCACCGGAAAATTTTCAGGCGAGCTACTTTTCTAGCCAAATCGATAGATCGATGCACCCTCTTCGTTTCTGGAGCGTTTTAGCTCGTGACTCCCACCGCAACACCACCCACGCGCCACCCACCGCCTCTATATTTCTCAAGATTCCATGTAATTGTGATGAAGACTATTTGCTACCAATTATCCAAGGTACATAGATAGATTTCTTAGGCAACTCTTCTTTTTTAAAACTTTTATTCAATTTTACTTGCATGATCTTTTAGAATCTCATTAAAAGATTAAGAATAGTATAGAATGGGTTCCAAACACTATATCTGATTTAAGATATGTATAATTGTTGTTAGAACATGTAAGATATATATAAGTTAGCTTAATTGTAACCAGAACACATAGTTTGACCACTAGGAAATTAGTTTTAAATATTTGGGGAAAAACTAGTGTTGAACATTGCCACTGATGGTCGAGTTATGTAGGTCGGTACGGCTCATGTTTATAATGTTGTAACTTCTTGAGTGATTTTATAAATGGAATAATGAGATTTGCTTGTCTGGAAAATATACTGATTTGGGGGAAGTAGTAGGTTTGAGTGACCCCGTCAATCAAACGTGGGAGGTATCGCGACAGTGTTCTAAGCATGGCCGTTTAGGGCTAATAATTGTTGTAGGAGTTGCCTACGTGTTAGAGATTCCCCGTGATGCTTCAGATAGTTAGTTGGGTACATAGACCTAAGCAGTTTACTGTGTTTCGCAACTAGTCACTCGCTTGGCTCTTAATAGAAGTTGGGGGCAACGATTAATCAAGTTTGTTTTTTTTTATAGAAATATTTGCTTTAGTACTTGTATTAATGGAATCACGAGATTATTAGTATAGAATAAGAATGTGTCATATGTCTTTATTTTAGCTTAATCTGAAATTATTTACATCTTGGATGTGAATTGGGTTAGCAATAGTTAAGGTTCAGTAACTTATTTAACATAAGATCATCTTTTACTTTTTCATCATTTCTTTCAATTGCTTTTCATCTCAAATTCTAGGTCCCAGCATGTCGTGTTGTGCAGTTGCGACCCGATGAATTATCTGTATGGTGGTGTGTGGACTTTGTGTGCGTTGTAGAGAGTAGAATTTGTGTTGTAAGTTGTAACATGTGAGAAATGAGATATGCTCTAGGTTAATTATCGTCACGACATGTATCTTGACCTTTCATAAAGTATTAGGAAAGTATTATTTAATTTTTGTGAAATTGATAGGTTCGATGTTAAGGATTCACTTAAGGATGAAACTGTAGGATTGGAAGTATTCTAAATATCGCAGCTTAGAGCTGTGTGTTTTGTAAGTGGTAGCCCGTAGCCTAGGTGTTACACATTCTCGCTGTTTGACTTAGTTTTCCGGGTACCTAGACGTCAAGTGGTCGCCGCTTACTTTGCTATTCTATAGTTTATGTAGGGACTAGCTAAATTGTCTCAGCGTGATGGTAACCTAGTCAGTCTTCTCTTCAGTAATTGTGGAAATTGAATGATGATTGTTTTTACTCTAGAAAAAAGATTGTACCATATGTCCTTATGTTAGCATAATCTGAAGCTTTTTACATCTTGTATATGCAATTAAATTGCTTATGCAAACACTTCCCTGTCCGTTAGACGATTAAATCTTGAAAAGCTGCTCGGTTGCCTGATAGGTATAATATTTCTTTGCTATTGCAGGCTCTATCTGTTATTTATGTCAGATTGTCTTATGTTGATGGCCATCCCTTCGTGATGCTATTGATAGTTTTGCCTCGGGATGATGAACCGCCAAGTCAATAATTAAACTAACTGTAAGAACTACTAAAGCTAATTGCTATTGATTATGGGACGACATCGAATTCCATTCAGGTTTGGATTTTGTATTTTGAACTTAGGTTTAGTGACTTTCAGATTTTGGCTACATTATGTACTAATTACTCTTTTTTCATTTATCAATGCGTGGGTTTAGGTGATGAAATGGGGCTTAAATAGGTGTGGGATTGGGGACTGAAGTGGGTAACTCAAATGGTCGTTCATTTTATTCAATGAATAGGTTTTGTGGCTTGCATACGCTAGGAGCTTCATTACCCTTTGATCTTTCTTTGGATTGAATTGTGCAAATCATATGCGTAATTTCTTTTTTGTTGGTGATATCTAGGGATGTTACAAGGTTTTTGGTATGTTGATGAACCCAGAAAACCAACCTGCTGCTAGCAAGTGAACCTGCTGCTAGGCTATTTTAACCTGCTGCTGGTTTTATATAACCTGCTGCTAGTTGATTAACCTGCTGCTACGTTCACTTGTTGCTGTCACTTGTTCATGCTACTCGAAGTTTATATTCTGCTGCTAGCTTGGTTTATTAGCAAAGGTGATACGTATGCGTGGCTGTGCTCTTATGGTTTTTTTGTCGCTTGATTAGTCTCTAATTCTTTTAATTAACGATGTATCAGTGAGTTGTAACTTGCCACTCGGGTATTTTCCGCACTCCAAAAAAATTGTAACTATATGTCTATGACTTGCTTCCTGGGAATGAAAAAAGACTATTTGGTCAACAAAATGTTAATGTATGTAGATTTCTAATTACCAGGAGATTTGTTGGATCTTTAGTTAATGATATGTATTGAGGGGTGTTTGGATTTGTGTTTTGGAATGCAGTGTATGATGCTTGTTTCTGCCTATTTTGAGTAAATGAGCAGTTGTAAATAAGCTCTCAAGTCTCAAACACAAATAAGCAGTTTGGAGTGTTTGGTGTATTTAAGAGCGTTTTCGTTTAATTTTGATCATAATTGTGTTTGTTTAGATATTTAATTTGTGTTTCATTAAGTAGATTGTTAAGTAATTGGCGTAATTAATTAGCGGTTCGGCATTGTTGAGTTAGAAGATGGATTTACCTTTGAGTTACACACGAAATTTAGTGCTAGAAAGACTCATTTTTTTAGGATGAATAATAGTATATTATTTAGTGCTAGAAAGACTCATTTTTTTAGGATGAATAATAGTATATTATTCCATATAGGTTAACATTTAAAATTATCATCATTAAATATATCCATAGTCGAGCAGATGTTAACTTTAAATATACTTCAATGGTATATTATTCCATATATGTTATATAACTCACATTTAAAATTATCATCATTAAATATATCCATAGTCGAGCAGTCGAAGAGTCGAGCATTAAATTCGAGCAGTCGAGGAGTCGAGCAGTTGAGGAGTCGAGCAGATGTTAACTTTAAATATACTTCAGTAGTATATTATTCCATATAGGTTATATAACTCACCTTTAAAATTATCATCATTAAATATATCCATAGTCGAGTAGTCGATCAGTCGAGGAGTTGATCAGTCGAGCATTAAAGTCGAGGAGTCAAGCAGTTGAGGAGTCGAGCAAATGTTAACTTTAAATATACTTCAATGGTATATTATTCCATATAGGTTATATAACTCACATTTAAAATTATCATCATTAAATATATCCATAGTCGAGCAGTCGAAGAGTCGAGCATTAAAGTCGAGCAGTCGAGGAGTCGAGCAGTTGAGGAGTCGAGCAGATGTTAACTTTAAATATACTTCAGTAGTATATTATTCCATATAGGTTATATAACTCACCTTTAAAATTATCATCATTAAATATATCCATAGTCGAGCAGTCGATCAGTCGAGGAGTCGAGCAGATGTTAACTTTAAATATACTTCAATGGTATATTATTCCATATAGGTTATATAAATCACATTTAAAATTATCATCATTAAATATATCCATAGTCGAGCAGTTGAAGAGTCGAGCATTAAAGTCGAGCAGTCGATCAGTTGAGGAGTCGAGCAGATGTTAACTTTAAATATACTTCAGTAGTATATTATTCCATATATCCATAGTCGAGCAGTCGATCAGTCGAGCATTAAAGTCGAGCAGTCGAGCAGTTGAGGAGTCGAGCAGATGTTAACTTTAAATATACTTCAATAGTATATTATTCCATGTAGGTTATATAACTCACCTTTAAAATTATTATCGTTAAATATATCCATAGTCGAGCAGTCGATCAGTCGAGGAGTTGATCAGTCGAGCATTAAAGTCGAGCAGTTGAGGAGTCGAGCAGGTGTTAACTTTAAATATACTTCAACAGTATATTATTCCATATTAACTTACATTTAAAATTATCATCATTAAATATATTCATACTCGAGCAGTCGAGGAGTCGATCAGTCGAGCATTAAAGTCGAGCAGTCGAGGAGTCAAGCAGTCGAGGAGTCTACACATACACGTACTTCGACACATGCAAACTCCAGTCTAAACTGATCTCGATCTTAACTGATTACTAATAGTTATAACTATATGCAGCAACCTATGAAGCCAGGCTTTACATAATATTGGTAATGTCCATCAACCGTTGTCTTTGCAAAGCAAGCACAACACATTTGTACATTCATCAGAGAAACTAAACTTCTCAAAATGTTTAGTGCTATACAAAGAATCATAATAAGGACATAGATTATTACATGATAACCATGATTATGCAATAAAATGAGCACTATATACTAACAACTCAGTAGTATACCAGAAATAAGAGCAATCAATGCCCAGAACATGAGAATGTCGATCACAGCAGATCTCAACACTCTGTCACACCCTTCATTCGCGTCAGGGAACTCAAAAGTTGACCCAAACGTCTGAAAGCCCCCAAGTGGTTTCTGTATCGCATATATTCACAACATTATAACCAAATATTTTGATATATGGTATCCTTGTGCTACAGTTGCTTAGTTCAAGTTATCAGCAAATAGGTCTTTGAGATACCTTATTAAAACTGCTTAAGCTCTTGCTGGTATCTGTAATAAGAAACTCTAAACAGCATGCATCTTGCGTAAATTTGGATACGTAATATTCACACTGTAAAAAAACTAGTTATTTGTTGTATCAAAACAGAATTAGCATATAAACAGATTACAATCAGCAATCCCAGACAACCCTCTACTAATTACTGGGAAATCTTCTAACTATTCACTATTTAAGTACACAACATACCAGCATACAACAAATTAAAACAGAGAACAGATGATTTCATAAGCCTAAAACCCCTCTGTATTACCTTTAAATCTTTAATAAAAGTAGACATGCATGATGCATTCATCAAATGTCGGAAAAGATTTTTCTATCTGATAATGTGTATACAATATGAACCCGACTTCTGAACACTCAATATTCAATACTCCATTCAAAATAGTTTCTCCTGAATAACCCGATCTTGAAACATACCAAAACACCGGTCATAACCAGAGAGAGAAAAGAAACGAAAATGCTTAGGGTGTGTTTAGGATTGCTTAAAAAACTATTAAATGTACCAAAATGCAGATAAGCAGTTCCAATACTAATCGTTCCTATTAGCAAATCTTACGATTATTTACTAATGTAAGTGCATAGCACGCATCAAATTAAAGCGTATCATATAATCAACAACAGTAAAAATGCAGGGGGTAAATTCATAGCTCACCAATAGGATTAATCTGGCCGCCATAACCATCGACGTTCACCGCGTCCTCAAACGCGACAGCCGCATGTATCGGTACACCATGCCACGTCTCCCCTGCTCCCATATGCGTATAATTCAAACTATGAAAATCATGATCTTCAACATGCCACACAAACCAACTAAACAACATACTAATGTAAACCATAGGCGACGTCACTCCTAGTATCACCTAACGTCACCCCCTCCCCCTCCTTCCTCTTCCCTTTCCCACTTCTCCAACCCGTTCCACTAAACGCCTGAAAAGCCGAACCACGCATATCATCAGCATACTCAACTGTTATCGGCTTATCCACCTGCGGTTTCCAATAAAAACTTTCAATCTCCAATTCACTCAAAACCCTTTTTACCCTTATTCTTCAAATACCCTTTCTCAAACCCTCTGGCCTTCGTTTCCTATCTTTTATTGTTATGAAATTAATAAAGTATCACGTAATGCTATAGTTTTTATGATGTGAAAACAGTTACGGTATTTATTAGCAGTGTACAAATAAACTCGTTTACAGCTTTAATAAAAATAGGGACGTTTTAGAAGCAACACTTGAGTCAAATTAGAACTTGAAGTCATCAAAGTAACGAAATAAAATGAGATTTAACCAAATGATGATATGGTGATCATCATGACTAAATTAAGGCCACCACACATCTTCGTTGGATTTTTGTGATATAAATGTGTAAGGATACACTCTATTGAACATAATAATAACAGGTTATTGGATGGTCATAAAAATACATTTCAACTATTAACAAATGATTCATAGATGGTCATTTAGTAACATTACTAATTAATAATACCTCTCGTGATTATTCATATATGCAGAAATAACAAAGGAAATACTTGATGTCTGTCCTGATTTTGCACGAAAGTATACTTCTGAAGGATACTCACCATTGCATCTAGCGTGTAGTAGAGGCCATGTGGAAACAACCCATGAGCTTCTATGGTCTGATCCTGATCTCTTGTACCTCCGAGATCACAATGGTTGGACACCCCTACATTGGACATCAATGAAAGAGCCTGTTGGGATTATCGATGGGATAATCTCAATAACTGTTGAATCTGTTGAGACGGTTACCAATGTTAGTGAAACTGTCCTTCATCTTGCTATAAAGTATAACCACTTCGATGGTCTAAAATATCTAACAGATACACTCAACATCCAACAACTTGTGAACGTGCAAGACAACAATGACAACACCCAGAATCTTTTCAACCTTTATCTCTAGACAAAGTGAAATTCCTGTGAAGAAGCAAGAAAACAAATCAAAATAAACACACATTATCACAATTACAATTATTTGTTTTCCACACTTGAGCCGTAAACAAAACAATGGTACCTGATGTGCCCCTTCGAAGGCAATGAAGCCGAACATGACATAACTCCTGGTTTCTTATACGCGTTAGGCCGTGGTCGGTATGAGCAACATAATCAGCAGGCAAGCATCAGCACATTTGTAACACCCCCTAATTTGGTTTGTGGCAGCGGAAAAGTAATTAGGGTGTTACGGTGAGGATCGAGTTAAAATTTCAGAAAAAAGGCCTGGAAGAGGCGTTTTGAAAGTTATATGTCATTCAAAATAATAGTTTTGGTAAAAAGGAAAAATATCTGTTATGAAAATCCCACAAAATGTGGTAATTTGGAAAGAATGACATATTTGATTTTTACACCATTTTATTTATCAGAGTATAAGATGCCCGCTCCGTGTCTTGTCCTGCTCCGTTAATTACCTGAGATAAACATGCTTAAAATGTCAACACAATGGTTGGTGAGTTCGTGGAGTTTGTTAGAACATAACTTTCTTTCAATGAATTTAAAAGGTGTATAGTGATTGTCGAAGTAAATAATAATTCTTCATGAAATAATAGCCAGTTGTGTTGTATAAAAATCCACAAGCAAATCATGTATGATCTCCAAAATCATAAGTTTCAAATTATAGATGCAGATGAGCTACGTTGTTATACGCTCGATATAGACTGTTGAGTCAGCTTTTAAATGTAACGATATACCAAGCATTTTGGGTTGTCTTTTGTAGAATTCTCATTAAAGTCACATATGATGACAGTTAAAATTCAAGTACAGGATCCATAATCATAACACATAGTGAAATTAATAATCAAGAGTCTGAAATCTATCAGTGTAAAGTGGTGGTCTTCTAAATACAGCTGTATCCTAGGATATATATGAAACATTCATATATTCATAAAGTTATATTGCCCTAAGCCTCATGACACGCAAAAGGTTAACAGTGTACCAGAAAACGGAGTGTTCATCAAATTAATGACGAAATTTTTGCCCTCATGTAATAGGTGACTTGCCAATTCCTATTTTTCTCAAATATAGTGCATCGCGACTAAATACGACTAACCATGTAGGCATTCCGTCCAAGTATTTAGTGGGATAGGTCGTCAGCCTCTAACAGGTTTCGAAGCTGTTCACTATATTCGCGCTCACCGCAGTGATTAATGGCTCATGATCAAGGGACTTTATGGCAATAAAGTAAACTTAGGCAAATAGTTTGTATAAAACATAAACGTTTTATAAATAGAAATAAGTTTTAACTAATAAAATTAGTTTTTCTCGAATCGTTAAGACTTGGATTAACCAAATCTGAAATTACAATATTCAATAAGTTTATGTCTCGCTATTATTCTTGTAAATATTAGTTTTATTTTTATTGAAGATTTTGGGTCCGTTTCATGTTTAATATATTATACCGTCTCAAGTCTCAAAATGTTCAATGAATCCGATGTCTAATATTGCAAGTCCAATAACGATTCACAATTTTCCAAACGTCTAAGTATAATAGATGAAGTCCATATTCAAATCCAAATCATGATTCCGAATACAATCTGTATCGTATCAACTGTCACAAGTTAAAGTCAATACAAATAAATACGTTAGCTCTCAAATTTATTATCCATAATTAGTTAAATACATAAGATTTATTCCAAGAGTATCCTCAAAATAAAACCAGACAAAAAAAATTTAAATCATATACCTTCCCCCATTGGGCTTCGGCCCATCAGTTAATCATATACCTCCCCCCATTGGGCTTCGACCCATCAGTTAATCCAATTAGCTAATTTAGTTCCAAATTTTCATATGAAATACAAACATGGAAACCAATTTTCAAGTTAACCAAAAATTTTCCAGCCGAGACCACAAAGACTATTGCCGTGACCATTTTCGACCACTCTGAGATACAAACTGAATCTATAGCAAATCCACATTCTAACCCGACACCAAGCTGTGACCCAAATGGGTCGACCCAACTCGCATACAATACCAACAAGCACTAAATCCATACCGAGACCGAAACCAAACGAATTCATCTCGACTTGCAACAACAACTCAAGAACACAACAAGATCAAATTATTTCCACCCTAAGTCTCAAATGGAGACTTCAACCGAAACTGCTAGTCGGGTTTTGACCCGACCCGTGACCACAACGAACCACACACCATTTTCAGTTACAACCCATTTATATTCCATTTTTAAATCACGAAACTAATATTCTTGTTACAAGATCAGTTTTAACCCACGAAAAATGATGATAAATATAATCGGTATATATATAAAAAAATATAAAATATCGAACGGGTTTCTCGGTTTTACCATGACGAGAAGGAGAAGAACAAGGTGGTGGAGATGGTGGCTGTGGGGGTGCTGCTACGGCGGCTGTGGTGGCTGGAACACTCGAACCAAACGAACTAAACTAACACCAGAAACATATATACCGTCGACCTTGTGTTGCCGGAAAATCAATGAGTTACCCGAAAAACAAAATATATGAGGGTGGGTTTTGAGGCGCGTGATGCACGGGGAAATGATGAGGAAGACACAAGGATTATTTTGGTGGTGGCGGTGAGATGGGGTGAGCGGCGGTGTGGCTCAGGTGGCCGGATTTGGGGCCGGAAAAATTAGAGAGAGTGAGGATAAGAATAGGAAGTGTGTGGTATCTTATAGAATGTATTACACACGTTTTGTTTTCAACTCAATCATTGATAACACTGTAGAGAAGAGGACACGTACATTTCAAGATTTTTATGCTAGATAAGGTGTTAGGTAGGTGTAGGAAATTTAATATGGACGAATGGTGTATAGATATGGTAGATTGTTGGTAGATTTTTGATGTCCTATGTATACGTGGAATGAGAAGATATAAAACATGTGGGAATTGGGGTATGATATGTGAGGGAATATGTATGGGCTAAGATAACATGTTGCTCAAGTGGTTATAGTAGGTATAGATTGATTACATATTTTTTATAAAAAGAGTCGGTTTGGTTTGTATCATCCGAAAGATCTATGTAATATTTCTATATCAAGAAGGAAAATTAAAAGGGTAGATTGTATATAAAAGATATAGAACCAAGTGGACACATTTTGCTTGTGAAAAAGAAATAGATCGATTTATTATGGAGTAGGATTTGCATGATCTACGTATTTCATATAAGAAGTGTTTGCATACATAACTTCGTATGGTAAAATGAAGGTAAGTTGAAATTGAGTTAAATATTCAAATTGTAGAAAAGCTTGTCATTATTTGGGACGTTTGAATTTAGTGAAAATAGGGTGTCGTGGTTTATTCGTGTCTCGTAGTATGTGTCGCGAAAATGTAACGTGGTAATGTTAACAATAAGAGAAAAATTTTAATTTCCCCGTAAAAATGGGTTTTGTTAAACGGTAACACCAGATTATTATTAATCAATGAGATTTATCACAGTGGATTTTTACGGTATCTTACAGTATCCACCCCTAAATTTTGAACTTCGTCCCGAAGTTCAGTCTATGATAGGTGTTGAAAATGTGGTGTTCTAAGGTGAGGGTTTATGGAAAATGTTGTTGAGAGGTTTCTAACCGAACATCGAGGAAACGAGATCTAGTTAGATTTATTCATGCTAGATGAAATAGATTCGAATGTTGGTTCAATTAATAAGCCTAAGGACTGGGAATAATGAGAATAACGATCAGGAACTGTGGGAATTTAACGGCTAGTGAACAGTGTATACTAACAGTCATGAACGGTGCCCTCAACGGCTAGTTTTGGTTCCAGCGGTTAGATTTAGCCTATAAATATTCCATTTTAATTTTCATTCTTTCACAAATTATTTTTCTCTCGTTCCACATCTCAAAAATGCCGCACTTCATAATTATGCTAGCGATTGTGTACGTTATTCTTGTGGTTATCTACTTGAGGTACGCTCCGGACGAAGACTTCCAATATTTCGTCGTGATTTTAGCGTTTGTCATCCCGTTGGTGATTGTAGCCCTTATTGTGGATATGGCATGGGAAAAATGAATAATAGGAAGGTTGGAATAAATAGTTGTAACTTTAGCATTATCGGTGCTAATTTCATTGTTATGTACTAATTTCCGTGTATTCCACTAAAATTTATGTTATTGGTGCTTCCCATAAGTCCTTGTGAATTCTTAAGTTTCTAATGCTTGTACTTTTATCAGTTTCTTATCATAAGAATGGTGGGAAATATGTGTAGGTATTTATTTGTGGTTGGTCAAAAGTGACGTTTATGGGCAATTTATTTTGTCTCAAGATTTTTCCTTTTGAATGGAAGTTGTTATTAGGAATCTGAAGGATAACTGTTTCATTCATGACATGATTTTTCCTAAATTAGACATAGTTGATCAGGCTATGTATAATTTGAGGACCAAATAATGTAATGCTTGGCTCAGTCACCGTGATATTTATGCTTCTTCAAAGTGTTTTATATTGTTCAATTATAATGGTTCCGTCACAAAGTCGGACACCCTCTGATTATTTTCAAAAGAATTATAAAGTTTTTGTTCATATTCCGAGGATAAGTCAGGAATTTCTAAAGTGCTACTAGGATATCTTTGGTATAAACTTAAGTTTTAGATGAGGATTTCTTACAATGTGGTGATAACCTATTGTTTGGTCAGAGTTGATGCTAAATCAAATTTCCAAAATAATATCAGGGTATTGTTACATAACGACTATGAATATGGAGAATAGAATAGAGATTGAAATAGACTCGAGTTATGGTTATTTCGGAAATAGTACAAGGTAGAGTCTTCATACGGTAGAAAGGTAGTTGTTATACTTGGGTTACATCCGTCGTACCTAAGGTAAAGTATATAAGGAAATACAACTTAGAAAGTTTTAAGCTAGGATTTACTTATCCACAGTGGGAATTTATCTTCTGCTTAATATAGGTGTCATCTTCTGACATTGTTAAGTTTCTAAAGAGTTTCTATTCTCTTTCACTGGTCTTTTTGTCCTAAGTGGTACTCTGGGTTGGGCATTGATTCTTAAAGTGTCCGTTTATCTTCTTGGTCTAGAAATCCTTGGGTAATGGTGATGGTAGGTTTAGTCTTCTCTTCTGGACCTTTAAGGTGAGTTGGTCTACAACTCGTAAAACTTTCATGGATATGCTTATAGAACTTAGTCGTCTTCTCTTCTTCTCTTGCTATTTTGTTGCTACTTGTACATACTACTGTAGTTACCTCGAGTGCCACAGCAACGATATTGGTTACTAACCTTTGGATAACTTCGGGTGTCAAGGTTGTGGTTGGTGCTAGTGGAGTATTTGTAATGCTTATGCTGGCCATATTCTATCAATATCCCGAGAAACACGGATTTAAATCCACCTAATGGCCATGTTAGAATAATTCGAGTAACAAGGTATTTGTATACTAGTCTTAATAATGTGGTCACAATGTGAGACTTTAACCAGTTGTGAACCCTAAATTACGACGTGTCTGGGTAGTATCGTAGATAAATGCTCAATTCTTGGTATGGGATTGCTAAGGAACAAACTGTTTTATCTACAAAAAGTCGAAGTTCAGCAACTTTCTCTTCATTCATCGAGTTTTCTTCCGAAATTTTGTCTTAGAGATTTCTATGGTCATAGCCTAGTCAGGGCTAGTATGAGGTATCATAACATTCATAGGTAATATAAGGGTAGGTCTGGATATAATCACTGTAAACATCATAATATTAATAACTTGATCGATTGTTTTACAAAATCAACGATACAAGGCCTTTTATTAATGTTCCATGCAGCAGGTTAATATACCTCTGTCTTTCTTATAGTAAGGACTGTCATGTGGGAGTGTCTCTAAATCTCTCTGACTGAAACCTAGTCAGTCCGTCCTGAAAGTCCATCTTGTCGGATAAAAGGGTCAGGTAGGGTGTCGTTGGTCGTGATTGGCGTTTTGTCAATGATGTTTTGGAGTGTATCAATCTGTTCTTTATGACACTCCAGTCGCGTCATGCTGGTGGGAGGAGTAGGTGTGTGGGTAACTGTTGTCCTGAAGCTTTCTCCTATCTCAAGGACTCGGGCTGGAGGAATGTAAGCAGGTGGAAACAGTAATGGTGAGGGAGACCTGAGAGTGTAAACTTTCTCTAGGAGTCAGCTCCCGTTGGTGAGGTGTAAACAGGTAAGTCTGGGTGAGTAGTCTTAATGAGTAGTTGGGTCCAACTGACGGTGAAAGGGATGATGATAGTAGTGGTGATAAGGTATGGTGACATTATCCTGATCATATCTAGGGGTGAAGTAGGGGAGTAAGGTGGAAATGGTGGTATAATTGATACTAAGCGTAGGTGTACATTCTTAATAGGTCTATTGAGGTGGCTCTGAAATGGTGTCATAAACGGTTCGGGCTCATAAAGTGCTAAAATTTTGACTTTTCTGTACCGGGCTACCGGGACAGGTGAGAGTAGTGACGTAGGTAATGAAGAATTTGGCTCAACATCTTTCCAAATTGTTTCTTGGTGTGACTTTTGTCCAACTTCAAATGTTGTCGGACAACCAATCAACTCTTCATCTGAATAAGATTTAGCAGTTCTCCTGTATTTCTGATGTAGGGGTGAATGAGTAGGTGATGAGAGGAGTGGTAGTTGAGTAAGTTCCGTATTAGTCTGGGGTTGAGTTGTTAATACATAAGGATCTCCGGCATCTGAAGTGATATGATAAGTACGTGATGTACGAGTAGTATGGAGGGTAATTTTGGTAATATCAACTGGTTTGTGAGACATGGTACTGTAGTAGCCGAAAATAATAATTATGAGTAATTCGTACGTTAAGAGCGTAACGGTAAGTGTGAAATAATACAGTGTGTAACGTGTGAAGAGTAATTATCAAGCATGTAAAGATTAGTGCAAAATAATCTTAATAGGTAATGTATTGAGCACGGCAGTCTGCAGACACGGAGGGCGTAAAATGGTATGGTGTAAAATCATTCATTTTGAAAGTGTGGTTATAGTTCGATGTTTGAAAACATTTGGTTCTCTATAACCATAGGCTCTGATACCAATCTGTAACACCCCCTAATTTGGTTTGTGGCAGCGGAAAAGTAATTAGGGTGTTACGGTGAGGATCGAGTTAAAATTTCAGAAAAACGGCCTGGAAGAGGCGTTTTGAAAGTTATATGTCATTCAAAATAATAGTTTTGGTACAAAGGAAAAATATCTGTTATGAAAATCCCACAAAATGTGGTAATTTGGAAAGAATGACATATTTGATTTTTACACCATTTTATTTATCAGAGTATAAGATGCCCGCTCCGTGTCTTGTCCTGCTCCGTTAATTACCTGAGATAAACATGCTTAAAATGTCAACACAATGGTTGGTGAGTTCGTGGAGTTTGTTAGAACATAACTTTCTTTCAATGAATTTAAAAGGTGTATAGTGATTGTCGAAGTAAATAATAATTCTTCATGAAATAATAGCCAGTTGTGTTGTATAAAAATCCACAAGCAAATCATGTATGATCTCCAAAATCATAAGTTTCAAATTATAGATGCAGATGAGCTACGTTGTTATACGCTCGATATAGACTGTTTAGTCAGCTTTTAAATGTAACGATATACCAAGCATTTTGGGTTGTCTTTTGTAGAATTCTCATTTAAGTCACATATGATGACAGTTAAAATTCAAGTACAGGGTCCATAATCATAACACATAGTGAAATTAATAATCAAGAGTCTGAAATCTATCAGTGTAAAGTGGTGGTCTTCTAAATACAGATGTATCCTAGGATATATATGAAACATTCATATATTCATAAAGTTATATTGCCCTAAGCCTCATGACACGCAAAAGGTTAACAGTGTACCAGAAAACGGAGTGTTCATCAAATTAATGACGAAATTTTTGCCCTCATGTAATAGGTGACTTGCCAATTCCTATTTTTCTCAAATATAGTGCATCGCGACTAAATACGACTAACCATGTAGGCATTCCGTCCAAGTATTTAGTGGGATAGGTCGTCAGCCTCTAACAGGTTTCGAAGGTGTTCACTATATTCGCGCTCACCGCAGTGATTAATGGCTCATGATCAAGGGACTTTATGGCAATAAAGTAAACTTAGGCAATATAGGTTTCAGGGTGCATGAATTATGCGTAATTTTAGTCTTGGCAATTATTTCTAGTGAAATGTAGAAATATCATAATAAAGTAACAGTACATTCATTTGTTATATGAATGCATACAATAAGTCTCAGTATCATGTTACATCATGTAGTGTAAAAATGTTATCTATCAAATTCAGTGTTTAAGCTTAGCGAGCAATTTGCACATATAATGAATATATATTACTCTCAAGAGTGATTCAAACATGTAAAGCATAGTGGATGATTTTGAGTAAATCATGAGAGTTTTCAAAGTATATAAGTAACTTAAAACAGTTAAAGCATGTATCTCCCCCAAAAGTGTTATTAAAAACAAATATTAAAAGTAGGGGCCACGACTCACCTTAGCCACAGCAAAGCAAAGATCACACTGACACGACTGGCATCTAGAGCATATCACAACGGTCTCAAAACATATAGCACGACGATACACAACGGTCTAGGATCGGCACAACCTAGTACGTATACAGTTATCTCAAAACACGTCTCGCACAATAATAAAGTCTATAAAAGACAATGTGTCGTAGTTTTCGTGGATTACTCAGTTTTCAAAACTTATCAAAAGCTTAGTTTAAATGTTTCGTGTGGTGTGGTAAGATAACCTAGACTCGACGTACAACTCACGCCAAAAAGAAGAGATATCAACAAACTCGAGAGAATACTGACGAGAACTCAAACCAAGGAGGACAACTTAGAAGCTAAAGACAAACAAACACCTCAAATCAAATAACTAGTTTGTGTGTTTCGGCATTTACCCCGTTATCCCAAATAGTTTGTATAAAACATAAACGTTTTATAAATAGAAATAAGTTTAACTAATAAAATTAGTTTTTCTCGAATCGTTGAGACTTGGATTAACCAAATCTGAAATTACAATATTCAATAAGTTTATGTTTCGCTATTATTCTTGTAAATATTAGTTTTATTTTTATTGAAGATTTTGGGTCCGTTTCATGTTTAATATATTATACCGTCTCAAGTTTCAAAATGTTCAATAAGTCCGCTATCTAATATCGCAAGTCCAATAACGATTCACAATTTTCCAAACGTCTAAGTATAATAGATGAAGTCCATATTCAAATCCAAATCATGATTCCGAATACAATCTGTATCGTATCAACTGTCACAAGTTAAAGTCAATACAAATAAATACGTTAGCTCTCAAATTTATTATCCATAATTAGTTAAATACATAAGATTTATTCCAAGAGTATCCTCAAAATAAAACCAGACAAAAAAATTTAAATCATATACCTTCCCCCATTGGGCTTCGGCCCATCAGTTAATCATATACCTCCCCCCATTGGGCTTCGACCCATCAGTTAATCCAATTAGCTAATTTAGTTCCAAATTTTCATATGAAATACAAACATGGCAAACCAATTTTCAAGTTAAGCAAAAATTTTCCAGCCGAGACCACAAAGACTATTGCCGAGACCATTTTCGACCACTCTGAGACACAAACTGAATCTATAGCAAATCCACATTCTAACCCGACACCAAGCTGTGACCCAAATGGGTCGACCCAACTCGCATACAATACCAACAAGCACTAAATCCATACCGAGACCGAAACCAAACGAATTCATCTCGACTCGCAACAACAACTCAAGAACACAACAAGATCAAATTATTTCCACCCTAAGTCTCAAATGGAGACTTCAACCGAAACTGCTAGTCGGGTTTTGACCCGACCCGTGACCACAACGAACCACACACCATTTTCAGTTACAACCCATTTATATTACGTTTTTAAATCACGAAACTAATATTCTTGTTACAAGATCAGTTTTAACCCACGAAAAACGATAATAAATATAATTGGTATTTATATATAAAAAATATAAATATCGAACGGGTTTCTCGGTTTTACCATGACGAGAAGGAGAAGAACAAGGTGGTGGAGATGGTGGCTGTGGGGGTGCTGCTACGGCGGCTGTGGTGGCTGGAACACTCGAACCAAATGAACTAAACTAACACCAGAAACATATATACCGTCGACCTTGTGTTGCCGGAAAATCAGTGAGTTACCGGAAAAACAAAATATATGAGGGTGGGTTTTGAGGCGCGTGATGCACGGGGAAATGATGAGGAAGACACAAGGATTATTTTGGTGGTGGCGGTGAGATGGGGTGAGCGGCGGTGTGGCTCAGGTGGTCGGATTTGGGGCCGGAAAAATTAGAGAGAGTGAGGATAAGAATAGGAAGTGTGTGGTATCTTATAGAATGTATTACACACGTTTTGTTTTCAACTCAATCATTGATAACACTGTAGAGAAGAGGACACGTACATTTCAAGATTTTTATGCTAGATAAGGTGTTAGGTAGGTGTAGGAAATTTAATATGGACGAATGGTGTATAGATATGGTAGATTGTTGGTAGATTTTTGATGTCCTATGTATACGTGGAATGAGAAGATATAAAACATGTGGGAATTGGGGTATGATATGTGAGGGAATATGTATGGGTTAAGATAATATATTGCTCAAGTGGTTATAGTAGGTATAGATTGATTATATATTGGGATAATTACTAAAATAGCCCAAAACCCAAATGGGATATTTCTACCCCGGTTGCCCTGGGCAATGCCTCCAGTTGCCTAAAAAAGGGCGATTGTTGCCCAAAAAAATACACTGGAAATCCTTCGGTTGCCCCAAAAAATGCCGGTTGCCCTGGGCAACACAATTATTTTCGGATTTCGGGTTAGATAAGGAACCGCCCATTTGTGTTTGGGCTATTTTGGTAATTATCCCTTATATATTTTTATAAAAAGGGTCGGTTTGGTTTGTGTCATCCGAAAGATCTATGTAATATTTCTATATCAAGAAGGAAAATTAAAAGGGTAGTGATGTTTTATACTATTATGAATTAAGCTACCACTAATTACCACTAATTACCTAATAATTACCTACTAGATCTAGAGAGAGAAAGCTAGAGAGAGAAAAAGATGGAAGGGAGATGATTAACACAATAATATCAAATGATTAGAATTCATCAACCAACCCCTCTCCCTTGAATGGGAGGGGTATTTATAGTTTTACATGAGGTTGGGCTACTAGCCCTACTAACTTAATATTAATACATAATTAACAATAATAAAAGATAAAATGACACAGCCCATGGGCCTTCTACATGGGCTGGGCCTCAAAACAAACCTAAAGGCCTAAGCAACCTATTACAAATGATCAATACTTGAAATATTACAAAACGTGTTCCCAACAATCTCCCCCTAAGTATTGGTCATCAAGGTTGCATGACGTCGTCTTTGCTTCTTTGGCTTTGACGTCTTCATAATCTTTGTTCTTTGTTCTTGAAAGTGATGTGATGTGATATGGTGGTGGTCTGCCGTATTCCAACGATCTTTTGATACTGGTGTCTTCGTGTCCTCTCCATCATGTTCATATGACTTGTGACTTTCGTTCTTCAACTTGTTCTCACTTCTTCAATCTTTAACATATGAAAGGTTGTAGTGCTCGAACTTAGACTTATCTTAAACATATTCTGAACTTTTGATGATTCTGAGTCTTGGTGAGAACTAATTTTCAGGACATGAACATGATGGAGTCTTGGTGATGGTTGAACTCCAGGTCTCCAAGCTCCTCAGCAGCAGCAGCAGCGGCAGCACGAACCAACCGGCACTTACAGGCTCAGACTTCGAGATCGTCAACAGCATAGTGTGAAGACTTTCTCTAATCCTTGCCCAGGCCGTTCTGAACCGGATACCCCCGAGAAGGCTTACACGGACACACCGAAGTGCACCCACGATTCAGTGAGTCGCTGGAGATCACCCCACGACTGTAGACCGTTTGGGACAAAACACTAAGCGTAACCCACAAGGAGTTACCGAAGTGACCTGCTGTCAGAGTTGTTTGATGTTGCTCTGGCAGGATTTCCATTCAATCATTGATAATCACATATGTGACTTTTCTCATGAATGTTCTCGGCAGATTGCTAAGATCTGCGAAGGACACTTTCTTAATTTTACATCTGCTGCCCATGATGTAGAACAGCAGAGTAATACTAAGTGTACCTAAGAGATCTTTTTATGAATCTCATGGCTCTAGACTCAATTAGTGCACATTTGTTTGGTCGTCGGAGGCGTGGAGCAGATTGCCTCCTTTTCAATATCAAAACTCTCGGAATGAGAGGTCGATAGATTATGAAGGGTTCTCCGTGTGAATGAAACAAATGTCTTTTGAGAGACACTTGAGTAGCTAAGAAGGTTTAGTGCAGTGCGTCACTGGGTCCATGACGACTTTGATCTTCAATACCGGTGATTCTTGATCAACCAGTAGATTATGTATTGAACCCGGTGTCTGCCCTAAGGTTGAACAAATGGCGGGCTATTTCTTTTCACCCTTTTCTTTGCTTTTCTTTTTAATTCTTCAACCCCTTCTTTCTCCGTTCATTCATTTTTCTCCTTTTTCAATCATACCTAGGACTTTCTAGTTCTAAACTATTGGTGTTGTCCTTGGGTAGATCCCTCCGGCTCTGGCGGATCATAGGACGGTTTTCCCTAACCTTAGTCACCTTATAACTCCATGACTATCCTAATGATGCCATAAAACCAAACCTTTTGAAAAATCTCTCAAAGTGTTTATGATTGTAAAACACATTTTGTTAACACTTTGAGAGTTTTGTTATTTTCAGAAGAACTCCCCCTTAACATGTGCTCATATGTAAATTACTTTGAAATTTGCACATGTCGGGAAGAGTTGGCACTTTTTGAATTGATTGACTTTCAATGAACATGACCTTTGCGAGACACGCTTACATCACCAGTTGGACTGGCTTGAAATTATTACCCGTCCCGGTCATATTCAAATATCGTCGCTCGAAATTGGTACATTCTACTCAGATATATCCTTCGCGAGACACGCTTACATCACCAGATGAACTGGCTTGAAATTATTACCCGTCCCGGATATACCTTTTCGACTACTGACTGTTATTATCGTCAATTCGAGGGTCAATTCTTGAGTCTTACACTCATGAGATTCCAGCAATGAGATACCATATTTTAATCACTTTTTCATTCTCCCCTCAAAAATAGCATAATAATGTTGTTTTTGAAAAACTGTTGATTAAAATATGCTCTTTTTGAGGTGTTTGTGGAAGAATGTCAAGAACGTTGGTAGTTTAGAACAAAGATTTTTCAAATACTCCCCCTTAACAAGGGAATATTCGTTCTTATGAGCAGAATTGTTTAAAAACTTTGAAAAAAAATTTCTGGTTTTAATTCTGCTCATAAGGAAGAAGCTTTCGCTCCTTTTTCAGGATTGAGGCACTGAAGCGTACCTCAGGGTCCTTTCTTTACAAGAGCGGGTTGTACACTGTTATGTGTGCACAAGCCGTAGTGATATATGAAAGTGAATGATGAAATGAAATGAAATGATGATGATCAGATGAAATAATTTGTACCAATCAACTTAGGCAGGACGTCGGAAGGTGAGAATGTTTGGAAGTCTTGCTCGTCCTCCCACATAACTCTCCAATCTTCGCATTTGAGTCCGAAACTGAAGCTTGTCGTTGATTCTTTTGATGAACTTGGCTGCTTGCTTGGCATCGTTTCTGATCCATTTGACCTCTTGCATAACTCCCGTTTTTAAACCCTTGTAGTAATTATCCAAGATTGACTCAAGTTCTGTCTTGACCATTACCAATGTCTTATCCCCAAATTTTCTCAGTTCTTCAAATCCCATGAAGTGTGGACTGCAGTTGCTCCGTTTGTAAACTACTCCAAACGGTTTATCCATGAACGTATAAGGAGGCTGACCATGAATACCCGGCCGATCAAGATCTGGCTTGATGAGATTAACTCGTTTTTGGTAGCTTTCTACCCCAAGTTGGATGTCCTCAACTCGATGCCTTATGACAATGCTGCGGATGAATATGAGGATGGAGTTGATGATGTCATACTGAAGACGGCCAGGAAGATGTTCAAGTTTTCCCTGAATCTTCAATAGGTACATGTCTTCTATATCATTGCGGGACAAGTATGGGTAGTCAGCTTCACAGAACGAATACTCTTTGTCATCTGATCTTCTCACGGTGATCTTGGTTAGAAAGTTATACCCGTACAGTGGTTCGGTTTCAGCACTGGTTATGGATAGAATTCTGTTAGGGTTCTTCCTATCTATGTTTCTTGAAACTCTCGTGGTGACCAAGTATTTGTAGGACAATCTCCTCATATGTCGCCAATGATGAATCCCAAAAACAGCATCGTCATTGTAGACATAAACTTCATGGTTCCATAAATCGTCGACCTTTTCTTCCAAATCTTCTATGGAGTATGAAGCTGCTGGATACTTGGATAGTGAAGTTGCATATCGTGTAGGATCCGTGCTTCCACTCATGAGATAGTCTAGGTCTCGATTGAAGAAGTATTCTTTTGGTAACTTAGGATTCTTCGGGTGACCGATGAGGGGTAATGGTTTGGAGTAATCCATGTAAGGTAATGGTTCTTTTGGTTTATGGGTTTGTTCATCAGCAATATTTTCTCCAAGGGCTCGTGCAACTTGTTCAAGATTGTATTCAAACTCTATCTCAGTAGTTGTCACTGTCTTAAATTCAGTGAAGCCTGAGCTACGAACTCGAATGATATCTGACAACCCCAACTTCTGAACCTTGATTGCCTTTTTCAGTCTCTTGGTAAAATCTACAATTGATCCTTCCACGTGTGTGCTGAGAACTTCATCAGGGTATGCATCAACCATATCTTCAAACCAGTCGTACTTTGAGGCTCCTGGATTGACCCATTCTGGTAGTGGTATATCATTAACTTGACCAGAAGGAACCACAGCTTCTTGAACACTTGTAGGTACATAGGGTATTTCATCATCTACACTGATGTTCTCGTGAAATTCTACGTCTTCAAATTGACCACTTCCAATGGGACTGAAGACTGGTCCACTTGATTGTTTTCCTTTTCCAGATGATTGTGCTATGGGACCATGGCTTGAAGATGAAGGTCTTCGTCTTTTTTCTTTCCTTGATCATCTGGGTCATCCTGACATCGCTTCAATGACTTGGTTGGTTTGCATGGTTCATCTTGTTTTTCCGCTCGTTTTATTGAGTTAAGTAATGCTTGCCTGAGTTCATCTTCTGCAGGGTTTTCTCGAATTTCTTCAAGAAGTTGTTCTCTGAAAATTGATCCAGATGGTTGTGGAGGTAACGTTCTGATAGTGATTGGTATTGTCTGCATCAACTTTGCCACAACCTCTTCCAGATTCTTCTTGGCAAAGTTGTTGAGCATGTCAGGAAATGCCTCTTGAAGAGTCTTGAAGACCTCAGTTGGAACCAGTTCAGCGACTTCCTTTTTCAAATCAACGTTATCACACTTCAGTATATGTTTGTCCATCTGCTCCTGAAGACTAGACAATTTCTGTAAAACCCGAAAATCTAAAACGTATTAAAAGACCAAAATGCCCCTACAATCTTAAAATTTGATTAATAAGCTTATAATGTACCAACTTGATCCCAAATCTTTGGAAAGGAATTATCTATGAAATGAAATAAATGTAAAGCACCCATTTAACTTTGTGGCACGTTAAAATATTTTGGCACCCCAATATTTTGCTAGAACCAAACTTTAAGTATAAATTATTTTGTTACATTTAAGAATTTTATTGAAAACATGATAAGCTCAAAATCAAATAAGGAAAAGATCACAATTAAAGTCTTTTGATTCTACCTTGGTCAAGCCGTGTGATTTGGTCATTATCATTCCCACGATTTCAGCCTAAATACCCGCTCTTCATATCAATCAAATAAATAAATATTCACACGTTATGTTTTTGGCAATTCATGCAATCAACCCACGCTCCAAAAACAAATCCTTTTCACTGTGTTATTGAATATTCACACGTTATTATATTCACACGTTATTGACCATGCATTCACACCTATTGTTCCTACTTCATCCCTCCTTTTCATTCAGGCACCACAAAAGAGAAAACAAATCCTTTTTCACTGTGTCGAGAAGCAACCCCTGGTGATAACCTTAAAAACAAAACCCTAAAAACAATACCGCAAACCACAAAGAGATTGGCTGCTACTTGTTTCTTTCTCTAATCGATCCAAAAACAAGGCTGAAAAAGGGGACTCTTGTGTGCTTCATCTTGGTGGTTGCGTCAAGATACTATAGCAGATTCGAAAGGTATCGCTGTGGTGATCATACGCGGGTTATAGGGCTGCAGTTGGGTGTGGTTAGTAGGATTGTAGTTCGTGCTTTGTTCCTCTCTTTTCTTGGTCTCGTAACAGCAGGTATCACCTAGACTGTTTTGTTTATTTCGTCATATATACATAAAATATACCCATGATTACAACCTAAAAACAAAGCTATAAATCGACCTAAAATAATATGTATGGAGAGTTATTCAGTCGCATGAAGTAAAAGGGTTTTGAACACATGAACTGATGAGAATAACACAAGAAAACGCAGCATGAAATTACGAAAGTGTGAAACCTATGCATGTCGGTCTGTGTTTTGTTTGCCTTTCAAATCAACTTAATATACAAGTACTGATCTGGTCTAAAAGTGTTCGCCTCATCTTTTTGTAAAACGAATAGCACATACATCAAGAAAGCATGAATCTGTATAATATAGGTATGTCAACTTGTTTATGCTTTAGGGGCAGTCGAATATATTGTGTTATGAAATTCATATATGTTTGTGTCATGCTATGTGGTGGCGTTGGTGTCACGTTAAAAGGCAAGGAGGGTAGAGTTGGTTATATTATGGGTCGAGTCATGCTAGTAATATGGGTGTGGGTTGTATGTCAGTGGTGAAAGAAGAACACATATTGTGTGGGTTAAAATATAGTAGGAATGCATGCATTGTAATCTAGGAAGTGATTTGACATGGCGTATGGCAGTGACCAAAGTAGGGTAGTTCATCAAAGAAATATAAGATAAAATACATGTGGATCTGTGTGTGTGTAATTTTGGTTAGAAAGTAATATATATGAGTCATGGTCAAAATATAGCATGCACATATAAGTTATTTTAAAAGGATAGATTTATGTATTGAATCAGTTTTTTTTTTAGTACTTGTTTTGGTCGCGCATGTTGGGTCCTCGATTCGAGTGTGTAAGTACGTGTGAGTTGTCTGCTTCGTGTGTCATAATATGAATACATAATATTAATTCTTCTAACTAGCTAAACATTCATTTAGCATATATTTATGAATCCTAAGTTTGGTCTTATATAAAAATTATTTACACTTTAAAATCCTAAACTATAATAAATGTCATAATGAGTCATAAACTATGAAATTGTCAAAATTAAACCTTTAAGTTTACGTAATTATCATTGGTAAACCTAACTTACTAATTGAGGAAAACTGCTAAAAATGGAAAGCCGACTAAAATAAGTAATCTGAATTAAATAAGTTTTTAATAAGACACAGTCATGAATTCGTGTAGATTCGCTGAAGATGGAGTCTGCTTCCGATCTTTATATTTCTCGATATGTTTGCACGTGCGGTATAAGGTACAGATATTCTGACCTTCTCTGTAAGGTTTCCTATGATTCTTTTCCGATCTGTTAAATCTCTGATTTGATACTCCGTTACGATCCTTTACTATGACACCTTTGCTTCGACCCTTGATCTCTGATTTTGAACCTATGATATAAAGACCTTTTTGATATGAGATGGAAATGTTTTAAGTAAAGTATTTTGAAAGGGTTTTTCAAGCATGATATATTGACTTTAAGAAAACTATTTTTGAAGTTCGTTTTATGAAAACTATTTGAAAGACCATTCATGAAAACTATTTTGAAGGATTGGTTTAAATGAACCTTAAGAGAAAACCTTTTGAAAAGTACTTTTGATATTAACCTTTTGAAGATTTGACCATCTGATACTTTGACCCTTTTGGATATTGACCTGGGATATTCGATCTTCTGATATGAACCTTCTGATATGACCTTTCTGATGTGACACTCTGATTATGATATGAACCTATGACCTGGACCTTTGACTCCCAGTTTGATACCCGAGCCAAAATATGTTCCCTAGCCATGAAGGTAACATGGCCGTGTCATTGATGCACCAATGGCATGACTAGTGTGTAGCCCTAGTGATTTGGTTACACCGTCCCCATTATGATATGATATGCGCGCTTTATGATTTGTTATGGCCAATATGATTTGTTTGGGGGGCGAATGGATGCATCCTAGATATGTTCTGTTTCTGATATGATATGCTTTGATATGATATGATATGGTGACTGGGGCTGGGTGCAATCCACTCCTTTCACAAAATATGGGAGCTAGCTACTCCACCTGAAGAATGAGGACACCCCTCATATTATCTGATTATCTGAGAGGTCTCCCCTCTATATGATTATGAAGATATGATATGATATGATATGTGATATGTTATGATATGGGCTCGTGGTGGATGACTGTCCTAAACCTTACTCTTTATTTCCTTTTCCTATTTCTCACTCATTATGATATGCCTGTTCATTTCCATTTGCTTTTGTTTCCGTTTATTATATATATCTGTTCACTGGGCTTTTTAAGCTCAGCCGCACGTTTTCTTTCCGTGTGCGGCAGGTTTTAGTTGGAAGCTGGGTATGAGTGAAGAGACCTTTGGACTTAGAAGACTTTGATAGTTTTTCGGAAGTAGAAGTTTTTAGAAGGATTTGCATGGACAGACATAGTATTTAGTTTTGTTCTCATTTGTAACCTTGTAGCTTCAGTATATCATTTTGTAACCTTGAATTTCTATTGTATTATTTAAGTCGTATGTTATGCTTGCCTTTGATATGTCACCATTTGCGTGACACTTCTACCCCTGCCGGGTTGGGGTGTTACAATTATGGTATCAGAGACAGGTTTACGACTTGTAATTCATCTACCCTTGGCCTGTGTAAGTTAGGACCCCTAAGTTTCCACTGTAGGCGCTCGTAGGATAACCTTTGCGAAGTTGCGTAGAATTTTCCCATAGAAATATAAGTCATAACCGGTGAGGAATGGGTAGTCTAGGACATCCATGTGAGTAGTAATTGCTTCCGCATCACTCTGAATCTTGCCTTTGCCTTTAGTCATGTCTTATAAGAACTTTTGTCGCAGAAGACGGGGAAGACTTACCTTCCGTCATTTGAATGATGAACGTTGTATGTTAACCAACTTTTCCTTTAGAAGGATTTGATGTTGATATTTGTCTAGTACGGAATTGTTATCTAAGCATGCTGATGCTAATAACTGATATTCCATACATCTCAACTCTGACAGTTAAACGATGTTCGTATTACTATCGGTGCACACCCTACCATTCCTATATTATAAGCTAAACAAGATTTCAATCCCTTGAACTGTTCACGATTCTAAATTTGATATATTTGACCTTGATATATTCTAATACTCTCCCATCCTACACTTTGATGAACCATGTACCTAAATTTGATATGTAAACTATCCGTATGATTTGACAACCACATTCGCTCTGAGAATCCGTTTCCCTTTGGATGTATTTGACTTTGAGGTCTCCTGATTATGGATTGATGGTTTTTGTAAAGCTATCATGGACTGCAATATTTTGAAATGCGACCTTTAACAATCTGCTTCGCCATATTTTGATATGATTTTCTCAATCATTTGAATCTGTTAAGATTATTGTTGTATGAAGCTCATACTCCAATCTCTTTGATTTTCAATTTTCTCCTAAAGCCTGTTAGTATCCACTCTTGGAAAACTCCGGCACTTGAAAGTTTGTTGTACGAATTTCTGGTGTTTCTAATGAACCTTTTGAGATCCGTTTGGGAAGTAAAGCTGCATTGAACTAATATGAATTTGGCGAAACCACGATACAGAAGAAGTTAAGAGATTGTAGGAACTGACGAGATATGAGTTTGTTCATTTCAGTGATCTCTTGAATGCTCCTGTTGGGTTATGAGGAAGAAAGAGAGAAGTGTGCGGCGGCACACCGACCATCGTGAATGTAACCGTAATCATTATTCCATTTCCGCGTGTCAATAATTGATTTGTTCTATTTTGAAACTCCGTAGCAGACGACCTCTTCTGAGTTTGAAAGACGGAAGAAGCAACCACAAGAACATTTGAGAAGGAAGTTGATTAGTTGAGATTAGGTTCCGCGAAGCATTACAATTTGATTTGTGAAGAGAAAGATTTGTGATATGAAGTTTTTCCTAAGAAGATTTCCTGAAGTTGCTTTGGTAACCGTGTGACCACTATGAGTTTTGAATGATGTCAATTGTATTGGCTAGAAGATTTATGTTTTCGCAAGTATTCGGACAATTGTCATAGTATGACAGTATGTTTGTGCTCAGAGACGAACGAGGAACACGTTGACCATTTTTAGTATGAAGTGAACCGACCCTTTGTTCTAGAAGAATAGATTCACTTGATGATCAGAGATTGTAGCAGACAACACCACCAAGTATCCGACGACTAAAGAGCTTCCACGAAAAGGACCAAGACTGAAGACCATGGTTAGAGTTAGAAACCTTGTAGAAGATTGGTAGAAGATGTTCGTGACCGGCGAGAGAAGCATGAGGGGAGAAGACAGACTGAGATGAGACTCGATTATATCTCAAGCAGTACGTGGAGACTTCAGTTGGGCATCAAGACGACCAGACCGTAAGAGATGAGCTTTCAGCACATGAACCAGGAAGTCCACAGCAGTTTGAGTTGGTGAATTCTAAATCATGTTAGAAGACCTGTAGGAGGCACGCAATCTTAGTCCTCTAGTCATTTTAGTTGTACTAAGATGAATTGAGAGCTGAAGAAGACTTGCAAATGGAGGAATGCACGGTGATCACGTCGGAGATTCACGCTACCACACCGAAGTGTCCAGAAGAAGTGTCGAAGACTTGAGGAACCAGACTCAAGTTTATGATTTCCTTTTCACCCTATGATCGTATGATTAGACAAGAGAGCGACTACTTGGAATTTGAAAAGGATTCGAGATCATGAAATTGAATGGATGAAATTTTGTAGTAAACGTTTGGATTTGGAAGATTTGATTGTTGTAAAGGATGAAGATATTGAAGACGTAATTCATTTCCTCTTAGACCACTTAAGTTTCCGTTACCTTTCGATAGGATCTTTTGAATGAGCCTTACCCTATTAGAAATTCCGTTCTGTGTTCGTTATGCATTGTTTGGATGATGGTGGAAGACCTAACGTTTCGACGACGAGTTTCATTTTGAGGTGTACACATTCCGTTACGCTATTTGTACGTTCAAATTCTTCCGATTTAGAATCCGTAGTGATGTTTGTTTTGGACCAACCTTAGGAGGTAGAAAGACTGATAGGTGGTTAAGATAAGTAGTTCTGTTCGCGACTTGAGATAAAGTATGACCATCATGATGGTATACTCATATGATGCTGGTATTATGACGGTTCGCGAACGTGATAATACTTACGTCATATGACGTACCCTCATTGTGTTCATAGGATATTTCGAGGAGTACTTTAGAAACCTTATAATTTTGATAGGAGATGTGAGAATTTTCGCATCTGTAAGATTTAGGTTCATCCCACCTATACGCTTAATCTGTTCGCCGTTATACGATCTGATACGTTCGATTTTTGACACGCATTTGTTGATCCCTATATTTCTGACAAGAATCATAAGATCTGCTGTGAAGTTTTCTACCATTTGATGTCACCAACCATCTAAGTTCTGTATGATCTCATGTGATTTGCTTAATCAAATTCTATGGACGGCATATCCGTCAAAATCCTATGTATTCCCTGTATCTCTTCCGAGAGAACGCGATAATCATTTGTCATGTTGGATATGTTCTTTGCAATCTGAAATTCCGTATAGTATGTCTATCTGAGAAACCCGAAGTTATCTTAGATCGACATCGAAGAGTCATGAGAAACAAGTCCTTTTTCATTTCCGTTCGCTGTCCGTTGTTTCTTCTGGTTAGTTTCATTTCTGATCGTTGGGATTTTTCATTTCCATTCGTAAAGATTCTTTGGAAGAACCACCCAGAGCGGGAAGCTACCTGGGAAACCGAGGAATAGTTTTGAGCTAGTTATCCGCGTTTGGTATTCTGATCTGTTATGTTTTCGTTTTGTTTTCGATCCTTTCAATTCTGGTTCTTTGCAAATTTCGAGGACGAAATTTTTTTGTTAGAGGGGAAGAGTTGTAAAACCCGAAAATCTAAAACGTATTAAAAGACCAAAATGCCCCTACAATCTTAAAATTTGATTAATAAGCTTATAATGTACCAACTTGATCCCAAATCTTTGGAAAGGAATTATCTATGAAATGAAATAAATGTAAAGCACCCATTTAACTTTGTGGCACGTTAAAATATTTTGGCACCCCAATATTTTGCTAGAACCAAACTTTAAGTATAAATTATTTTGTTACATTTAAGAATTTTATTGAAAACATGATAAGCTCAAAATCAAATAAGGAAAAGATCACAATTAAAGTCTTTTGATTCTACCTTGGTCAAGCCGTGTGATTTGGTCATTATCATTCCCACGATTTCAGCCTAAATACCCGCTCTTCATATCAATCAAATAAATAAATATTCACACGTTATGTTTTTGGCAATTCATGCAATCAACCCACGCTCCAAAAACAAATCCTTTTCACTGTGTTATTGAATATTCACACGTTATTATATTCACACGTTATTGACCATGCATTCACACCTATTGTTCCTACTTCATCCCTCCTTTTCATTCAGGCACCACAAAAGAGAAAACAAATCCTTTTTCACTGTGTCGAGAAGCAACCCCTGGTGATAACCTTAAAAACAAAACCCTAAAAACAATACCGCAAACCACAAAGAGATTGGCTGCTACTTGTTTCTTTCTCTAATCGATCCAAAAACAAGGCTGAAAAAGGGGACTCTTGTGTGCTTCATCTTGGTGGTTGCGTCAAGATACTATAGCAGATTCGAAAGGTATCGCTGTGGTGATCATACGCGGGTTATAGGGCTGCAGTTGGGTGTGGTTAGTAGGATTGTAGTTCGTGCTTTGTTCCTCTCTTTTCTTGGTCTCGTAACAGCAGGTATCACCTAGACTGTTTTGTTTATTTCGTCATATATACATAAAATATACCCATGATTACAACCTAAAAACAAAGCTATAAATCGACCTAAAATAATATGTATGGAGAGTTATTCAGTCGCATGAAGTAAAAGGGTTTTGAACACATGAACTGATGAGAATAACACAAGAAAACGCAGCATGAAATTACGAAAGTGTGAAACCTATGCATGTCGGTCTGTGTTTTGTTTGCCTTTCAAATCAACTTAATATACAAGTACTGATCTGGTCTAAAAGTGTTCGCCTCATCTTTTTGTAAAACGAATAGCACATACATCAAGAAAGCATGAATCTGTATAATATAGGTATGTCAACTTGTTTATGCTTTAGGGGCAGTCGAATATATTGTGTTATGAAATTCATATATGTTTGTGTCATGCTATGTGGTGGCGTTGGTGTCACGTTAAAAGGCAAGGAGGGTAGAGTTGGTTATATTATGGGTCGAGTCATGCTAGTAATATGGGTGTGGGTTGTATGTCAGTGGTGAAAGAAGAACACATATTGTGTGGGTTAAAATATAGTAGGAATGCATGCATTGTAATCTAGGAAGTGATTTGACATGGCGTATGGCAGTGACCAAAGTAGGGTAGTTCATCAAAGAAATATAAGATAAAATACATGTGGATCTGTGTGTGTGTAATTTTGGTTAGAAAGTAATATATATGAGTCATGGTCAAAATATAGCATGCACATATAAGTTATTTTAAAAGGATAGATTTATGTATTGAATCAGTTTTTTTTTTAGTACTTGTTTTGGTCGCGCATGTTGGGTCCTCGATTCGAGTGTGTAAGTACGTGTGAGTTGTCTGCTTCGTGTGTCATAATATGAATACATAATATTAATTCTTCTAACTAGCTAAACATTCATTTAGCATATATTTATGAATCCTAAGTTTGGTCTTATATAAAAATTATTTACACTTTAAAATCCTAAACTATAATAAATGTCATAATGAGTCATAAACTATGAAATTGTCAAAATTAAACCTTTAAGTTTACGTAATTATCATTGGTAAACCTAACTTACTAATTGAGGAAAACTGCTAAAAATGGAAAGCCGACTAAAATAAGTAATCTGAATTAAATAAGTTTTTAATAAGACACAGTCATGAATTCGTGTAGATTCGCTGAAGATGGAGTCTGCTTCCGATCTTTATATTTCTAGATATGTTTGCACGTGCGGTATAAGGTACAGATATTCTGACCTTCTCTGTAAGGTTTCCTATGATTCTTTTCCGATCTGTTAAATCTCTGATTTGATACTCCGTTACGATCCTTTGCTATGACACCTTTGCTTCGACCCTTGATCTCTGATTTTGAACCTATGATATAAAGACCTTTTTGATATGAGATGGAAATGTTTTAAGTAAAGTATTTTGAAAGGGTTTTTCAAGCATGATATATTGACTTTAAGAAAACTATTTTTGAAGTTCGTTTTATGAAAACTATTTGAAAGACCATTCATGAAAACTATTTTGAAGGATTGGTTTAAATGAACCTTAAGAGAAAACCTTTTGAAAAGTACTTTTGATATTAACCTTTTGAAGATTTGACCATCTGATACTTTGACCCTTTTGGATATTGACCTGGGATATTCGATCTTCTGATATGAACCTTCTGATATGACCTTTCTGATGTGACACTCTGATTATGATATGAACCTATGACCTGGACCTTTGACTCCCAGTTTGATACCCGAGCCAAAATATGTTCCCTAGCCATGAAGGTAACATGGCCGTGTCATTGATGCACCAATGGCATGACTAGTGTGTAGCCCTAGTGATTTGGTTACACCGTCCCCATTATGATATGATATGCGCGCTTTATGATTTGTTATGGCCAATATGATTTGTTTGGGGGGCGAATGGATGCATCCTAGATATGTTCTGTTTCTGATATGATATGCTTTGATATGATATGATATGGTGACTGGGGCTGGGTGTAATCCACTCCTTTCACAAAATATGGGAGCTAGCTACTCCACCTGAAGAATGAGGACACCCCTCATATTATCTGATTATCTGAGAGGTCTCCCCTCTATATGATTATGAAGATATGATATGATATGATATGTGATATGTTATGATATGGGCTCGTGGTGGATGACTGTCCTAAACCTTACTCTTTATTTCCTTTTCCTATTTCTCACTCATTATGATATGCCTGTTCATTTCCATTTGCTTTTGTTTCCGTTTATTATATATATCTGTTCACTGGGCTTTTTAAGCTCAGCCGCACGTTTTCTTTCCGTGTGCGGCAGGTTTTAGTTGGAAGCTGGGTATGAGTGAAGAGACCTTTGGACTTAGAAGACTTTGATAGTTTTTCGGAAGTAGAAGTTTTTAGAAGGATTTGCATGGACAGACATAGTATTTAGTTTTGTTCTCATTTGTAACCTTGTAGCTTCAGTATATCATTTTGTAACCTTGAATTTCTATTGTATTATTTAAGTCGTATGTTATGCTTGCCTTTGATATGCCACCATTTGCGTGACACTTCTACCCCTGCCGGGTTGGGGTGTTCATCTGCTCCTGAAGACTAGACAATTTCTGTTTAGTTTCTTGATATTCCTTTTCACGGGCTTCTTGATTACTCAACACTTGATTCAGTTTACTTTCAAGCTGACTTATGACAGTTGATGATTGAGCCACTGAAGATGCAGGTGGTGATGGAGGAATGGTTGTGTGGGTTTGAACGTTTGGGTTATCTTGGTCATCTTCAGATTCATCTTTATCATCACTTTCATCGTTGTTGACACTACTATCTTTGTTATCCTTGTCACTTTCTTCATTATTGTCTTCATCATCTTCACTTTGTCTGTCATCATCTGATTCTTCAGCTTCAGAACCCGATGGGGTATGAGTATGTTGATCTGATTCATCACCTTCTTCTTCTTCTGAGCTTTCATTTGGTTGAATCGGTGAAAAACTAACATCTGTTGCTTTGATAGACTTGCCTTTGCCTTGCTTTAGTTTCTCATCAGTAGGACCCATAATAGATTTCAGCTTTTCAAGCCCCTTCTGTGCTTTGACTTTCTTAATCCCAACATTATCGTCATCTTCTTCATCACTTGATTCATCACGAAGTTGCCATGCTGATGAAGCTTTGGTGACTGTTTTTCCTTTCTTAGCTTTTTCAGCCTTCTTTGATCGGCAAGTAGTGGCTCGATCTGGGAGTGAATGACTCTTCCCTTTAGTCTTTGATCCTTTGGCTAATGCATCCTTTTTCGGAACAAACCCCACTTTCTGAGCTTTAAATGCTTTATCATATGTAAGAAATGCTGCTGTGTTCCTAATGTCATCACTCAGGAAATAATCAGGGATTGGAGCACCTTGTTTGTCTGTATCAGTCATCTGGATGTTGAGGCGAGCGAGGACATGATCATGTTGTTCGGTATGCATCTGCTCAGAATTTGGACGTTGTAGCTCTGGGTGTTTTTTCATAACACGAGCGATGAGGAGTTTGGTGAAGAGAGGAAAAGGGATATATGAATCTTTAGTGCTCTCTTGGAATTTCTTGCATTGAAAGATCATGTCACTCCAGATATACTGTGCAAAGTTAAGATGTTTCGTGTTGACAATACCACAGAAAAACTGCAGGTTTTCAAGTCTTGGGTGATCTAAGCCGGTGGTTTTTCCAGTGATGCATTGATTAATGATGCCGAACATTGTTAACCAAGGTTGTGGAAAAAACTTTCTTTCAACTTTATAGATTGAAGACATTACTTCAGTTGATTCATCATACCCCAGCATTTCTAGAGTTCTAGCCATCTCTGGAAATGTTGGGTTATTTTGAAACTTCTCGAAATTCCCTGATTTTTCCTTGGGTAGCTCAAGAACGGCCCTCAGAGTGTCAACTGTGTATGAGATTTCAAGAGCATCCAGAGTGACAGTGATTGTTGTTTGGTCTTTGTTGACTGACATTGATTCCCAGAACTGATTAAGAAAATCCATTGGAACACTTGCTGTCTTGGTTAAGGCAGGGCGAATGAAGTGTCTTGCAAGGATTTCTGCGATGATTTGACATGATGGATGACACTTGAGTTTATCGAAATCAACTCTTGAATTGCAACGGACAATCTTGGGTTTTTCCGTAGCTTGAGTGACCTTCTTGGATGTATGTGATGCTTGAGATAATGCACGTGACATGATTTAACTGCATAACACAAACATACAACAATACGCAAAAGCATATATTATGAGTGTTAGTGAGTATGTTAAATATGCCCTTTGTATGTTAGACTGCTTATCATCATATAGTTCAGACAATTAAGCAATAGAACACTTTTCATCATTAATCACAGAATCTAACATCACCACTTAAGCAAAGAACATCTTGATGCATATATCAATTCTGAACAGCAGAGCATAAGGAACATGATGAAACATGAATAATGAAGAAATGCAGCACAGATGGAAACCAACTCATTCAGTGAACACATCTCAACATATGAATACTTTTCATCACAATAATCAAAGATACTTAGACAAATCATCCATTATGCACACTTAGTTCTGAACTTTGAAGAAAAATAAATTGTTTGATCAATCAAAAGTTCCATCAGTTATGTTCAAGCAAACAGAGTTCAGTTAACAAACAAAGTTCAGCCAAGAAAATCAAAATTCGATCACACAAGGTTTGACTAAACAAAGTTTGATTAAACAAAGTTCGATCAAACTTAAGTTTGACTAACCTAAATTTGATCAAAGAAAATTCGATCAAACAGAATTTAATTAAACAAAGTTCGATCAAACTTAAGTTCGATCACACCAAACTTAAGAGTCATGTCTCAAAATCATAGCACAAGGTCATATATCAAAAGGTGCATCTCAAAGTCATATCAAAAGTAGCATCAAAGGTTCATTAAAAGGGACATAGCAATGGCTTGGGAAATCTTAACTGAATCATAACTCAAAATCAATGTAAAGAACCCTTACTGAAAAAGGGCAGAGTATCTGTAGCTTATGACGAAAGCACAAACAGAAACAAAGCACAGGAATAAAGGAATAGCTCAAAGTCTCTCCTTCTTCACACCTAAAGGAGTAGAAGGGGATTACAATCATTCTTACTTAACTGTCTTTCCATTTTAAGTAACTTTCTCTTTTTAGTAAGTTTCCAAATCTAGTAAGTTTCCACTTTTAGAAAGTTTCCATTTTTAGTAATATGGAGTAACATAACTTAGTTAAATCATTATTAAATGGGAAATAAGGTATCTTTTATCATACTTACACATTTGGTCCTTAAGATTTCACAAATTACACTTTACACCCCTTTATTACAAAAGTTACACTTTAAACCTTCAAATATTCATAATTACACATTAAACCCTTAGTTTATCAAAATTACACAATTAGTACTTAATTTAACAAGTTATACGAATGCCCCATTAAGTTTCCATAATTTACACAATAGGTCCCTCCATTTAATTAATTTACATATTTAACTTTAAAGTTTACATTTTCAATCTTTAATTAATAATAATTACACATTAGTCCAATAATTATCCAAATTTACACATTAGCCCCTGAATATAATTTATTACTCAAATCAACCTTAACTCTCCAGAAATTACATATTTAGTCCCTATATTTTATTTATTTTACAAATCGATTAATACTTTAATTATTAAGTCAAAATAAACCCTTTAAATGCAAAATTAACACATGAGACCCTCCTTTTATATTTTATACAATTTCTAGCAGGTCTAACATAATTTACAAAATTGTCCCTTGAGCTTTAAAAGTTACAAAACACACCCTTCTATTTATTTATTCTAATCGGTACACATTTAAATAACAAAATCAAAACCCTAACTTCACCAATCATTAAATCATCATAACCACATCATTTATACACATCAATTTTCCAGATTTAATCATATAATCCTTAGGTCGATTTGTTTTTAGGGTTTTCCACAATTTTCCTTTTATTTCTATTTTAGCCGATACAAAATAAATTCCACAATAATAGTTTTAGGTCTCCACAATTCAAATGAACATTTTTCTGGTGTTATATGATGATCATAGATGCCACGAAAAATAATAACCTGGTCCAGAAAATCGCATGCATGCATTTTGATATTTAATTCGATTTTAGGGTTTATAACACAATATTTTCCATACGATTTATATATGATGCATGGGCTGTTTTTATCATTTTTCCCATGTTATATTTGATCATTAGAAGCTGAGAAAAATACCAGAATAATTTTAGAACGATCGGATGGATTGATTGTGATTTGTGTTACACGGCTAGAACAATTCGACACAAGTAAATCACCAAGCCTTCAAACGCGACCAAAACACCTTGCACACATTTTTCGTAGGTCATACACAATGTAAGGATCTCAGGAAAAATAAGGAATGAATTTTATGGGGATCGAATGAATTGTTTTGTTAATTACCTTCGGATTTGATTCTTGCGACAAGAATAAGGCTAGCGACCAAAAGAAAGCCTCTCACGACCTATACCAATTTTTCTTGGCTTCTTAAGAACGTAATTAACACCAAAAAATTATGCTTGGACTCCAGAAAATTCGGATGAATGAGGAGAGAATTATTTTGTGTGTGTTTGATTATGCGGCTAGGGTTTATGAGAGAGAAAATGTGATTTATCAATTAAGGTGGGACTTGGCCGAGTCAAAGGGGAGGATATGACCAGAATTTCGGCAGCAATAGTTGGCAAATAATTGTGATTGATTTGATTTATAATTTCCTTATTTGTTCTAATTTTAATTCATTTTAAATAATCATAAAACTAAGTATAACTTCATTCGGTTCTATTAGGGGTAATCTAGTAATTTTGTAACTTGTATAAATGTTACATGGAGTTGTCACAATTGTTTGGTATCATATCATGCCCATTTTCTGAAGTTCGGGATTTAATTCGGTACTTTATAAACCTTTTATTAAATTTTTAAATTCATAGGGGCATTTTTGTCTTTTACCTTGCTTTCAAATTTTTGGGCTTTACAACTCTTCCCCTCTAACAGAAAAATTTCGTCCTCGAAATTTGAAGTCACAAAGTTAAACGAAGTCGTAGGAAGTTGCAAACGATCAACAAGACATTCTCACGCTCGAGCAGGTTCTTCCAAACCACGTATTTTCTCATGACTCAATCTTGCCGATCAAATAATTTCAGTTTTCTCAAAAAGACATAACGCTCAGGATTCACATCAAAAGAATGATATACTAAACGTAATGGATGATAAACGTATCTCATCAGAAGGGGTTCAGGAAAGATGTAGGATTGACGGATTTTCGTCCGTGGAATAGGAATAGTCAAATCAGATGAAAACGTATCGAATTGTAGCGAACATGGGAGTAGTATATGAGTTCAAAACTCTTCAGATTCTCAGATAGTCTCAGCTTCAGTATAACCTTTCATAGGTGTTCTCATAAACAAACAGGTCTTGCTCCTCAAAATCAACAGCCTCAATCAACTCATAGCAGGTCATAATGAAACATAATCAACGGATGCGAAACGTACATATAGCAAAATGTAGGTGTACTTTTCAATAGTAACAGATCCGATTTATACTGACAGAAAACAGACAGTAGAAAGTTCTACCCAGAACCTAAGATCCTTATCGGGAGTACAAAGGTCAACAAACGCGTGTCGAGTATCCAAACGCATCCAGTCGTATAACGATGAAAACAGATTAAACGCATAGGTAGAATGAACCTAAAGTCTTACTAATCACGGATAATCCAACAGAGATCAACTTCTAAACTTCTTAGGTATCTCCCAAGATATCCTATGCCCACAACAAGTGCATGCTATATGATGTAAGTATTATCACGTTGGCCAGACGTCATAATACTGGCATCATATAAGTATGCCCTTATGATGGTCATACTTTATCTCAAGTCAAAATCAAAGACCACCTATCTTAATCCACCTAGTACTTCTACAGTCTCAGAGGTCAACAAAAACAATTGCCACAGTCAAGAGGGAAAAACAAAACTATTCGCAAGAGTATCAAAATCCCAGATTGCCTAGCAGAAGTGAGGTACGCCGTCACCAGTATCATATCTTCCACAACTCGCCAAAATCTCTCAAACGAAGTTATTACCGAACATACAAAAAAAAATAAACACGAACTGAAATGCTTCTAGGAACTTAAATCATCAAGGATCTTATTAATCTTCAAGGACTTCGGCCTTCATAAAATCTAATCTTCCAAACATGAAGGGTCTGTTTCCCGATTCCGCTCATTCAACACCTCCAATCTCTTCAAGTCTTGATAGTCTGTCTTCGTCTGTCCCTCAATCGAGAAATGAAACCAAGGTCGGAAACTTGTGTCTGGGTCGTCGAGCCTCCTGCAGTTCTTCTTGGAATGTGATGGAGCAACGTGGATTCCTGGCACGGTCTTTAAATCTCTCCATCATCCAGTCTGCTTCCGCTCTCAATTCATCTCAGTACAACTAAGATGAATAGGGAAGTGGGACTGCATGTCTTCATCAGCTCCAGGTTCGCCATCTTGACTAGAATTTCTTCTTCTGCATCGCCAACACTTCTGCCTTGTAAGGAATGTCTCCACTCTTCGGGGTAGTCTCCATTGTCGTCAACTCCAGGTCAGTCAAGGAACACCGTTGTCTCAAACAACATCAATCTCTCAGAATACACAAATGATCCTCAAATCTCTAATAGGGTGCAAAATGATTTTCATGTTCTTCCTCGTCTCCGAATGTACCATTAAGTCATACCATGACCATATGCCCAGTACTCATGAGAAAATATCATCTATCAATTTCACCAAGGTCGTCAGAGCTTTAGCTAATACTATTAGCGTCATTAACCGTCATGGTAGTCGTTTACGAATACGGAAGGCGATTTCAAGAATAGTATCAGTTCATCAGAAAGGAAACTTCGCGCTCTGAATTTAAACAAAACACATAATCGTTCCAGGGTGGAGGAATATTGGCTCCTACAGCAATACGGTTCAGCTTCCATACATATCTCCAGTCATCATTCCTCTTTATCGCGAACAAAACTAAAACATGCCCAGAAGATACACTTAAGTAAACTCACTTCCTGGTCTTCGGTTGCTGCTCTTCCCGGTTGCTCCAGTCAATAAGTATGATCCGAAAGACATCTTCGTTTAGTGACTAGAATCTCTCGGTATCATGTCAAATCTTACTTCATACTCCGGTGGAAAAACTTGACGGTCTAACAGGGATTATGTTCAAGAAGTTCAGGGCGCCAAATAACGTTCAATACAAGGTTCATGTTCAGAAAACTCAAGGTGCCAAAAGGCTTCTACGATGAGGTTCATTTATTGGTATACGAAATGGTTTCTAGCAAAACTTCATAACCATGAAAGTAACACACGCATCTCCAGAGTAATAGAGATAGCAAGGGTTTGACAATTGGTAATCGTAGTCGGAAGTTCAAAATTGTTGCAAACGTTAAAGGTGAGACATAGAAGGGTAGTTGTCAATATTTGACTGATCATTCCACAATTTCCTTGTCAGAATAAAATCGAAGTTGACTATCCAAATAAAGACGGTTCGCAAATCAAAGCTATATCATTAGAAGTGATGAAGAAAACATTCTTATACTCATGGTTACACACCACGAGACTTCTCATAAGGACAGAGATGGGTAAAACGAAATCAATAGTGTCGGAAACTTCATAGATACTTATCAAATAGCAAAACATATCCAGTACGTCATCGCCATAGAGGTTCTCGGAATGCCTGAAGAGGCGTCAAAGTGATTAACAAAAGAATCAGAGTGAAATGCGGGTCATTATCAAAATGATTAACAAAAGGGATTTGAAGATAAGGATCAAATAGTATTAGGCCATTATTATGAAATTCTCAATGCCTTCAAGATTTAATCAGGTTCAAAACTTAGGTGGTGCAAAGCATAAGCTTTCACTTTCTAGAAGTGGTATCAACAGGATCTAACCAAAAGCAAGGCACGAATCAGAGTGATACGGAAGCAATGATGCTTAAACAAATGCCTTATAGTCTACCCATTCCTCACTGGTCAAAACTTAGGTTCCTATGGGAAATCCTAAAGCAATTGTCAACGGTTGACTTACAAGTGTCTACAGGGAAAGCTTAGTGGTCCTAACTTACACAGGTCAAGGGTAAATGTATTACGAAATCGCAGCCTGTCTCTCTGATACCATAATTGTAACACCCCAACCCGACAAGGGTAAAGATGTCACGCAAATGGTTTCATATCAGATATAACAAAGCATACATTCAAAAGTAATACAAATATTCTCAAAGGTTACAGAAGAAAATACTGAAATTACAAGGTTACAAAAGCGAATACAAATTCTAACAATGTAGTAACTTCCAATCGTCTCTAGGCCAAAATAATTATCAAGTCTTCTAAGTCCAAAAGTCTCTTCACTCATACCCATCTTCCAACTAAAACCTGCCGCACACGAAAAGAAAACGTGCGGCTGAGCTTACAAAGCTCAGTGAACAGATACATAATACAAGCAAAGATAACGAAACAGAATATAGTGAAGTACTGGGAATGTCATAAGGTATAATCAAAGCAAAAGAGTAATAAAGGAAATATAGGATAGTCATCTACCACGAGCCCAGAAACTCAAAGTCATAATCTCAACATCATAATCTCAACATCATAATCTCACAATCAGAGGGGATACCTCTCAGGCAACCAGATAATATGAGGGGTGTCCTCATGTATCATAATAGTGGAGTGATCAGCTCCCAGGGGTGTGAAAGGCGTGTATTGCACACAGCACCAGTCACCTCAAAGTCATACTCAAAGTCATAGTTAAATCCACTAAACAAAACATGCCTAGGATTGCAATCCATACGCCCCCAAACTCAAAGTCAATCTCAAAGTCAAGTAGCCATGGCAGATAATATAAAAGGGACGGTGTGAGAAATCACTCCCCCACACAGGAGTCATGCCAGTGGTGCATCACAGACATGGCCAGGTTACCTTCCTGGCTAGGAAAGGACAAAAATGGCTCGGGTATCAAACTAAGAGTCATGTCTCAAAATCATAGCACAAGGTCATATATCAAAAGGTGCATCTCAAAGTCATATCAAAAGTAGCATCAAAGGTTCATTAAAAGGGAACATAGCAATGGCTTGGGAAATCTTAACTGAATCATAACTCAAAATCAATGTATAAGAACCCTTACTGAAAAAGGGCAGAGTATCTGTACCTTATGACGAAAGCACAAACAAAAACAAAGCACAGGAATAAGGGAATAGCTCAAAGTCTCTCCTTCTTCACACCTAAAGGAGTAGAAGGGGATTACAATCATTCTTACTTAACTGTCTTTCCATTTTAAGTAACTTTCCCTTTTTAGTAAGTTTCCAAATTTAGTAAGTTTCCACTTTTAGAAAGTTTCCATTTTTAGTAATATGGAGTAACATAACTTAGTTAAATCATTATTAAATGGAAAATAAGGTATCTTTTATCATACTTACACATTTGGTCCTTAAGATTTCACAAATTACACTTTACACCCCTTTATTACAAAAGTTACACTTTAAACCTTCAAATATTCATAATTACACATTAAACCCTTAGTTTATCAAAATTACACAATTAGTACTTAATTTAACAAGTTATACAAATGCCCCATTAAGTTTCCATAATTTACACAATAGGTCCCTCCATTTAATTAATTTACATATTTAACTTTAAAGTTTACATTTTCAATCTTTAATTAATAATAATTACACATTAGTCCAATAATTATCCAAATTTACACATTAGCCCCTGAATATAATTTATTACTCAAATCAACCTTAACTCTCCAGAAATTACATATTTAGTCCCTATATTTTATTTATTTTACAAATCGATTAATACTTTAATTATTAAGTCAAAATAAACCCTTTAAATGCAAAATTAACACATGAGACCCTCCTTTTATATTTTATACAATTTCCAGCAGGTCTAACATAATTTACAAAATTGTCCCTTGAGCTTTAAAAGTTACAAAACACACCCTTCTATTTATTTATTCTAATCGGTACACATTTAAATAACAAAATCAAAACCCTAACTTCACCAATCATTAAATCATCATAACCACATCATTTATACACATCAATTTTCCAGATTTAATCATATAATCCTTAGGTCGATTTGTTTTTAGGGTTTTCCACAATTTTCCTTTTATTTCTATTTTAGCCGATACAAAATAAATTCCACAATAATAGTTTTAGGTCTCCACAATTCAAATGAACATTTTTTTGGTGTTATATGATGATCATAGATGCCACGAAAAATAATAACCTGGTCCAGAAAATCGCATGCATGCATTTTGATATTTAATTCGATTTTAGGGTTTGTAACACAATATTTTCCATACAATTTATATATGATGCATGGGCTGTTTTTATCATTTTTCCCATGTTATATTTGATCATTAGAAGCTGATCAAAATACCAGAATAATTTTAGAATGATCGGATGGATTGATTGTGATTTGTGTTACACGGCTAGAACAATTCGACACAAGTAAATCACCAAGCCTTCAAACGCGACCAAAACACCTTGCACACATTTTTCGTAGGTCATACACAATGTAAGGATCTCAAGAAAAATAAGGAATGAATTTTATGGGGATCGAATGAATTGTTTTGTTAATTACCTTCGGATTTGATTCTTGCGACAAGAATAAGGCTAGCGACCAAAAGAAAGCCTCTCACGACCTATACCAATTTTTCTTGGCTTCTTAAGAACGTAAATAACACCATAAAATTATGCTTGGACTCCAGAAAATTCGGATGAATGAGGAGAGAATTATTTTGTGTGTGTTTGATTATGCGGCTAGGGTTTATAAGAGAGAAAATGTGATTTATCAATTAAGGTGGGACTTGGCCGAGTCAAAGGGGAGGATATGACCAGAATTTCGGCAGCAATAGTTGGCAAATAATTGTGATTGATTTGATTTATAATTTCCTTATTTGTTCTAATTTTAATTCATTTTAAATAATCATAAAACTAAGTATAACTTCATTCGGTTCTATTAGGGGTAATCTAGTAATTTTGTAACTTGTATAAATGTTACATGGAGTTGTCACAATAGTTTGGTATCATATCATGCCCATTTTCTGAAGTTCGGGATTTGATTCGGTACTTTATAAACCTTTTATTAAATTTTTAAATTCATAGGGCATTTTTGTCTTTTACCATGCTTTCAAATTTTTGGGCTTTACACATAATCCCTAAATCCGGTTAACAATCTAATATAAATCTAACAATGAATAATCTCTGAAGCAACGTTCTCAGTTAACTGAGTACCACAGAAATCAAATGAAAGACTTACAAATTAGTGCAAAGTAATCGAATAGAGAAGTATGAAAGATTCAGTGAAGCGCGCGTTTTTTGTGATATGGGACTGTGCGTTTGAGAGTTAGATAAAAGTTTTGACCTAAGTCAATGTATTGTGTATTTATAGAATTGATTTAACCGAATTGACTGTTATTGTCCTCATTCTTTTCTATTTTACATATTTAACCTTTTAACTTTGTTTTTCTCTTTTCTATTAAGTCCAAAGTTAAGATATGTTTAATATTATGGTTAACGCAAGCTGATGAAAAATGATTTAGAAGGATGACGAAGAATTTTTTTTTTTGATCAAATGTGCAAAAGTTTCTCCCCCTCAAAATATGTGATATTGTGGAAAAAATTTTAAACTTTGAAACAATGGGCAAAAACATATTTTGATTGAGATCAATCGATTGCACATTAGGGTTTTTTTTTTTTTTTTTTTTTTTTTTTTTTTTTTTTTTTTTTTTTTTTTTTTTTTAATATATATACAAGATAGTGAGAGAGCAGGACTCGATTAGTTGTTCTTAAGAAAGTTTGCTAATTCTTGAGGAGTCAGGCATCTCATTCCAATTTGGTGAACCAGTTTCACAAAACGATCATGAGGTAAAGCCTTCGTGAAAAGATCCGCCAATTGGTGTTCCGTTCCCACAAAATACAACTCAACGGTACCCCGCTCCACATGCTCCTTGATGAAATGATATTTGAGAGCGATGTGTTTGGACTTGGAATGTTGCACTGTGTTGCACGAGATAGCGATAGCACTTTTGGAGTCACAGTACATCGGGATTTTGTTGAATATGTAACCATAATCCATCAATTGTGATCGCATCCAAATGATTTGAGCACAACAGGCAGACATGGCTACATATTCTGATTCCGTTGATGAGAGAGACGTACAATCTTGCTTCTTTGACTGCCAGGACACCAGCTTATCACCTAGGAATTGAACACCACCGGATGTGCTCTTCCTTGTATCAATACATCCCGCATGATCCGCATCTGAAAAGGCAGTTAGTGCAAAACCAGAATCCTTTGGATACCAGATCCCCAAATTAATGGTTCCCTTGATGTATCTAAGGATTCTTTTAACAGCAGATAAATGTCTTTCTGTTGGGTTAGACTGATAACGTGAACATAGGTATGTGGCAAATACAACATCCGGTCTGCTAGCGGTGAGATACATGAGAGACCCAATTATACTACGATAATTTGTAGGATCAGTGGGTTTCCCATGTATGTCAGCATCTAGCTTCGGGGATGAGGAGGACATAGGGGTGTTATAGGTGTCACTAGATGTCATGCCATGTTTTTTTTTTTAATATCTCTTGTGCATATTTAGACTGACTCAAGAATATACCACGAGGTGATTGGTGAACTTGTAATCCTAGAAAAAAGTTTAGTTCACCGATCATGGACATCTCAAAGTTTTGTTTCATAAGTTTTGCAAAAGCATTTGAGTACTTTTTGTGGGTAGACCCAAAAATGATGTCATCCACATAAATTTGTACGATGAGAATGTCCTCCCCGTGTTTTTGTATAAACAAAGTCGGGTCTACAGAGCCTTTAGTGAAATGATTAGCAATAAGGAATGCTGAAAGTTTGTCGTACCAGGCCCTCGGGGCTTGTTTAAGGCCGTAGAGAGCTTTCTTAAGCCTGTATACGTGATTAGGATGTTCTGGATCCACGAAGCCGTCAGGTTGTGATACATACACCTCTTCTCGAAGTTGTCCGTTCAGGAATGCTGTCTTCACGTCCATTTGGTAAACTGTGATATTCTTATGAGCCGCGTATGCCAGGAACATTCTAACTGCCTCAAGCCTAGCCACTGGTGCAAAAGATTCCTCGAAGTCAATTCCTTCTTCTTGACAAAACCCTTTAGCAACCAACCGAGACTTGTTATGAATAACCGTGCCTTCTGCATCCAACTTATTTTTCCAAATCCATTTTAAGCCCACAACATAAACTCCATCAGGTTTTTCAACGAGTTCCCAGACTTCCAATCTCTTGAACTGATCCAATTCCTCTTGCATCGATTCAATCCAATTGTCGTAAATCATGGCCTCTTTAATATTTTTTGGTTCAGCTTGACAAACGGTGAGAGCGTAAATGTAAGTTTCACCATCTGTGTGGAGTTTCTGTCGTGTCATAACTGGTTTATCTGGATTGCCAATCATATTAACTAACGGATGATCCCTTGTCCATTTATGAGTAGAAGGGTAGTGTTGAATGTTTTTATTCAGATTTGACGGTTCCATGTTGCTCGAGGAAGATTCTCCTGGTTCGGGAATGGTTGGAGGTGGAGCAAATGGATTGAAAAATGCATTTCCGTCAAAGTCTGATGGTGTTGGAACTTGGTTAGAAAGGGGAGAAGAATCTTCAACTGCTGGTTGAGGTGTTTTATCCATTGATGATGATGGTTCAGGTTGTGGTGCATCATCAGCAACTACTATAGAGGTAGATGCTGATGGATCAGGTGCTTGAATTGGGAGTTGTTGAGCAGCGGAACTTGTGGAAGCCTCTGACGCACTGTTAACCAAACTGTCATCAAACAGAGGAGCAAACAGATCTTCCAGATCTTTCCTCTTGAAAGGTAATGGTTCAGCTGAAGATTCTGGGAAGTTCAAACGGTTGTTTACGGGTTTCCAAGCGGTCTTGCTCAGAAGCCAATTCTGTGAGTTCATCGAAATTAACGTGTATCGTCTCTTGAATGTCTCCGGTCCGACGATTCCAGATTCTGTATCCCTTGGAGTTCTCACAATAACCAACAAATATCCCTATATCTGCTTTTGCCTTCAATTTACCAAGATCATCTTTATCATTCTTTGGGTAACATAATGCTCCAAAGACATGAAAATAGTTGATATTGGGTTTTCTGCCTTGTATTAGCTCATATGGGGTTTTGTTATACCTTTTGGTGATCATGCCGCGGTTCTGAGTGTAGCAAGCAGTGTTCACAGCTTCAGCCCAAAGATAATCTGGCAATTGGGCATTGATCAACATAGTTCTAGCTGCTTCTACGAGTGTACGGTTTCGTCGTTCAACTACGCCATTCTGTTCAGGAGTGCGAGCTATAGAATATTGGTGAACAATCCCATGTTTCTCTGTAAATTCCCGAAGGATTTGGTTTTTGAATTCAGTGCCATTGTCGGTTCGAATGATTCTGACGGTGTTGCGGACTTGCACTTGAATTTTTGTGAGAAACGTGGTAACTATAGACGGAACTTGATCTTTTGTGCGGAGAAAGTAAACCCATGTCCATCTTGAGTAGTCATCCACTATTACCATAATATATCTTTTCCCATTTACAGACTGAACCCGCATTGGACAACACAAATCCATATGAAGCAGTTGTAGGACGTGGTCTGTGCTGTGTTCTGCTTTGGGTGGAAAATGAGCTCGGTGACTTTTTCCCTGTTCGCATGCAGAACACAGATGATCCTTGGCATATCTGAATTTTGGTAAACCATCTACCAATTTGTTCTTTGCCAGGTCGGTCATGGTTTTGAAGTTGAGATGAGACAATCGTTTATGCCATAACCATGCTTTCGTGGGATGAACCTTGGAGAGTAAACATATAGGAGTCGAAGCTGTCATTCCTTCAAAGGAGTTGGTGTAAAGACTAGTTCCCCGTTTTCCTTTCATCAGATCATTTCCCTGAAGATCACGAATAAAGCAGGTTTTCTCCCTAAATGCTACTTCTAAGTCTCCATCGCAGAATTGACCAACCGAGAATAAATTGTGACCCAGACCTTCAACATAGTACACACGACTTATTTCGATGTTCCCATTTACATAGTCGCCATAACCCATGATTGCGGCGAAGTGGTCATTCCCGAACCTGACCGTTCCTATAAACTTTGCAACAAAGTTTTTGAGAAGCTTGAGATTGCCGGTCATGTGTCGGGAACAGCCGCTATCAACAATCCATAGAACGATTTGAACCACCTGCATCACTGATGCGCGTGATGTGTCGTTGCGGTTTAGCAGTTTTAATGCCTACTCAAGTTTTAAATTTATATTTAGCCGACTTATCAATAACACACACACTTAACGAGCAGTGTACCCGGTCAGTATGAAGATAATGGTAAGTAGAGTGTCGATCACTAAGAGTGGAACGTATTATCTCGTTATTCTAATCAGTATTTTAATATCCTAACGCAAGGGGGTTTCAGCCTGAGAGACTGGCACGGTTTGTTTGCAATTAAATAATAAAATAAACCAATAGGCACGAATCAGCAAGTAGCACACACGTACACAGATAAATACTTGAGACAATAAGAGGGCTGTCCTTATGATTAAGTAGATTGTCACTTGTTTTATTGATAGCTTTATATGAAGTGTATGTAGTTAACCCTTTCTCGTTGGTCCTATTCTTATCGGCGAGTAAACCCTTAATGATTACTTATGTCTAAAAGTTATTCCTAAGTGATCAATTTAGTAATAACCGTGGGAGCCACATTATGTCCCGCAGTCAAATGCCCGCAAGCCACTAATAAACACAGAGGTTATCAATGCACTAATAAGTAGTAACCAAAGACATCATCATATAAACTTTAATTGATGGGAAAGCAAGTATTAAAGGGAGTGCAATCTTTCGTTGTCACATTACACAAGCCACCAATCCTGATGAATTAAAGTTTGCTAACACAATAAAACAAAACTACTTAACGAATTAAACACATGCAGCACCTTCTTACAGCTCTTGTATCTTTGATTTGGGTGTGTCTTGTGCTGCCTCCTTGACTGAATTCGTCCTTTGTTCCTCCTGTTTGAACTTCGGTTTTAGGGTTTTCCGGAACTTTTAATTCGTCTGGTCTACGGGGTATTTATAGTTTCTGTCTGAGGGAAGATGCGGCGCATCTACTAAGTAGATGCGGCGCATGTACTTAACTTCGCGTGGGGTCCAAGATTATAATATTCAGGAATATTCGTACACCGCCAGAAGATGCGGCGTAACTCCATGATTAGATGCGGCGCATGTCTTCTTGTATCTTGGATCGTATCTGGTGATATCTTGATAGAGATGCGGCGCATGTCGAGAGTGAGATGCGGCGCATCTGGAGCAGAATTGACTTGATCTTGTCCATGTCAGTAGACCTTCAACTTTATGCACGTTTTGCTCCATAATTAGTCCAAAATCGCCAAGTTTCACCAAATGCTTGTTTTTACCTGAGAATTACAAAAGTAAACGATTAAGTATCAATCCTCATACATAATATAGTAAAACAAGTCAAATTAATAGGATAAATGATAGTAATAAAATGTACTTATTTGAGTTCATCAAATATCCCCCCACTTGAACTTTACTTGTCCCCAAGTAAACCTTAGAATTTCTTTTATGAAAATGTATCCTAAAAGATGTTAGGATTTATTTTTATATTTAAGCATGTATTCGTTTATTTCATAATCACACAACTAAACACTTAACGATTCAGAAGTAAAATAAAATAAGTCGATAAAAGCAAATCTAATCGTTTAACTGTCCAGTCGCGACGAATATTCTATCATAAGCTTGGCAAGTATACACATCTCCACCACTAAAGCTAAGGAGTAACAAGTCTAAAGCGGTAAAAAGGGTTTTTAGGCTTAAGGGTTAATTATTCTTAATCACTATCGATCTCAAATTCCAGAAAAGGCGACAAAATCACAAATACATGATCGAATCCACGAACACGATACTTGCAATTGCTCAAATCCTTAACTCGAATAGGCTAAAGATAGGTCCAAACTTCACCAATAATAATATATCAAAAAGGGCGACAAAATCATAAATACATAGCCGAATCCACGACTACGATACTTAAGATTGCTCAAATCCCTAATCTCAATAAATCAAAGGTTTGGTTGGATAAACAATAATAAAGGGCATGGATAACATTTGGGATATAAATTGGTGCAAAAATAAAAATAAACAAAACAAAACAAATAAATTAAAATCCTAAGTGTGGTCAATCACTATCCCAACCATCCCATGAATAAGACTCATATCATTGAATAACTCACGCTTTAACACTTGAAACACACGCTTTAGGTAGACACGAATTATACTCAACAAGATCTTAATCAAAGAATAAACCTTAATTGGCGTTCCCATAACTGCCAATTCCCATTCAATCCATAGATATAGTACAACAAATAGTGGTGATATCGACCACTTACATAACTTTACATAAGTTGGTTAAAACTAACTTCCAACTTTTCTTTCTTTCTTTTTTCTTTTCTCATTTTTTCGATTTTTTTTTTTTTTTTTTTTTTTTTTTTTTTTTTTTTTTTTTTTTTTTTTTTTTTTAAGTAAACATAAACATAGATGTGTAAAATTTCACCAAATCACTATAACTTTCTTTCCGGATAATTTTTTCATACTTTTCATGACTTCAGAAATAATGGTAATAGTGAAAGTAGTAAACACACGAAAAATAAACTCCAAAATATACAATATTTACTTTCACTCCAATTGCATTGTGCAATTTCCCGACCTAACCATAGATAATGAATTACGCACGCGAACACAGGTAATGTAAGGAAACACACTTTGCCTAAAGCAATTAACCAACCACGGATCTTAATCTATAGGGTAGGCTAAGGTGTAAGGGTGTAACGAAACATTTTAAACATAGGTGTAAGAAACGAAAGGAATGGCTCTGAGGGTTTTTCTAGGGGTATCTTACTCTAAAAATGAGAGTAACAAAAGGTTTATACGGGGGTTAACTAACCAGTGTAGTTAGTTAATAACACATAATATATAATAGGCTATTTGGGTGTAATCCTAAAATTTACCAAGTTAGACAAGTCACTCCATTTATATAAATAATACTTATTATGGTGGTCTCGAATAGTATACAAGCCAAGTTCTAAAGTTTACAAGTCACCGGCACACTCATAGATTTGTGAATTTTGGAAAAATCACAATTTTTGAAAATAACGTCATGTGTGCAGCTATGCAACTTAGATCTTAAACAAAAACATGCTAAATTTTTTTTTTTAAGTTTGATATATTAAGCACATTTTAAGCATAATTTTTGAAAAAGTTTAGGACAAGTAATTGTTAAGTGTTCTAATTCTCCAATCCCCCCACTTAAGTTAAACAACGTCCTCGTTGTTTGTATAAAAGGTTAAAAACTGGAAATTAAAAGAATTAGAACAGAAAAATTCCCCTGAGATTTGCTCGGTATGATCCTCCATTAGTATAAGAGCAAAAATCAACTTTCTTGTGGATTAGAACGTTAAAGCTTCATACTTGATGTATCCACAGGAAATCCAGGAAACTATAATTCCACCAACACTTTAAAACACACCTAAGATAAGAAAGGTTCAAGCTTGCATAATACATTAGTAGTTAGATAAAAATAAAACTTAAAAATTAAAACTGAAAATCATCAGGTCAGTCGATGCGCCGTATCTTATTGAAGAAGATACGCCGTATCGAGCCTGGAATTAATACGGATCAGAATAAAGATGCGCCGCATCCTTAACCAAGGATGCGCCGCATTAAAAATAAACTGATAAATAGTTTTAAAGTCGAAAATAAAAATGCAGAAAAATAAAATAAGATATGACCATTGCAGGAGATGCGTCGCATCTCAGAATTGAGATGCGCCGTATCCTCATGCGGCCTGGACTGACTCGACACAGAAAACAGAATAGTAAAAATTCTCCGGGTTGTCTCCCGGTAAGCACTTGTCTTTATTCCAGAGTCTTCAAGTTAGACTCACGTTCAGCTCTTTAATATCGATCATTGAAGGAGTCGGAAACATCGCGCTCCTTCATCGCCAATTCAGTAATATTGAACACTCCTTGCCCGTCCTTAATTTCTACGCCGTTCTTCTTCATTATCTGTATGAACAAAGTCCTGTCCCTTTCGGGCAGAGATGACAAAATGATAGACGGGAAATTCTTATTATCATATAGGCACAAATAAGCAAGGTGGGGTGGTAGTTCAATAAACACATCATTGTTCAAATTCGTTTTCTCAACTACTCTCCTACGTTTATTAATTACTACACAATCATACCACTCATCATCAGAATCATTAACAACATTGCGTCTAAGTTCGGTGGGTACATTAAGGTCAATGAATTCCTCAAAGTTCTCATGATTAGGATTAGTTGAGTTGTTTTGAATCAATGTTTCTCCCATAAGTCTAGCTTCAAGATCGAGGTCCATACGCTCTCTTAATCCTAGCACATAAACACCTCTAATTATGCTTTTAACCGGATCTTGGCACTTATAGACTAGTTTATTATTCCCTACCCTTAATGAGATTTTTCTTTTAAACACATCAATCTTAGCATGGGCAGTAGACAAGAAAGGTCTTCCGAGGATTAAAGGAATCTTAACATCCTCGGGCATGTCTAGTATAACAAAGTCTACGGGAAAAATAAACTGCTCAATCTTAACTAGCACATTATTAGCAATCCCATCAGGTCGTTTTACCGTTTTATCAGCCAATTCAATAAGTAATTTAGTTGGTGCTAATTTTCCTAGTCCTAGGGTAGCGAATGTCTTAAGAGGCATAACACTAACACTAGCTCCTAAGTCAGCTAACACATTATTGAAAGATATATTATTAATAGAACAAGGTAGAGTAAAACTTCCTGGGTCTCTTTCTTTATGAGGCAAGGCATTTAAGTCGGTTGCAGAGCTCTCTTCTTTCATTGTTGCCTTGATCTCCTCTTCAATCTTTGTCTTTTCTTTAGTAGTCTCCTTAAGCTGATTGAAGAATTAAAGAAAAATTCGGGTCTTGCACCATCATTACCATTCATCGATCTTCTAGGTATATTAGGAGTGACTTCTTCAGTTGTGCTTATGGCCTTGACATGATCTCTTGGGTTGGTTTCAGTTGAGCTCGGTAAACTTCCATATCCCCTTTCTTGAAGAACTTTGCTCATTTGACCAATTTGTTGTTCCAATGCTTTGATCGAAGCTCCTTGATTTCTTGTAGTAGTGTCCGTTGAAGCTCGAATTTCTTTGATCATAGCAGTATTCTCTTCATGTCTTTTAGCAGCATCGGCCATAATTTGCTTTAAAGTATCGTCTAAAGTCTGCCTCCTCTCTTGATAAGCGGGATTGAAGTTGTTCTTTTGATAGAATCCCGGACTAGCTTCCCTAAATCTTCCTGAAGGTCGGAATGGTTGTCCAAATTGGGTGTAATATGCTTCTTCAAATGTCTCACTTTCATTCTTGTTCGGGCAATCTTTAGTGTAGTGAGGTCCTTCGCACTTTTCACATCCAACTTGGGCAGCATATGCTCTTTCATCTCGCTTCTTCATCTCTCTACTAATTTTATCCAATTGAGCTTGAATAGCAGCAATCCCGTCAAAATTAGTGCTGCTCTTAGATCTAGTAGAGGTCCCATCGTGCCATTTTTGGGAATGATCAGCAGCATCTTGGATTGCTTTCCTAGCATTGGTTGCACTCATTTGAGGTACAGCTCCCTTAGCATCCAAAATCTGTCTTGTAGGCACGTCCAATCCTTGATAAAACAATATTATTTCCTGCATAGGGGTTAGATAGTGTTGAGGACATTTTATCAATAAATCTTTAAACCGTTCCCAAGCTTGATAAAGGGTTTCATCAGGCTCTTGCTTGAAACTATTGATAGCCTCCATCTTTTTAGCAGTCTTAGCAGGTGGACAATATCTCTTCAGGAATTTGCTCTTCAAACCTTCCCATGTAGTGATTGAACTAGCAGGTTCATTCCTTAGCCACTTGTTAGCAGCTCCTTTTAGTGAGATTGGAAAGATTCTTAGCATGAGTTGATCGGTATTGACTCCTTCTGAGGTAAACAAATCTGCAATCTCCAGGACCTTTTCAACATGCTCATTAGCATCCTCTTATTCCGTCCCACTGAAAGCATTCTCTCTGAGCTCTTTGAGAAACTGACCCTTCAACTCAAATTTTGACTTATCATCAAACTTAGGTCTAACAACTCCTGAAGTATAATCAGCACGGGTATTGTTCATGTATTCCTCCATAGTAGTGTTTTCGCCCATTGTTTCTGTTTCAACTTCCTCTTTTTCTTCAGAAAAGTAATCAAGCTCGAGTGAACTTGAAAGATCAAAGCTTCTTGTGTTGAAAAGCCTTTTAAGCGAATGTAGGGCTCGTTCAGGATCTTCGAAAGGTTGAATCAAGTTCTTCGTAGAACTCCTGGTCATGCACTTCCTGAAATCAACACAAAAATATCAGTAGGGTATGCTCGAGAAAGTAGTATATCAGAAAATTAACAACGAAAACGGAATACGAAAAATTAAAGTTACTGATATCTGCAGACGATGCGCCGTATCCAAAAAGTTGGATACGCCGTATCTTAATACGTTAAAATTAAATCAGACTTTATTCGGAAAATAGATACGCCGCTTAGAATTTAAGAATGCGCCGTATCGAATTAATTAATCAAAAATCAGCTTATCTAATTAAAATTAAATGCGTCGTATTAACGAAAGTTAATGCGCCGTATTTTCGTTACGTTTAAAAATAAAAGATTTTTGATTCAGAAAGATGCGCCGTATCGATAGAGATCGATACGCCGTATCTGTTTAATAATTCGCAAACTGTTTTTAATTAAAATAATAGATACGCCGTATCTGCGAAAGCAGATGCGTCGTATGGCGTTAAAGTTTAGAAAAATTTTTTTTATCGAAAACAGATACGCCGTATCTGCAAAAGCAGATGCGTCGTATTACTTTATCGCTTAGAAAAATTTTCTTATTAAAAACAGATACGCCGTATCTTGGGGAAAAGATGCGTCGTATCGAATTAATTAAACGCGTTGTATTAAAAAAATTAAACGCAATACGCCGTATCTGAGAGATCAGATGCGCCATATCGTTTGATTTAGCACAGTACAACGATAGCAGAACAGAAAAATACGAAAAAATAAAATCAAAAATTAAACACACAAACGAAAATAAACACACACAAATAAAAGAAAACAATTAACACACAATACAACAAATATGCAAAATAGTACAATGATGCAATTAATCTAATAAAAAGAAAAAACCTAATTAAAATACTAATCAAATTAACAGATAATAACAATTCACTCCCCGGCAACGGCGCCAAAAACTTGATGCGCGTGATGTGTCGTTGCGGTTTAGCAGTTTTAATGCCTACTCAAGTTTTAAATTTATATTTAGCCGACTTATCAATAACACACACACTTAACGAGCAGTGTACCCGGTCAGTATGAAGATAATGGTAAGTAGAGTGTCGATCACTAAGAGTGGAACGTATTATCTCGTTATTCTAATCAGTATTTTAATATCCTAACGCAAGGGGGTTTCAGCCTGAGAGACTGGCACGGTTTGTTTGCAATTAAATAATAAAATAAACCAATAGGCACGAATCAGCAAGTAGCACACACGTACACAGATAAATACTTGAGACAATAAGAGGGCTGTCCTTATGATTAAGTAGATTGTCACTTGTTTTATTGATAGCTTTATATGAAGTGTATGTAGTTAACCCTTTCTCGTTGGTCCTATTCTTATCGGCGAGTAAACCCTTAATGATTACTTATGTCTAAAAGTTATTCCTAAGTGATCAATTTAGTAATAACCGTGGGAGCCACATTATGTCCCGCAGTCAAATGCCCGCAAGCCACTAATAAACACAGAGGTTATCAATGCACTAATAAGTAGTAACCAAAGACATCATCATATAAACTTTAATTGATGGGAAAGCAAGTATTAAAGGGAGTGCAATCTTTCGTTGTCACATTACACAAGCCACCAATCCTGATGAATTAAAGTTTGCTAACACAATAAAACAAAACTACTTAACGAATTAAACACATGCAGCACCTTCTTACAGCTCTTGTATCTTTGATTTGGGTGTGTCTTGTGCTGCCTCCTTGACTGAATTCGTCCTTTGTTCCTCCTGTTTGAACTTCGGTTTTAGGGTTTTCCGGAACTTTTAATTCGTCTGGTCTACGGGGTATTTATAGTTTCTGTCTGAGGGAAGATGCGGCGCATCTACTAAGTAGATGCGGCGCATGTACTTAACTTCGCGTGGGGTCCAAGATTATAATATTCAGGAATATTCGTACACCGCCAGAAGATGCGGCGTAACTCCATGATTAGATGCGGCGCATGTCTTCTTGTATCTTGGATCGTATCTGGTGATATCTTGATAGAGATGCGGCGCATGTCGAGAGTGAGATGCGGCGCATCTGGAGCAGAATTGACTTGATCTTGTCCATGTCAGTAGACCTTCAACTTTATGCACGTTTTGCTCCATAATTAGTCCAAAATCGCCAAGTTTCACCAAATGCTTGTTTTTACCTGAGAATTACAAAAGTAAACGATTAAGTATCAATCCTCATACATAATATAGTAAAACAAGTCAAATTAATAGGATAAATGATAGTAATAAAATGTACTTATTTGAGTTCATCAAATATCCCCCCACTTGAACTTTACTTGTCCCCAAGTAAACCTTAGAATTTCTTTTATGAAAATGTATCCTAAAAGATGTTAGGATTTATTTTTATATTTAAGCATGTATTCGTTTATTTCATAATCACACAACTAAACACTTAACGATTCAGAAGTAAAATAAAATAAGTCGATAAAAGCAAATCTAATCGTTTAACTGTCCAGTCGCGACGAATATTCTATCATAAGCTTGGCAAGTATACACATCTCCACCACTAAAGCTAAGGAGTAACAAGTCTAAAGCGGTAAAAAGGGTTTTTAGGCTTAAGGGTTAATTATTCTTAATCACTATCGATCTCAAATTCCAGAAAAGGCGACAAAATCACAAATACATGATCGAATCCACGAACACGATACTTGCAATTGCTCAAATCCTTAACTCGAATAGGCTAAAGATAGGTCCAAACTTCACCAATAATAATATATCAAAAAGGGCGACAAAATCATAAATACATAGCCGAATCCACGACTACGATACTTAAGATTGCTCAAATCCCTAATCTCAATAAATCAAAGGTTTGGTTGGATAAAGAATAATAAAGGGCATGGATAACATTTGGGATATAAATTGGTGCAAAAATAAAAATAAACAAAACAAAACAAATAAATTAAAATCCTAAGTGTGGTCAATCACTATCCCAACCATCCCATGAATAAGACTCATATCATTGAATAACTCACGCTTTAACACTTGAAACACACGCTTTAGGTAGACACGAATTATACTCAACAAGATCTTAATCAAAGAATAAACCTTAATTGGCGTTCCTATAACTGCCAATTCCCATTCAATCCATAGATATAGTACAACAAATAGTGGTGATATCGACCACTTACATAACTTTACATAAGTTGGTTAAAACTAACTTCCAACTTTTCTTTCTTTCTTTTTTCTTTTCTCATTTTTTCGATTTTTTTTTTTTTTTTTTTTTTTTTTTTTTTTTTTTTTTTTTTAAGTAAACATAAACATAGATGTGTAAAATTTCACCAAATCACTATAACTTTCTTTCCGGATAATTTTTTCATACTTTTCATGACTTCAGAAATAATGGTAATAGTGAAAGTAGTAAACACACGAAAAATAAACTCCAAAATATACAATATTTACTTTCACTCCAATTGCATTGTGCAATTTCCCGACCTAACCATAGATAATGAATTACGCACGCGAACACAGGTAATGTAAGGAAACACACTTTGCCTAAAGCAATTAACCAACCACGGATCCTAAAGCAATTAACCAACCACGGATCTTAATCTTCAGCAAAGTTTTAGCAACACAATTTTGATGATTACCAGATAAGATATGAGTATGACAAAACACACAAGAAGCATTAACATCATTCATAACTGTTAAAGATTCAGCATTCATTACATCTTTTGTAGAATTACACTTAACCAAGCTACATTCTATTTTGGACATAACATGCGTCTTATTTTCACTAGATGCATTAACTTCTACTTCTCCACTCTTAGATGTTCCACTCTTAGGTAGCCAGATACTAGTCTTCTTTGGTCTCTTGGTGGTCTTGGATCTTCTACCCTTAGATGGTTCAACTAATCCTGTGGAAGGTGAAGTAAGAGCATTAGTGGTTATCTTTGATGATGCATTCTTAGGTGCGCTGTCTACTTTTTGCATCCTTGGTACAATCTTATCAACTTTGTTTTTGCCTGTTTCTAAAACTTTGATTTTCTTCTTCAGATCAACAATGATGTGTTGGAATTATTGATTTTGTGAATCTATTTTTCTGTTAAGGCGGACTGTGTCATTCCTGTTTTGAAGAATTTCATCGAGTTCCTTTTCATTTTGAAACAGTTTAAGTCTTAAGAAAGCCTTTGTTTCCTTATACTTTTCAGGAACATGACTGTTTTGAAATGATAAAGACCCTATGAGATGTTGAAATTTTAGTTCAAATTCAGCACTTTGAGTTTGACACCAATCAAGCCTTTTTTGAAGATTAAAAACTTTGTTTTCCACATCATTGTTGATTTGTCGAAGATCATCATTCTCTTTCACTAGATTCTTAATTTCGATTTGCAACAACTTTGTATCAACAACATGATTATTCATAAGACACTCATTACCAGATTCATAAAGTGCATTCATTAACACAGAAACAACATCACAACTAAGAACATTTTGCAAGAGTCGATCATTTTCTTTTTCCAAATTCTTCTTTTGAACTTTTTGTTTTTGAATTTTGGAGTCTTTAGCTTTGAAAATGTTCTTCATTGATAGAACCTCGTCAACTAGATCTTCTTCCCATTGTGATGCACATTTCTTCAAGTGTTTGACATGAGGTAAAATTTTCTTTTGAAGAATTTCTATCTTTTCTTTTTCCACAGGAGAGAAAAAAGAAGAGATAGTGATTTTAGAATTAAACTCAATTTCATTTTATAAAAATTTGATGTCTTCCATAAATGTCTCAAAATGTTTGACAATTTTAAATGCTGGAGGCATTTGTGGATCAACATCATTCTCTGTCAAATAATTGTCGAGATGTGCATCATTTTGGGAGAGATGATATATTTGTTCTGAGGTACGTATCAGCGTTTGTTCTGGTTTATCTTTTGGTGGCACAAATGATTTGCTTATGTGAGGTCGTTCATTATAATCATAATGTACTCTTGAAAACTTGATTTGTGAATTTGATCGACCCTCAATCTTGTTTGCAAGAAAATCAGTTTCTTCATCAACAGAATACATAACAACACGTTGAAAGGAATCATCTAACAAAAATGTTGCATTGTATAACTTAGGATTGTCTTTGAGTGCTTTGTGTGAATTACGGGGTGTGTCACTTCCAAGTGCAAAACTTTCTCCTTTAGGACTCGGTTTCACAGTTAGTTTTTGAATTTGTGTTACAGAATTACCCGTTTTATACACAACATTTTGAAATTCTTTGAGTTTGGTTTCTAAATCCAGAATTTCCTCAAGATATGAGTCAACACGTTTCCTAGTGGCTTGCTTTTCATCAAGAAGATCCTGCTGAGATTTTGAAAGCTCTGATTGAGTTTTTAACAACTCAAAACTTAAAGCATCAATTTGTTTTTTGAATAAAAATTGATCCTTTTCTTTTTGAGAGAGAAGCTCAGCCTTAGAATCGGTTAATTCACGTACTTGGTTTTCTAAATTTTGAACTTTTACGTACTCTTGTTGAAAAGCAATTTCAAAACCTTTTTCACGTTTATCTTGTTTAAGATATCCAGAAAGTTGTTGTTGATAGCACTCATTATCCCTTGTTAACAACGCAATCTTTTCTTTCAGATGTTTATTGATTTCATTGCATTTTTCAATTTGTGATTGGGTGGACATGATTAAGGCCTGAAGCTCCGAATCTTGATTATTCAAATTCTCATTTTGTTCAATTTGATCATGATTGTCATCTTCTATTAGATCATCAAATGAGACAACTGTTCTATCATCATCAAATGATATATCAGTGTTGATTTGATTATCTAAAGAAGATGAGAATGGTGAATCATTTTGAACAGAACGTTCATTTGAGAATGAAGATACGGAAGGTGAAGCAATCTCATGTAGTAAACATGGTGGATCAAGTACCTGAGAAAGATCGTCTGTATCGTAGACCGGGCCTGTCTCGGATGTATTCATTTCCTGCATATTAGCCATGAGCATGACAGCTGCGTTTGCCTCAAGATCCTCCATATCATCTTCTGAGTCTGCATTTGCCATGAAGCTGTTTTCTTTCACATTCATCAAGCTTGCTTTCTCATCCTTAAGTGCCATCAAGAGAGCTTCTTTGTGGTATGCACTGCCCATAGTACGAGGCTTTGGGCATGCAGTAGCCATATGACCATTCCCTCCACAATTGTAGCATGTGACTGAGGTATTTGCAATGCCTTTTGATTCTTTTCCATTCCTGTTCTGATCTGCCCCCATATAATTCCTATTACCCCCAGACTGAAACCTTTGTTGTTCTCCAGCTTGAAACCTTTGTGACCCATATCCTCCTCTGTTCCCTGAACCAAACCTTCCCGATGATCTGTTCTGAATTTCTACCCTACCATCATTAACCACTGCATGATTCCTTGTGTTTGATGATGAGCGAAGGCGGTTGTTTGATTTGTTTGTGAATTTTCCAAACGCTTTAGCAATCAACCCAAATGCTTCATTGAGAGAACTGAAAGCTTCTTCTTCTTCATCATATTCACTGTTGGTGTAAAAGTTGGAGTCAGTGTTGTTGTAGGTTACCATTTGGTTGCCTGATTGTTGAGATGGTGGTTCATATGGGACAAGTTGGTTTTGAGGTTGAAAGCTTGGTTGATAAGATGAGTTTCCAAATTCCTGAGACGGTAGAGAGAAGTTTGGTTGAGCCATTAGTGCAAGCGAATTAGGTTGTGGTCCTGGTATGAAACCTCCTCTTGCTGCTACTTCTTTGTCCACCTCTGATTGATGTTGTTTGAGAAAATCATAAATCAATCCATATTTGATCTCACCAATCTTCTTTGATTGCCTAACAAACGTAGCATATTTCTGCCATTCAGGACCTAGGCATCCCATAAATTTGGAGTTGATTGCAATCCTTGGAAACTTCATGTCATGACGATCAAGGTCATTAACAACATTTGTGAAGCGGTGGTAGTATGATTCGATTGTCTCTCCCGGTTCCATAATAAAATTGTTGAATTCCATGTACAATTTTGATTCAAGATCTTCCTGATTGAGCTCTGTTCCTTCCATCAGAAGATGCACATGCTCCCACATGTCCTTTGCAGTCTTCTGAGCATCAACACTTCGATAAATGGGATTTGGAATTCCCTGTAGGATGAATGCCATTGCCATTCCATTTGCTTCTTGTTGTAAGGCTTGTTCAGTTGTATAGCTAGAAACAGCAATAGGAATGGATGTTTCTTCTCTTTCAGGAGTTATTGGAACAACAATTACTGGTTCTGGAAAGGGTCCCACAGTGATGACATGCTTCAAATACGGTCCATGTGGTTTGCGGAGTTCAATGAATCGGAGAAACCTACTTGCCCACTGCACATAGTTTCCAGGTGTTAACATGGGTGGAGTATCTTGATTTCCAGCCTCATGACGAGATTGCTAACTGCTTATAGCTTCACACATCTTATGAAACCAGTGAGGTTCTCTGGACACGGAAGGATTGTTCTGAAGGTAATTTTGTTGCATTATTTGTTGTGGAGATAGTTGTGGTGAAGGAATGAATTGATGTTGTTGCACATATGCCTGATGTTGTGGATATTGATGAGGAAATTGTTGTTGTTGTTGAGAGTATTGTTGTTGTTGAGGATATTGCTGTAGCTGGTAGTAGTAATTAAAGTGTGGTGGTTGAGACATCGTGTAGTAGCTTGTGACGGTTAAGGATCTTTAAAGGATAAAGACGGTTGTTGTGTGAAGATTAGATAAGAATCAATTACTTGTTCGGTTAAACACTTGTTCTATCAAAGTTGTTCGGTTCCTAAAAATTCGACTACTGAAATTCGATTACAGAAGTTCGACTACCAAAGTTCGACTACGAAAGTTCGATTGCAGAATTTCGACTTACTAAAGTTCGACTAACAAAGTTCGACTAGTGAAATTCGATTGCTGAAATTCGACTAACTAAAGTTCGACTAACAAAGTTCGACTAGTGAAATCTGAAGTTTGACTAAACTAAAGTTCGACTAGTGAAATTTGATTGCTGAAGTTCGACTAATCTGAAGTTCGACTATACCAAAGTTCGACTAGTGAAATTTCGGTTACGAAAGTTCGATCAAGAAGTTCGATTAACCCAGAAGTTCGATTATATCACCTAACTCGGTGAATAATCAATAGTTCGATGAACGTACAAGTTCGATCAAGTAAACTTCGATGAACAAAAATTCGATGAATATATCTCTGACGAACAGTAACAACTCGGATGAACACTAACAATTCGGATTTCTTAATTTTTCTTAGATCTAACCTTCTAACAACCTAAATTACCCCTATGCGAATGATACCACTTGATGTTTTATACTATTATGAATTAAGCTACCACTAATTACCACTAATTACCTACTAATTACCTACTAGATCTAGAGAGAGAAAGCTAGAGAGAGAAAGAGATGGAAGGGAGATGATTAACACAATAATATCAAATGATTAGAATTCATCAACCAACCCCTCTCCCTTGAATGGGAGGGGTATTTATAGTTTTACATGAGGTTGGGCTACTAGCCCTACTAACTTAACATTAATACATAATTAACAATAATAAAAGATAAAATGACACAGCCCATGGGCCTTCTACACGGGCTGGGCCTCAAAACAAACCTAAAGGCCTAAGCAACCTATTACAAATGATCAATACTTGAAATATTACAAAACGTGTTCCCAACAGGTAGATTGTATATAAAAGTTATAGAACCAAGTGGACACATTTTGCTTGTGAAAAAGAAATAGATCGATTTATTATGGAGTAGGATTTGCATGATCTACGTATTTCATATAAGAAGTGTTTGCATACATAACTTCGTATGGTAAAATGAAGGTAAGTTGAAATTGAGTTAAATATTCAAATTGTAGAAAAGCTTGTCATTATTTGGGACGTTTGAATTTAGTGAAAATAGGGTGTCGTGGTTTATTCGTGTCTCGTAGTATGTGTCGCGAAAATGTAACGTGGTAATGTTAACAATAAGAGAAAAATTTTAATTTCCCCGTAAAAATGGGTTTTGTTAAACGGTAACACCAGATTATTATTAATCAATGAGATTTATCACAGTGGATTTTTACGGTATCTTACAACATTAAGCTGCAAGAAACCAACCAATCCCAAGATTAACTTGTAACATTTTGTATCCGAAAACCGAAATTGTTTATCTGCTTACCCTTTGTGCTGAAATCAGCACTTTTGAAAGATCACAGATATCTCGAAAGCGTAACTTAGCCTCTGTTACTCAATAGACCTATCGCAACTCGGCAGCCGCCTTCAAGCGCAATAACAACCTAGCTACAAAATAAATATTAATGATGTTACACATGGATCTATTTTCGTAATACCATAAAACATTTATTTTCTTTACCTAATACCAGACATGACTACATCAGAAATGTTAACGTCCCGGCGTATTAACATTTTTCACAAATGTTAACATCCCCAAATGTTAACACCCCTGCAAAATAAATATTACAGATGTTACACATGGATTAGACCAAGTTGCTATATAAAAAGAAAATTTCACCAAGTTGCTATCTTTCATACCAACACATACTGTCCCTTGTAGCTTCCAATTTCTTCATATATAAAACACTGCCTCCTCTAGCAGCAGGTTCAAGAAACCAAAGATATAACCCACGTATATCTCCATAAGAGCACAGCCACGCATACGTATCACCTTTGCTAATAAACCAAGCTAGCAGCAGAATATAAACTTCGAGTAGCATGAACAAGTGACAGCAACAAGTGAACGTAGCAGCAGGTTAATCAACTAGCAGCAGGTTATATAAAACCAGCAGCAGGTTAAAATACCCTAGCAGCAGTTTCACTTGCTAGCAGCAGGTTGGTTTTCTGGGTTCATCAACATACCAAAAACCTTGTAACATCCCTAGATATCACCAACAATAGACCTTTTCGATTCGTGTTTGAAAATGTATCAGAGGCTTATCGATTCGTGTTTGAAAATTACTGTTTTGACTTTGAAAAGTCAACTATAGACCTTTTCCAAAGACACAGAAAGTGAAAAGGATCGGATTCATAATTGTGACCACGTCAAATCAGCTAGAACATATAATCTACAAAACATATTAATGCAAACACAATTCCTATTAATGCAGCCAATGGTATCACAGCTTGTGTTATACCCTCACTCATGGAACCCATTCTATACTATTCTTAATCTTTTAATGAGATTCTAAAAGATCATGCAAGTAAAATTGAATAAAAGTTTTAAAAAAGAAGAGTTGCCTAAGAAATCTATCTATGTACCTTGGATAATTGGTAGCAAATAGTCTTCATCACAATTACATGGAATCTTGAGAAATATAGAGGCGGTGGGTGGCGCGTGGGTGGTGTTGCGGTGGGAGTCACGAGCTAAAACGCTCCAGAAACGAAGAGGGTGCATCGATCTATCGATTTGGCTAGAAAAGTAGCTCGCCTGAAAATTTTCCGGTGGCCGGAAGGTGGCGGTGGCCGGCGGTGGGGAAAAGAGAGAGAAGAGAAGTGAGATGTGGCTATTTATATATGGGATTTGAGGGCATATTTGTCATTTAAGCTAAAACTAAAAAAATATCTCCAACTACCACTTGTACTTGCAAAGACAAGTGTCAAAAAAGTAATGGGGTCGAGCGGTCGAGCAGTCGAGCGTGACCAAAATGGGAAAGAGGTGTTGAGAGTGACTATTAAATGGACAATGTTTTTTTTGAAATACTATTTTGGTAATTACCTCTTTACCTAATACGCTCTCTCTCTCTCATTTTCCGGTAACAAAAAATATATATATACTGCACCACCATTAGCTGTCACGCGACTGTTACAGACCTTGCATTTTTCCGGCGATTTTAAACATCACCACCGGATAGCTACTTTTTTCTAAACCAAAACACCTCAACTCGAGTCATTTTAAGCCCGTGCACGCGCCTCCACGAGCCGGCGTTAATATCCGGCTACAGTTTTTCTTTCTTAATTTTTCCGGCGAGTGAAGCTTCCCTACACTTTTCTGTTACAGATCCAAACTCATCTCACTTATAACCAAACACACACTTTTGATAAGAAGAAAAACCCTTTGAATAACCAAAAGGTATGATTTTAAATGTCTAATTTGTTGATTTTATTCCAAGGGCTTTTAGTTTTTATATGTCACAAGTGTTTGTAATTTCACTGTTAATTTTGTTGATTTCTAGCTTTGACTATAGAAATTATTGGCAAGTTATGTGATATTGGTTAATAAGTTTCATGGAGTACGTAATAGTGATATTATTAGTTTTGATTATGATTCATATTAACATTAGCATGCCCTTAATTTCTAATAAGCAATCCCAAAAAGATGTTTACTGTTTGCATATTTAATTTAGAATTAGAAAACTATCTACTAACAGGTTATATTAGCTACAAGTATTATTTTCAAACCCAAGAGGCAAATGGGTTTCAAAATGGTCCTTTTTAAACTGTATGATTATAATTATGTTAATTGATCACTATATTCTTACGAGTTTCGTGAACCAAAAAGATTTCAAATTTTATCATGTTTAATTTAAGGATAGATTGATATGAGGAGTTTATTTGTGTCTTGATGGGTTGCTTATTATTTTTTTTGGTGAATTTTATCTTTATTTCTCATTGACCAAAAGACCATATGAGGGGCTTATCTTTCTTTTTCATTGACCAAAAAGACCATATGAGTGGGCTTTTGTTTCTCAACGTAAATGCAGCAGCTGGAACTAGTTTATTTCTTCACATAAACTCGTTTAACAGCTTCAGTTTCATCATAATTTACACCTAACCAATCACCTTCACATTATCAAGTTTTATTCACTTTTCTTTGCTTTCAGTTTGCAGAAATGTCCTTCAGCAGATTATTACGTTTCTTCTCCAATCATTTATCCATAACTTCTTCAAACTCATCTGCACCAGAAAAAGAAGAATCTTCTTCTAACTCATCTGCACCAAAGATAATGGTGTCCACCTCAACTTCATCCATAGCTTTATTAGGAGTTATGCTAATGGCATCTTCAACTTTTATCTATTACTTTTATTCAAAGGCATCTTCTTCTAACTCATCTGAACCAAAAAAAGAAGAATCGTCCTCAAACTCATCTGAACAAGAATCTTCTTCAAACTCATCTGCACCAAAAAAAGAAGAATCGTCTTCAAACTCATCTGCACCAAAAATAATGGCTTCTACTTCAACTTCTACTACACCCATTCAAAAGAGGTTTAAGTATGATGTTTTTTTAAGCTTCAGGGGTGAAGACACTCGCAACAACTTTCTTGGCCATCTTTATGAAGCTCTTAAGGCAAAAGGCATTTACACTTACAAGGATGATGTAAGAATCCATAAAGGGAAAACTATCAGTGATGAGCTAATCAAAGCCATTGAAGACTCCAGATTTTACATCATTGTTTTTTCCAAGAACTATGCTTCTTCGTCTTGGTGTTTGGATGAGCTTGTCAAGATTATGGAGTGCCAGAAGAAGGATGAGCACACTGCTTACCCTGTTTTCTATGATGTGGAACCCACCGAAGTGAGAAACCAAATCGGGGCGGTTGAAAATGCCTTTTCCAAGAATAAAGAGAAAGAGGCTGCTGAGAAATGGAAAGGGGCTCTAAAAGAAGCAGCCGATCTGGCTGGTTGGGGGCTCAATGATGGGTAATTTCTTACTTTTGTTTCTTGCTAATGTGTGTTGAAAAAGGATAATGCATGGATAAGAGATTATTATTATAGTACTAAACATATCTTGTTTTTACGCACACACAGGGACAAAGCTGAATTTATCAAAAAAAATTGTTGGAGAGATTTCACTAGAGTTACGTCCCATCAATTCCGGCTTTGATAAAATGTTAGTAGGCATGGAGACTCGAGTAAAGGATGTTGTTTCATCTTTAGAAATGGGAATTGATGATGTTCGCATGATAGGGATCAAGGGCATGGGAGGGGTTGGGAAGACAACTACAAGTAGAGCTGTTTTTGATTGTCTATCTGCTGATTTTGAAGCCAAAAGCTTTGTTGCGAATGTGAGGGAAGTTTCAGAACCCTCTATGTCTGGTTTGAAGAAGTTACAAGAACAGGTCCTTTCAGATGTGATGAAAGAAGAGGTCACTGTGAATGATGTTAATGATGGGATAATCATGATGAAAGAAAGGATGCGCGGTATAAAGGTTCTTCTTGTTCTAGATGATGTGAATCACAGAGACCAGCTTGAGGCGTTAGCCGGTGTATCTAACTGGTTTAAGCCGGGAAGTAGAATTATCGTTACAACGAGAAATGAGCAAGTGCTGGTCGAACACAGAGTGAAGTGGATTCCAGATATCGATCTCTTATCAGATGAGCAAGTGTTGGAAGCACAGAGACTGAACGTGATTCGTGATATTGCTCTCTTATCAGAACAGGAAGCAATTTCCCTCTTTAGTAGGTATGCATCTGGAAGAGAGATTCCATCTCAAGGATACAAAGAGCTATCAGGAAAAGTTGTACGCTATGCTGCTGGTCTTCCTTTAACACTCAAAGTCTTGGGTTCATTTCTTTGTGGTAAAGATGAGCATGAATGGAAGGATGCCATAGAAAGACTAAAAGAAATTCCCTTACAGGAGACTCAGGAAAAGCTAGAATTAAGCTATACAAGTCTGGAGAAAGATTATAAGGAAATATTTCTAGACATTGCATGCATATTGAAAGGCAAGCACAAAGAAGATGCAATCAGAATTCTTGAATGCTGTGGATTTCGTGCTATAAATGGTTTAAAAGTTCTTGAGCAGAGATCTCTCATAACTGTTGATAAAAATGGGTTTTTGGGCATGCATGACCATATAGAAGAAATGGGAAAGAACATTGTTCGTCGTGAGCACCCGAATGAACCTAACAAACATAGCCGACTGTGGATTAATGAGGAAATTGAAGATATATTGGCTAATGACAAGGTAAAGATCAGTTTACTTGTAATGTAGAGAAAACTAAAACTTTGCATTTGTTCTGACTTTCCAGTTTTATTGACATTGTTTTTGTATTGCAGGGTACTGAAGCAACAATATGTCTAGAACTTTTTGAGCTGAACACAAATGCGGGAACTGTTATGAAAGGTCTTGGAAAAATGAAGCAACTTAGATATCTTCAAGTGTATTTTCAAGATAAAGATTATGCCGATGTTCTTGATAATACCGCCCAATACTTTTCAAACTCTTTAAAATATCTAAAATGTTCGGATTACCCTTTCTTGTATTTACCCAAAACATTTCAAGCAAACAATCTTGTTGGACTTGAAATGGTGGACAGCAGAATGGTACAACTTTGGGAAGAGGGAGAAAAAAAGGTAGAATAATTGTTGATTTGTTGTTTTGCATAATTCCTAATAATGCTATTAATTTATTGGTTTGTTACTACACTAATATTAATCTTTTTGTCTTATTTTTGCTGGCAGGTTCTTCCAAAACTCAAATTCCTTTCTCTCACGTGGTCAGACTTGACGACCTTTGACTTTGGGATTACTCCGAATCTCGAGACGTTATCTCTAGAGTATTCTTCTAATTTAGTAAGACTTTTCATGCCTGTTAGCTGTCAAAAGCTCAAGCATCTCCGTATCAGTCGCTCAAAGTTAAGAACCTTTGACCTTGGGTTAACTCTGAATCTTGAGAAATTGTCTCTTAATAACTCTGCTGATTTTGAAGAACTTCACGTGTCTATAGCATGTCCAAATCTCAAATTCCTTGAACTTTGTAAATCAAGGTTGAGGAGCCTTGACCTTGAGCTGTTTCCAAATCTTGAGAGGTTAGATCTTCAAGGTTGTGTTGATTTTGAAGAACTTCACGTGTCTAGTGCATGTCCAAATCTCAAATTCCTTGAACTTCATGAATCAAGGTTGAGGAGCCTTGACCTTGAGCTGCTTCCAAATCTTGAGAGGTTAGATCTTCAAGGTTGTGTTGATTTTGAAGAACTTCACGTGTCTAGTGCATGTCCAAATCTCAAATTCCTTTTACTTCGTGAATCAAGGTTGAGGAGCCTTGACCTTAAGCTGTTTCCAAATCTTAAGAGGTTAGATCTTGAAAGTTGGCTGCTGACGAGGTTAGATCTTGAGTGTAGAGAAAACTAAAAGTTTGCATTTGTTCTGACTTTCCAGTTTTATGGACATTGTTTTTGTATTGCAGGGTACTGAAGCAAAAATGAAGCAAAAACTAGAACTTCGTTATTCGAACACAAATGTGGTAACTGTTATTTTTGGTATTAAATGCATTTCAGTTATAAAACAAAAATGTATGTTTGAAAGTAGTTGTTGTGTTATGTTTGTAAGCAACATTGATGTAGTGATTTATGAAAATTGTTTTTTTGGGAATATAAAAGTGTGATGCATACATGTTATTTTGTTAATGTATGAAAGATTAACAATGTTACAGTGGTGTTTGGATGTGGGTTAAATAACATATCCATTTTATTGATAATGAAAAAAAAAAACACATGGGTGTTTGGTTGTGCGTAACATATCATATTTGTTATGTTGATTATCCGTTCTGAGAACGTATGTTTACTAGTTTATTAGTAGTTAAATGAAACATGTATGTTTAAATTAATATACTTAATTGGTTTTTGGGAAGATAAAAGTGTGTTGCATATCTGTTATTTTGTTAATGTATGAAAGATTATCAGGGTTACAGGGGTGTTTGGATGTGGGTTAAATAGCGTATCCATTTTATTGATAATGAAAAAAATAGAAACAGGGGTGTTTGGTTTTGCATAACATATCATATCTGTTAAGTTGATTATGTAAGGAAAATTAACAGGGGAGTTTGGATGCGTGTAAATTAGAAGTAACATGTGTCAACAGTAGTTAATAATAGAATAAAATACAAGCATTTCAGTTGTTTTGATATTGGAGTAGTAGTAACATGTGTGTGAACAGGGGTGTTTGGATTATGAATGAATATGTGTAAATTAACCAGATATCATGAATATGGAATTCTTTTGAATATGGGTGTTTGGATAATGAATGAATAACAAGTGTGTTATTGAAAATTATAGAATAGGGGTTTTTGGTTATGTACCAAAGCTTCTATTATAGGGGCAGCCTAGTCAATAAGTGGGGGTGCGGACTCGTGAAACATTATATGGGCAGCCACATAGAACATTATATGGGCAGACTAGTCAATAAGTAGGGGTGCGGACTGATAGCAGGCCTAACGATTGTGGTATATTTGTTATGCGCCACATGGAACATTATATGGGCAGCCTAATCAATAAGTGGGGGTGTGGACTTGCAGCTGAGAGTAAAAAGCAGGCAACATAGTTGTGCAAGCTGAGGAGAAAGTGCGCTGCCCATCTACTCCTTTCTGAATGCAACTTACACAAAGAGAAGATCTAGATAGAGCTGGCAAATATGCAATCAGAAAATGTTGGAGTGAAAACAAGGAAAATCTCGCAGCAGGAATTTGAATGAAAAGTTTAATGAACATTAGTATTTTATCTTTTTTCGTTGGTTTAGCATAACACAATGTGTTATCTTTTTTCTGGAATTATGATCTGAACAAGCTCTTTTTTTTCTTTTTTTTTCTTTTTTTTTAAGTATTTTTGGATGTTGATGAACTCAAATAAGTACATTTTATTACTATCATTTATCCTATTAATTTGACTTGTTTTACTATATTATGTATGAGGATTGATACTTAATTGTTTACTTTTGTAATTCTCAGGTAAAAACAAGCATTTGGTGAAACTTAGCAATTATGGACTAAATATGGAGAAAAACGTGCATAAAGTGGAAGTCTACTAACATGGACAAGATCAAGTCAATTCTGCTCCAGATGCGCCGCATCTCACTCTCGACATGCGCCGCATCTCTATCAAGATATCACCAGATACGATCCAAGATACAAGAGGACATGCGCCGCATCCTAATCAAGAGTTACGCCGCATCTTCTGGCGGTGTACGAATATTCCTGAATATTATAATCTTGGACCCCACGCGAAGTTAAGTACATGCGCCGCATCTACTTAAGTAGATGCGCCGCATCTTCCCTCAGACAGAAACTATAAATACCCCGTGGACCAGACGAATTTAAGAGTTCGAGTTCGAAACCCTAAAACCGAAGTTCGGACAGCAGAGCAAAAGGACGAATTCAGTCAAGGAGGCAGCACAAGACACACCCAAATCGAAGATACAAGAGCTGTAAGAAGGTGCTGCATGTATTTAATTCATTAAGTAGTTTTGTTTTATTGTGTTAGCAAACTTTAATTCATCAGGATTGGTGGCTTGTGTAATGTGACAACGGAAAGATTGCACTCCCTTTAATACTTGCTTTCCCATCAATTAAAGTTTATATGTTGATGTCTTTGGTTACTACTTATTAGTGCATTGATAACCTCTGTGTTTATTAGTGGCTTGTGGGCATTTGACTGCGGGACAAGATGTGGCTCCCACAGTTGTTTCTAAATTGATCACTTAGAAATAACTTTTAGACATAAGTAATCATTAAGGGTTTACTCGCCGATAAGAATAGGACCAACGAGAAAGGATTAACTACATACACTTCATATAAAGCTATCAATAAAACAAGTGACAATCTACTTAATCATAAGGACAGCCCTCTTATTGTCTCTAGTATCTATCTGTGTACGTGTGTGCTACTTGCTGATTCGTGCCTATTGGTTTATTTTATTATTTAATTACAACAAATCGTGCCAGTCTCTCAGGCTGAAACCCCCCTTGCGTTAGGATATTAAAATACTGATTAGAATAACGAGATAATACGTTCCACTCTTAGTGATCGACACTCTACTTACCATTATCTTCATACTGACCGGGTACACTGCTCGTTAAGTGTGTGTGTTATTGATAAGTCGGCTAAATATAAATTTAAAACTTGAGTAGGCATTAATACTGCTAAACCGCAACGACACATCACGCGCATCAAGTTTTTGGCGCCGTTGCCGGAGAGTGAATTGTTATTATCTGTTAATTTGATTAGTATTTTAATTAGGTTTTTCTTTTTATTAGATTAATTGCATCATTGTACTATTTTGCATATTTGTTGTATTCTGTGTTATTTGTTTTGTGTTATTTGTTTGCTATTTTTGTGTGTTTTATTTTTGTTTCGTGTGTTTTATTTCTTTTTTATTTTTCGTATTTTTCTGTTCTGCTATCGTTGTACTGTGCTAAATCGAACGATACGGCGCATCTGATCTCTCAGATACGGCGTATTGCGTTTAATTTTTTTTATACAACGCGTTTAATTAATTCGATACGACGCATCTTTTCCCCAAGATACGGCGTATCTGTTTTTAATAAGAAAATTTTTTCTAAGCGATAAAGTAATACGACGCATCTGCTTTTGCAGATACGGCGTATCTGTTTTTGATAAAAATTTTTCTAAACATTAACGCCATACGACGCATCTTCTTTTGAAGATACGGCGTATCTATTATTTTAAATTAAAAACAGTTTGCGAATTATTAAACAGATACGGCGTATCGATCTCTGTCGATACGGCGTATCTTACTGAATCAAAAATCTTTTATTTTTAATACGTAACGAAAATACGGCGCATTAACTTTCGTTAATACGACGCATTTAATTTTAATTAGATAAGTTGATTTTTGATTAATTAATTCGATACGGCGCATTCTTAAATTCTAAGCGGCGTATCTATTTTCTGAATAAAGTCTGATTAATTTTTAACGATTATAAGATACGGCGTATCCAACTTTTTGGATACGGCGCATCGTCTGCAGATATCAGCTATTTTTATTCTTATATCCGTTTCTATATTCATTAATTTCTCTTCTAGCGAACAAATCCTACTGATGATTTTACCTTGGATGACAGATTTTGCTATGGAAGACATGTCAGTTAACGGATATCCTGCTAAGGAATGCTTGTTTTCAGATTCATTCAATGTACTCATGATCAATGCAGATTTATTCTCTTGGGAGACTCCTCTTGAAGCTGCTTTTAAGGAATTCATGCGTTTATGCAACATTGACAAAGAGGTATTCTCTTATGATGTATTTGTGAGGTATACTGGAGAAGAATTGTCGCTCTTATGGCCTAGCATTGAAGCCGAAGGATTGAACTGGACTACTATAGAAGAAGATGATGGGAAATTTTCTCTTGCATACATGGACTCAAGCAACAACAATTGTGGTGGAGGCAATACCCAAAACTCTTACATGCCTTATTCCGAGTGGTACTGGGGATTAAATGAGAACTATCAGGATAATGACATGAATTATGCTTTGGCGGAATTACTGTTTCATGGCAGATTGGTAAGATTGATAGACCTCTCCCTCAATGATTGGCTAGAACTCAAATATGGTAGTCCGGAATTTGCACCTGTAAATGAAGTCAAGGAGATTATGACTTCATGGTTGACACGAAGTTTTAAGAAGCAATTTAACGAGTTCATGGAGATAAAAAAGAATATGATTGGGAAGGTTTGCTTTGACGTTAACCATGATCCTAACGATGTTGATTTTTCAGAATGGTTAGCTAGTAAGTTTAATAACCACAAGAGCATGGATCGTGCTACTAAGGATGCATTATGGGTATATTGGATGAGGGGAGAAGACGAAGAAGTAGAAAGCGATTATGGGTCGTCACATCATGATTCAACAATCAATGAGGGCATTGAAGAACTTTTCAGAATTGACATTGATTTGTTAGAATATGAGACACCCTTGTGCAAGCAGTTCAAGGAATTTAACTACCTTCTTCAAGTCGATGATGATGTGCTTACTGGAGATCTACCAGGATTTAAGACTTATGACGATTTCAAAAACACCTGGTACTATGAATGGAATGACCAAGTACCATGGGTTTGGGATAAACCATGGGAATTTGAGCACATTAATCATACATGTACACCCTTCGTTTTCAAGGACGGGAGTAGTGTTTGGCCGACCTGTGATTATAAAAGTGACGGAACCTGTAATGGGGGAAGTATAATTGGGATGAAACGGGTTGGAAACGATGTAACCTTTGAAGATTATGAATGGTACGATAATGTTGAAGACTGCCCACGAAAATCGGAGGCTTTACAAGAAAAGGGCAGAATTGAACGCTTGAAGGGACTTAAGGGGACATCGGATACTACTTTCTGGGAATGGGTGCATAAACAGTTTGATGATTTCACGAAGCTTAGTCGACGGTTACAATATGATTTGGAAAGAGAATGGGAGGCGATTCAAGACGATAAGTCACTAATTGAAGAACTAGATGATTATTTAATTAAGGATCCTTATTTTAAGTTTGTTGATAAAGACGAGGAAGAATTCACCAAAAGAAAGTGTCAACTACTTGGGATTCCTTACAATGAGCCACCCATGATTATTTCTGAAAAATTTAAAATCATCAAATATTCTTTGAGTCCTAATGAAGAATATACTGCGGTGAAGACAAAGAGTTATGCTAGACTAAGTCGAACGGAAGAAAACGTCGCAGGGATATACGGGAAAATCTTTCGGATGAAGGACGAAGGATGGACCGTGACAAGGACTTATTGCTGAGCTGAACGTGAGTCTAACTTGAAGACTCTGGAATAAAGACAAGTGCTTACCGGGAGACAACCCGGATTTATCTTTTATTATTCTGTTTTCTGTGTCGAGTCAGTCCAGGCCGCACGAAGATACGGCGCATCTCAGTCCTGAGATGCGACGCATCCTCTGCAATGGTCATATCTTCTTTTATTTTTCTGCATTTTTATTTTCGACTTTGAAACTATTTATCAGTTTATTTTAATGCGGCGCATCCCTGGTTAAGGATGCGGCGCATCTTTATTCTGATCCGTATTTATTCCAGGCTCGATACGGCGTATCTTCTTCAATAAGATACGGCGCATCGACTGACCTGATGATTTTCAGTTTTAATTTTTTTTAAGTTTTTATTTTTCCTAACTACTAATGTGTTATGCAAGTTGAACCTTTCTTATCTTAGGTGTGTTTTAAAGTGTTGGTGGTATTATAGTTTCCTGGATTTCCTGTGGATACATCAAGTATGAAGTTTTAACGTTCTAATCCACATGGAAGTGATTTTTGCTCTTTTACTAATGGAGGATCATACCGAGCAAATCTCAGGGAGTTTTTCTGTTCTAATTCTTTTATTTTCCAGTTTTTAACCTTTTATACAAACAACGAGGACGTTGTTTAACTTAAGTGGGGGGATTGGAGAATTAGAACACTTAACAATTACTTGTCCTACTTTTTCAAAAATTATGCTTAAAATGTGCTTAATATATCAAACTTAAAAAAATTTTTTTAGCATGTTTTTGTTTAAGATCTAAGTTACATAACTGCACACAAGACGTTATTTTCAAAAATTGTGATTTTTCAAAATTCACAAATCTATGAGTGTGCCGGTGACTTGTAAACTTTAGAACTTGGCTTGTATACTATTCGAGACCACCATAATGAGTATTATTTATATAATTGGAATGACTTGTCTAACTTGGTAAAATTCTAGGATTACACCAAATAGCCTTTATATGTTATGTGTTATTGACTAACTACACTGGTTAGTTAACCCCCGTATAAAACCTTTTGTTACTCTCATTTTTAGAGTAAGATACCCCTAGAAAAACGCTCAGAGCCATTCCTTTCGTTTCTTACACCTATGTTTAAAATGTTTCGTTACACCCTTACACCTTAGCCTACCCTGTAGATTAGAATCCGTGGTTGGTTAATTGCTATAGGCAGAGTGTGTTTCCTTACATTACCTGTGTTCGCGTGCGTAATTCATTATCTATGGTTAGGTCGGGAAATTGCACAATGCAAATTGGAGTGAAAGTAAATATTGTATATTTTTGAGTTTATTTTTCGTGTGTTTACTACTTTCACTATTACCGTTATTTCTGAAAGTATGAAAAGTATGAAAAAAATTATCCGGAAAGAAAGTTATAGTGATGTGGTGAAATTTTACACATCTATGTTTATGTTTCAAAAAAAAAAAAAAAAAAAAAAAAAAAAAAAAAAAAAAAAAAAAAAAAAAAAAAAATCGAAAAAATGAGAAAAGAAAAAGAAAGAAAGAAAAGTTGGATGTTTGATTTAAGCCAACGATGTAGAGTTATGTAAGTGGTCGATATCACCACTATTTGTTGTATTATATCTATGATTGAATGGGAATTGGCAGTTATGGGAACGCCAATTAAGTTTTTTTCTTTGATTAAGATTTTGTTGAGTATAATTCGTGTCTACCTAAAGCGTGCGTTTCAAGTGTTAAAGTGTGAGTTATTCAATGATATGAGTCTTATTCATGGGATGGTTGGGATAGTGATTAACCACACTTAGGATTTTAATTTATTTGTTTTGTTTATTTTTATTTTTACACCAATTTATATCCCAAATGTTATCCATACCCTGTATTGTTCTTTATCCAACCGAACCTTTGATTTATTGAGATTAGGGATTTGAGCAATCTTAAGTATCGTAGTCGTGGATTCGGCTATGTATTTATGATTTTGTCGCCCTTTTTGATATATTATTATTGGTGAAGTTTGGACCTATCTTTAGCCTATTCGAGTTAAGGATTTGAGCAATTGCAAGTATCGTGTTCGTGGATTCGATCATGTATTTGTGATTTTGTCGCCTTTTCTGGAATTTGAGATCGATAGTGATTAAGAATAATTAACCCTTAAGCCTAAAAACCCTTTTTACCGCTTTAGACTTGTTATTCCTTAGCTTTAGTGGTGGAGATGTGTATACTTGCCAAGCTTATGATAGAATATTCGTCGCGACTGGACAGTTAAACGATTAGATTTGCTTTTATCGACTTATTTTATTTTACTTCTAATTCGTTAAGTGTTTAGTTGTGTGATTATGAAATAAACGAATACATGCTTAAATATAAAAATAAATCCTAACATCTTTTAGGATACATTTTCATAAGAGAAATTCTAAGGTTTACTTGGGGACAAGTAAAGTTCAAGTGGGGGGATATTTGATGAACTCAAATAAGTACATTTTATTACTATCATTTATCCTATTAATTTGACTTGTTTTACTATATTATGTATGAGGATTGATACTTAATTGTTTACTTTTGTAATTCTCAGGTAAAAACAAGCATTTGGTGAAACTTAGCAATTATGGACTAAATATGGAGCAAAACGTGCATAAAGTGGAAGTCTACTAACATGGACAAGATCAAGTCAATTCTGCTCCAGATGCGCCGCATCTCACTCTCGACATGCGCCGCATCTCTATCAAGATATCACCAGATACGATCCAAGATACAAGAGGACATGCGCCGCATCCTAATCAAGAGTTACGCCGCATCTTCTGGCGGTGTACGAATATTCCTGAATATTATAATCTTGGACCCCACGCGAAGTTAAGTACATGCGCCGCATCTACTTAAGTAGATGCGCCGCATCTTCCCTCAGACAGAAACTATAAATACCCCGTGGACCAGACGAATTTAAGAGTTCGAGTTCGAAACCCTAAAACCGAAGTTCGGACAGCAGAGCAAAAGGACGAATTCAGTCAAGGAGGCAGCACAAGACACACCCAAATCGAAGATACAAGAGCTGTAAGAAGGTGCTGCATGTATTTAATTCATTAAGTAGTTTTGTTTTATTGTGTTAGCAAACTTTAATTCATCAGGATTGGTGGCTTGTGTAATGTGACAACGGAAAGATTGCACTCCCTTTAATACTTGCTTTCCCATCAATTAAAGTTTATATGTTGATGTCTTTGGTTACTACTTATTAGTGCATTGATAACCTCTGTGTTTATTAGTGGCTTGCGGGCATTTGACTGCGGGACAAGATGTGGCTCCCACGGTTGTTTCTAAATTGATCACTTAGGAATAACTTTTAGACATAAGTAATCATTAAGGGTTTACTCGCCGATAAGAATAGGACCAACGAGAAAGGATTAACTACATACACTTCATATAAAGCTATCAATAAAACAAGTGACAATCTACTTAATCATAAGGACAGCCCTCTTATTGTCTCTAGTATCTATCTGTGTACGTGTGTGCTACTTGCTGATTCGTGCCTATTGGTTTATTTTATTATTTAATTACAACAAATCGTGCCAGTCTCTCAGGCTGAAACCCCCCTTGCGTTAGGATATTAAAATACTGATTAGAATAACGAGATAATACGTTCCACTCTTAGTGATCGACACTCTACTTACCATTATCTTCATACTGACCGGGTACACTGCTCGTTAAGTGTGTGTGTTATTGATAAGTCGGCTAAATATAAATTTAAAACTTGAGTAGGCATTAAAACTGCTAAACCGCAACGACACATCACGCGCATCAGATGTGAACATGGAAATTGTTAACTGAATTGTCAACAAACTTATGATCTGAAAATGGAAATATGACCTTTTTTGGTTTATTTTATGGTTTCTAGTTTTGTTGGTAGCTTTTTAAGAACTGCAATGGTTATATTAGATTAATTTGGTTATCCGGAAAGTCAGTCATTGAAATATGGTTTTTGGTTGGTAAATGAAACTTTGGATGGTTTAAATAAAGTCAATTAATGGAAAACATTTATGTTTTAAAACATGAAAGTTTAAAAACATGCATGTATGCTCGAAACATGTATGTTTTACAACATGAATATTTTAAATCTTGAATGCTTATAAACATGCATGCTAAAAACCTATATGTTTTACAACGTGAATGTTAAAAACATGTATGTCCTCAAAACACTTGTGTTTTACAACGTGTGTGTTTTAAAAATGACTTTTATCGATCAAAACTAACATTAATTACACATATCATAAATGAAAGGGTAATAATGATCATTTTTCTTAAAATGCATAGATGTATACTAATGAATGTAAACTTATTCTTTAAATGATGTATTAGACATTGTAGTTCGTGCGTTTTAGTAGTTGGTTGTTTCGGACAATACTAATTAACCTGGAGATTGAATTAAAATATAAACTTGTTTTGAAAATTAAAATCAAACACAAACTTATATTATATGCTAAAAACACACATATTGAAAAGCTATTTACAAATGTAAGGTAATATAAATACAACCACTTTAAATTAAATTAAAGAATGATAGCGTAATACAAAAAATAGTAAAAACACAAATGTAGAGTAAATGTATCTAAGCTTTGAAAAAAATGAGAAATGGTTCTCATGTTACTCGTCGTCCGCATATATATCAGATTCGGAATCTTGATCATCTTCATCAAAATCCACATCTGTACATATGATGTGAGTTCGGAAACATCTGTACAATAGCCTTACGTAAAGCACCGCCTTGGTCTGTCAATGCAAGTGGTGGTTGCTTGCCATGAGCCATTAAAAAATGTCTCTAACATCCAGCAATAAAGAAAAGTACAGAAATTAGCAACAATAATTCTATTAAAACATACATGTTTTAAGCATTCCGTTTATAAGTAATCATTTTCTAAAACATACGTGTTTTAAAACATACATGTTTTGAACAGAACATACATGTTTAAAAACATACATGTTTTGAACAGAACATACATGTTTAAAAATTAAGACAGGATCAAATGAAAAGTAACATACATGTTTTGAACAGAATATACATGTTTAAAAACATGCATGTTTTGAACTGAACATACATGTTTAAGGCATTCCGTTTAAAAACATACATGTTTTAAGCATTCCGTTTAAACATATATGTTTTGAACAGAACATACATGTTTAAAGCATTCCGTTTAAAAACATACATGTTTTAAGCATTCCGTTTATAAGTACAAAAATTAGCAACAATAATTTTATTAACACGACTACGAAGATATCACATTCGACATTTTGAGATACTTCAAATACATGTAAACGCAATAGGCGAAAGCACATTGAGTGCAGGGTGGTATTTAAATTACGTTCCTCCGGATTCCTTTTGAGGACCAAATTCACTTAATATTACAGTTACATCAGTTATTCGTATGTATACCTAGTAAACTTCATTTTATAGCTACTTCTCACAATGCTCTGCTGCTGCCATAGGTTACCTTGTTCTTCCTGGTAAAGGCAACCATCTAGTTAAATACCAGCAAAACATTTCCAATGATATTTCCTTCATTAGCATGTTTTTCTCCTCTTGTCCCCGAAATAATCCTAAATATACTAATCCTAAATGTAAAAAACCTATATGCTCATTTGTTGATAATTATTAAAAAGTACCGCTAATACCTCAGAATGCTCTGTTTAGGGACACCACAATTGATTAATAAATCACTACAACCAACTAAAACCTTGTTGTTTAGACATGACCTTTATGTTGCCAGTGCTAAAAAAAGTAATGTAATCTTTCTAAGGAAAACCATAAACCAGCTTTCAAAACATTAGTTAATCCAGAATCAAGTTTGGGCTTAACTAGGTCTAATCGCAGACTTGAGTTCTTGACCGTTATACACCAAGAAAAATACTTACAAAAGAAACAGACGTAAAATGATAAAAGTGACGTTTTTGGAGGAGCCGAGCCGAGTCGAGCTGAGTCTGAGCCTACAAGAGCTCGAGCTCGGCTGGTTTCGAGCCTTATTTTTTAAACTCGAGCTCAACTCGTGGTATGTTATACAAGTTGGGGCTCTGCTCGAGTTTGTCTCGTTAATAAGCTTGTTATTGAACTCGTTTATAAGCTTGCCTAAAATACAAATGCATAACATTTCATACATGTTTAATACTTAATATATCATAGTGTCGTTTAGGCTAACGAGCACAATTGAGCTTTGTATGTAAAGCTCGAGCTCGATTAACAAATGAGTTGCAACTTAAGCTCGAGCTCGTTTAGGCTCGGCTCGTTCGAGCTTTTTACCGATCCGATTCTGAACTTTTTACAAGCGGCTCGGCTCATTTTCACCCCTAATGACAGGGCCGCCTCGTGGTTTTCGGTGACCTTAGTCAATAATAACAAAAAGGCCTTATTACACTTGTGAACTAAAGAGAAATTGCATATAAACTTAGATTATATGACTCTGTTAGTGCAAGCAGTCTCGTTGGGGAGATTGCTAGTGCAAGCAATCTCGTTTGTTTTGATTGATGACAAACATGTAACTTGATACATAACGTAAAATGTACAAGTTACTTGTAATCTTATATTGTGTCAACATACATTCAACATCTCTTAAGTCTTCGTATGATACAACACAGGTTCGTACATGTTTGTTATGTGGCATTATGATCAAACCTTAACAAACCATTTAGAATGTTTAAAATACGGTTAGGTAATTAAGTATTTTAAAAAGGCAAATCATTCTACTTAGAACCTCATTTTACATGTTACATGATCTCTAGGATACATGTTACATACATATACACATTACAAAGTTCACTAGGAATAACATATACAAGTTTACATGTTTATTTCTTAAAATGGAAACTTTATTAGTTAAATATTAGGATGACATCATGGCATGCATCATGTATGATATCTTAGGTAGATTGTGTAATATCTTGTTTAGATTTACAAGTTACAAAGTTGACATTTGTGGATCTTGGAAGATTTGGAAAGATACACAAAGATATCTTAGCTGTCATACCCACGGATCCAAACGTTAACAAGCACGGATCCCTTTTATGGGATCCGCCAGATCCGTGGGATGATTTTATTGTTTTCCTATAATTAGTTACACATGGTTTTAGTTGTATACATGGTTCTAGTCTTACACATAGTTTTAGTTTACACATGGTTTTAGTTTACACATGGTTTTAGTTTTACTATAAATACTTGCCCATTGTTACCCATTGGTTTCATCCATCTAAGAACACATATTTCCTTTACCCTTTGCACTCACTTAGATCAGTAGCAAACCATGTAGATTCATACATTAATCACCCTTTACATAATGATCATAATGTTACTAACTTTCATTATGTTGTAAGCATACATTGTTAATGATCCTGTGAAGCAAGCTCAAGATCATGAGACATCATCCATAGCATACTTCATGATCCACCAAGAAGATCTTAGTTGCATACATGAAGATCCATCACAACAAGTTTAGGGAGCTTGTGATCTTCATACATTGAAGGCTTCCGATCAATGGAAGTTCATATAGTGTAGGCATTCATATCCATGATATACTTATGTCATGGATCATTGTTGTAACCATCATTGTATCATTTAGATCAGTAGAGTGTGGTTAGTGTTTTAGTCCTCAAAGCACAAAGAGTGTAGGGAGTGGTTGTACCCTTGGTAAAGAACTCGACATCTAGCTTAGTGTCGGTAATTGTATAAGCGACGATGGGAGTGGTTGTACCCTTGTAAAGAACTCGGTGTTTAGCTTAGTACCGGAAAAGGAAGTAAGCGACGTGTAAAGGTTTTCTCCGCCTAAGAAAGGGAGCTTGTTGATCTAGTGAAGTAACTCTCGAGTTGGGTACTCGGGGAGTGGAGTAGGGCGGAGAAGAGCTCCGTGACCGAACCACTATAAATCATCGTGTTCGGTTTGCGCTTTCTTTTACTTATCTCTTTACTTTTATATTTGCATTATGTTATTGCTTGTGTTGTGATTATGTGATAATACTTGTGTGACAACTTGGTAGACATAAACTACAACAGACAGTGTTCATATTAGAACTAGCCGAATTGGAAATTTGATACAACAAGTTTTAAGTTTTAAAACGGTAAACGTATTCACCCCCCCCCCCTCTACGTTTTCACAGACTCATATATGTTTAATATTATACGTATTTATCTGCAAAACTAATAAAAATGTGGTCTTTTTCAAGTAGAGGCTATAAGCGACGACACCTATTGCACACTCCTCCAAAAACCCTATGCCTAATGACCATATTTTATGATTAGGGGTGCAAACGAGCCGAGCCGAGCCCGAGCTTCACTATAATCGAGCTGGCTCGTCAGTTTTTTTAACGAGCTCGAGCTCGGCTCGATCCGAGCCTTTATTTTTGTGCTCGAGCTCGGCTCGATAAGTTTTCACAAAGCTCGAGCTCGGCTCGATAAGGCTCGAGCTCGCTTTATCTGCTTAACAGCCTATGTATATACCAAAGATAAAAGAAAAGTCAAAGAAGAATGAACAAGACTAGATGCATAGATCTCAGGTTCCAAGGTTCCAAATTAAAGACCACTTAAGATCTTGAACCAAGATACTAAACCCATCATTGATCTACGACTAAAACAAATGCAAAAGAAACCTACCCGAGACCCATTGAACGAGGACTTGATGAAATATGTGCTACGGTAGTGTTTTTCGTGAGTGAACAATTAAACATCATAGATCTTTGTGAAGATCTAACTTCTTTCTCAATATCAGAAAAATAAAGAACGACATATAACATTTGTGTTACACACGTTTCTTTCGATCGGCTCAAACTTAAAACGAAAATAAAACCATCATCGATCTATAGAAGCTTATAGCTTCTTATCAATATTCGAACCCTTTAAAAGAAAGAACAAAACCATTCGGTTTCATTCTCCTTTAGTGTTCGATTACATATAAACTGTAAACTAAACAAAAACAACACAAGGGTAAACCAAACCTACCCGAGACCTTTGAATAAAGATCTTGATTGAAAAAGGGAAAAGGTCTTTGTGCTTTGGTTTGATGATTTTGTCTTTGTTGTCGTGTGATTTTGTTCGGGTAGAAGAATGGGAGCAGACTCGTTTTGGAGTGATAAGAGATGGTGCGTGTTCTTATTGTTTGTGATAAGAGTTATATGACTGCAAAGAAAAGGAGGGGGCGGATTATATGAGATTAGGGTTTACTAACTGTGTGAGGTGTGGATCGGGTATTGGATTTGGGCCCGGGTATTTCAATTCGTTTATTGGGCTAACATGATATATCAAACGAAAATGGACTGAGCATTATGATCCAAAATAGATAACACATTGGGCTGCTATGTTATAACGTAGGCTCGATAAGGCTCGACGAGCCTACTCGAGCTCGATAAGCGAAGCTCGAGCTCGGGCTCGATAAGTAAACGAGTTGATTTTCAGGCTCGAGCTCGACAAGGCTCGGCTCGTTTCGAGCTTTTTATCGAGTCGAGCTCGAGTAGCTCGCGAGTAGCTCGGCTCGTTTGCACCCCTATTTATGATTCAGGTGGCCGATCAGGACCATACTACATGAATCAAGTGGGAAAATATAATTCCAAATTTCTTGTCTTTTTAAGCCAATTATTTTTAGCACCATGTGGATAGGATATATCTACACTTTTAAATTAAATAAGAAGAGTTTTTTTTTTTTTTTTTTTTTTTTTTCTCATTTGTTGTGATTCTCGTATCAATATTGTATTACTAGTACAGCATGTTCAGTCGGGTTAATTGTGTAACTTTTACTTGCACTGCAATTTGAAACTTAGAGCAAGAGCAATGTATCAACTATTTAAAGACTTGATACATTTAATACATTTAATGACTTGAGGGATAAAGAGAGAAATCTTTTATCAAAGACTTGAGGTTTATCAAATCTTTGTAAAAAGTTATTCAAAAAGCTTTTGATGTAATACATAAAAACCCTTTCAAAAGCTTTTTAAAATAGTAAAAAGTTTTTGTTGTTTTTATCATTGCGTATGCTCTTTGGACTTTAACAATTTTTAAATAGCTGAAGTCAAAAGTAGTAGCAAAAGACAAAATTTTCATGTTCTTTAATACAATTAGCAATCAAATCTTAACTTTTCCCGGTACGTTTATATTTAATGTCTTGCTTTAGATGTCAATATTGATTGGATGAACAATTTATTGATGCAGTTGTTGACAATAAGAGCACTTCGATCAAACCGGTCATAGAGTATTTGGCCACGTTTGACGTTATACACGGACTAATCGATATTGTCTTGGTTTTTTAGACTTTGGAAATACATTACCACTAAGCCAATTTGAAGAGTATTAAAAGCTACATATATAACAACACATAATTTTTTTGGCATATTTAGAGACAAATCTCTATCACTCGTTATATATACTAGACGAGTACCCGTGAATAGCAACGGGATTTTATAGCGACACATAGTTTATTGATAAAAAAAGTTTATAGGTTATAAATGAAAAATAATAAAAGTTTGAAGATTTGGGAATTAAACATAATGTTATGAAACCCGGTTCGACTCGGGTGGTTCAACCGGTTGAACCGTTCCGGTTGAAAATTTGGTCGATTTAAACCGGGTCAACTTGCTAGGTTGGGTCGAAAATGGGTCAAATTAAACCGGTTCAACCCGTCGGGTTTGAAGCGTCCCGGGTCAACCCGGTTTGTGATTTGTATTAATTGTTTTAATTGGTTATAAATGAAAAATAATAAAAGTTTGAAGATTTGGTAATTAAACATAATGTTTTGAAACCCGGTTCGACCCGGGTGGTTCAACCGGTTGAACCGTTCCGGTCGAAAATTTGGTCGATTTAAACCGGGTCAGCTTGCTAGGTTGGGTCGAAAACGGGTCAAATTAAACCGGTTCAACCCGTCGGGTTTGAAGCGTCCCGGGTCAACCCGGTTTGGGATTTTATAGCGACACATAGTTTATTGATAAAAAAAGTTTATAGGTTATAAATGAAAAATAATAAAAGTTTGAAGATTTGGGAATTAAACATAATGTTATGAAACCCGGTTCGACCCGGGTGGTTCAACCGGTTGAACCGTTCCGGTTGAAAATTTGGTCGATTTAAACCGGGTCAACTTGCTAGGTTGGGTCGAAAATGGGTCAAATTAAACCGGTTCAACCCGTCGGGTTTGAAGCGTCCCGGGTCAACCCGGTTTGTGATTTGTATTAATTGTTTTAATTGGTTATAAATGAAAAATAATAAAAGTTTGAAGATTTGGTAATTAAACATAATGTTTTGAAACCCGGTTCAACCCGGGTGGTTCAACCGGTTGAACCGTTCCGGTCGAAAATTTGGTCGATTTAAACCGGGTCAGCTTGCTAGGTTGGGTCGAAAACGGGTCAAATTAAACCGGTTCAACCCGTCGGGTTTGAAGCGTCCCGGGTCAACCCGGTTTGTGATTTGTATTAATTGTTTTAATTGGTTGTACATTGTGTATAAATCATTGTACTTTTAAGTAATGGGGTGTTTTAATAAGAGTATTAATTACATTTCATAATTTCCTTTAATAAAATTTTTCAACATTTCACATTCTTTGACTTTTCACTTTTCCACTTTTCCACTTTGACCATTTTTCCTTTATAGGTAGTATATATATATATATATATATATATATATATATATATATATATATATATATATATAGTGAGACTTTCTTGAGAGAACCATCTTATCTGCGAGAACTGACAGAACCACAAAAAACATACATGCACGCCTTCAATAATTGTATTTTTGCTAGGGGTGGCAATCGAGTCGTGTCCGTGTCGACCCACTCGGGTTGGCGGGTTGACGGGTTGGTAAAGCCTCAACCCAAACACAACCCATTTATTAATCGTGTCAAAAACCTCAACCCTAACCCGCACACACCTAACATGTGTAACCCATTTATGACCCGTGTAACCCGTTTAAATAAACTAGTTAAAAGGTTTAATTAGTTTGAGTGTTGAAGAGTGTAAGTGTTCAAATAATAACACATAGATACTAATATATATTATAGTAGCACTTAAGAAAACATAGATCCACATCCTAAATAAGTATATATATATAAAATAAAAAAGGATTATTAATAGATATTTTTAATTAAAATTCACTTTCATTCATTTTTTAAATTACACATCTCAAGAGCTGTAAATCGTTAATATACATAAATTACATCATCGTTTCGAGCATTTAATTATCTTTCAATAGAAGGACACTTTCATCTACTTTCGATAAACATTTTTTTTTTTGGTGACACTATTTTACCTGCTATATCACATGAGATATAATACTGATCTGTAACTTCGAACACTCAACATTTATCGTAAAATAGGTATAAGTATTTGTGAACTCCAAATGATTTATCGTTTTTGACATTGAAATATACATATCCTTAACTTTCCAACCATATATCACACATAATTTTTGAAACTCCAAATAAGTACAGTTTATTCATAAAAGTTGGAGAAAAGAGAATAATTTTTTTTTTAATAGTCAAACTTGTTTGATGTATCTCACGTAATATAATAATAAGCTATAAGTTTGAACACTCAATATGTTGTCGTAAAATAAATATAAGTATTTGTACAAAACTCCAAAATGTTCACCATTTTTTGCATTAGAAAATAAACATCCTTATTTTTCCTACCATTATATTTGAACCCATATATCCATACAGTATATATGAACCCATATTTGAACACATCCTTTTCACACATAATATTTGAACCATATATCGATACGGTATGTTCATAAATAGTTGGTAAAAAATATAAAAATAAATCTGATATTCAAACTCGTCTGATATATCACATGTTATCACGGGCGGTTCTTAGTAGGGGCCAGGGGCCCCGGGCCACCCCCGTTTTTTCGCTCAGTAGTGCTAACTTATTCGTATTTCGTCCGAAAAAATTTATATTTATTAAGTCGCCCCCCCCCCCCCCTCCCCGATTATACTAACCGAAATATAATAATAGGATAAAAAATTTCCGGCCCCCTCCACCAAAAACTTCAAGATCCGCCACTGCATGTTATATAGCACTAATTTGTAAGTTCGAACACTCAACATATTGTAGCGAATGAGCAAAAGTATTTGTATACAACTCAAAAAGATTCACCGTTTTTTGCAAATAATAATAATAATAATAATAATAATAATAATAATAATAATAATAATAATAATAATAAGTATCTTCATTTTACGACAATATGTTATGTCTTTAAATCTATAAATTAGTGTTACACCCAAGGTTGCAAAAATCGTGAATCGGTAGTCGGGCGGTCGACCACCTTGTAGCTTGTAATCGGTCTAGGCGGGATTAATCGGTGATTAATCGGATTGGCATTACTAACAAATTTTAGTTATTTTCGACAAGTTTTGTGTATTTCCGGTGAGTTTTAGGTATTTCCGGCAAGATATTTTCTAAAAAACAACTTGTAATAGACTTAAACAGTTACTATAAGTGATCAAAATAAGTTTACAGTGAGTTTTGGGTACTTCTGGCAAGATTTATAGGTTTCCGGAAAGTTTGACCACCATTGACCGCCGTGGACCACGGTTGACCTATTTGTTTGACCCAGTTACATAAATCGGCAAGGTCGGTGGCCTTGTAGCACCTAATCGGCGATTAATCGGTCTTGTAGACCTTTTTTTGCAACACTGGTTACACCACATTTAATATATCAAGTGAGTTCAAAAAAAAAAAAAAAAAAAAAAAAAATCCATATATTTTCTCTAACTTTTATGATTAAACTGTAATGATTTGAAAGTTCAAAATTTTTGTGTAACATATGGTTGAAAAGTTAAGAATTTGTATTTTTAAATACAAAAAATGATGAATCATTTAGAGTTATACATAAATACTTATGTCAATTTTACAACAACATATTAAGTGTTCGAACTTAGAGATTAGTGTTATATCAAATGTGATATATCATGCAAACTTTTTATACCGAAAAAAAAAAAAAAAAAAAATGTTGAAAGTATATGAAAATGTCCCTCCATTGAAAGATAATTAAATGATTGCAGTAATTGCATAATTTGTTTCACGAAATAATTAACGGTTTTTTAGATATATTATTTTCAATAAAGAAAAGTGAAAATGGGTTTGAATAAGAAAAAGTGACAAATATAAAAGTGAAATGTATTATTTTAGTAAGAAATGAATGGCTAAAACTAATACTTTTTTCTATATTTTGTATTGTCTATAAAATTTAGCCTCCAACATATATAAATAATACTTTTTTCTACGGCTGCTATTGTTTGTCATTCAATAAGAGTTTGGAATATATATAGTGTACTCCGTAGGACGCTAGTAGTTATAATTTTATTAAGATAAAGTTTATTTGACTTGCGCGATATCAGCTTAACTTGGAGCCAAAATAGTATTTGAATTGACTAGCAGTTAATTTGTCTGTTGTGACGGCGAGTATCATGTAATAAAATTTTTGACGAAGAATGTTTTTGATTTTATGTTTTCTATAAAAATTTCCGGGTTTGAGTAACTTTTAGAAAAGTGATGCACCATATCAAACTAATTCATATAAAACTTATAAAATAGTGGCGTGTTGTTGCGTTCATAAAGAGACGGTAGTCGGTAATGTTATAAGGGTATGGCTAAATTAGTTGATAGTGACCCGTAATCGCAAATAAGTAGCAACTTATTTTTATGGGAATTTTATGGGATATATAAGTAATAATCATACAACTCCTAATAATTAAATAATATCTTTTAAGAAAGCGCCATATAAAACTTTAAAAAGGATTTTTCTTTACGTTGAGAAAAAAAAAAGTTTAACAAATATATATCTTATAAAGTATATTTTATGAACATGTTTGTATTATTAACAATGCTTATTACACTTGTCTCACATATAAAAGAGTGCTTATAATGTAAAGAAACTTATATGTTTAAGAAATCATGTAGCGGTAACTATGAAAAGTATAATTATCATTATATTAATATATAAGTAATTAATTATTCCCTCCGTCCTTATATAAATGTTCATTTTGATTTTTGAAGTATTTGTTGTTCAACTTTGACTTTAAACATTTTTGTTTGTGTAATATAATACTTGATACAAAATATGTGAACGAATTAGGTTTTAAATGTATTTTCATTTGTATAATTTTCATCAAATATTATATAAAACAAACAAAAATATTTAAAGTTAAAATTGAAAAAAAAAAAAAAAAATACTGCAAAAAGTTAAAATGGACTTTATTAGGGACAGAGGGAGTAACACTTAGCACTTAGGCTACTCGCAGTGGACTGCAAAAAGTCGGTCAAATTCATTGGTCGACCGATATTAAAATCGGTCATGGCCACTGTGGGAAAAAAAATATCGGTCGTCGGTCTTATTTTCTCAATATGGGTCACAAATTCGACCGACTTTTGCACATCACTAAACTCCAAAAAATTCAACCGTTTGAAAAAAAAAAAAAAAGAAAAAAAGAAAAAAAAAATTAAAAAAACTTTACCACTTTACAACCTTATAAATACCAACATCAAACACACTTCTAAACACACAATTTCAAACACAATTCAAACAACTTCTCATCCATATTAATCATGTCAAAAAAAATATTCCCACATCAAAAAACCGACGATCCCGACTACCCCAAAATGCCCCGAATTTGAAGTTCTCGCCGGAAAACAACTTCGAATTAACTGGCATAACACCACCACAAAATCGGGGTATTCACTTTCGTGCACCCGCTTTAGAATATCCATCATGACTACCACCACCGAATCAAAATCAAAACATGTTTTACCTTAATCGTCCATTTGTCCCACAGCATCGTCCTACTATGGATTATCACCAAGAACCAAGTGGGTCATCGTATTATCCTAACATGGATTTCTCGCAGTCTTCCCAACCGTATCAAGATTATTCCCCGCTTCGTACTGCTAATCTTGAAATGGATTTGGAGGATTATATGGCAGACTATCCGACTCAACAATACTCGACCCAAAACTATCCGAGTCAAGATGCTTCGATGGGGCAAGGTTCGGGTCACAGTGTGACAAACGGTAACTTTCCAACTAATATTTTAATAATAAATATTAATTTATTATTACCTAACTGTTAAATTAAGAATTCATGAGCTTGCATAACTATTTCGGGAAGCAAACCCGCACACTATAGCTTACAGTAACTCATTACATCGGTTATTTTATCAGAAAATATGAGCTTTTCGCTTTCTGACTATTACTGAGTATTTACGTAATACAACGAGAAATATCTCGCACACAACACCACACGCGTACCGACACAATCCTAGTAACGACATGAATCCAATATTGGTTATCTGGAATCAATAATTGTGTTTTTATATTACTTTTACAAAAACGTTCTCATAAATCATATTTTTCGCGCTCACGCTAACCTCGAAAACTCAGATTTACACCGGAGCTCAACGGGACACAGGGTACACTTAATACCCAAAAAAATTAACAAAACCTAAATAAAAATTCTATTCCTTATATTTATTCCCAACCGTACCCTACTAACCCTCATATAAACGTTAAAAAGGAAAAAAAAAAAAAAAAAAAAGAAAAAAAGAAAATGAAAGAGATATACACATAATCGTCCTTGTTATGCCTATCTCCCCACTATTCACTTCTCTCTCCCTCACCCACGCCTCCTCTGAATAATAATGTCACCTAACATCCCCACCATCTGGATAAACCCAGATCTGAAGCAACTCGATGATAACAAAGCTCCAAAAAGGTCCCTAGAATCGCAGGTCTGATCCCATTTGTCTGACCCTCGAAGGTCAACACATCCGACCAAAAAGATGATGAAGATAAGGGCGATGTATCTCTCTATAGCCATGGAGCGTCTGTTAACAAAGAAGGATAGGGTCAAACCTTTCCTTGTTTATATTTTTATATAACCTAAGTCGATTAACAAGCAAGTCCACACACTTAAGCCTTATCAAAACAAATACTTAGTTGGTATACTAAGTGCAAACGTTTTCTGTGTCGAGAAGGGGGTGTGGATTGCTTGCTTAGAAATCGGATTCGGGTTTCTTTTGATTCTTTGGTCTCTTGTTAACCGGCTCGATTTGTTGTAAGACTCTAAATTCTTTTTTGTTTTGCATTATTCGAATATGGGAATAACCATATGTTCTATTTAATTTTTTTTTAGTATTTGCAAATCTTTTGAGTCTCATTGTTAAAATAATTGATGCAAATTAAGTGGTATGCATAAAGACGAAAGTATTATGTTGGGTGTTGATAAGCTCGAATTAGTCATAAGTCTTTTATGGTGAATTAGCTAAACCTTGTTATTGATGAATCGGTTAGGTGGTTTTAGTAAAAAATCATGGTGTTAAAAATCTTGTGTGGTAAGGATTTGAATCAAGTCGAAAACAAATTTTAAATGGCTCGAAAATGGAAGTCTCGTTCTTGTTTTCTTGGTATTGTGATATGGCCCATTCGTAGTAATGTTCTTTAGTTATATCGAAGCATATTGTTGGTACGGTTTTGCGTTGAATTGTCTAAGCCGAGAAGGGTGAGTCCATTAGGGAGCTCTCACACTTGTTGCGCCGTCCGTTAAAATGATTACAGCACTTAGACTTGCGTTGTTTTGGTTAAGCCGAAAAGGGGGGTAGAGTCGACTAGGAGGTTTCATGCTTGATTATGCATTTGTTAACTTGTAGTAGTGTTTAAACATATTTCGGTTGGGTAAATTTCTCTAGAACTTGGTCATGTTTTAAGTCGAGTTCAAAATAGGTTATTGGTTTCATTGTGTAAGCCCCGTTTTGTTGACACCACCCACGGTGAGGCCCTCGGTTCGAGCCTCGGTGTGGTCGAGTTACACTCAAATTTATGTGGTCAAATTAGATTGAAAAGGAGCATTTTAAATCATCCTAATGCTGTTCTACAAATTTTGGACACACAAAGTTATAACAAAAACCTGTGTTTGTGTTTACTGATGTTGCTCTACCATATTTTTGTTTACTGATGTTTGGCCGAAGCCCATTAAACCTCAGTGGGTGTTTTCTTTTTGTTTCGTTACTGGGCCGAAGCCCATCCAGATTAGGGTGTTCGTTTGTTCCATACTGGGCCACAGCCCACTCCACACAACCTCAACGTAAGGGTGTGTTTGTATATTCTGTTTTGTACACGAACTATTTCCGCGGTCGTCTAAGTGATTTTTCCCCGTTATTTCGACCATGTAATTCACGACTTAAAACAACTCGACTCATTACCGACTCGTTTCACTTCACTCAATCACAAATCTTGCAATATATAACTAGATCATACAATGTACTTAGTAACTCAACATGGTTTTTATAACGAATTGACTTACTGTATAAATCAAGTTTAGTTGTACATTACACATGCAAATATAAACTCTTTTATACATTTAAAAACAATAAGAACGAAGCGAAAACTAAACTTGTAAAATTTAAACTCATTCATTAATACATACCACCTATTTGATTTACATATAAACTTGACACACTTTATAAAAACTCATATGAAATTACTAGATTATAAAGCGATATTTACTTAAACATAAACCTTATAACTTTTTGTTAGCATGAGAAAACCAAAACTTGTACTCGGGTCATGCCCGACTATTGTCAAAATTTATATACTTAGCTTACTATATTTCATTAGATGAAATAATCAACAATGAGGAATTTTAAACATAACATAAATTTTTTTTATAAATCTACATATTATATATAACAGGATGCGTATGACGTCATCAAATGCAGGATTGATGAATAAGCGCTGGATTGATGAGTAATCATGCTCTTATTCCACCTAAGCATGCCATGTAAGCAATGTTTGACCAAATTAATTCGGATGTTGACCTTTAATTACGAAATTTTAAAAAATGACAGTAGGGGATTCGAACTTGGGTGAATTTAAGGTGTTGGTAACATCAACAAAGTTGATTACCACTAGACCAACACATTTTTTTGATTATATCTTGCAAGCCCAAATCTATAAACCTTAGCAACCAAATAATTATATGAGATAAGTAAGGAGAATCCCTACAACTTAGCAAACCCTAAAAGCATATACGTAAAAAAAAAAAAAAAAAAAAAAAAAAAAAATTCTGCCCCTTCATTCATAATATACTTTCTCTCAAAAACATTAATATATTTTTTTCTTTTTCCTCACAATCTCTTCTAATGTTATTTTTGTGTTTTCTTCATCACAGGTTTGCAAAACAAACCTACTAAATCATTCACAAAAGCCTAAATGGTGTTCTAGATCATTCACAAAAAACACGGAAAAAAAGGCGATCCAAAAACAAAGCTACTAAACCGGTATGTTTTTCTTTTTAATTTTTATAGTTTAAAACACGATTTTTGTTTTTTCTCTTATTTGATTTTCCAGGGCTTCATCATCTGTATCCATTATGAAGAAATCATCCATCATGATTATTTTGTGAAGGTATTTAAATCATTTAACTACTCATTGTTCTTGGGTACCCCTCTTCTTATTTGGATTATTGTTATATATTTGTTTCATTAGTACTGCTGGCTCAAGAAAGTTAATACTGTTAGCTTTATCGGATATATTGTTAGTACTGCCAGCTTTGTGATCTCGGATGACACACATGTAATGGGGTATGTTTTTCTTTTTAATTTTTATAATCTTTTAAAACACGATTTATAGGCGTCGTTTGGAGGAGATTGAGTCTGAATTGAGTCATTCCAGAGATGGAAAGGAAAACGAAAACCGAAATATAATTGTTTCATCATCAATGGAAGGAAATAGTTTTGCTAAAAACCTGATGGATACATATGCTAATGAGGATCCTGGGATGGAAAAGTCCATGGATTTGGATAAATCATTGGATATGGACGTGGGTGGTAAACATAAAACCAATACTTGCCAAAAAGCATCGCCGGGGCCCGAGAGTAATGTGAATGATTTGGTATTAGAAAATGTAGAGATGATAAAATTCGTGTTGGTTTAAGCGTGTTTTGATCTGATACAACAATGGTCTTCAGCACGGGGTTTAGATCTAAATCCAAAAAAGAATTTTAATGGAGGAGACTCATGTGCAGGTTGTCAAGAAGATATAGCAATTACAATTACAAAAAAGTGAGCTTTTGTGTGGAGGTAATCTTGAATTGCTTAGCATTATTAGACATTAGACTTTTTAGGACGATGCGTTGATATTGGAGCAAGACATCATGGAATTGAAAACTATGCCTCATCAAATGGCCAAGCTGAAGAAAAGTGAGGCTTTCACTATGGAAAGAGAAAGTGAGATTCAACAGGTTGGTGCAAAATAGTAAAAAAAAATTTGTTTCTTGATTTTTATTTTTCGGCTTGCATATTAATATGATTTATTGTCTCAGGTGGGAGAATCAGTGAATGGCATGGCACAAATCATGAAAGATCTATCGGTATTTGTGACCTTCTTCTGCCTCCTCCTCAAACTCAGATGAGATACGTTTCTTTATGCATGATAGTTGTGTACAGCAAGGTAGCATGACGGGTAAGGGCAATTGATGAGGCATGGGGACACATCTGTTCATGCTCACTCTTTTGCAACCATACATAGCATTTTTGCATGATATCCTACTGATTGATTTGTCCATCAACTAACTTTATTGACACAAGCAGAGAACTATTATAGATAGAATCAACTACAATATTTGCAGGGAAGGATTTAATAAAGCAAATAATTAGCTTTCTTAAGTTTTTACTATTTATCTAGGGTTTTAGCAAACATCAAATATCAGTTCTAACTAAAAGGAAATGTTGTGCTTTGTATCAATCCACATAATGATTCAGAATGTGTTTTTTGGGTGTGCTGTTATTTGATTATGGTTCGAGTTATTTAACGATGAATTTATCGATTTGTTGGAGAGTTTGGAAAATAGATTTTTGAAATATTTCTTCCCTTTTTAAACTTTAAAAGATATTCCCTAACCCCTGCTCGCTAACAGGTGCTCACATCTTCTGACTTTGCAAGCATCATGGAAATTGAATGTCGGAAAGTTAACAAAGTTTAAAGCTTATCTTCTCTGACTCGATACTTCTCTCCTAACATGCCAAGAAAAAGGTTCTGCACTCGGAGCAAATAAATATGACCAAAACCTGCACAACCAGTTATGTTTTGTATTTGTTTATTGTTTGGAAAAGAATGTGATGGCCAAATTGGAGTGATACTCGGTTCGTGACTTTATTATTTGTGTCTCGCTGTTTATTAGTAATTCATAATAATGTAAGGCGGAAAACGGAAGTCTTACAAGCTATTGGACGCTAATGACGATTGTTTGTATGTGGGCTTTGGTTCTGTTACTGCCCGTTTTGAGAAGACAGAAAAATATGTGAAACGTTTTAGACAGAAGAGTGAAATCGTAAATATGCAGATGATCAGGTATATAATGCTTAAATCTTACGGTCTTTTTTTTTGAGTTTCTTGATACATAGTGTGAATATATTAATCTTAAATGCAAATTGTAACTGAGTTTGTTCTCGGCTTGGATCCAGACTATCAACATCTTGCTTTCACTACAACATCCTTTGCTGGTGTTACTCAATTTGTACTTGGCTTTTTCAGGTACTTATTGACTGGTCACTACCATTCATGTTACAAAATTAGTTTTATGAGTCAAAAAATTTCATTATAATCATGCTATGTGTGGTTTGGTGTTTTTTCCTTTTACAGATTGGGTTTTCTGATTAAGCTTTTGTCACATACTGCTATCGTCGGGTTCATGGGAGGAGCTGCTGTTACTGTTGCATTCCATCAACTGAAAGGGCTGTTTGGCATCAAGGACTTCAAAAAGTAGTTTCTGTCATGTGCTCCGTTATCAACTCAGCACATCTTAGAGTGAGTCACCTATTTGTTTTAAGTTATTTATTGACTATTTTTAATTTTACCTATACATATGAGTCTGGGCACGGTTTATACATGCCGTGCGATTATTATCTCTATGACTTTACTTTGGACCAAAATAATAACTATTTCACTTTATCTGATCTCTTTTTTGTTCTTTTTTCAGTGGAACTATCAGACTATACTGATAGGAGTATCCTTCTTGATCTTCATTATGGTTGCAAAGTTCATTGTAAGACCATTCTGTTCGTTCCCTCTTGCTTTATACACTTTATATTTTTCATCATGCTGTTGGAATGGGGGTGATATAGAACTGAAAATATGGCTTTTGGTGTGGGTGTAATACAGCATAAGAACAACGTGTTTTCATAATTGCATTGGACTTGGCAGTACTTTCTGTATCAATTACTACGTTGACTAAACTACGTGCACTCTACAAATGTATTGCACCTAGATCTAAAACCAAGCAACTTGCTTCTGAATGCAAATTGTGACCTAAAGATATGTAACCTTGGGCTTGCACGAACAACAGCTGAGACGGATTTCATGACCGATTATGTTGTAACCAAGTGGTATAAAGCCCTCGAGTTGTTGCTCAATTGCTCAGAGTATACTACAGCCATTGATATATGGTTAGTTGGTTGCAGTTTAATAGAGATCGCTTTGAGCTGGGAGCCTTTGTTTCCGGGTAAAGACTATGTCCAGCAATTGTTGCTTATAACTGAGGTACTGACCTCCCCTTTACACTTTCTGTTTACTTACTTTTAGTTAGGTCAGGAAATGTGTAAAAACAGGTTTGGGTTGAAACAAGTATTATTCAGTTTCAGTTGGCCAATTGGGTCATCCGACCAATATAAGTTTCTGTCCACTTTTTATATAGAACGAAAATTACAAAGAGAATATTATTGCAATGAGAATCTAAATAATTGAGTGCAATTTGTTGCAACCCATACAACACATTGGACCCTTTCCCCTTTTTGATAATCCTTTTTATTTGACCTATTTTGAGATAAAATCATAAAAACATCCCCAATTGATCCATTTATTAAGTAACTGTGTTTCATGACAGTTGCAATGTTTGACATGATAAATAGTTTTGAGAGCGGTGTTAGTCTTTATGTGAAATATCTAAAATAGGATATTGTTGGACAAAAATCATTTTTGTACTGATGATTAGGAGTAAACAGGTAATTTCTTAAAGAACTAGAAGATTAGTTTTACGATATTATATTACCATATAGGACTAACAGGTTATTTGATATATAGATGGTGAATAACATTAAGTTGGTTGGATGATTACATCATTGCGTATTTGTTTTCTACTTCCGTAACCATGCTTATATTGCTTCCTCCATCCAGAAAACTTGCTTTATATCCTCCAATATACATTGTAGTTCTGAAATTGGAAAGTTACTTAAATTGATTATTCTGCCATTAAAAAGTAATCACACTTACCCCACACTGATTACTGATTCCAACTTATTCTACTCAGTGTCTCTTTTCTATTTTCATCTACCCGACTCGAAACTAAGATAAGTGACTGTTTAAGTAGTTTATCCATTATTCAATAGCAACAAAGTAGATGTAAAATGGGCGAGTTTACGAATAAAGAAATAGCTAAAAGGTGAATCGGTTGAACAGGTTGAAGGCTACCCAAAGTCTATTATCAATGGATGCAACCTCCTAATTTGCTTCAATTGAATAGTTATTATACTAATCATCTTATGAAAATGCTGCATTTGATGCTCTAAGGTGGTCTTATTATGATATAATAATGGACTGTAGTTAATTGATACGTTTTGTTTATCTTTGAAGGAAAGATGAAGCCCGTCAACCACTTTCAAGGAAGGTTTCTATCTCATCATCTAAAATAAATCCATACAGGATGGTTATAGTTGATTTACCTTTACTTAATTTGCATGTTCGTTCGTCACCGGGTTCTATAGAGGAAGTTAAAAGTATAGAGGGGTTACACTGCACAAATGTGGTCCCAATCTCGAATGACATATGCAATTACATCAAAGTGTTCGTGATGTTGTCTTTGAAAGTGGTGAAATGGTCGTGAAATGGATCTAGCTTCCTCAATAAATTAGCCTTATAGGAATTAACACCTTAAGGCCGAAAGCTAAAAGAAATAAGGTTCGTATTACTTTTTTTGTTGGTAAGATATTACCATTAGCTGAATCAGTTGATGGTTGCTTGAGGGTTTATTTAATACCAATCTAAAGCTAAATGTTTTTAGCTCACATTTTAACTGTACTGAACCTATGAAGCAGGTGTTGATGCAGTGGTGCACCTGTATGTATTCCCAGCAGTACCTTACAAACGTGGAGAGATTATCAATTTGAAAGAGATGACGATGTTCAAATTATGGCATAACAAATTATTTGGAGAGATTATCAATTTGAAAGAAATAAGAAATAATTGATGTTCAAATATCAAATAAAGGACGATGTTGTTCTAAGATCTATTTGTAAAATTAGTACTGGATGAGATTATCAATTTGAAAGAGATGACGATGTGGTGCCTACAGCTTTATTATATTGAGAGATTTTTTAAGGATAGTTTGACATGTTGAGCGTTTGTGTTATTTGCAGGAAATGGCTCTTCCCAAAAGTAAGTATGAAGAGGATGTTTACATTAGTAACCACACGACTGTTTGGGGATCATGGTGGAAAGATCATCAATGGGGCTACAAATGTTGTAAACAGTTTGTTAGGAACAGTTACTGTACGGGTGCAGCTGGAATAAAAGCTGCTGAAGCTGCAACAGACTTGATGAAGTCTAATATCGCCCGTAAAGAAGCTGTAGTTATTGATGGACGTAACTACAATAGTTGAATGTTATGTAAGGATTTATATACCTCATGATATAGGTGGTGTTCTTGTGAGGATAACGAAATGCCTACGTGAAATGCACATGATCACTCATAACAACTAAATCGGCCAATTACTCTATTAGTAACGGTTTCAGCTTTTCAATCAGATTAAATAGGAAAGCTTCTGTTAAACGTTTTTATCTTTTGTTATTGTCATTTTCTGTTTTGTTTAATCAATCATTTGATTTTAAATATTCGCTTAGCGTATAATGAATCATTTTCTCAATTTGTGATTTCTAATTTACTAAGATATTAAATTTAGGAATAAATTTGGAAGATCATCACATAGACATTAATATTAGAAAGAACAAAATTAAATGAAACATAAGATACACATGGACATGGTCTATTTGGGATAAAGTTGCCTTTTGCAAGCAGTGAGTGCATTTGATGCACATGCGGTTGTGTTCCTGTTTTATCACTTAAGTCAATAGTGATATAACCTTCTCTCGAGGTCTCAAAATGTACCTGAACGACGAAGACTTGTGAATATTTTTTTGCCCCCAAACAAACTACTCCGGTATCTTTTAACGATTGCTTCTGATTAATTTTTATATTTGTGTTGTTTTGCAGTCAACTTGTGTGCGCAGACCAAAATATATAATGTGCACGGGTGGGGATCCTTCTGGATACGTCCCTACATATTCTACCCGTAACACAACATCCAGGTAGTTTAACCCCTATCTCAGTATTTTTCTCCCTTATTTCAAATGGTATCATTTCTGATTTTATATGATTGTCAGTGAAACTTTATCGGCAAATCTGTGGACGAACTTGTCTTCTTGGATGCCACGGAGAGAGGCGTCTCCCCAGGTATGATGTCAATTGAGTCTGCTCTTTCTGTGTATGTTGCACTAAATATTGCTGCTCAGAAACCAAGTATCAGTTACTTCCAACTTTGATATCAACACTTCAAATTTTTAGGGAACTTGATCAATTTGATTCTATTTTACTAATAACGTGTCAAATATGTGAAATATAATTGGCTAAAAGTGAAATGGTAAACATGATTAGATGTGCTCAATGGGGCACTTATTATTGTTGGTATAGTTATCTTGATGTTATGCAGTACACAAGTGGGAGTTGTGTGCACGGAACAACTACTGATTACATATGGGGTCACACACAAACACGGATTAGAAACCGAAGTTATTTATATATGTAGTATATATATTATCACGAGAAAATGTGTTATGAGATTGGTCCTTGAGGCTTTTTTCTTTTGAAGACTAAAATGTAAATGAAGAGTTATTTGGATCAAGAATCAGTTACTTCCAACTTTGATATCAACACTTCAAATTTTTAGGGAACTTGATCAATTTGATTCTATTTTCCTAATAACGTGTCAAATATGTGAAATATAATTGGCTAAAAGTGAAATGGTAAACATGATCAGATGTGCTCAATGGGGCACTTATTATTTTTGGTATAGTTATCTTGATGTTATGCAGTACACAAGTGGGAGTTGTGTGCACGGAACAACTACTGATTACATATGGGGTCACACACAAACACGGATTAGAAACCGAAGTTATTTATATATGTAGTATATATATTATCACGAGAAAATGTGTTATGAGATTGGTCCTTGAGGCTTTTTTCTTTTGAAGACTAAAATGTAAATGAAGAGTTATTTGGATCAGGTCACTACACAACACAGAATGTTTTGCTCAAACAGGAAATTCATATATCAGATGTATATAAAGCTCCACTTAATCGGTTCAGGTTAGTTGGGTATTGAATATTATTGTGTTTTGATATTTGTATTTGCTCGAAACTTTGCTATGAAGTTTATAATCGAAAATTTGGTGTGTGTAATTGTTATCGGTGCACCTTCAGGTGGTTATATCTCGAAGTGATAAAAGGTTTGCTGTTCCTGTAGGTACCTAAAGGGGTAGGCGTCTCCCCAGGTATGCTGTCAATTGAGTCTGCTCTTTCTGTGTATGTTGCACTAAATATTGCTGCTCAGAAACCAAGTATCAGTTACTTCCAACTTTGATATCAACACTTCAAATTTTTAGGGAACTTGATCAATTTGATTCTATTTTACTAATAACGTGTCAAATATGTGAAATATAATTGGCTAAAAGTGAAATGGTAAACATGATCAGATGTGCTCAATGGGGCACTTATTATTTTTGGTATAGTTATCTTGATGTTATGCAGTACACAAGTGGGAGTTGTGAATGCATGAGGAAGCCCATCAAAAGTCAAGAAAGGAAATATGTTTATGTCAGTTAGTGATAGATATGTGTTATGTTTGGTTCTTTGTCATTTGTAAGATCATGAGACTGTGTTAGGGATTAGTTTTGTTTGGATCATTTTTTTATCTTTTGTGTATTTTTAGTTTGAACTCATGGGTCCCTTTCTCCTTTTAATCATTTGAATATGTAAAAATCTTGATTGTTTTTTTATATTGGTACTTATACTAAATATTTTTATAATTTTAGATAATGTTTTGTGAATGTTGAGTTATGTTAGGCTCAAATTTAACCTCCAGTGACGTTAGTAACAACTCTAAAATATTATTAACATAAATTAATACCATCAAAATATTAGTTAAGCTCCACGAAATTAAAAATTAATTTTCGTTAACTAACACCATTAAAAGAATAATTATAATTCAACGATAATCACAAGTCATGCCCGCCCTGTGGGCGGGCTTATATGCCCGGGAGGGCTTACAAGTCATGCCCGCCCATTGGGCGGGCCATGAAAACTATAATTACAAGTCATGCCCGCCCATTGGGCGGGCTTTGAAGTCTAGTACTATATATATATATATATATATATATATATATATATATATATATATATATATATATATATATATATATACACACACACACACACACACACACACACTACCCATTTCATTCACACACTTATACATATAATACATATATATATATATATATATATATATATATATATATATATATATATATATATATATATATATATATATAGGGTGGGGATACAATGAGAAGCCCCTTAAAATGAGAAGGATGAGAAGCCCTCCCAACCGTTTGATTGGATTTTGTAAGATCAAAAATTCAGGTGGCGTTTTTGAAAATATTTAAAAAATCAGGGGCTGATCTGTATCAATACAAAATACACGTTCCATATAACAAAATACAATTACTGTACAAACCAATCGTTCTGATGTATGATAAACGTAGATCTTATTCATTTTTCAACCAAAATTCACACACATTTCTCTCTCATTTACACGCACAAAAATCACGCATTAAATTCAAATATGAAATTCTTACTGCATCGATGAGATGGTGAAGACGAACATCAAAAGTTGAATCTTCCTCGTAAGTTTATATACAAACCCTAAAAATTTTACTGAATCATTTAGTTAATTTTATATTGCTGAAATCATTTTTTATTTCTTCGATTTAGCAACTAGAAAAAGTAATAGACTAATTGCAGCCAATTATGGAGGTAAAGAAAGTAATAATGAAAGTATTGTATCAGAAAGTAAGTACACTATTTAAATTATTGTTGATAATACATAAATTTTATTAAGTGATGCAGTAGTTTCTATTTTGTAGAAAGTATTGTACATTTAGTTTATGCGCATAGTGTTTTAAGGGATGGAAAGTGTTTGTGTGTGTACTTAAATGGCTGATGCAGTAATTTTGAAAAAAAGTGATGCGGTAGGGATTTCTGTGTAGCATATAAGCTTAGAATAGGTTAGTCACATATCGTTTTATGTGTCAAAAAGTGTTTGTGTGTTTGTTTGAATGTCTGATGCAGTAGATGTAATAAAGAAATGCAGTAGGGATTTCTATGTGGCATATAAACATAGAATAGGTCAGTCGCATAGCGTTTTATGTGTCGAAAAGTGATTTTGTGTTTGTTTTGAATGTGTGATGCAGTAGCTGTGAAAAAGTGATGCAGTAGGGATTTCGATGTGGCATTTAAGCCTAGAATAGGTTAGACGCATAGCGTTTTATGTGTCAAAAAGTAATTTTGTGTTTCTTTGAATGTGTTATGTAGTAGATGTGAAAAAGTGATGCAGTAGGGAATTATATTTGGCATATAATCCTTGATCAGGTTAGGCGTATATAGTTTTATGCGTAAAAAATTATTTGTGTGTTTGTTTGAATGTCTGATGCAGTAGTTGATGAAGTATAGATTTTGGCATATAAGCTTACAATAGGTCAGTCGCATAGCGTTTTATATGTCGAAAAGTGATTTTGTGTTTGTTTGAATGTGTGAGGCAGTAGATGTGAAAAATTGATGCAGTAAGGAATTATATTTGGCATATAATCCTAGATCAGGTTAGGCGCATAGAGTTTTATGCGTCAAAAATTGTTTGTGTGTTTGTTTCAATGTCTGATGCAGCAGTTGTGATAAAGTAATGCAGTAGGGATTTTGGCATATAAGCCTACAATAGGTCAGTCGCATAGCGTTTTATGTGTCGAAAAGTGATTTTGTGTTTGTTTGAATGTGTGATGCAGTAGATGTGAAAAAGTGTTGCAGTAAGGAATTATATTTGGCATATAATCTTAGATCAGGTTAGGCGCATAGAGTTTTATGCGTCAAAAATTGTTTGTGTGTTTGTTTCAATATCTGATGTAGTAGTTGTGATAAAGTAATGAAGTAGGGATTTTGGCATATAAGCCTACAATAGGTCCGTCGCATAATGTTTTATGTGTCAAAAAGTGATTTTGTGTTTGTTTGAATGTGTGATGCAGTAGTTGTGAAAAGGTGATGCAGTACGGATTTGTATTTGGCAAATAATCCTAGATCAGGTTAGGCGCATAGCGTTTTATACGTCAAAAAGTGTTTGTGTGTTTTGTTTAAATATATGATGCAGCAGTTGTGATAAAGTAATGCAGTAAGGATTTCTGTGTGGCATATATGCCTAGAATAGATTAGTCGCATAGCTTCTTATGCGTCAAATTTTTTTTGTGTATTTGTTTGAATGTGTGATGCAGTACTTGTGATAAATTGATGCAGTAGGGATTTCTATGTGGCATAAAACATTTACTAGTTTTTGTTTTCTAATTGATTTTATTGCAATTAATCAGACTTTAGTTTTCCTTCTGTTTATTCCTAGTGGTTAAAAAGAATAGACCCCCTAGTTTCGCCTTTGGTTACAATATAAACATCTATTTCTACAAGCTAATTACAATATAAACAACTTTGAATTAACTGGCATAACACCACCACAAAATCGGGGTATTCACTTTCGTGCACCCGCTTTAGAATATCCATCATGACTACCACCACCGAATCAAAATCAAAACATGTTTTACCTTAATCGTCCATTTGTCCCACCGCATCGTCCTACTATGGTTTATCACCAAGAACCAAGTGGGTCATCGTATTATCCTAACATGGATTTCTCGCAGTCTTCCCAACCGTATCAAGATTATTCCCCGCTTCGTACTGCTAATCTTGAAATGGATTTGGAGGATTATATGGCAGACTATCCGACTCAACAATACTCGACCCAAAACTATCCGAGTCAAGATGCTTCGATGGGGCAAGGTTCGGGTCACAGTGTGACAAACGGTAATTTTCCAACTAATATTTTAATAATAAATATTAATTTATTATTACCTAACTGTTAAATTAAGAATTCATGAGCTTGCATAACTATTTCGGGAAGCAAACCCGCACACTATAGCTTACAGTAACTCATTACATCGGTTATTTTATCAGAAAATATGAGCTTTTCGCTTTCTGACTATTACTGAGTATTTACGTAATACAACGAGAAATATCTCGCACACAACACCACACGCGTACCGACACAATCCTAGTAACGACATGAATCCAATATTGGTTATCTGGAATCAATAATTGTGTTTTTATATTACTTTTGCAAAAACGATCTCATAAATCATAATTTTCGCGCTCACGCTAACCTCGAAAACTCAGATTTACACCGGAGCTCAACAGGACACAGGGTACACTTAATACCAAAAAAAATTAACAAAACCTAAATAAAAATTCTATTCCTTATATTTATTCCCAACCGTACCCTACTAACCCTCATATAAACGTTAAAAAGAAAAAAAAAAGAAAAAAAAAAAGAAAAAGAAAATGAAAGAGATATACACATAATCGTCCTTGTTATGCCTATCTCCCCACTATTCACTTCTCTCTCCCTCACCCACGCCTCCTCTGAATAATAACGTCACCTAACATCCCCACCATCTGGATAAACCCAGATCTGAAGCAACTCGATGACAACAAAGCTCCAAAAAGGTCCCTAGAATCGCAGGTCTGATCCCATTTGTCTGACCCTCGAAGGTCAACACATCCAACCAAAAAGATGATGAAGATAAGGGCGATGGTATCTCTCTATAGCCATGGAGCGTCTGTTAACAAAGAAGGATAGGGTCAAACCTTTCCTTGTTTATATTTTTATATAACCTAAGTCGATTCACAAGCAAGTCCACACACTCAAGCCTTATAAAAAAAAAAAAAAAAAAAAAAAAAAAACATAGTTGGTATACTAAGTGCAAAAATTTTCTGTGTCGAGAAGGGGGGGGGGTGTGGATTGCTTGCTTGGAAATTGGATTCGGGTTTCTTTTGATTCTTTGGTCTCTTGTTAACCGACTCGATTTGTTGTAAGACTCTAAATTCTTATTTGTTTTGCTTCATTTGAATATGGGAATAACCATATGTTCTATTTAATTTTTTTTTAGTGTTTGCAGATCTTTTGAGTCTCATTGTTAAAATAATTGTTGCAAATTAAGTGGTAAGCGTAAAGACGAAAGTATTATGTTGGGTGTTGATAAGTTCGAATTAGACATAAGTCTTTTATGGTGAATTAGCTAAACTTTGTTATTGATGAATCGGTTAGGTGGTTTTAGTAATAAATCATGGTGTTAAAAATCTTGTGTGGTGGGGATTTGAAACAAGTCAAAAACCAGTTTTAAATTTCTCGAAAATGGAAGTCTCGTTCTTGTCTTCTTGGTCTTGTGATCTTGCCCATTCGTAGTAATGTTCGTTAGTTATGTCGAAGCATATTGTTGGTACGGTTTTGCGTTGAATTGGCTAAGCCGAGAAGGGTGAGTCCATTAGGGAGCTCTCACACTTGTTGCGTCGTCCGTTAAAATGATTGTAGCACTTAGACTTGTGTTGTTTTGGTTAAGCCGAAAAGGGGTAGAGTCAACTAGGAGGTTTCATGCTTGATTATGCATTTGTTAACTTGCAGTAGTGTTTAAACATATTTCGGTTGGGTAAATTGCTCTAGAACTTGTTCATGTTTTAAGTTGAGTTCGAAACAGGTTATTGGTTTCATTTTGTAAACCCCACTTTGTTGACACCACCCACAATGAGGCCCTCTGTTCGAGCCTCGGTGTGGTTGAGTTATACTCAAATTTATGTGGTTAAATTAGATTGAAAAGGAGCATTTTAAATCATCCTTATGTTGTTCTACAAATTTTGGACAAACAAAGTTATAACAAAAACCTGTATTTGTGTTTACTGATGTTGCTCTACCATATTTTTGGTTTACTGATGTTGGGCCGAAGCCCATTAAACCTCAGTGGGTGTTTTCTTTTTGTTTCATTACTGGGCCGAAGCCCATCCAGATTAGGGCGTTCGTTTGTTCCATACTGGGCCACAGCCCACTCCACACAACCTCAACATAAGGGTGTGTTTGTATATTCTGTTTTGTAAACGAACTATTTCCGCGGTCGTCTTCGACCTTGGAATTCACGACTTAAAACAACTCGACTCATTACCGACTCGTTTCACTTCACTCAATCACAAATCTCGCAATATATAACTAGATCATACAACGTACTTAGTAACTCAACATGGTTTTTTTATAACGAATTGACTTACATACTTTATAAATCAAGTTTAGTTGTACATTACACATGCAACTATAAACTCTTTTATACATTTAAAACCTATAAGAACGAAGCGAAAACTAAACTTGTAAAATTTAAACTCATTCATTAATACATACCACCTATTTGATTTACATATAAACTTGACATACTTTATAAAAACTCATATGAAATTAATAGATTATAAAGCGATATTTACTTAAATATAAACCTTATAACTTTTTGTTAGCACGAGATAACCAAAACTTGTACTCGGGTCATGCTCGACTATTGTCAAAATGTATATACTTAGCTTACCATATTTCATTAAATGAAATAATCAACAATGAGGAATTTTGTTAGGAATATAAATATTCAGATGAAGGCTCGGTCACCCCGAGCATCTATTTAGCATTTACATAGCTCGTAGTATTATTAATATTTGTTTAGTACTATTAGTATTATTAGTATTATTAGTGTAGTTATATATATTTGTGGAGTGAGTCGGGGCTTTCCCCACTGTCAGCTCACTCCACAGCCCACTAGGGGCATAAGTATTAGGAACTATAAATAGCCCTCTCCACACAAGGAGAGGGTTGGAACTCTCATTCTCTTAATCTAATTTTCCTGATTTTGCTTTCGAGAGTTTCCCACTCTCTCTCTCTAGTTCATCTTCCACCTAACTCAAACATGGAATTCTTGATCTTTCAAGATCCAAGGCCACCCGAATAGATCCACACAATCAAAAGGTTAGATCTTACAATTGGTATCAAGAGCCATGGCTAGGTTCGATTGATTGTGCGTGTGTGGTCTCGATTTTCTACATGAGTACTGTTATTGTTCAATCCATCTTTTTCTTAATTCACATGTGGGCTTTCTACTGTTTTAAGGTCGATCCACTATTCTTGTGCAATAAATTCATGTTTTAAGGTCAATCCATGTTTTTCTTGTGCAATAAATTCATGTTTTACCTTAACAGTTTGAATGGGCTTAACAGTTTTGGCTTTAACATCGTGGGTCACAACTTTATAACTTCATGTGTTGATTTAACTGCTTGAATGGACTGTAACAGTTTTGGCTTTAACATGTTAGATGGTCATAATTTTTCTAACACCTCGTGGCGTTAAGGGTCAATATGTTGGTTGGCATGTATTGGTGAACTTTTGTTGCTTGATGTGTGCTCGTCACTTGTCCAGTTATAATACTTGTTCATTCTTTCGTCTTTGAGTCCTATTTGTCGACTGAATGGTGAACTTTTGTTGCTTATTGTGGACTGAATGTTTGGAGTTAAAAACTGGGTTCATAGTAGCGTTTTGTGGTTGATTGGGATCTATTATGTAGCGTTTTGTATGCTATCTAAAAGGCAGTTTGGATGTTTTCCATGTAAGGAAAAAGGACAACAATATGTGATAGCGACACATCACATGTGGTTTTGCAAAATTTGCGTTTTGTGCATTGTTTTGGACGAAAATTGTTGCGACTTGTACTGCATCGTAAATGGTGTGTTGTGTTGTTGGCATATTGCATATCCTGGCACTTGGAGTGTAGCCAAAACTGGGAAAGAAAACAAAACTGGTGATAGTGACAACTCTGTCACTTGCGTTTTGTGTTGTGCAAGCATGCGTTTTGTGTTTTGCAAGCATGCGACTTGTGTCTATTACATCTGTTTGCAAAAGTGGCGATTTGTGTCCTTAAGATGTTGCGACTTGTCCACTCAAAACCAATTATCAAGGAATCAAACAGCATGTTGCCAGAATTTCAAAAGGTGTTGCGGTTTGTCTAAGATGCTTTGACCACATATACAATGCTTTGACTCAGTTGGTTTACTTCAGTCTTAAACGTCATCAGTCGCAATTACATACAAAACAATAAGAAGAAGATGAAGAGAATATGACCAGACCACAAATCAAAATACTCACTCTTTGAACCTCATTAGTCCAACAATCAAATACGAAATGAATAAGAATGATATCAAAAAGGATGTACATCACAACCATTCAAGACTATCAGGTCCAAACTAATCCATACCACATCAATACTAATCCCATATTAATCGACAACAGCCAACAGTATCATTAACTACTCTCATTCCATTTCTAGTCGTACACAAGACTCGAGTCAAAACATAAACAAATCTCAGATGTGATTAAACTCTTTCTCCAATCTTTAAAAGATTTTTGAGTTGATCAATTATCATCATTGAACCGTATGGTAGCCTTAGCTCCTTTTTCATGCTAAGCTGAAAGAAAAGGCAACAAGAAAAGAACACACAATATCAATTAAACCTACCCGAGACCCTTTTAAAGGGATCGTGAAGCCTTCTTGACTCGTGCTTAACCAACAGAAACAAAAGGGATTACCTTTTAATTCAGATGTCAAAGAATGAAGAATGTAAGATAAGCGGGTTGTGGTGGTGAGAAGGATGAAATGTGTTGTGTTTCTTGATCTGCTATCGAAGAGAAAAAAATTAGAATAGGGGCGGACTCTTTAAGGTGTTGGTGTTTTTGGGTTGTGATAAAATGCAAGTGTTAAGGGTTTGAGTTGTGGGTGAGATGAGGCACGATCTGAGAATTTTTTTGTGAAGTAGCAGGGAGGCGGATTTGTTTTTTGATGAAGAATGAGATTAGGGTTGATCAATTCGGGATTAGGGTGAGTGTTAAATGCACTAGTTATTAGGGTTAACCAATAGTTGGACGTTTCACTTGTACTCTTGGGCTGGTGTGTTGATTGGATATATCTCATGTGGGCTTATGGTATATACATATAATGTTGGGTTGTTGGATGTGGGCTTTATGTTAGCTGCCAAGCCATTAACTGCTAAATAGATACATTGAATGAAAAACTCACCAAGGAGTCGTATGAATTTTGGTTGAGACACAATAATTTTTTGGTTGTTGTGAGTCTCAAATTGTATTGGTGAGTCTCTAACAGTTTTGGTGATACAAGAATGGTGTGATCTACGACATTTTACGAGGACTCACACATCTAGGCTAGTACTTGGGTATATCAAATATCAACGTGATTACAGTGTTGTGGAATTTGGCAGCATGATCATATTGGTACCTACTATTTGAGTGAGCCTGCGATTTGATCTGTGTAATTTGAGTTATAGTTGACTAATTGCAACTTGGATAATTGCGAGTTGACTAGTTGCTATTTGACTTGTTGCGACTTGACTGATTGCGATTTGACCAGTTGCGATTTGACGTTGCGAGTTGACACTTGCGATTTGACTAATTGTGAATTGGTTGATTGCAATCTGACTTGTTGCAATTTGACAATCTGTGACTTGACGTGTTGCGATTTGATCAAGTTGTGATTTGACTTCTGTGACTTGACTTTCGAAGATTAGTATTGCACTTCACTTTTGGGTATTTTTGTTGATTTCACGGTTTCTCTTGTTGATTTTAGAAAATCCCGCGAAAGATTCGATTTCTCGGTTGAAATCTCAAGAGCTATAAAATCCCGTGAAATTAATTTTGGACATGTAGGCTGGACTAGGATTTAGACATAATAAAACTTACGGGGGTTGACTATGCTATTTTCGGGATTTGTTGGTGCTGCGAGATTGGTAGGAATTGGGAAATTATAGTAGCTTGGTTGGCTTGTTAACTCACGGGTTGGTGTACTTAGTGTCTCAAACATCTCGGGGTTGGATGGATGCACGATGTTTGATGACCCTTGCTTGAGCGGATTTATGGTGATTAGACTTGGATGTTCAAGAGGTGGATATATACAATAAAGGATGGAAGGTTGGGTATATATCACTACCTATATTTAAAGGAGTTACGTTGTTGTGCTCAATATAGGTTCTAAATCACAATTTAGTGCAAGTATAAGTCGCGGACTTGTTCTTTATCAAGCTTCATCAAGTGATTGTTGTTTCTCAAGCTTCTAAAGAGATTGTAGTACAAGATTTTCTCAAGAGGTGGTCAGACTTAAAGACAGGAGGTGATTTGTTTAGAGACGTGTTTTAACCTTTTACTCACTCTAAAGTTAAACACATTTCATCAAGCGGTTTTGACATATTACGAGCTTCAGTGAATTGTTAATCTGCTAAACCATTGATGAGGAGACTAGCAAGGGGTTACTACAAAAGAGTCTTAATCACCATCTTCTTTGCAGTAGTTTGCTGAATATTGCTATGGTCCATATGTGTTATTTACTTTAAACCTATGAACTCACCAGCGTTAGCTGACTTTTAACATGTTTTTCTCAGGAAACTGAGGTGTGTTTACTGAAGGCAGGGCATGGCGATGGTCATAATAATTGTTGGAAATGTTTTTAGTATTGCGTTAACTCTGAAATTTGGACCGCTTTGTTTAATGGGCTACATTTTTATTTGAAATGGATTTTATGTAAGATAACATGACTTTTAACATGTAATGTATTTTAAAACGGATTTTCAATCCGTTCTCTATATCTTGTGTTGTGATTATCGATTTAGTAGCACCCAAAGTGCATGCTTCCGCAATATTAAGATTTTGGGGGTGTTACAATATTGATGAGAATGTTAGCCTCATGAGATATTGAAATGATAGTATTCAAGTTGTCATCTTTTCCTATGTTACGTAACATCTTTTTAGTATCTAATGTACTGATGTTGCTAATCTTGCTATTGCATGTATTAAACGGGGTGATTACATGAAAATGGTGATATGACACTATTTGACCTTGTTGACCCCATTTTCTTTCATCGAAACACACTTATATTCATCAATAAACAACACCTATCATATGAATGTTAGAGATGAGTATGGGTATATTTATGGGTTGTGTAAACCCTTTTTATTAGTATTGCATTTGAAGTAATAACAAGTCATTATGATGATTCTTAGTTGGGAATCAAGAATGATGATGTTTGGCCTTGAGATACAATAGTTATGTATGTGAGGTAAGTAACTTTGGTTATAACACGTGTTATATCGATTCTATCATATCATATGTTTTGTGAATGAAGGTGTTAAGGGCATAAGAACCTTGGCCTAGAAAGCATGACAAATGTTAAAGACTTGACTAGTTAGATATGTGTAGTTAAAGTGAGTGTTAGTCTAACGATTATAGACTAAGGTATGTGATAGAATCTTGTTGTTAATCTTTGATGAGATGGTTTACATTAATATGGCTTGGTGGATATTGTTATGTGCTTTAGACTAATTGTAGAAGCTCATGATGCTAGTATGATTGATTGATATATGATATGTGTTATTATCGATTACTTACTAAGTGTGATGCTTACGTCTTAGTTATTAACCATTTTTGTAGGTATAATGTGGATCAAGATAAGGTCTTAGTTAAAAGGCCTTAGGATTGGAAGCAAAGAAATGGAAGTATGGCAATTGTGCATGTGAATGTAGTTGATAGAATGCCATGCTTGATCAAGTTAAACCCCAATGAGTCATCGTGTTGTAATGTCTTGAAAATGTATGGCATTGTTGAGTCTTGTCATAGTCTTAAAGTCATATTTGCATAATTTGAAGTGTGTTAAAGAGTTTGTACAAGTTATGCTTTGGAACGTATAAAGGGGTGTTTGGCATAAGCCGATATTTATGCTTCCGCAAATAATTATGTAACGTCCAAGAGCAAATTTTATATTTAGTATATGTAGTGTATTTCTGTAAAGTTTCGAGATTTATCGAGTCTTGGAAGTCGGTTTTTCAAAAAATAAAGTTGACAAATTGTTGGGCAGGAGGCTTTTAGTCGCCGACGAAAGCATTTGGCCGCTAGTTGGGCAATTGGCCATCGACCAAATGCATTTGGCCGCCGGTTAAATGGTCACTGGTATAAAATAAATTAAAAAAATCGAGTTTGGTTTGGGACGTTTCAAAATCTAACAAAAAATGCCACTGACGAAGGATTTGATGGTCTTGGACGGGTTTTGCTTTTTTTTTTTTTTTGAACGGCGGATATATTAAAACTAGCAAAAGCTAGGAAGGAAAATTACATAGATAGCAAACTATCTATAGGACATTGCAGCCAACCTAACCAACTAACAGTACATTTGGGATTTCTAGAAGAAATCCATAAAAAAGATTGCGAAACAAAACAATGGACGGGTTTTGCTTTTGATGTAATAACAAACAACACACGTTCAAGATATATTTGTTGTAGTGGATAGAAAGCGGTGGCACATATCTAATAAAAACTAGTAAAGCATTGAACAAGATTGGTTTCGATTTGTTTACTGATAACTAAGAAACATATGAAAAAAATGGGTTTCTGTGTTGGCCCAACCAATGTAGAAGATATTGACAAATTGAATTTATATAATTTTGTCATTGTTAGTTTTATATAATTTACACAGTACTATAACGGAGCAAAAGTCATTAACAAGTGACATGTCGCCACAAATCCATAATCACCCCGTTTAATGTATACAATAAGAAGATTAACCACGTCGGTATATTAAATAAGAAAAGAAACGCTACATAACATAATAAAAAAGTGGTACTTAGAATACATGTATGATTGCCTTTCAAAAAAAAAAAAAAAACATGTATGATCAATTATCCTTGTTATTAATTTGAATGCTTTACTTTTATTGATACGTGCCTTAAACTACTTATGTCAAACTTAAAGAACATATTAATTAATCACCTACGTGTTTTGAGATATATACGCAAAACGATAAAACAAAAAGTGAAAAAAAAAAAAAAAAAAAAAAAAAAAAAAAAAAAAAAATTCCTAAACGATCAAAAGTTTTTCATGAATGAACTAGCCCAATAAACTACGGAGTAGTTTCGAGCTCAAAACACACATTCATGATACATAGACCATGTCATAGTGTTTTAGAATACAGCACAAAAAACTAGTACTCCTATGTCTCAAAAAAATGTCTACTTTTGTATTGTACAAGAAAAGTGAACATTTATTTTGAAATAGATGGAATACTATATTATGTGCCAGCGTGACTCTGTGTGTGATCAAATTGTGTAAAAGATTGTCTTTAGTCTTTTAATCTAAAACCATAACTTTGCCCTGAAATGAAGATTATTTACATAGAGTAACAAACAAAACTAGACTATTGTGGTCCATAACGAACCGTATGTGTGACGTAAGTACTTAAATTTATAAGCCAAAACTTGAAAAGAATGAGCATCAAATTAACTATTCACACTGGTCTTAAAATATAAGTCTATTTTGTAATTTTTTAGTTGTCATAAAAACGATGTTCACTTTCAATTTTAACCAATCAAAATGATTTTAAGTGGGAGAGAATAAAATTTTATCGGCTAATATTGTAAGAGATTTACTTATTTTAAATTTTGCGAAATATAAAAATGAACATTTTAATTGAAACGGGGTACTCCATATTTTAATGATTTTGAATTAATACGAACCACCTTGTTTCAATAATGGCGAGTATGGTGTAGTCAAACAAATGGTACTCATATTACCCAGCACGTTTCCTAAACAATTACAGTATTTATTTATTTTCCTTGTTACTTTTCTACTTTCGTTTTCATTAATTACGTAATATATACTTCTTTTACTGAGACAACTATTTTCTTGGATAAGATATATGGATTAAAAATGTCGTCCAAGGTTGACAATGTCCAATAGACATCTTTTATGGCCAACAAGAAACTGGCTGAAATATTTTATAGATATTCAAAAGTGATATATATTTATTTTATTTATTATTTATAGTTATATCATAATGTTACCGCATCAAATTATATATTGAAGGTATGGTCGGCGCCTCGGCGGAAATAGTTGCAGCTTATAGTTGGTTGACTTGTAGCATAAAAGAGCTGGATCTTAAGATTGTGAATAACATATAGAGGCATCAAAATAAAGATATTAATAATATTTTAAAAGCATCAGTGAAATTAACCATTTCAAAAAGGTTTTTATAGTTTTCAAAAGCAACTTCGACTAAGAGCTTTTGAATTTCATAAGCTCTTTTTTATTTCGTTGCCAAGCAAAACTTATGTTAAAAACTTCTTTTAAAAGCTTGTAATCTCATAAGCTTCAAAAAAACCATCCGCCAAATTAGTCCTTATTTAGATCATTGGGCCAAATTAACTAAACTATGTCGTCGGTTCATTAGTTGAAGAAGTTGGGCTTAACAATGTTAATCGCCCATAACATCAAACTTCAAGAAGTTGGGCTTAACCATGTTGATTCATTTGTAGCTTGTATTTTCTAGGGTGTTCACAATACTCATAGGAATTGAAAACAAAAACCGAACCGAATCAAATAAAACTGAATCGAGTTTGCAACCAAGCTGAATTTTCCAAAACCGAATTGAACCAAATTAAATATGCGATTTTTTGTTTCGATATGGTTTTGGAAAAATGAAATCCGAACCGAACCGAAAATAAAGTTTTCTTGTTACGAGACTACTGATTTCTTGTCAAGTAGTAGGTTGTATATTTGATCAACAACGTACTTTTATGCTTTACCATCTAATTAGTATTCTTAAATAAACTTAGGTTTTTTGCTAATTTCAGATGTTAAACGTTTAACGGGAAGCACATTAAGTAATAGGTGCAAAAAGACATTACGTCATGGCCTTTTAAACGTGAATCTTGAGAGATAAAAAATTTCACCAGAAGAAATATCTTCCATAATTCTAAAACATCTAAAAGAGTGTGCTGAAACATACCTCGAACAGGACTTAAAGTTGTAGTAATTACTAATTACTGTTCCTGCATATTTTAGTGACAAGCAACGACAGAAAACTACGGATGCTGGTGTGTTGGCGGGCCTTAATATAATGCGACTGATTAATGAGCGAACATCAGCACCAATTCGATATGGTCTTGATAAGAGTCTTTATTCATACCATCGTTGCAAAGAAAAAAATGTTTTCATCTTTGATATGGGTGGACGGACATTATTAGACGTGTCTTGATCTTCTCAATATCAGCAAAGATGGTAACATTAGTGTAAAAGCAGTGGGAGGTGACACTTATCTGGGTGGCGAAGATTTTGACAAGGCGATGATAGATTATTGTGTCCTAATGTTTGAAAAGAAAGAAATGAAGAATGTGAGTGAAAATGGAAGAGGGATTTGTCGTAAACACATGTATTGAAATTGATTCTTTGTATGAGGGAATTAGTTTTCCCGATGAAGTTCACAAAGGCAAGATTCGAGGACCTAAATGCTTGCTACTTAAAGAAGTGCCTTGAGTATGGTGAGGATTGCTTGAGAGAAAGGAGTATGCGTAAGCAAGACATTAATGACGTTGTTATTGGGGTCGACAAGGATTCCCAAACTGCAAAAACTGCAAATGGATTTCTTTGATGGGAAAGAGCTTTGCAAGAGCATCAACGCGGATGAAGTGGCTACGGGAACAAAAAGGTACGGGATTTGGTTCTATTAGATGTGACTCCTCTCTCTCTCTCTGGGCACTGCCGTCGTAAGAGATGTATATGATATGAGTGTTGTGATCCCACATAACACACCCATACCTACCGTTATTAAACGAGCATTGACGACCAATTATCTTTTGTAATCCAAGTATATGAGGGTGAGAGCAAAAAACCAAGAAAACTTATTCCTCAACTCATTCACTGTTGGTGATATTCCAGCAGCCCCGGCCCATAAACAGCATATCAAGGTTTGTTTTAACATAGATGCTAATGGTATTCTTAATGTCTCAGTTGAGTTGATATCCACATGTAATAAAAAAAAAAATGTAAGAATTGCTCGCAGTGGAAGTTCGTTGAAGCATGACATCAACAAGATCAATGCTTAGAAAGGCTAAGCTGTTGTAATGTATGGGAATCAAAATAAAAAATAAAAATATGCAGGGTTTCAAAAACTCTAGTTGTTTTTTTTTTTTTTTTTTTTTTTTTTTTTTTTTTTTTTTTAATTTTCTGGATAGCTAACTATACAATTTCTTTTATATTATTATTCTTGTTAGGTAAAATGGAAGTACAAAATACTTTTGGTTTGACTTTTGGCTTTGTTATAATCAATATTGAGCTTGTTAGTTTGGACATGGTCACAATGGTTTCTCTATATGGATGTAAAATTATGAGTTGTTTCCTGCAAAACAATCGTCTATCGGCATGTTGGAGTATCACAACTACAATGTATCAGTAGGTGCAAATTTTATACTTCATTTAGAATCTATCGAGTATTGACTAATTAACACGTACGATACAATACCGAAACTGGTCAAGACTCGAGACTGAAATTGTTTCTGGCCCAACTTTAATCCTTGATAAACCTGGTTTAAAGCCCATTATGTAATTATTACAGTTCAACTAGGCTGCAAGTCTGCCTTAAAATATAACAGTTAATCCAGAATCAAGTTTGGGCTTAACTAGGCCTAATCGCAGACTTGAGTACTTGACCGTTATACACCAAGAAAAATACTTACAAAAGAAACAGACGTAAAATGATAAAAGTGACGTTTTTGGAGGAGCCGAGCCGAGTCGAGCTGAGTCTGAGCCTACAAGAGCTCGAGCTCGGCTGGTTTTGAGCCTTATTTTTTAAACTCGAGCTCAACTCGTGGTATGTTATACAAGCTGGGGCTCTGCTCGAGTTTGTCTCGTTAATAAGCTTGTTATTGAGCTCGTTTATAAGCTTGCCTAAAATACAAATGCATAACATTTCATACATGTTTAATACTTAATATATCCTAGTGTTGTTTAGGCTAACGAGCACAATCGAGCTTTGTATGTAAAGCTCGAGCTCGATTAACAAATGAGTTGCAACTTAGGCTCGAGCTCGTTTAGGCTCGGCTCGTTTAGGCTCGGCTTGTTCGAGCTTTTTACCGATCCGATTCTGAACTTTTTACAAGCGGCTCGGCTCATTTTCACCCCTAATGACAGGGCCGCCTCATGGTTTTCGGTGACCTTAGTCAATAATAACAAAAAGGCCTTATTACACTTGTGAACTAAAGAGAAATTGCATATAAACTTGGATTATATGACTCATATATGTTTAATATTATACGTATTTATCTGCAAAACTAATAAAAATATGGTCTTTTTCAAGTAGAGGCTATAAGCGACGACACCTATTGCACACTCCTCAAAAACCCTATTCCTAATGACCATATTTTATGATTCAGGTGGCCGATCAGACCATACTACATGAATCAAGTGGGAAAATATAATTCCAAATTTCTTGTCTTTTTAAGCCAATTATTTTTAGCACCATGTGGATAGGATATGTCTACACGTTTAAATTAAATAAGAAGAGGTTTTTTTTTTTTTTTTTTTTTTTTTTTTTTTTTTTTTTTTTTTTCATTTGTTGTGATTCTCGTATCAATATTGTATTACTAGTACAGCATGTTCAGTCGGGTTAATTGTGTAACTTTTACTTGCACAACTTAGAGCATGAGCAATGTATCAACTATTTAAAGACTTGATACATTTAATGCATTTAATGACTTAAGGCATAAAGAAAGAAAACTTTTATCAAAGACTTGAGGTTTATCAAATCTTTGTAAAAAGTTATTCAAAAAGCTTTTGATGCAATGCATAAAAACTCTTTCAAAAGCTTTTTAAAAATAGTAAAAAGTTTTTGTTATTTTTATCATTTCGTATGCTCTTAGGACTTTAACAATTTTTAAATAGCTGAACTCAAAAGTAGTAGGAAAAGACAAAATTTTCATGTTCTTTAGCAATCAAATCTTAACTTTTCCCGGTACGTTTATATTTAATGTCTTGTTTTAGATGTCACTATTGATTGGATGAACAATTTATTGATGCAGTTGTTGACAATAAGAGCACTTCGATCAAACCGGTCATAGAGTATTTGGCCACGTTTGACGTTATACACGGACTAATCGATATTGTCTTGGTTTTTTAGACTTTGGAAATACATTACCACTAAGCCAATTTGAAGAGTATTAAAAGCTACATATACAACAACACATAATTTTTTTTGGCATATTTAGAGACAAATCTCTAGCACTCGTTATATATATATATATAATAAAAAAGGATTATTAATAGATATTTTTAATTAAAATTCACTTTCATTCATTTTTTAAATTACACATCTCAAGAGCCGTAAATCGTTAATATACATAAATTACATCATCGTTTCGAGCATTTAATTATCTTTCAATAGAAGGACACTTTCATCTACTTTCGACAAACATTTTTTTTTTTTTTTTTTTTTTTGACACTATTTTACCTGCTATATCACATGAGATATAATACTGATCTGTTATTTCGAACACTCAACATTTATCGTAAAATAGGTATAAGTATTTGTGAACTCCAAATGATTTATCGTTTTTGACATTGAAATATACATATCCTTAACTTTCCAACCATATATCACACATAATTTTTGAAACTCCAAATAAGTACAGTTTATTCATAAAAGTTGGAGAAAAGAGAATAATATTTTTTTTAATAGTCAAACTTGTTTGATGTATCTCACGTATTATAATAATAAGCTATAAGTTTGAACACTCAATATGTTGTCGTAAAATAAGTATAAGTATTTGTACAAAACTCCAAAATATTCACCATTTTTTGCATTAGAAAATAGACATCCTTATTTTTCCTACCATAATATTTGAACCCATATATCGATACATCATATTTGAACCCGTATTTGAAAACATCCTTTTCACACATAATATTTGAACCCATATATCGATACGGTATGTTCATAAATAGTTGGTAAAAAATATAAAAATAAATCTGATATTCAAACTCGTATGATATATCACATGTTATCAGGGGCGGTTCTTAGTAGGGGCCGCCGGGGGGGGGGGGTGTCCTCGTTTTTTCGCTCAGTAGTGCTAACTTATTCGTATTTCGTCCGAAAAAATTTATATTTATTAAGACTCGTATCATTTATCACATGTTATCAGGGGCGGTTCTTAGTAGGGGGGGGGGGGGGGGGGCCACCCCCGTTTTTTCGCTCAGTAGTGCTAACTTATTAGTATTTCGTCCGAAAAAATTTATATTTATTAAGACGACCCCCCCCCCCCCCTCCCCCCCCCGGATTATACTAACCGAAATATAACAATAGGATAAAAAATTTCCGGCCCCATCCACTAAAAACTTCAAGATCCGCCACTGCATGTTATATAGCACTAATTTATAAGTTCGAACACTCAACATATTGTAGCGAATGAGCAAAAGTATTTGTATACAACTAAAAAAGATTCACCGTTTTTTGCAAAAAGTAATAATAATAATAATAATAATAATAATATTAAGTATCTTCATTTTACGACAATATGTTATGTCTTTAAATCTATAAATTAGTGTTACACCACATTTAATATATCAAGTGAGTTAAAAATAAAAAAAAAATAAAAAAAAATCCATATATTTTCTCTAACTTTTATGATTAAACTGTAATGATTTGAAAGTTCAAAAATTTTGTGTAACATATGGTTGAAAAGTTAAGAATTTGTATTTTTAAAGGCAAAAAATGATGAATCATTTAGAGTTATACACAAATACTTATGTCAATTTTACAACAACATATTAAGTGTTCGAACTTAGAGATTAGTGTTATATCAAATGTGATATATCATGCAAACTTTTTATACCCAAAAAAAAGAAAAAAAAAAAAAAATTGTTGAAAGTATATCAAAATGTCCCTCTATTGAAAGATAATTAAATGATTGCAGTAATTGCATAATTTGTTTCACGAAATAATTAACGGTTTTTTAGATATATTATTTTCAATAAAGAAAAGTGAAAATGGGTTTGAATGAGAAAAGGTGACAAATATAAAAGTGAAATGTATTATTTTAGTAAGAAATGAATGGCTAAAACTAATACTTTTTTCTATATTTTGTATTGTCTATAAAATTTAGCCTCCAACATATATAAATAATACCTTTTTCTACGGCTGCTTGTACTGTCTGCTTTAAAATTTGTAAATTTTGACTAAAGTAGGTGGACCCCTATGGTAGGGAGGGTCCGTTCAGTAGTACCCGTTTGGAATATATATAGTGTACTCCGTAGGACGCTAGTAGTTATAATTTTATTAAGATAAAGTTTATTTGACTTGCGGTGATATCAGCTTAACATGGAGCCAAAACAGTATTTGAATTGACTAGCAGGTAATTCGTCTGTTGTGACGGCGAGTATCATGTAATAAAATTTTTGACGAAGAATGTTTTTGATTTTATGTTTTCTTATAAAAATTTCCGGGTTTGAGTAACTTTCAGAAAAGTGATGCACCATATCAAACTAATTCATATAAAACTTATAAAATAGTGGCGTGTTGTTGCGTTCATAAAGAGACGGTAGTCGGTAATGTTATAAGGGTATGGCTAAATTAGTTGATAGTGACCCGTAATCGCAAATAAGTAGCAACTTATTTTTATGGGATATATAAGTAATAATCATACACCTCCTAATAATTAAATAATATCTTTTAAGAAAGCGCCATATAAAACTTTAAAAAGGATTTTTCTTTACGTTGAGAAAAAAAAAAGTTTAACAAATATATATCTTATAAAGTATATTTTATGAACATGTTTGTATTATTAACAATGCTTATTACACTTGTCTCACATATAAAAGAGTGCTTATAATGTAAAGAAACTTATATGTTTAAGAAATCATGTAGCGGTAACTATGAAAAGTATAATTATTATTATATTAATATATAATTAATGAATTATTCCCTCCGTCCTTATAAATGTTCATTTTGATTTTTGAAGTATTTGTTGTTCAACTTTGACCTTAAACATTTTTGTTTGTGTAATATAATACTTGATACAAAATATGTGAACGAATTAGGTTTTAAATGTATTTTCTTTTATATAATTTTCATCAAATATTATATAAAACAAACGAAAATATTTAAAGTTAAAATTGGAAAAAAAAAATACTGCAAAAAGTTAAAATGGACTATATTAGGGACAGAGGGAGTAACACTTAGCACTTAGGCTACTCGCAGTGGACTGCAAAAAGTCGGTCAAATTCATTGGTCGACCGATATTAAAATCGGTCATGGCCACTGTGGGAAAAAAAATATTGGTCGTCGGTCTTATTTTCTCAATATGGGTCACAAATTCGACCGACTTTTGCACATCACTAAACTCCAAAAAATTCAACCGTTTGAAAAAAAAAAATTAAAAAATTAAAAAAACTTTACCACTTTACAACCATATAAATACCAACATCAAACACACTTCTAAACACACAATTTCAAACACAATTCAGACAACTTCTCATCCATATTAATCATGTCAAAAAAAATATTCCCACATCAAAAAACTGACGATCCTGACTACCCCAAAATGCCCCGAATTTGAATTTCTCGCTGGAAAACAACTTCGAATTAACCGGCATAACACCACCACAAAATCGGGGTATTCACTTTCGTGCACCCGCTTTAGAATATCCATCACGACTACCACCACCGAATCAAAATCAAAACATGTTTTAACTTAATTGTCCATTTGTCCCACCGCATCGTCCAACTATGGATTATCGCCAAGAACCAAGTGGGTCATCGTATTATCCTAACATTGATTTCTCGCAGTCTTCCCAACCGTATCAAGATTATTCCTCGCTTTGTACTGCTAATCTTGAAATGGATTTGGAGGATTATATGGCAAACTATCCGACTCAACAATACTCGACCCAAAACTATCCGAGTCAAGATGCTTCGATGGGGCAAGGTTCGGGTCACGGTGTGACAAACGATAATTTTCCAACTAATATTTTAATAATAAATATTAATTTATTATTACCTAACTGTTAAATTAAGAATTCATGAGCTTGCATAACTATTTCTGGAAGCAAACCCGCACACTGTAGCTTACAGTAACTCATTACATTGGTATTTTATCAGAAAATATGAGCTTTTCGCTTTCTGACTATTACTGAGTATTTACGTAATACAACGAGAAATATCTCGCACACAACACCACACGCGTACCGATACAATCCTAGTAACTGCATGAATCCAATATTGGTTATCTGGAATCAATAATTGTGTTTTTATATTACTTTTACAAAAACGTTCTCATAAATCATATTTTTCGCGCTCACGCTAACCTCGAAAACTCAGATTTACACCGGAGCTCAACGGGACACAGGGTACACTTAATACCCAAAAAAATTAACAAAACCTAAATAAAAATTCTATTCCTTATATTTATTCCCAGCCGTACCCTACTAACCCTCATATAAACGTTAAAAAGGAAAAAAAAAAAAAAAAAAAAGGAAAGAGATATACACATAATCGTCCTTGTTATGCCTATCTCCCCACTATTCACTTCTCTCTCCCTCACCCACGCCTCCTCTGAATAATAACGTCACCTAACATCCACACCATTTGGATAAACCCAGATCTGAAGCAACTCGATGACAACAAAGCTCCAAAAAGGTCCCTAGAATCGCAGGTTTGATCCCATTTGTCTGACCCTCGAAGGTCAACACATCTGACCAAAAAGATGATGAAGATAAGGGCGATGGTATCTCTCTATAGCCATGGAGCGTCTGTTAACAAAGAAGGATAGGGTCAAACCTTTCCTTGTTTATATTTTTATATAACCTAAGTCGATTCACAAGCAAGTCCACAAACTCAAGCCTTATAAAAAAAAAATACATAGTTGGTATACTAAGTGCAAACGTTTTCTGTGTCGAGAAGGGGGGGGGGTGTGGATTGCTTGCTTGGAAATCGGATTCGGGTTTCTTTTGATTCTTTGGTCTCTTGTTAACCGAATCGATTTGTTGTAAGACTCTAAATTCTTGTTTGTTTTGCTTCATTTGAATGTGGGAATAACCATATGTTCTATTTAATTTTTTTTAGTGTTTGCAAATCTTTTGAGTCTCATTGTTAAAATAATTGTTGCAAATTAAGTGGTATGCGTAAAGACGAAAGTATTATGTTGGGTGTTGATAAGCTCGAATTAGTCATAAGTCTTTTATGGTGAATTAGCTAAACCTTGTTATTGATGAATCGGTTAGGTGGTTTTAGTAATAAATCATGGTGTTAAAAATCTTGTGTGGTGAGGATTTGAAACAAGTCAAAAACCAGTTTTAAATGTCTCGGAAATGGAAGTCTCGTTCTTGTCTTCTTGGTCTTGTGATCTTGCCCATTCGTAGTAATGTTCTTTAGTTATGTCGAAGCATATTGTTAGTACGGTTTTGCGTTGAATTGGCTAAGCCGAGAAGGGTGAGTCCATTAGGGAGCTCTCACACTTGTTGCGCCGTCCGTTAAAATGATTGTAGCACTTAGACTTGTGTTGTTTTGGTTAAGCCGAAAAGGGGTAGAGTCGACTAGGAGGTTTCATGCTTGATTATGCATTTGTTAACTTGTAGTAGTGTTTAAACATATTTCGGTTGGGTAAATTGCTCTAGAACTTGGTCATGTTTTAAGTTGAGTTCGAAACAGGTTATTGGTTTCATTATGTAAACCCCGCTTTGTTGACACCACCCACGGTGAGGCCCTCGGTTCGAGCCTCGGTGTGGTCGAGTTATACTCAAATTTATGTGGTTAAATTAGATTGAAAAGGAGCATTTTAAATCATCCTTATGTTGTTCTACAAATTTTGGACAAACAAAGTTATAACAAAAACATGTGTTTGTGTTTACTGATGTTGCTTTACCATATTTTTGTTTACTGATGTTGGGTCGAAGCCCATTAAACCTCAGTGGGTTTTTTCTTTTTGTTTCGTTACTGGGCCGAAGCCCATTCAGATTAGGGTGTTCGTTTGTTCCATACTGGGCCACAGCCCACTTCACACAACCTCAACGTAAGGGTGTGTTTGTATATTCTGTTTTGTAAACGAACTATTTCCGCGGTCGTCTAAGTGATTTTTCCCGGTTATTTCGACCTTGGAATTCACGACTTAAAACAACTCGACTCATTATCGACTCGTTTCACTTCACTCAATCACAAATCTTGCAATATATAACTAGATCATACAACTTACTTAGTAACTCAACATGGTTTTTATAACGAATTGACTTACTTTATAAATCAAGTTTAGTTTTACATTACACATGCAACTATAAACTCTTTTATACATTTAAAAACTATATGAACGAAGCGAAAACTAAACTTGTAAAATCTAAACTCATTCATTAATACATACCACCTATTTGATTTACATATAAACTTGACATACTTTATAAAAATTCATATGAAATTACTAGATTATAAAGCGATATTTATATTTCATTAAATGAAATAATCAACAATGAGGAATTTTAAACATAACATACATTTTTTTTATAAATACTATATATATATATATATATATATATATATATATATATATATATATATATATATATATATATATATATATATATATATAGACACACACACTACCCATTTTATTCACACACTTATACATATAATACATATATATATATATATATATATATATATATATATATATATATATATATATATATATATATATATATATATATATATATATATATATATATATATATATATATATATAGACACACACACACGCACTTAGTATTATATGCTCTTTTAACAATAATGTTTCCATATGCCGTCAACGTCTAATATTTGTTGGTAATTATTTTCCGTATTTGTCTTTCGGTTATTGTCGAACCAAAGACTTATTCATCTTTATACTTTTATAATTGTATTTATGCACTTCCATGAGCCAATACTTACAAACATTTAGAAAACTGTTTTCAAACTTAAACGCTGCCACACAAGCAACAATAACACAACACTTTAAAACTTTTAAATTTAATTTAATCTTGTTGAGTCTTAAACTTAAACTGTGAACTAAAACATGCCTTACTAATCTAGGTCGCGTGTTGGTGCCGAACACTATCTGATTTATTGCACTATCTGACTGCTATTTGCTGAGGTAAGTTTATAGCCCCACTCTATTTATACTTGTTTTACAATTGGGGTGAGAAACATGCAAAACTCTTTTATGGACCAAAACTGTTATTTATGCTATTACGTGGTTTAGCCTAAGCCCTATTATGTCCCATTATGCCCAACTCAGGAACCGTCAATTCCTGCTGGGAAGCGCGAATATTATAAATAGATCTATTGGGGGTAATACCCCCGTTCGGATTGACCAGATAGGCAAACGAATGTATACCATGTCGAAACACAAGTGTCTGGGATAAACACTTGCCGGGCCCCTATATATGTTTACATGCTCTTTGAGCATGCACACTGTTATAGCTTCGGTTGCATGAACTTAGTGCTAGCGTAATAGACTATTTTTATATGACATTATATGCGTTGTAATGTTCATATACCAAACTCATGGTCCAAACTATTGATTTTACTGCTTATTTATAAACCTATGAACTCACCAGTTTTTTGCTGACTTTTAGCATGTTTTTTTCAGGTGTTTAGGCAACTTATTATTGGCAAGGCAATGGTCATAAACTAATTACCGAAGTGTTTTCACACATTTTTATGACTTATTTTTATGGCACTATTAGACTTTTGGGCTTATTTGTTGAATTTAAAACTCTGATGTAAACTTGATTTAATTCAACTAAATGTATTTTAACGGAGTATGTATTCCGTTCTTTATTACCTTGTGTTATGATTACCAATTTAGTAGCACCCCATGACCCGAATGCTTCCGCGATTACCAAATTTGGGGGTGTTACAGATTGGTATCAGAGCCTAGGTTATAGAGAACTAGGTACATATAAACCCTAAACTATAACCGCTTTTTACAAAAACAAGTCCTTATGACCGTCACTTGCTTGCCTGCCTTGCTTGCCAATTACTTGTTGTTTACTTGATTACCTACGCGTTACATTTTTATTGATTTTACTCTACAATACATACTATAAGTATTTTCCATATATTTACACACATATACTGTCTTTGTCACAGACTATGCCTTCCTTCGACATCACTGTGGACACCTTGCTCACCCACACTTCATCATCTCCTCTGATAGCACCACATTCTGACGATCCATACATGCAGGTGCTTGAGGCATATCATGCACCAGATCCTGACACCATTGAGCCCACACCTACGCCAGCACTACCTACTCAGTTTACACCCACTCTCAACGCTGATCACATTCCTGTTCAGCCTACAACTACCTCTATTACTGATCTTGCTATACAATCCACCTCACCTGTTCAGACTCTTCCAAGCCATTGCACAACCCGCATACGTGTCCCAGGGCGCCGACTGCGGTATTTAGGCCTACCATCCCCACCTCATAAGAGGACCCGAGCCATCTACATGGGTACCTCCACCACCCCACTATCTCTTTCACCTGTTTCATCTCCTGACCTTTCACCACTTCGCCAGAGGCTTAGTATGGCCGATGATTCATGTTCAGTTGGGGATGATGAGGAGTCAGAGGATGACTCCAAGGAGGAGTCAGAGGATGAATCAGAGGAGGAGTCGGAGGATGACCCAGAGGAGGAGCCAGCAGTAGATCTTGCATTTGAGGAGACTTTACCAATTGAGCATGCCCCCAGGTGTGTAGTTATAGATAGAGATGCAGGTTTACCAGCAGGTCTAGATCAGGGGGTGACTATGCAGCGATATGGGAAGATGATTCTGGAGGATGTGCCGAGCACTTTCGAGACGGGGCAGAGTTTGAGGGCTGCTCAGATGTTGGGTGGAGATGTGGATGTACCTCTGGGGTTAGGACAGAGAGCTGATATGCTACGTGCTAGAGAGGAGGGTTTGGATGTTGTTCCTGCTACTCGTGAGATTAATGGAGAGATATGGAGAGACATCGAGTGTGTGCACAGCACCCCACCTTATGCTGATAGTACAGTATATGAGCCATCCTCACCATATTTTGTACCACCATCTCCATTGATACCAGTTTCCCCTCCACCCGCTGACTCACCAGTAGCCGAGGAGGAAGAGGATGATATTATGAGGATATTTACTCAGTTGGGGGCACAGGCGACCCTGCTAGATGTTCACTCAGACCAGCTGGAGAGACTTGGGAGACTCGATGAGAGGATAGACAGGTTTGGCAGAGAGCTTGCAGGTGTGCATCGCAGGATGGATGACATCGGGGGTGATCTGGCGAGAGCTTGGGATGAAGAGTGGACCACTTGGCATAGGATGCATGATATGGAGTCAGTGATTGCTAGGGTGATGAGGTCAGAGCAGGAGGATCGTTGAGAGGTCTTGGCGTCAAGGAGGCACATTGCACAGTTGTAGTCTACTGTAGGACGGTTGGAGTCTACCATAGGACGGTTGGCAGCAGAGTTGGAGCAGCTACGCCTTGGGCGTGATTGATTCTAGTTTCTAGTAGTTTATGATGTATTTTTCCACTAAACTGAGTAGTCATCAGTTAGTGGCAGTTGTACTCTTCCTTTATGTATTCGAAACTTGTACCTTTCTCTTATGTATTCTAAGCTTGTAATTTTGTGGACATGTATTGACTTCTAATCTATAACAAGCTTGGTTGATTACTCTATTGTGTCATTCTCTCTATGATTGATCTTATTCATATACTCTACCTGTGGTGATTATACTCTTGTGTATCTCAATTGTCTCTATCTTTTGTTTGTGGTGCAGTAAGACGCCTCCTAAAAGAAAGTCAAACAGGATTACTCGTGCGCAACCAGTTAATCCAGGCCCAGCCAGGGCTAATGCAGCAGCTCCACCTGTGAACCGAGCTATACTTGATCAGTTAGTAGAGGAACGGGTGGCAGCAGCGCTGGCTGTAGCAAACAACTCAACTACTGATGTCGGAAACTCAAGACCAACAAACAACAACAACCGCGGCTGCACCTACCAAGAATTCCGGAAGACCATGACTGGTGGTTTTGGAGGAACCGAGGGGGCGGTTGTTTTGATCAGATGGATCGAAAGGTTGGAAACTGTGTGTAACACCCCCTAAATTTTGAGTTAACAACGAAAGACTTAATAAAGGTATTACCGGTAGGATCATAGTCATAATCATAGATGTTGGGAATTAAATATTCTGAAGACTAGGTATCTGAAAATTCTCTTAAGTGATTAATTCTGGTTGCTTTAGTGTTAAGTCTGGTGAGTAGCAAAGTTAAGTCTGCTCTTCGAAAGTTAAGTCTGCTTGCTGGATGGATAAGTATTCACTAAAGTCAATTATACACGGTAGATAATATCTTACCCCATGTGATCAGTCATTATGTTATATTCTCAGAACAAGTTGTAAACATAGATACATGTTGTATCTTAGTTACTGACTCACATAAGCTAGCAAGTAGTTCGACAAGTCTTGACAAGACTTAACAATATTGTAAAGATCTTTCTTGAACTATAAAAGAAAGATCTTAGACTAGATATATGTGTGACTAATTAAGAACTTTCATATCTGTTAAGAACATAGAACAAACACAACAATATCATAAGTCATAAGAACATAAGATTCAAGGTCTTTGTAACCCTAGTGATAGTGAAGATCACTCGTATTATCTTGAATAATATTGAATCGTTTGGTGATAAACTATATATGTTCCTTGTTCAATAAAAAACATAACTGTTCCATTTCCATAACACAAATAACCTTCTAAGTGTGGTTAAGTAGATTCCATATACTTAATCATATTAACTCAACATATCATATACACAAAGTACCAAAGGTTTAACCACCTTACAGTGTATCGAGACCTCTCAATTGGTATCAGAGCAAGGCTGATATAGTTGATTTAGAAGAAGAAGCAAAAATGGACGCACAAGATACTGCTACAAATGTTGCTGCAAAGTTGCCCATGATCAAACAGAATGAGTTTGAGTTGTGGCGGTTAAGAATTGAGCAATACTTTATGGTTCAAGATTATGCTCTTTGAGATATCATTATGTATGGTGATTCTTTTACACTAGGTTATTCAGATGTTATCCTTGAAGGCAAAACAATTAGAAAAAGAAATACTGGACCAGTTTCAAATGATGAAAGGATACAGAAGAGAAATGATCAAAAAGCAAGAAATTTGTTGCTTATGACCATTCCTGGTGAACAGATGCTATCCTTTAGCAAGTATCCTGATGCAAAAACTCTTTTTGAAGAGATTTGTGCATGGTTTGGTGGTAATGAAACTACCAAGAAAATACAGAAGATATTGCTGAAACAACAATTTGAAAATTTTAGTTCAAATAGCAATGAATCACTTGATAAGCTGTTCTCTAGATTACATAAGCTTGTCAGTCAGTTAGCTGTGTTGGGGGTTGAGATAGCCAAGGAAGATCTCAACATGAAGTTTTTGAGAAGCCTACCTGATGAGTTCCATACTCATGTGGTTGTCTGGATGAACAAACTAGACATTGAAACCATGAAACTCAATGATTTGTACAACAACTTCAAAATTGTTGAACAAAGTCTAAAGAAGTCTGGAAACTATAGTACTAGTTCTGGGAATGTGGCACTCTTGTCATCTCCTAGTATTAGTAAGTCAGAAGATGTAGATGAAGATGAAGGTGTTTCTAATGCTAACTATGGTGGTCCTACTACTAGTTCACAAAAGAATGCTGCTGGACTTGGAGATCCAACATACTATGTATTCATGTCTAGTCAAACTAGTGGTTCTTCTCTAACTCATGAAGATCTTGATCAGTTGGATGATAATGATTTAGAAGAAATGGACATCAAATGGCAGGTTGCTTTACTTAGCATGAGGGCTAAGAAGTTCTGGCAGAGAACTGGTAAGCAGATTACCATTGATGGTAATGAAACTGCTGGGTTTGATAAGAAGAAAGTAGAGTGTTTCAACTGTCACAGGTTAGGACACTTTGCTAAAGAATGTAGAAACCCAAGGAAGCAGGATAATAGAAGCACATGGTATAGGCAAGAGAAGAAGAAGGAAGTCACAGTGGAAGAGCCAAGGGCTATGCTAGCCATAGATGGTGTTAACTATGATTGGAGCTTCATGGCTGATGAGGAGGAAGCACCAAAAGAAGTTGCAATGGTGGCCACTGAGACTGCACTAATGGCATTTTCTGATTCAGAGGTAAATTCCATAATTAAATGTACTGAATCATGCTCTGCTCTTAAAGCCTATGAAGATCTTAAAAAGAGATTTGATGATCAACTAGAACAGTTTATGATGCATTAGCTAATTTAGCTAATCATAAAAGAGGTGTAGGTGTTCTTGAAAAACAAATCTTGCATTTTCAAGGAAATGAATATAAGTTTTCTGATGACATGAATGCTCTAAAAAGAAACATAGAGTTCAAAGATGAATGTATTATTGTGCTGAATGAATCACTAGCAAAGCACAAAAATAAAACTGAAAATGTTAAGATAACAGTAGATGCTTTAGCTTATGCCCCAGAGGGAATTAATAAAATTTGGGAAGCTCAAGTAATTAATAAAGCTAAGTCTGGTTTAGGATACAAATCTGTTCCTCCACCATTCAGAGGTGTTCCTTCACCTCCAGGTATTGACCTAGCACACACAGGATTTGCTGAGTTTCAAGAACCAATAATGGAATATGGTTCCAAGTCTACTGAGAGTCCTAAGGTAGAGAAAGTAAGTGAAAGTTTACATAAAACTTCACTTTCTGAGGACAAGGTGTCCTCTGATAGGAAAGCAGATACTATAGTTGTTGAGGAATGTACAACTGATAGTGATGATGAACAGGTTATCTCTAAACCTGAAATTGTCAAAAAAGCAGGAACAAGGGTTCCTAAAGTGGTAAAAAAGGATACTGTTAGGCCTAAATCAAACATTAAACATGTTAGGCAACCAGTTAAGTAATGTGAACAATACAGAACCACCAACAAGCCCAAAGGTAACCAAAGGAGTTGGAATAACCTCAAGTCTAACCAATTAGGTGATGACTTTTCCTTTTATAACAAAGCTTGTTACTCATGTGGTAGTTTTGATCATCTTGCAGCTTTCTGTAACAAATGGGTATATGGGTATGAAAACAATAGGGTGAATTTCAAAAGGCAAACTCCTCAAACTCACTTTCACTCTAGTTCTAATTTTAATAGAACAAAACCCAAAACAGTTTCAGTTAAGTCTGGCTTAAAACAAGTTAATTCTGCTAGATCATTTCAGACTGTTAACCCAAGACCAACAGTTAAATATGCAAAATCATTTTACAAAAATGCATCAAAAACTGTTCAAAGGCCCATTCAAACAAAAGCAGTGGTCCAAAAACAAGTTTGGAAAATTAAGGGTACAACTACAAAGCCAACAGTTAATACTGCTAGGCAAGTAGTTAATTCTGCTGCTTGGAAAAACAGGGCAAATGCTGTTAAGGCCTCAGCATGTTGGATTCTTAAATCTAATGTTGCATCAACTGTTCTTAAGAGATTAAATTTCATTGATGCAAGAGGCAGATCCAAGTCAGTAATGGCTTGGGTCCCCAAAGGAAACTAATACTCCTTATTACTGTGCAGGAATATTCAATTGATAAACAAGAGGATCAAGGATACTCAGATAGTGGATGTTCAAGGCACATGACAGGCAACAAGTCCTATCTTTCTGATTTTCAAACATTAGATGGTGGCTATGTTACCTTTGGAGGAGGTATTGGTGGCAAAATTTCCGGTAAAGGTACCATTAAAACTGGAAATTTAGACTTTGAAGATGTATACTTTGTAAGAGAACTTAAGTATAATCTCTTTAGTGTCTCACAAATGTGTGACAAAAAGAACAAAGTTCTTTTCTGTGACACTGAATGTCTTGTACTTTCTCCTGATTTTAAGATGCCTGATGAAAGTCAAGTGCTTCTTAAAATTCCTAGAAAGGGCAATATGTACAGTGTAGACATGAAGAACATTGTTCCTAAAGAGGCTCTTACTTGTTTAATTGCAAAAGCTACATTAGAAGAGTCACTCAAATGGCATAGGAGGCTTGGTCATATTAATTTCAAAACCATAAATCAGATTGTTAAGAATGGTTTGGTAAGAGGTTTACCTCACAAAAGATTTGAAAATGATCAAACATGCATTGCTTGTCTTAAAGGCAAACAACACAAAGCCACTTGTAAGCCCAAGATTTTTAACTCTATCAATCAATCATTGTTTATGCTTCATATGGACTTATTTGGACCTATTTCAGTAAGTAGTATAATGCGTAAAAGATATTGTCTAGTTATAACTGATGACTATAGTAGATTTACATGGGTTTTCTTTTTAAGTTCTAAGGATGAGACACCTAGCATTCTTAAGACATTCATTACACAAATATAAAACCTGTTGGGAATTATATTTTCATAGATTTGATGATCACAGAACAAGAAGAATGAAACATGAAGAAATACTGAAATGATAAGCAAAATACGCTAAGTAGATTCTGCTGCTAGGCATAAAATGATACTGCTGGTAGTGTATCTGTTTCTGCTGGTAGTGTATCTGATACTGCTGCTAGTACAAATGAAGCTGCTGCTGATCAGTGAGTCATACTGTTGCTGGATGGATAAGGATGAAGAAGATATTATCCTTAGATAATATCTAGATATTTGTTCAGTCAACAAAGTTGTAAAACAAGATACATGTTGTATCTTAATGACTGACACATAACAAGCAAGTAGTAGACAAAGTCTTATCATATTGTAAAAGGTCTCCTTGGATTATAAAAGGAGATCTTACCCCTTAGATAAAAATATGTTTTACAAGTGTTTAGTATGCTTAGAATTTAAACACAGAAATGTGTTAAAATGTAAAACATCAAATAGTGAGTGTGTGTGGGAACATCAGACATGGGGTCTGATGTTGTTATGTTTGTTTAGCCTCAAGGATCTTCGATCCCTGATTAGAGTGTAATCGTACTGCTATTGATCAAGTAGTATTGGGGCTGATTTTATAACAAAAGAGAAAGTTTGGCAAAACCTTGTTGTGATAATATTGTTTCTTTCATTTGAATATTCCGCCAATATTATCATCATGCTAGTCATAGACAAAATCCTAGATCAAAGGTGTAACAACCTAGAGTCCATAAACGATCACAAAACTTATTGTTAGTAACCTCTAAAATAAGTTTTCACAGTTGGTATCAGAGCGGGGGGCTCTGGATCTAGGAAAAGAAAAGGTTTTAGCTAAAGAAAGAAGAAAAATTCGGATCTGGTTCGTATTTTCGTAACTCACTGCAGAGCTGTTTTCAAAAGGCGATAACTCCTTCGTTAACCGTTGGATCGGGCTGAAATTTTTACTGGAGGTTCTTGGTATATCAAGGTAGATTCTCACTGGAGGGATCTTCAATCTGAGCCTTAGGTTGCAAGATATGCATCGTTGAAAACTGATGCAGAAACAGTTGAGGTATGGTCGAATTTTTGGTTTTCTTTCTTGGTTTACACACACAAAGGGGAAGAACACTCACTCAGAGGGAAGAGAGTTAGGTTATGTTCTTAAAAGATTAAAGGATTGTTTATCAATTTATTATTGGTGAAAAAGATTATTTGTTGCTTATTTGAAGATGAAGTAGAATTTTTCAAAGTTGTGTTTTATTATATCTAAGGTGTTTTATCACACCTTTTTGTAAGAAGATAACTTGTTTGTTCTCCAAGAAGTTTGACAAAGACTTGTTAAATCTAGTTTTCATAGGTCAAGGGGTGGATGGACGAAGACCTAGTTAACTATCACTTAAAGGAGTTACTTTGTAGTGCTCAGTGTCTCATTGAAGATGAGGATTTTATCAAGAGATTTCGGTCTACTTATATTGTGTTAGTATAAGTTCAAAGTCAATTTTTAGTACAAGACATAAGACACAAGGTTGGTTTATTCTGTTTCATCATCAAGTTAGTAATGGTTGGTTTTTCTTCATCAGTCATTAAAGCCTACAGAATTGGAGATTCGAATGGTTGACATATGGGTTTTAGGGGAAGCTTAAATGTTCAAGTGTTTAACCATTTATTATACTTATGCATCACCATAAGGGAAAGTTATTGATTCTTATTATTGTTGATTAGTATTGCTACTAATGGTTTAAAATTTTATTGTCTCAAGTTCATTTTTAGTGCGGAAAGCTTAATGGAGGGTAATTTGAGATATTAGAAGGATAGATTGGATGTGTAGTATTAGTTTGTAGTTGTAAAGATCATATTTGTATACTTTTTCTATTTGTTGATAACAAAAAGGGGAAGAGATGTGGTGGATAGCATAGATTAAGGGGAAGACAGTATGGTTTCATTCATGGTGAGATTTAATTATCTCAATTTCTCTACTTCGTCTAGGGAAATTCGTACAAGAACGTGTTTGTTTTGTAATCATCAAATAGGGGAAGATTGTTGGGAATTATATTTTCATAGATTTGATGATCACAGAACAAGAAGAATGAAACATGAAGAAATACTGAAATGATAAGCAAAATACGCTAAGTAGATTCTGCTGCTAGGCATAAAATGATACTGCTGGTAGTGTATCTGTTCCTGCTGGTAGTGTATCTGATACTGCTGCTAGTACAAATGAAGCTGCTGCTGATCAGTGAGTCATACTGCTGCTGGATGGATAAGGATGAAGAAGATATTATCCTTAGATAATATCTAGATATTTGTTCAGTCAACAAAGTTGTAAAACAAGATACATGTTGTATCTTAATGACTGACACATAACAAGCAAGTAGTAGACAAAGTCTTATCATATTGTAAAAGGTCTCCTTGGATTATAAAAGGAGATCTTACCCCTTAGATAAAAATATGTTTTACAAGTGTTTAGTATGCTTAGAATTTAAACACAGAAATGTGTTAAAATGTAAAACATCAAATAGTGAGTGTGTGTGGGAACATCAGACATGGGGTCTGATGTTGTTATGTTTGTTTAACCTCAAGGATCTTTGATCCCTGATTAGAGTGTAATCGTATTGCTATTGATCAAGTAGTATTGGGGCTGATTTTATAACAAAAGAGAAAGTTTGGCAAAACCTTGTTGTGATAATATTGTTTCTTTCATTTGAATATTCCGCCAATATTATCATCATGCTAGTCATAGACAAAATCCTAGATCAAAGGTGTAACAACCTAGAGTCCATAAACGATCACAAAACTTATTGTTAGTAACCTCTAAAATAAGTTTTCACAAAACCTAGTAAGCAAAAAAGTAAAAGTCATTAGATGTGATAATGGGACAGAATTCAAAAATAGAGTTATGGATGATTTCTGCAAAGAAAAGGGTATTAGGAGAGAATTTAGTGTTGCTAGAACTCCACAACAGAATGGAGTAGTTGAAAGGAAAAACAGAACACTAATAGAAGCTGCTAGAACTATGTTAGCTGACTCTAAGTTGCCTATCACTTTTTGGGCTGAAGCAGTCAACACTGCTTGCTATGTTCAAATTAGAGTTTTAGTTGTACAACCTCACAATAAGACATCATATGAACTATTTAGAGGTAGAACTCCTGCAATAGGATTTCCTAGACCTTTTGGATGTCATGTAACAATTCTGAATACCTTAGACCATCTAGAAAAGTTTGATGGTAAAGCATATGAAGGTTTCTTTGTTGGATATTCTCTTAATAGCAAAGCATTCAGAGTATACAACTTAAGAACTAAGAAAGTAGAGGAAAACCTACATGTGGAATTTTTAGAGCATAAATCCAATATAGAAGGTCAAGGACTGAAATGGCTATTTGATCTTGAGTCTCTAACCCATTCAATGAATTATGTGCATATTGTTGTAGAATCTAATGAATTTTCAGGTTCAAAAGCTGATGAAACATCAGATGAGGCAAGGTTAGAAAAGGAGACAAATCAAGATTATGTGATGATGCCAATATGGTCAAGTACAAGTGTGGATTCAACTTCAATAAATGGTGAATCTTCTTCTGGTAAAGCTGAAGAAGATGTTGAAGATGAATACAAGGAAGATGGAACAAAGGAACAAGAAAATAGTTCTGCTGTTGAGAATGCTGCTGAAACAGACTTAACTGAAGAAGCAGAATTAACTGCTGAAGCAGAATTAACAAAAGAAGCAGAATTAACTGTTGAAGCAGAATTAACAGAAGATGAGGTGGATTTGAGCAATCTCCCACCTGATTATCCAGTTCCTTCTACACCACACTCAAGGATTCACAAAGTCCACTCCCTGGAAAATGTGATTGGAGATGTACAATCAGGTGTGAAGACAAGACAACAACTGATGTCTTCAAACCAACAAGGGCTTCTTGATGCCCTTTATGCTTCAAAACAGCATGAGTTTTCAAACTCTTGCTTGTTTGTATGTTTTCTCTCACAAGATGAACCAAAGAACATTCTGAAAGCCTTAGATGATTCAAGCTGGGTAGAGGCTATGCAAGAGGAGCTTCTTCAGTTCAAGATTCAGAAGGTATGGGTGCTAGTTGATTTACCTAAGGATGCAAAGGTAATTGGCACTAGATGGGTTTTCAAGAATAAAAGGGATGAAAGGGGAATAGTGATTAGAAATAAGGCTAGATTAGTAGCCCAAGGGTACACACAACAAGAAGGGATAGACTATGATGAGGTTTTTTCTCAGTAGCAAGACTTGAGGCAATTAGGCTTTTCTTAGCTTATGCTTCATTTTTAGGCTTCACAGTTTATCAAATGGATGTCAAGAGTGCATTTTTATATGGTACTATTGAAGAAGAGGTTTATGTCTCACAACCTCCAGGGTTCATTGATCCTGACCATCCAGACAAAGTGTACAAAGTTGTAAAAGCTCTATATGGCCTACATCAGGCACCAAGAGCTTGGTATGAAACACTGGCTTCCTACTTAATTGAAAATGGATTTCAAAGAGGAAAGATTGATCAGACTCTATTCATCAAACAACACAAGAAGGATCTTCTGTTAGTGCAGGTGTATGTGGATGACATTATCTTTGGGTCTACAAGGAAGGAGATGTGTTTGGAGTTTGAGAAGCTTATGCATCATAAGTTTCAGATGAGTTCCATGGGGGAACTTACATTCTTTTTGGGTTTTCAAGTTAAACAGTCATATGAAGGCATATTTATTAGTCAAGATAAATATGTTGCTGAGATTCTAAGTAAGTTCAACTTTGCTGATTCAAAAATGGCAAACACACCAATGGACTCTGAGAAGCCACTTCTTAAAGACTTAGATGGAGACAATGTAGATGTACAAACTTACAGATCTATGATAGGTTCTTTGATGTATCTCACATCATCAAGACCTGACATCATGTTCTCTGTTTGTGCTTGTGCAAGATTTCAAGTAACTCCAAAGGTTTCTCATTTAACAGCAGTCAAGAGGATTTTTAGATATCTCAAGGGTCAACCTAGGTTGGGACTATGGTATTCTAGAGAGTCACCTTTTGACTTGGTAGCATTTTCAGATAGTGATTATGCTGGTGCTAGCTTGGACAGAAAGTCAACAACTGGAGGATGTCAATTCCTTGGGTGTAGACTTATCTCATGGCAGTGTAAGAAGCAAACAATTGTGGCTACTTCAACAACTGAAGCTGAATATGTAGCTGCTGCAAGTTGTTGTGCTCAAGTCCTATGGCTTCAAAACCAACTTCTTGACTATGGGTACAAGTTTATGAACGCTGTTATTCATATTGATAATAGTAGTACAATTTGCATTATTAAAAATCCAGTACAACATTCTAAAACAAAACACATTGAAATTAGACATCACTTTATAAGAGACTGCAATGAGAAAAGATTAATTCAAGTTCTTAAAATTGCTTCAGAACACAACTTTGCAGATCTGCTAACAAAAGCTTTTGATGTTGGAAGGTTTCAATACTTGGTAGCAAGTATTGGAATGCTAAATCCTCAATGATTTAAATCTGTGTGTTTATGTATATAAATTTTTGTTTGTACTGTTGGCTTTGTAAATTGGTACTAGCTATTACTTTTAATTGTGTTTATTCATACAGTTAGTCATATGTTTATTCTAATATAAGACAAGTACTTTGTACATTGTTCTTTTGGTTTTAGACTAACAATTTCAGGTATGAATATTTGAGCACAAAGGATATTTCAAGTGAAATGTGAGCAGCAGAATGATAATACTAGTTGCTGACATAATAGGTTCATGATAGAAAGAGTTTAGGAATTTACAGCTCCTTAAAACTTCTTTCTTGAAACCTTATTATGAAATTTCACATTGAATTGATGACTTAGTTGATCAGAAAGTAACTGATACAACTCACTTTCTATCATTTTATACTTTTAAGTATAATGAGCAAGTCTAAGGACATCTGATAGAAAGAACAGCTAGTAAAAGTGAATCTAACACTTGTGTTAGAGGCAACAATTGCTATGAGCTGGAAACCCTGTCAAGAAAGCCTTTTGAATAGGTTTATCTTTACACAGGCAGTTATTTATAACTGAAAACATTGGTTCTCACACAACCAGAGGTTGCTTTAAACCGAATTCTAGATTAAGTGTCTGTTATACACTTAATCCCTTCAAAATGGTTGTAAGCAGTATGATTTTTCTATAATAAAATCATGAACATACTGCTAAGTCAAAAGTTTCTTAAAAAGGATTTTCAAAGGGACTCAATAAAACCATCCATTGATGGATAATGAGTCAATGCCCCATGAATCACCTCTCATAGGAGTTAACACACCTAGAAGTGATGAGGGCAGCAAATTAAACTCTTAAGGAATTGATGGCTTCATGTACAACATTGTCTGAAAACAAGTTCACATTGGTAGATCAGATGATGATGGGATGATGGTGAGAGATCTTCCAAACAGGGGAGGAAATGTTATTTGCAATCCAGGGGAGGAAATATCTCAGGGGAGGAAATAAACCCAAAGAAGGAAGATTAACCAATGAAAGGGAGGAAAAGACAAGAGCATACAAGATGATGACATAGAGGTTGAAAATGACAAGAATAGAGCTGATAATCTCTTCTTCATGAACAAGATTCTGGAGTATTATGTATATTCAGAAGGGATGAAGCATTCAAAAGGAGAAAGTTCTATCTAGGTCAAACGGAGAAAAGTTTCAATTTCAGTTCACTACGTTTGTTCATCACTTGCAAAGGCATGCTGATAGATGATTTCACTTGTTGAAACAAGCATCCAAGATACACAGCATCATTGTCTCTTATAATTCCTCCATCCAAGGAAATTGCACCATCTTTTAGGTCAAGGAATGAAACCTGAAGATTGGTATTGATATTGTTAAAGTCAAAGAACAGAAAGCAGATGAGTTACTGAGAAAGATATTCAATCTCACAGATCAGAAGAAAGCTCAGATCAAGGGTCTGACTATGAAGTGTTTGCAAGATCCTCACAATCAGAAATTCAATTCAGAAGAAACATGTTGAAAAGGGTTCACATGTTTAGGGGAGGATTGTTGGGAATTAAATATTCTGAAGACTAAGTATCGGGAAATTCTCTTAAGTGATTAATTATGGTTGCTTTAGTGTTAAGTCTGGTGAGTTCCAAAGTTAAGTCTGCTCTTCCAATATTAAGTCTGGTGGTTAAGTCTAGTATTAATTCTGGTGAGTAGCAAAGTTAAGTCTGCTCTTCGAAAGTTAAGTCTGCTTGCTGGATGGATAAGTATTCACTAAAGTCAATTATACACGGTAGATAATATCTTACCCCATGTGATCAGTCATTATGTTATATTCTCAGAACAAGTTGTAAACATAGATACATGTTGTATCTTATTTACTGACTCACATAAGCTAGCAAGTAGTTCGACAAGTCTTGACAAGACTTAACAATATTGTAAAGATCTTTCTTGAACTATAAAAGAAAGATCTTAGACTAGATATATGTGTGACTAATTATGAACTTTCATATCTGTTAAGAACATAGAACAAACACAACAATATCATAAGTCATAAGAACATAAGATTCAAGGTCTTTGTAACCCTAGTAATAGTGAAGATCACTCGTATTATCTTGAATAATATTGAATCGTTTGGTGATAAACTATATATGTTCCTTGTTCAATAACAAACATAACTGTTCCATTTCCATAACAAAAATAACCTTCTAAGTGTGGTTAAGTAGATTCCGCATACTTAATCATATTAACTCAACATATCATATACACAAAGTACCAAAGGTTTAACCACCTTACAGTGTATCGAGACCTCTCAATAGAAAACGACTCAAAAGAGACGTTTTGTAAATCTTTGTCATTTATTTAGAAATTCAAATACAGAAAGGAAATTTCAGCGTTTAATATTCCACAAAAGAAAAATATAAGTTTGATAAGAATGACAGAAATTTATTTGACACCAAATCCATCCGTTACATGCCCGCTCCAATGCCTTCAATGCTCCTGTTAATTTCCTGAAATACATGCTTAAAAAGTCAACAAAATTGTTGAGTGAAATCATAGCGTTTATAATCATAATCAGTTTTGAACACAAGTCTATAATTGCATATAAATACAATTATCATAATAAAAAGAGATATTGCGATCAGTATATATTGCACTAAGCCTCATGACACTCAAAACTTAACAGTACCGCGCAGATGGTCAGAACAATCCAAATTAATGGCATGAGTTATGGCCCTCTATAGGATATTGCCAAATTCCTATTTCAAAGTCAAATAAAGTGCATCTAAACCTATCTTGCTAGCAATTAAGGCCACCTTCTAGATATTTCAAACAGGCAGTCAGCCTTCACAGATCTGTTCACTATATTCGCGTCCACCTCAGTGGTTAATGGTTCATGATGGGAGGGACTTTAAATAAAGGCAATAACGGTAACTTAGGCAATATTAGTCAGGTAAAGCATACTGAAAAATACTTGCGTTCTGTTTTATAACATGTATCTCCCCACGTATTTGAAAATATTAAAAAGGTAAAAGTGGGACTATGAACTCACCTTGAATGTAACTGGCAAAGATGAAATATGAAACCAAACGAAATTAAGGAAAATGCTCCAACACAGAACCTGGATAATAATAAGGAAGTATGAGATTTTGATGGTTTTGGCCTAATACGAATAAGGATTGAAATGGTATCGAATGACGAAGTGGTTTGTGATGATAGTGAAGGATATGCTTAAAATGCCTAAAGTTTAAAAATAATATTATATATAATATTATCTTATTTTTATGTTATTTAAATCATAAATATCGTTTCCTCGAAAGTGGTTTGAATAAAACGTAAAGTTAATCGTTAAAATCCGTTATATATAAATATAAACGTTATATAATAAATATTGAACGAAATGAAATAAAATGCACGTGAAATAAATGAGAAACGTAAAATATGAAATGGAAATGAAAATAAAACAAAGTTACTGTTGATCCTTGTAATTACACAAAATTTACATTTTTAACCCTAACGGTGTAACATTTGCACCGTTAGTCCTTTAATTATATTTTTAGTCCAAATGTTCCCCAAAATGACATATTAAACCATAAAGTTACTGTTTTATCAATATTCATCCTCATGTTACTGTTTTGACTGTTTATATACCTGTTTTTCCAACATTGGCAGTTTTTGTCCTTGAGTTTAAAAGCATTTGCAAAATTAGTCCTTTTTGTACAAAAAGATTAGGAAAATCTATCCGAGAGTTTTATAAGTTTTATAAAGCTTATTGGACTGCTTTTTAACTGCTTATTACCGGTATAGCTTATTTTTGAGTTAAATGGGCTTTTAAGGTTTAAATCTCAGCCCAATAAGAAAATACAAACCGTGGGCTTTTAGGAAACATTGGGCCTGGTATTGGGCTCATTTTAAGTTCATAAAAAGATTGCAAAAAGGTTTATACGGACTGCTTATCGAAATAAGCCAGAAATAGCTTAATGGGCTTATAAGCCCACACGTAATTTATAAATGGTTTTAATAACTTGCGACTTGCATTTGGTTTAACTTAATTCGAAAGGGTTTAAGGGCTTATGGGAGAAATCACCAAACTAGGTTTTGGTTAACGAGCCAGTGAAAAATCTAGATGGCCAATAAAAATAGGGTGTCGCGTTTTGAAATCCAGTTTGATGAGGCCTTTTCTAATCGAGTTTAATACGAGAGATAAATAATAAAATTGATATGTAATATGATTTGCGATATTAGAAATAATTGAAATGAGCTCGAATTGAAATGAAATAAACGTGCAATGTAATATGAATGTATAAAAATGAAATCCTAGCCTTCCATGGAGGAGGCAACATATATAAATCGTAACAAAATAAATAAATACGAAATGGAACAAGAGAAAATATATATATACGTTTGACTTAATTAAAAACGATGCATGATTAAAGGGAAATCGAATAGAAAGGATGTGATAAGGATTTAGGAGATTCACAACACCTTAAAGGTGGGATGACACGTTCGGAAAGATCAAGAAAGTCTCGACTAAGGTTTATACGTTCGAATAGGAACTCGAATAACCGAAAATGATCAAAGGCTTGCTTCGAACTGAATTGCAGGAGATTTTAGAATGTTTGAGAGTGTGTGTGAGTGTGTAAGACTAGTGGAAATGGTTTACGTTTAGTTTGAATGAAGATGCATGCATGAAATCGATTATATAGTTGTCAAGTTGCACAAGTTGTGTATTATTCGAATGTGGCAGAGATTGGGGATAGGATAAGGAATATTTATGCATTTATGAGCCTAGGAGAGGGCTTAGAGTCGTGGGCAAGCTAGGGAAACCGAATGGAAATGTTTATGTGATTATATGTTTCGTTCGAATGGTTTAAAGGGTCCAAATGTGAATTTAACGTGTGATATTATAGAACAAGGTGAGAAAATGATGTTATAAATTCATACTAATCATAAGAGATTAAAAGGAACTAGTAAAAATTAGTTTGAATCAAAGTGGATCAAAATTGAAATAATGGGATATGGTTTGGAATTGTTGCGAAGAGACTTTACTTTGGACCTTGTTAATCTAGTAAACGTTTGAAATGGAAGGTAATATTCGACATACTATTAGTTTGAAGTATAGGGAATCGAGTGAGGTAAAATTTTGGTATTACTTATGTGTCGAATTTGGAAATGAAAGGGGCAAAGCTTGGGACATTTAGTCGACAGAAATTATAATAGAAAATGAATTAAACTTTGTGGATTAGGCTAGATGAATAGTAACAGACTGAAAATTTGGGCTTAGGAATAGTAATAGGGTCCATTGGGTTTATATTGAGTGTGTTGGGTTATCCGTGGTCCGTGTGTAAACTCGTTCCAATCTTTTAAAAATCAAGGTAACATAATAAACAAAATTTTTAAATTTTGCTCGTAAAAATGGTTAACTAAACTGTAATGATAATTAATACTTGATTAACGTTTACAAATCACTGGTCAATTTTACAGGTTGCTACAGTATCCACCAGTCAAACAGAATTCCGTCCCGGAACTAAAATCTAAGGTAGTTTCTAAGGTTACCTATGGAAATAAATGTGGGTATTTGTCACGCATCTGATCTTCACGCTCCCATGTATACTCTGGTCCTCGTTTAGGGTTCCATCTAACCTTGACAATGGGAATACAGCTTTGTTTAAGTTGTTTCACTTCTCTGTCCATTATTTCTACCGGTTCTTCCGTGAACACGAGTTTGTCATCTAATCTGATTTCCTTCAGTGGGATAACAAGCGTTTCATCTGACAAACACTTCTTCAGTTGTGAAACATGAAATGTGGTGTGTACCCTACTGAGTTCTTCTGGGAGTTCTAGTTTATAAGCAACTGGACCAATTCTCTCAAGGATCTTGAATGGTCCAATATACCTGGGGTTTAACTTTCCACGCTTTCCAAAGCGTATCATTCCCTTCCATGAGGAAACTTTCAACATAACCCTGTCACCAACTTGAAATTCTAGGGGTTTTCGTCTTATGTCAGCGTAACTTTTCTGTTTGTCACGAGCGGCTTGAAGTCGTTGCCTGATCTTGAAAATCTTTTCCGTCGTATCTTGGATTAGTTCCGGTCCCGTGAGCTGTACATCACCTACTTCTGCCCAACAAACAGGCGATCTGCACTTTCTACCATAAAGTGCTTCAAATGGTGCCGCCTTGATGCTGGCATGGTAACTGTTATTGTAGGAAAATTCAGCCAATGGTAAGTGTTTATCCCAACCTTTTCCGAAGTCTATCACACATGCCCTGAGCATGTCTTCCAAGGTTTGAATCGTTCTTTCACTTTGACCATCAGTCTGAGGGTGGTAAGCGGTGCTCATATCTAGTCGCGTACCGAGAGCTTTCTGTAGAGACTGCCAAAATCTTGAGGTAAATCGGCTATCTCTGTCGGAGATAATGGAGATCGGAACTCCATGTTGAACCACAATTTCCTTTAGATACAACTGAGCGAGAGTGCTCATCTCGTTAGTCTCCTTGATCGGTAAGAAATGTGCAGACTTGGTGAGTCGATCGATGATGACCCAAATGGTGTCTAAACTAGTGGACGTCCTTGGCAACTTAGTGATGAAATCCATAGTAATTCTCTCCCATTTCCACATTGGTAGTTCAGGTTGTACAAGTAGTCCTGACGGTTTTTGACTTTCCGCCTTGACTCTCGAACAAGTCAAACACTTTCCAACATACTCAGCTATGTCGGCTTTCATGTTTGGCAACCAATAGACCTTCTTAAGATCCTGATACATCTTATCAGAACCCGGGTGGATTGAGTACTTGGACTTGTACGATTCTTACATGATGATATCACGAATACCTCCGTAAAGAGGAACCCGACTTCTTTCTTTAAAACACAACATTCCGTTTGATCTTCTTATGAAACCATTTTCGTTCTCGGGCATTCCGTAAATTTTCTCATGGGGTCGGTTCTCTTCTTTGAGAGCTTCTTCTTGGACGATGAGAATCTGTGATGGAAGTGGTGAACAAATGGTCATTCCTAGAGATCGGACTCTGAGAGGTTTGATCCGTTCCTTTCTACTTAATGCATCAGCTATGACATTCGCTTTCCCTGGGTGGTAGCGAATTTCACAGTCGTAGTCGTTGAGTAATTCCAACCATCTGCGCTATCTCATGTTTAGCTCCTTCTGATCTAGTATGTGCTGAAGACTTTTGTGGTCGGTGAAAACTGTACACTTTGTACCGTATAAGTAATGTCTCCACATCTTAAGAGCAAAGACTACTGCTCCTAATTCTAGATCGTGAGTGGTGTACTTCTCCTCATTCTTCTTAAGCTGTCTAGAAGCATATGCTATCACTTTGGTTTGTTGCATCAGCACTGCACCTAGACCATGATGCGATGCATCGCAGTATACTACGAAGTCTTCGCTTCCTTCGGGTAGTGCTAGGATAGGTGCTTCATAAAGCTTTTTCTTTAAGAGTTGAAAAGCCGATTCCTTTTTCTCCTCCCAGATATACTTCTTGTTCTTCTGGGTTAATTCTGTTAAAGGCTTTGCAATCTTGGAAAAATATCCGATGAATCTTCTATAGTAACCAGCGAGACCTAAAAATTGACGAATTTCTGTTGGGTTTGTGGGAGATGCCCAACTTTTAACTGCTTCAATCTTGGCAGGGTCTACGTGGATACCTTAACTATTAATGATATGGCCAAGTAATTGTACTGCTGGGAGCCAAAAATCACACTTAGAGAATTTGGCGTACAACTTTTCTGTTTTGAGCAACTCTAAAATGGTCCTCAAGTGCTCAGCATGTTCTTCTTTACTGCGTGAGTAGACCAGAATGTCATCGATGAACATAATCACGAATTTGTCCAAGTATGGTTTGCATACTCGGTTCATCAAATCCATGAATACTGCAAGCGCATTGGTAAGACCAAATGGCATTACTTGAAATTCGTAGTACCCGTATCATGTTCGGAAAGCTGTTTTGGGAATATCTTCTTCTCTGACTCTTAGTTGAAGATAACCTGATCTTAGATCAATCTTTGAGTAGACACTCGACCCTTGTAGTTGGTCAAACAAATCATCAATTCTGGGTAATGGATACCGGTTATTGACAGTGAGTTTGTTCAATTCTCTGTAGTCAATACACATCCAGAAAGTCCCGTCCTTCTTTTTGACAAATAAGACCGGGGCTCCCCAAGGTGATGAACTTGGTCGAATGAATCCTTTATCTCACAGTTCCTTCAACTTCTCAGACAACTCCTTCATTTCAGATGGTGCTAACCGGTAAGGTGCTTTTGCAACAGGTGCCGCTCTAGGCACTAAGTCGATCTGAAATTCTACTTGCCGAGTTGGTGGAATACCGAGTTGGTGGAATACTGGGCTTAGGAATAGTAATAGGGTCCATTGGGTTTATATTGAGTGTGTTGGGTTATCCGTGGTCCATGTGTGAGCTCGTTCCAATGTTTTGAAAATCACGGTAACATAATAAACAAAATTTTTAAATTTTGCTCGTAAAAATGGTTAACTGAACTGTAATGATAATTAATACTTGATTAACGTTTACAATCACTGGTCAATTTTACAGGTTGCTACACTGTGTTCCGAATATGTAGTTGTGTAGATGAAGACAGGGTTAAGTTCGCATCTTTCATTTTCTTGGATGCTGCTTTAACCTGGTGGAATAACTATCTGAAGTCTGCTGGCTATGACACCGCTTATGCAATGCTATGGGAAAATTTCAAGGAAATGGTACTCAAAAAGTATTGCCCTCGCAACGAAGTTAAGAAGTTGGAGGTCGAGTTTTGGAACCTCAAGGTGCAGGGTACCAACATGGCTGCATACAACCAACGTTTCCAAGAGTTAGCCTTGCTATGCCCTGAGATGGTCCAGACTGAAACTTGTTTACTGGAAAGGTACATTGGAGGATTACCCCTATCCTTCATGGGTAATGTCACTACCTACAAGGCTGTTGATCTCCATGAGACTATGGAAGTGGCCAATAAAGTTGATGGACCAAGTATTTGAGGATTCGGCTGAAACGGTTGTGACTAATTAGAGGAAATGGGATGATCACTCCCGAAACAACAACAACAACCACCACCCAAACAAGAGACAGGAAGTTGCTAAAGTTTATGCTGCGGGGCCGACAGAGAAAAAGGTGTATGCAGCTGGACCAGCAGAAAAGAAGGTTTATGCCGGGAAACACCCGCTGTGCAATCGCTGTAAACTCCACCACAGCGGACTATGCACAGTAAAGTGCCGCAACTGTCAGAAGGTTGGGCATATGACTAAGGACTGTAGGTCAAGAACTCTCGCAATGGCACAGAAAGCACTGGGGCAAAACTCGAAGGCTAACGTGACTTGTTTTGGGTGCGGGAAAAAGGGGCACTACAAGAATGAGTGCCGTGAACCAAGAAACCAAGGTGCTGGGGGAAATCAAGGTGCTGGTGGAAACCGGGGAAATCAGAGGACGGGTGGAAATCAAGGCTACCCAAGAAATGAAGAAGGAGCCCGCGGGAGGGTTTATGCAGTGGGCAAGATGGAAACCCAAGAGGACCCGAACGTCGTGACGGGTACGTTCCTTTTAAATAACCGCTATGCATCCATATTGTTTGATACGGGAGCAGATAGGAGTTTTGTTTCAACTGCATTTAGTCCATTACTTGGTATTGCCCCGACCACTCTAGACAACGTATACAATGTGGAGTTAGCTAATGGGAACGTACAAAGGGTAGACACTATCATAAGAGGTTGTACCTTAAACCTGTTAAATCACCCATTCAACATCGACCTCATGCCGGTAGAATTGGGTAGTTTTGACGTTATTATTGGTATAGATTGGTTATCGAATTACCATGCCGCCATCATTTGCGACGAGAAAATCGTTCGGCTGCCTTATTGGAATGAAGTCCTAATCGTAGAAGGTGACAGAAGAGACAGAAGAAACGCGTCAAGACTAAACATCATCTCTTGCACAAAGGCCAAGAAGTACATCGAGAAGGGATGCCACCTCTTTCTAGCACAAGTCACCGAGAAGAAAGAGAAGGAGACAGAGGGAAAACGTTTGGAAGATGTACCAATCGTGAGAGACTTCCCGGAGGTCTTCCCTGAAGACTTACCTGGACTCCCGCTAACCCGACAGGTCGAATTTCGAATTGATCTAGTGCCTGGTGCCGCACTTGTGGCACGAGCACCTTATCGATTAGCTCCAATGGAACTACATGAACTATTGAACCATTTGTCGAAATTCTCAGAGAAAGGATTCATCAGGCCGAGTTCTTCGCCTTGGGGAGCCCCGGTTCTATTTTTCAAAAAGAAGGATGGGTCTTTTAGAATGTGCATCGACTACCGAGAGCTGAACAAACTTACCATAAAAAACCGATACCCACTCCCGAGAATCGATGATCTATTCAACCAACTCCAAGGTTCGTGTGTTTACTCAAAAATCAACTTGAGATCTGGATACCATCAACTTAGAGTTCGGGAAGAGGATATCTCGAAAACGGCATTCAGAACTCGTTACGGCCACTACGAGTTCCAGGTTATGCCTTTTGGCTTAACCAACGCACCGACAGTATTCATGGACCTTATGAATCGGGTGTGCAAGCCGTACTTGGACAAATTTGTGATCTTCTTCATCGAAGACATCTTGATTTACTCCAAGAGCGAGAAGGAGCACGAGGAACACCTTAGACTAATCCTAGAACTGCTGAAGAAAGAGGAGTTGTATGCTAAGTTTTCAAAGTGCGAGTTTTGGATACCAACTGTTCAATTTCTGGGTCACGTGATTGATAGTCAAGGCATTCATGTAGATCCTACAAAGATCGAGTCAATAAAGGATTGGGCGACACCCACAATACCCACCGAAATACGCCAATTCTTAGGACTTTCTTGTTACTACAGAAGGTTTATTGAAGGGTTCTCATAGATAGCAAAGCCTTTAACTAAACTAACTCAGAAGAATGTAAGGTTTGACTAGGGAGATAAGGCAGAGGAAGCCTTCCAACTCCTTAAGGATAAGTTGTGCAACTCACCCATCTTAGCCCTACCGGAAGGCAGTGAAGACTTTGTAGTTTACTGCGACGCTTCACAAAAAGGTTTGGGAGCCGTCTTGATGCAACGAGAGAAGATGATAGCCTATGCCCCTCGACAACTGAAAACACACGAAAAGAATTATACTACACACTACTTAGAATTGGGGTCAGTAGTGTTTGCACTTAGAATCTGGAGACATTACCTCTATGGCACCAAGTGTGTAGTTTACACCGACCACAAAAGCTTGCAATATATACTTGACCAAAAGGCGCTTAACATGAGACAACGTCGTTGGTTACAATTGCTCAGCGACTATGATTGCGAGATTCGATACCACCCAGGAAAAGCAAACGTGGTCGTAGATGCTCTTAGCCGGAAAGAGCGACCAAAACCCCTGAGGGTACGATCGTTGGGTATGAAAATCGTTTCACCCCTTCCATCGAAAATCCTTGAGGCTTAGGCCGAGGCACTCAAGGAAGAGAACAGACCCAACGAGAAAATTTAAGGTATGCCCGAGAGTGAGAATAGATTTGTGAAAAGAACCGATGGGACGTTGTGTTTCAAGGACAAAAGTTGGATCCCACTCTATGGAGGGATACGAGACCTCATCATGCACGAATCCCACAAGTGTAAATACTCTATCCACCCAGGAGCCGACAAAATGTACCTCGATCTGAAGAAACTATGCTGGTGGCCTAACATGAAGGCTGACGTTGCGTTGTATGTCAGTCATTGCTTAACGTGATCAAAATTCAAACCTGAACATCAGCGGCCATCAGGTTTACTTGTACAACCAAAGATTCCCGAGTGGAAGTGGGAACGTATAACGATGGACTTCATTACCAAACTACCAAGGACATCAAGCGGTTACGACACCATTTGGGTAATCGTTGATCGTCTCACCAAATCCCGCCCACTTCTTGCCGATCAAAAAGAACGACAACATGGATAAATTTGCACGGTTATACGTAAAGGAGATAGTTGCACAACATGGAGTTCCGATTTCTATCATATCCGACAGAGATAGCCGTTTCACGTCGAACTTTTGGAGATCACTACAAGATGCTTTGGGTACCGATCTTGATATGAGCACCGCATACCATCCTCAAACAGATGGTCAAAGTGAGAGGACCATTCAAACCTTAGAAGACATGTTGCGAGTGTGTGTGATAGACTTTGGAAATGGTTGGGATAGGCACCTACCATTAGCTGAGTTCTCTTACAATAACAGCTATCACACAAGCATCAAAGTTGCACCCTATGAGGCACTTTATGGTCGAAAGTGCAGATCACCTATATGATGGGCTGAAGTCGGAGAAAGTCAGCTTACTGGTCCTGAACTAGTACAAGAGACTACTGAAAAGATTGTGCAAATCAAGAGCCGGATGCAAGCGGCTCGAGACCGTCAGAAAAGCTACGCAGACAAGAGACGAAAACCACTTGAGTTCCAAGTTGGAGATCGGGTTATGTTAAAAGTTTCGCCATGGAAAGGCGTGATTCGCTTTGGAAAGCGTGGGAAATTAAATCCCCGATACATTGGACCTTTCAAAATTCTCACCAGGATCGGGCCGGTAGCCTACCGACTCGAATTACCACAAGCAGTTCTGTGCATAATGTGTTTCGCGTGTGCAACCTGAAGAGATGTCTCTCAAATGAAATTCTTGCCATTCCTCTGGAGGAATTCCAGATTGACGAAAGACTAAACTTCATTGAAGAACTTGTGGAAATAATGGACCGAGAAATCAAACGGCTTAAGCAAAGCCGCATTTCTATTGTTAAAGTACGCTAGAACTCACGAAGAGGTCCGGAATACACGTGGGAGCGTGAGGACGAGATCAAGCGTAAATACCCACACCTTTTCTCAAATCCATCAGGTAACTCTAAGTGAAAACCGAGGACGGTTTTCCTTCTAAGGCGGGAAGGATGTGACAAACGGTAATTTTCAAACTAATATTTTAATAATAAATGTTAATTTATTATTACCTAACTGTTAAATTAAGCATTCATGAGCTTGCATAACTATTTCGGGAAGCAAACCCGCACACTGTTGCTTACAATAACTCATTACATTGGTTATTTTATCAGAAAATATGAGCTTTTCGCTTTCTTATTATTACTGAGTATTTACGTAATACAACGAGAAATATCTCGCACACAACACCACACGCGTACCGACTCAATCCTAGTAACGGTATGAATCCAATATTGGTTATCCAGAATCAATAATTGTGTTTTTATATTACTTTTACAAAAACGTTCTCATAAATCATATTTTTTGTGCTCACGCTAACCTTAAAAACTCAGATTTACACCGGAGCTCAACGGGACACGGGGTACACTTAATACTCACAAAATTAACAAAACCTAAATAAAAATTCTATTCCTTATATTTATTCCCAACCGTACCCCACTAACCCTCATATAAATTTTAAAAAGAAAAGAAAAAAGAAAAAAAAGGGAAAGAGATATACATATAATCGTCCTTGTTATCCCTATCTCCCCACTATTCACTTCTCTCTCCCTCACCCACGCCTCCTCTGAATAACAACGTCACCTAACATCCCCACCATCTGGATAAACCCATATCTAAAGCAAATCGATGACAACAAAGCTGCAAATCGGTCCCTAGCATTACAGGTCTGATCCCATTTGTCTAACCCTCGAAGGTCAGCACATCCAACCAAAAAGATGATGAAGATAAGGGCTATGGTATCACTTCTCTCTCCCTCACCCACGCCTCCTCTGAATAATAACGTCACCTAACATCCCCACCATCTGGATAAATCCAGATATAAAGCAACTCGATGACAACAAAGCTCCAAATCGGTCCCTAGCATCGTAGGTCTGATCCCATTTGTCTAACCCTCGAAGGTCAATACATCCAACCAAAAAGATGATGAAGATAAGGGCGATGGTATCTCTCTATAGCCATGGAGCGTCTGTTAACAAAGAAGGATAGGGTCAAACCTTTCCTTTTTTATATTTTTATATAACCTAAGTCGATTCACAAGCAAGTCCACACACTCAAGCCTTATCAAAACAAATACTTAGTTGGTATACTAAGTGCAAACGTTTTCTGTGTCGAGAAGGGGGTGTGGATTGCTTGCTTGGAAATCGGATTCGGATTTCTTTTGATTCTTTGGTCTCTTGTTAACCGGCTCGATTTGTTGTAAGACTCTAAATTCTTTTTTGTTTTGCTTTATTCGAATATGGGAATAACCATATGTTCTATTTAATTTTTGTTTAGTATTTGCAAATCTTTTGAGTCTCATTGTTAAAATAATTGTTGCAAATTAAGTGGTATGCATAAAGACGAAAGTATTATGTTCGGTGTTGATAAGCTCGAATTAGTCATAAGTCTTTTATGGTGAATTAGCTAAACCTTGTTATTGATGAATCGGTTAGGTGGTTTTAGTAATAAATCATGGTGTTAAAAATCTTGTGTGGTAAGGATTTGAATCAAGTCGAAAACAAGTTATAAATGGCTCGAAAATGGAAGTCTCGTTCTTGTTTTCTTGGTATTGTGATTTGGCCCATTCGTAGTAATGTTCTTTAGTTATGTCGAAGCATATTGTTGGTACGGTTTTGCGTTGAATTGTCTAAGCCAAGAAGGGTGAGTCCATTAGGGAGCTCTCACACTTGTTGCGCCGTTCGTTAAAATGATTACAGCACTTAGACTTGTGTTGTTTTGGTTAAACCGAAAAGGGGTAGAGTCGACTAGGAGGTTTCATGCTTGATTATGCATTTGTTAACTTGTAGTAGTGTTTAAACATATTTCGGTTGGGTAAATTTCTCTAGAACTTGGTCATTGTGTAAGCCCCGCTTTGTTGACACCACCCACGGTGAGGCCCTCGGTTCGAGCCTCGGTGTGGTCGAGTTACACTCAAATTTATGTGGTCAAATTAGATTGAAAAGGAGCATTTTAAATCATCCTAATGCTGTTCTACAAATTTTGGACAAACAAAGTTATAACAAAAACCTGTGTTTATGTTTACTGATGTTGCTCTACCATATTTTTGTTTACTGATGTTTGGCCAAAGCCCATTAAACCTCAGTGGGTGTTTTCTTTTTGTTTCGTTACTAGGCCGAAGCCCATCCAGATTAGGGTGTTCGTTTGTTCCATACTGGGCCATAGCCCACTCCACACAACCTCAACGTAAGGGTGTGTTTGTATATTCTGTTTTGTACACGAACTATTTCCGCGGTCGTCTAAGTGATTTTTCCCGGTTATTTCGACCACGTAATTCACGACTTTAAACAACTCGACTCATTACCGACTCATTTCACTTCACTCAATCACAAATCTTGCAATATATAACTAGATCATACAACGTACTTAGTAACTCAACATGGTTTTTATAACGAATTGACTTACTTTATAAATCAAGTTTAGTTGTACATTACACATGCAACTATAAACTCTTTTATACATTTAAAAACTATAAGAACGAAGCGAAAACTAAACTTGTAAAATTTAAACTCATTCATTAATACATACCACCTATTTGATTTACATATAAACTTGACACACTTTATAAAAACTCATATGAAATTACTAGATTATAAAGCGATATTTACTTAAACATAAACCTTATAACTTTTTGTTAGCATGAGAAAACCAAAACTTGTACTCGGGTCATGCCCGACTATTGTCAAAATATATATACTTAGCTTACTATATTTCATTAAATGAAATACTCAACAATGAGGAATTTTAAACATAACATACATTTTTTTTATAAATACTATATATATATATATATATATATATATATATATATATATATATATATATATATATATATATATATATATATACATATATATATACATATATATATACATATATATATACATATATGTATACATATATATATATATATATATATATATTATATTATATATATATATATATATATATATATATATATATATATATATATATATATATATATATATATATATATATATATATATATATATATGTATACATATATATATATATATACATATATATATATATATATATACATATATATATATATATATATATAGACACACACACACACACACTACCCATTTCATTCACACACTTATACATATAATACATATATATATATATATATATACACACACTTAGTAGTATATGCTCTTTTAACAATAATGTTTTCATATGCCGTCAACGTCTAATATTTATTGGCAATTATTTTTCGTATTTGTCTTTCGGTTATTGTCGAACCAAAGACTTATTCATCTTTGATACTTTCATAATTGTACTTATGCACTTCCATGAGCCAATACTTACATACATTTAGAAAACTGTTTTCAAGCTTAAACGCTGCCACACAAGCAACAATTACACAACACTTTAAAACTTTTAAATTTAATTTAATCTCGTTGAGTCTTAAACTTAAACTGTGAACTAAAACATGCCTTATTAATCTAGGTCGCGTGTTGGTGCCGAACACTATATGATTTATTGCACTATCTGACTGCTATTTGCTGAGGTGAGTTTATAGCCCCACTCTATTTATACTTGTTTTACAATTGGGGTGAGAAACATGAAAAACTCTTTTATGGAACAAAACTGTTATTTATGCTATTACGTGGTTTAGCCTAAGCCCTATTATGTCCCATTATGCCCAACTCATGTACTGTCAATTCCTGTTGGGAAGTGCGAATGTTATAAATAGATCTATTGGGGGTAACGCCCCCGTTCGGATTGACCGAATAGGCAAACGAACGTATACCATGTCGAAACACAAGTGTCTGGGATAAACACTTGCCGGGCCCCTATATATGTTTACATGCTCTTTGAGCATGCATACTGTTATAGATTCGGTTGCATGAACTTAGTGCTAGCGTAATGGACTATTTTTATATGACATTATATGCGTTGTAATGTTCATATACCAAACTCATGGTCCAAACTATTGATTTTACTGCTTATTTATAAACTTATCAACTCACCAACTTTTTGCTGACTTTTAGCATATTTTTCTCAGGTGTTTAGGCAACTTATTATTGGCAAGGCTTGGCAAGGCGATGGTCATAAACTAATTACCGAAGTGTTTTCACACATTTTTATGACTTGTTTTTATGAGACCATTAGACTTTTGGGCTTATTTTTGAATTTAAAACTCTGATGTAAACTTGATTTAATTCAACTGAATGTATTTTAACGGAGTATGTATTCCGTTCTTTATTACCTTGTGTTATGATTACCAATTTAGTAGCACCACATGACCCGAATGCTTCTGCGATTACCAAATTTGGGGGTGTTACACACAGTTCGTACCACGGTTCCATGCCTGTTGAAGACGATGGAGATGTCGAAGAGACGTCACCCATCAAAACAAAGAAGCCTTCGAGACGTGCTGCAAAGGCGAAGGAAAAAGGCAAAAAGCCCGAGCCAGCAAAAAAGAATGAACCATGGAAAAAGGCGGAAAGATCACACTTTGTAGAGCTTGGGTTTTTAATTCGGAAAATTCCGAGAGAGGAAATGCTATCAACACGCACCGCTCTTGGGAGGAGGTGATAGCGTACTTTGAAAAGGAAACTAGTTCACAAAGAACGTACGACTCGATCACGACCAAATGGAAGAATAGGATTCGTAGTAGGGTTGGGAATTTTTGTGCTATTATGGATAATATCAAGGATAATCACGGAAGTGGTGAGAATGATGCAGACGATAAAGAAAAAGCTCTTAGAGAATACCGTGTGATTTACGGTCATGATTTTACATTGGAGGATTGTTGGAAATTTTTGAGGGATCATGATGCTTGGAAGAATTGGGAGATGCCTGCTTTTAGAACGAATAGTCGGAAGAAAACAAAGGGTTCTACAACTACCTCGGGGTCAACAAAAGGTCATTTGAATTTCCAAGACGTGGATAATTCTGATGATGAGGAAGAGACTAGAGAATCACGACCACAAGGTCGTGACGCAGCCAGGAAGAAATCATCCTCCTCCTCTCGTGATCCACCATCATCATTTGCTAGTTCGTTAGCCAAGACCTTTTTCAAGTTCAAGCCGTCAAAACCGGAGAAAAATAAGGACATGGAAGAGTCGTACTTGAAGTTGAAGGAAATTGAGTTAGCGAGGAAACAAGAGAAAATTGACCTCCAACGACAGCAAGTGGAAATCATGGCCACCACAAAACGGGAGCAGGACTTGATTTTCTACAATTCAGCAATCGGCCAAAGTTTGCCCCCACGACAATTACAAGAACTTTTGCAGCTTAAGGCAGCAATCAAGGCACGCTACAACTTAGATTACTAGTTTAAGTTTTTAATAAGTATTGTAATGTTTAAGTTTTATTAGTTTAAGTTTTTAATTTAGTATTGTAATGTTTTTATTTTTAATGAACTTTAAATTTGTTTTTTAAAATATTTGAAATTAAAAAAAAAAAAAAAAAAAAAAAAAAAAAACCCTCAGTCATCGACTGTGACAACTTGGTCGTGTCTGGTCATCGGAGAGAGAAAGCTGATGTGGCAAGGTGATGACCCGGTCACGACTGTGCATAGCCTTAGTACCTTTGCTTCATTTGCCATCATAAAACTGTCTCTATTTTTATAAAAGACCGTTTTTGCTTTTGTAGTTCATTTTATAAGAGAAAAAACTCCAAAAGTTATTTAGATTGGTTACTGAGTCAGTCTTTCGATTCAATTTGGGAACTTTGTGGTATAGTATGCATTTATAAATTCTACATTATTGATTTATATGTGCATTTTTGCATTAAAATTTATACTAATTCCAAAATAAATAATAAATGAAGTATTAAATTGTTGTGAAAGATAAATTGGTAAAAGCTTTGTAGTGCATATTATGCATTAAGAATTGTAACGCTTAAAAAAAAAAAATACAATAATGACATTTAAAAAAATAGAAAAAAAGATGTCAAATGCATTATAAAGATGTCAAATGCATTATATGTAGTATAGATATCTCAACCAACTTCTATGACAAATTCGAATCTCTAATTCTAACACTCTATTCTCAAGATTCTTTTTGAGATGAAATAGAGTGAAATATAATGAAATTAAAATTACGTGGTGTTTTTAAGTTTTTTTCAAGGAAGAAAAAAAAAAGGGGAGAAAAGAAAATACTAGTGTTTTTTCCCCTTAACACTTTCACTCTATTATTAAGATAGAAAGTTAGACACTCATCTTTTTCTACCATTTTCTTTACTTTTCTTTACTCTACATTTTTTACTTTTCTTTTCCTTCCAAAAAAAAAAAAAAAAAAAAATTGTTGAAAATATAGCGTTAGCAAAGAGTGCGGTATTAAAAAGAAAATGAGAATATACAATGTGCAACTTGTAATCTTTGACGAACTAATAAATAATTACTCCATAATATTGTTACTTTTGTTTTCTATTTTTTATACTTGTTTCGTCTCAACTTGACTTGATTAAACCAAGTGGAATTAAGGGTGCAATCGAGTCGTGTTCGTGTTAACCTATTCGAGTTCTCGTGTTGGCGGGTTAGTATAACCTCTACCCAAACACGACCCATTTATTAATCGTGTCAAGAAACTCAACCCTAAACCAGACATGCATAACACGTGTAACCCGTTTGTGACCCGTTTAACCAATTTAAGTTAATAGGTCAAGCAGCGAATAAAGTTGGTGGTTTGTTGATTTAACTAAATGCAAAAATGAAATAAGGATCTAAAATATGATAAAAATAACATAAAAATAACCATACGACAATTTTTTGATGTTAATTTCAATGATATCTGAGGTATAATCGTAATTCACTCATATTAAGTATATAACAAAATACATTTAATCTGCATCCAACATAAAAACCAGGTTATATATTTTATATTTAAAGTCTTATATATACTTAAACGGGTTCACGAGTTGACCTGTTTAACACTTAATCAAACCAAACACGACCCATTTAATAAACGGGTTAGACGGGTTGACCTGTTTTTTTACCCAAATCTGTTTATCCTCAACCCAAACCTGTTTAACTTCGTGTCGGGTTCGAGTCGTTTATCGTGTCGTGTCGAGAATTGCCACCTCTAAGTGGAATGTGGTTTGATATTCTCCATCGAATATCCATAAACTTCATATTATGAGTTTGAGCCTTTTTGTAAAACAAATTTAAAAAGCATGTATCAAAGATCAAGAATCAAAGATTACTCAACTAACTATTCTTTATTATTATTACTAAAATTTAACAGGAAATTGTCCTCAAAAGAGTTTAACCAACACACAGAAGAAAGATTGTCCCATTAAATGATGTAATCACTCACGATATGATATCAACACTCAACACTCGGTAATTCGTTATCGAAAGATTACGATATCGGAAGTTACATTAGAGAAAATAAGAGGCGTATCAGACTTGAATGAAACCCTAGCTCCTTTTTGTTCTTTATTTAGCCTGAGAACTTTCACACACCCCCTGCACTTTAGGAAACACACATTAAAAAAAAAAAAAAAAAAAAAAAAAACACTATGGGTATGTTGGCAAAACTAGCTGTAAGCTGTATGCTGTAAGCTGTAAACTGTAGCTGTAAGCTGTAAGCGCAAGCTGTTAACATGAGCTACAAACTGTATCTTTTTTTTTAATAAAAGTGTTGGTAAGTTAGCTGTTAAATGAAATTATAAGATGTAAAATGACATAAAAGGACAATCTAATTGTAAACAAATGTTTGGAGGTATCAGTAATTTAAAGTTTTAACAGCTCAAGATTTTTAAAAAGTTCATGAATCAGTTTTTTCATTTAAGAGCTATTTGTTTGAAATAAAAGCTTGAAGTTAATGTATCCAAACGGAGCTACTTAGTTTAAGACATTATTTTGTAACAAAAAGCTAACAGCTCCCGCAAAAAGCCCTACCAAACAGGCCCTATATTAGAGTAAAAAGTGACACATATTTGCCCCAATAACTTATGTTGACTAGAATGAATAAGTCTAATTACTTATTCAAACACTCTCCCTCAAACTTATGAGGATGAATTTGATGGAAAACAGTGTAGCATATAGCGATTTTAAATTTGTTTAACAATTAAATAAGCAGTTAATCATATTAAGATGTACATCGAAGACTTAATTAAAGTCACGGTTTACACGAAAAGGTTTTTCCACCATGAACCCTTATACACCAAACGTTTAATCAATCATGCAGTAATCTAAATACATACCTTGTAGCAAACTAGCAAACACGAACCTTGTAGAACTTCAGCAGCACAACAAACTTTTGACGAATAGGGTGATCAGATCAGTAGATAGTCCACACTAACACTATACCAACTCTAACACCTGCTACGCCTAGATTACTTTCACGCAAGGAACGAATCCACAAGATCAAATCAAGAAAACCGAAACCTAGTTGGTTTTGGTCGACATGAACACGAGAGAGGGAGGAGAGGATTTTTAGGGTTCAGAAATTACAACTAAATCTATATCATAATTAGGTATTGGGTCGAATATGGGACTCCATATGAGCTTCCTAGGATTTTGTCCATCCAACTTAATTTATTGTCTGTTAGTCTCAAGTTATGCCATTTTTAAAAAGACAATGAATAAAACAGTATCAATAACACAGTAATTAACTTTTTCAAACGTGTAAAACTTTATTGATTTAAAATCAAAAAATTACAAAGTGTTATGGATCACAATAGTTGAATGACAATGTAATGATTACTCTTTGAACGAGTAAACTTGATAAGTGTAGGACCTTGGTTTAATCAACTCAACACACAAAATAAAGATTAGTGGTAACATGAGAGTGGCGGCTTGATGTTGTAGAGAGAAAGGAAAATAATAGAACTTTATTTCATAAACCAAACAACACTTACACTCTCAAGCACACCCTCAAATGGTGACATTTGAGGGTAATGGGCCTCGTGCGGGCTTTTCTCTTATTGACTTGGTTTACATTTCATTATAAGGCTAACTTAACATAACCACTAAACTATTAACTTACCAAGTCCATAGCCCATTTAACTAATTATTACATATTCTATAAGAAAGTTACAAAGTTCTTAATCGTAGAATAACCCTCACTTTCTTAATGCTAACAATCTCCCTTAAGAGGTAGTCATTCAAAAAATGCTTCACCGTGATTAGGTCAGCAGTCTTCATGATCTTGAACCTTCTGTGATGTCATAGCATAAACTTGATTCTTTGTTCCTTCATGCATTGTGATCTTTGAAGTAAAATATCTTGATCTTTCTTGCCTTCGATCAACGTCCTCATATGTTTATTGTTGCATCTTCTCCAACATACTGATATGACTTGAAAAGTCTTTTATTTTCATACTTATGTTTTCCCTACTTGATACTTGAACTTGTTCTCGACTTTCTTGATTAGCTCTTGACTTTGACTTAACTCTTTGTCTTTAACTTGATCTTTTTGTCTTGAACATTCTTGATTGGAGCTTGTTGAGGATGAACTTCATAAGTATGTAGAGGTGGAGATGTTGATGTACATGGTGGTGCATCACGAGTGGCTTACTTACCTGGTACCTGCACAACTAAGGTAGATAATGATAATGTTAGGCCAATTGATCATTGTGGATCTTTTCTTAGAAAATTGATACACTACAATTGTTCTACTGATGAATTTCCTGATTTCATTCACCTTGGTCGGGTAAATCAGCCGTCCGAATCCCGTTAAAGACAGTTATCAATACATTGGATAAATCCAAGTAAAGACCTACGTCTTCATGAATCGATTCGTAAAAGGAATCTCTTTTTGTCATAATCACACAACCAAACACTTAACGAATTAGAAGTAAAATAAAATAATTTCGATAAAAGCAAATCTAATCGTTTAACTGTCCAGTCGTGACGAATATTCTATCATAAGCTTGGCAAGTATACACATCTCCCCCACTAAAGCCAAGGAATAACAAGTCTAAAGCGGTAAAAAGGGTTTATAGGTTAAGGGTTAATCATTCTCCTTAATCTCTATCGATCTCAAATTCCAGAAAAGGCGACAAAATCACAAATACATGATCGAATCCACGAACACGATACTTGCAATTGCTCAAATCCTTAACTCGAATAGGCTAAAGATAGGACCAAGTAATCTTCACCAATAATATTATATCAAAAAGGGCGACAAAATCATAAATACATAGCCGAATCCACGACTACGATAATAAATCAAAGGTTTGGATAAAGAATAATATAGGGTATGGATAATATTTGGGATATAAATTGGTGTAAAATGAAAAATAAACAAAACAAATAAATTAAAATCCTAAGTGTGGTTAATCACTATCCCAACCATCCCATGAATAAGACTCATATCATAGAATAACTCACGCTTTAACACTTGAAACACACGCTTTAGGTAGACACGAATTATACTCAACAAGATCTTAATCAAAGAATAACCTTTAGTTGGCGTTCCCATAACTACCAACTCCCATTCAATCCATAGATATATTATACAACAACTAGTGGTGATATCGACCACTTAATACAAAACTTTACATAAGTTGGTTAAAACAAACATCCAACTCTTCTTTTTTTCTTTTTCTTTTCTATTTTTTTTTTCAATTTTTTTTTTTTTTTTTTAAACAAAGATGTGTAAAATTTCACCACATCACTATAATGATAATTCTGGATAATTTTTCCATACTTTTCATAACTTCAGAAATAACAGTAATAGTGAAAGTAGTAAACACACGAAAAACAAGACTCAAAGATATACAATATTTACTTTCACTCCAATTGCATTGTGCAATTTCCCGACTTAACCATAGATAATGAATTACGCACGCGAACACAGGTAATGTAAGGAAACACACTTTGCCTAAAGCAATTAACCAACCACGGATTTTAATCTACAGGGTAGGCTAAGGTGTAAGGGTGTAACGAAACATTTTAACGAAGGTGTAAGAAATGAAAGGAATGGCTCTGAGGGTTTTTCTAGGGGTATCTTACTCTAAAAGTGAGAGTAACAAAAGGGTTTATACGGGGGTTAACTAACCAGTGTAGTTAGCTAATAACACATAACATATAATAGGCTATTTAGGTGTAATCCTAGAAATTTACCAATTTAGACAAGTCATTCCAATTATATAAAATAATACTTATTATGGTGGTCTCGAATAGTATACAAGCTAAGTTCTAAAGTTTACAAGTCACCGGCACACTCATAGATTTGTGAATTTTGAAAAATCACAATTTTTGAAAATAACGTCATGTGTGCAGCTATGCAACTTAGATCTCAAACAAAAACATGCTAAAATTTTTTAATTTTGATATATTAAGCACATTTTAAGCATATTTTGAAAAGTTTAGGACAAGTAAGTGTTAAGTGTTCTAATTCTCCAATCCCCCCACTTAAGTTAAACAACGTCCTCGTTGTTTGTATAAAAGATTAAAAACTGGAAAATAAAAGAATTAGAACAGAAAAACTCCCCTGAGATTTGCTCGGTATGATCCTCCATTAGTATAAGAGCAAAAATCATCTTTCTTGTGGATGAGAACGTTTAAGCTTCATAATCGATGTATCCACAAGAAATGCAGGAATCTATAATACCACCAAGACTTTAAACACACCTAAGTTAAGAAAGGCTCAAACTTGCATAATACATTAGTAGTTAGGAAAAATAAAACATAAAAATTAAAATGAAAATCATCAGGTCAGTCGATGCGCCGTATCTTATGGAAGAAGATACGCCGTATCGAGCCTGGAATAATTACGAACCAGAATAGAAGATGCGCCGCATCCTTAACCAGGGATGCGCCGCATTAAAATAAACTGATAAAAAGTTTTAAAGTCGAAAAGTAAAAAATGCAGAAAAAATAAAGTAAGATATGACCAGTGCAGAAGATGCGTCGCATCTCAGGATTGAGATGCGCCGTATCTGCTGCGGGCCTGACTGACTCGACACAGAACAGAATAATAAAAATTTTCCGGGTTGTCTCCCGGTCAGCACTTGTCTTTATTCCAGAGTCTTCAAGTTAGACTCACGTTCAGCTCTCTAATATCGATCATTGAAGGAGTCGGAAACATCGCGCTCCCTCATTGCCAATTCAGTAATATTGAACACTCCTTGCTCGTCCTTAATTTCCACGCCGTTCTTCTTTAATATCTGTATAAACAAAGTTCTGTCCCTTTCGGGCAGAGATGACAAAATGATAGACGGGAAATTCTTATTATCATATAGGCATAAATAAGCAAGGTGGGGTGGTAGTTCAATAAACACATCATTATTCAAATTTGTTTTCTCAACTATTCTCCTACGTTTGTTAGTTACTACGCAATCATACCACTCATCATCAGAATCATTAACAATATTGCGTCTAAGTTCGGTAGGTACATTAAGGTCAATAAATTCCTCAAAGTTCTCATGATTAGGATTAGTTGAGTTGTTTTGAATCAATGTTTCTCCCATGAGCCTAGCTTCAAGATCGAGGTCCATACGCTCTCTTAATCCTAGCACATAGACACCTCTAATTATGCTTTTAACAGGATCTTGGCACTTATAGACTAGTTTATTATTCCCTACCCTTAATGAGATTTTTCTTTTAAACACATCAATCTTAGCATGGGCAGTAGACAAGAAAGGTCTTCCAAGGATTAAAGGAATCTTAACATCCTCGGGCATATCTAATATAACAAAGTCTACAGGGAAAATAAACTTCTCAATCTTAACTAGTACATTATTAGCAATCCCTTCAGGTCGTTTTACCGTTTTGTCAGCCAATTCAATAAGTAACTTAGTTGGTGCTAATTTTCCTAGTCCTAGGGTAGTGAATGTCTTAAGGGGCATTACACTAACGCTAGCTCCTAAGTCAGCTAACACATTATTGAAAGATATATTATTAATTGAACAAGGTAAAGTAAAACTTCCTGGGTCCTTTTCTTTATGAGGCAAGGCATGTAAGTCGGTTGCAGAGCTCTCTTCTTTCATTGTAGCCTTGATCTCCTCTTCAATCTTTGTCTTCTCTTTTAGTAGTCTCCTTAAACTGATTGAAGAATTAAAGAAAAATTCGGGTCTTGCACCATCATTACCATTCATCAGTCTTCTAGGAAAGGGAATGTTAGGAGTGACTTCTTCAGTGCTGCTTATGGCCTTGACATGATCTCTTGGGTTGGTTTCAGTTGAGCTAGGTAAACTTCCATATCCCCTTTCTTGAAGAACTTTGCTCATTTGACCAATTTGTTGTTCCAATGCTTTGATCGAAGCTCCTTGATTTCTTGTAGTAGTGTCCGTTGAAGCTCGGATTTCTTTGATCATAGCAGTATTCTCTTCATGTCTTTGAGCAGCATCAGCCATAATTTGCTTTAGAGTGTCATCTAAAGTCTGCCTCCTCTCTTGATAAGCGGGATTAAAGTTGTTCTTTTGATAGAATCCCGGGGTGGTTTCCCTAAATCTTCCTGAAGGTCGGAATGGTTGTCCAAATTGGGTGTAATATGCTTCTTCAAACGTCTCACTTTCATTCTTATTCGGGCAATCTTTAGTGTAGTGAGGTCCTTCGCACACAATTCCGAGTTTTTCCCACTCAAGTCGTCTTAGGTTCGATCACTCCAGCTAGCGTCTCTCTGTTTGGTTTAGAATGTAATCTTTCATGGTGATGCATGAGTCATCATTTATCCTGAAAATAAAGAACTTGTGCACGAGAGTAGCGGACCGATCAAGGTAAATATCAAAAATCAACTATATTTATCAAATTATATTCGTCGTATTAATAAAAGTTAATGCGCCGTATTTTCGTTACGTTTCAAAATATAAGATTTTTGATTCAGAAGATACGCCGTATCGACAAAGATCGATGCGTCGTATCTGTTTAATAATTCGAAAACTGTTTTTAATTAAAATAATAGATGCGCCGTATCTGCTAAAGCAGATGCGTCGTATCGCGTTAACGTTTAGAAATTTTTTTTTATCAAAAACAGATACGCCGTATCTTGGGGAAAAGATGCGTCGTATCGAATTAATTAAACGCGTTGTATTATAAAAATTAAACGCAATACGCCGTATCTGATAAACCAGATGCGCCGTATCGTTTGAATAAGCTCAGTACAACGATTGCAGAACACAGAAAATACGAAAAATAAAAACAAAAATAAACACAAACGAAAATAAACACAAATAAAAGCAAACAAATAACACACAAAACAGAAAATATGCAAAATAATACAATGAATGCAAATTAACCTAATATACAACACAGTTAGCGGTTAGATTAAAAATTAAAAAGAAAAACCTAATTAAAATACTAATCAAATTAACAGATAATAACAATTCACTCCCCGGCAGCGGCGCCAAAAACTTGATGCGTGCGTGCGAGTGCTCTAATTTATACCCACGGTATGTCGTTGTGGTTTTAGTAGTATTCAATTTTTAAATTTATATTTAGCCGACTTATCAATAACACACACACTTTAACGAGCAGTGTACCCGGTCAGTATGTATATAATGGTAAGTAGAGTGTCGATCACTAAGAGTGAAACGTATTATCTAGTTATTCTAATCAGTATTTTAATATCTTAAGTTAGCTATACAACCTAATTTAACGCAAGGGGGTTCAGCCTGAGAGACTGGCACGGTTTGGTTGCAATTAAATAATAAACTAACTAATAGGCACGAATCAGCGAATAGCACACACGTACACAGATAAATACTCGAGACAATAAGAAGACCTGTCCTGATAGTTAAGTAGCTTGTCACTTGTTTTATTGCTAGTTTTATATGAAGTGTATAGTTCAATGCAACGCACCGAGATTAAGTCCTTTCTCGTTGGTTCTAATCTTATCGGCGTGTAAACCCTTAATGATTACTTATGACTATCCCATTTATCTTTCTCCCTACTTTTCTACAGACGATAAAATGCATAGGCGATCTAATAAATAGGCGAGGAAGGGGCATGGCGACCCAAGCAATGCTCAGCTAGACACAGAGGTTATCAATGCACTAATAAAAGTCACCAAAGACATCAACATATAAACTTTAATTAATGGGAAAGCAATTTTAAGGGGAGTCGAAGTGCATGGTTAATCCATGATCACAAGCCCATCAATCCTGACCAATTAAAGTGTACTAATACAATAAAACAAAACTACTTAATGAATTGAATACATGCAGGACCTTCTTACAGCTCTCGTATCTTTGTTCAAGGTGTGTCTTGTGCTGCTATCACGACTGAATTCGGCCTAGGGCTTCTGTCCTTTGAATATCGTATGTACCAAAAGTCGAACCAAAAAGCCTCTTAAAGTCGTCTGACTTTGGGGTATTTATAGTTTCTGTCTGAGGTAAGATGCGGCGCATCTAATAAGTAGATGCGGCTCATTGACTTAACTTCGCGTGGGGTCCAAGATTAATATATTCAGGAATATTCGTACACCGCCAGAAGATGCGGCGTAACTCCATTTATAGATGCGGCGCATGTCCTCTTGTATCTTGGATCGTATCTTGTGAAATCTGGATAGTGATGCGCCGTATGTAATAAGCAAGATGTGGCGTATCTGGAGCAGAATAGTCTTGATCTTGTACATTTCAGTAGACTCTTAACTTCTTGCTTGTTTTGCTCCATAATTAGTCCAAAATCGCCAAGTTTCACCAAATTCTTGTTTTTACCTGAGAATTACAAAAGTAAACATTAACGTATCAATTCTCACAGATAATATAATAAAACAAGTCAAATAAATAGGATAAATGACGGTAATAAAATGTACTTATTTGAGTTCATCAGAGGTTATAAGAAATAATGTTACACTTAGCCCCTTGCTCTTTTCCCTCTTGTTTCCCACCATGGCCGGCCATATGGGGGCCCTAAATGGACTTGCCCATTTGTTGGTCCAATCCAATAAACTAAGTACTAGCTTAGTTATTAGTAACCCGTTATTGATCCCGAGTTACGAAGGTTAAATATAACGTAAATACGATATATTAAATGGTGTCTCTGTGTATAAGTGTGTGACCCCATAAGCTCACATATGTCTAGCCATATAATTATTCATTATGACACGAGCATACTCCAACAGCTCCCACTTACGACGTCATAATAATCAAGTAATTATACAAGCAAATGTTAGCGTCCAGCAACACACCAATGGCCCTAGAGATATGTGAGAATAATTTCTTAAACGTCTCATTTAAATGGTTTATATGTCATCCATCCTTTTGTTACAGATACCAGGTTGAATATTAGACATGGATCAAATGTCATTCTAATTGTTCAACTATTATGTTTCTCGATATTGATATTGAACAAGATTACCAAGTGGATCAAGATTCATCTTAATCTCATTTGGGTACGGCCATACAAACATCTGTCCAATTCATCGAGGGGCCCAATAGTATCTAACTCCATAACATGTGGAGGAACAAATCATATTTTGACTGCACGTGTCATTCATGTGTTTCATATCACTCATGAAGATGGTTTTTATAACTACCTTATTCAGGACAGCGTTTAACCATATCAAGGAATGAAATTCCACGCATGCAAGACCTACTTGCATCTCAAGTCTAAGGATAAGAGACATAACCAATTGCGAGATTCACTCTTGACGCCGATCCATGTAGTGAATACTCGTAGGTTGGGTCAGTCCAATGTTCATCACAATGAACAACATGTGAGTTTGGTGGAATCATCAATTAATATCTATTCTTAATAAATATCACCAACACGCTCACATTTTCCTTAATTCGATGATACTCCCGTATCGTCAACTGGCAATGGACAATTTTAGAATAAATAAATTATTCATGGATTAAACATGCAAATATAGAACACAGTAGTATAGATGAAGACGGTCATACCAGTTATATCAATTCATTATATAATACAACTGCTTACAGTTCCATTATCCAAATACTAAAAACAGATATGCACAAGACTACTTGTAGGTCGGAATACGATGTTCCCACCCTAATCAAAATATGGTGTACAAGACAACTAAGTAATCATCTGAGTAAACTTTGAGAATACTTGTTTCAAAATTCTTGAAAGGTTTTAAATGATGATTGTCCTTTTGTATGTGTGCATTCAAGTATAATACGAGTATTGCAACAATACATTCCATAGGGTGTTTGAAGCTTGCAAAACACCTATTTTAGACAGTCATCTTGATAGTTTCTCAAACTGTAAAGTATTCTTATTCTGTTAATGTATAACGCATTAATGCTCTCAGTCGAGCACATCTAGTCAGCAACGTCATCATTCATGATGACATCCAACCATAACTAGTGTTGAGCATCATCTCTGCTAAATAAGCATCAATATATGTAAACAAAACAGAGCTCCTCAAATATCCGTAAACGTTGAACATATCTTTGGTCATTTGTAGGTTCATTAGAATGTTTGTTTAACAATTATCTAATGACTTTCACTTAGATATTTTTTGTTATAAACCCATCTTGCATTCATGCAAATGATGTAAATAGTTCAATGCATAATACGACTTACATAATGAATCCTTCAGTTAAACTTAAGGTTTCCATTCATGCATTCAATCTCATCAGGTGAGATTGATTATTGAGACTCCCCTCAATAACGTGTCATATTGTGTTTAGACTTTATAACCGCTTATGTTTATTCTAATAAACATATATAATAAGGTTATATGTCTTATTTTCTAAATCCCTTAAGAGAAACTTCATTCCAAACCAACGATTAAAGTCTAGCTTAGAAGGAATATTGTTTCTAATATGTTAATGACATATGAGATTTAAGAAAATAAATACAGTGCTCCTACTTGCTCTCAGTGTACTTAGGAGTAATCTTATTAATCAAAATCAAATTAATGATTTTATAATTAACTTAAGATCTCTGCTCCTAGATGCATGATCTAATCCACACATGGATTCTTTTATCTTGTATACAAAATAAAGATTATATGGATTCATAAACCCTTTTGATTACTCATCGTCCTCGCAAAGGTAATCAACAAGAAAAGTGTTTTGATATCCTATTGTCATATTTTATTTGCATGAAAACAGGTATGACAATTAATCATCTTTATACATTTAATATTTATAGGTAGGAAGATTTAATCATAGTCAATTTCTTGAGTATGAGTAAACTCCTTTTACTACGTGTGCATTAAATGTGTGTACAAGTTTGTCCTTTTGAGTCTTCTCATTAAGAAACTCATTTTTAACCTCACAATCTAACTGATTTGGTAAGAGATCAATCAAGCTCCATGAGTGACTGTCTTCCAAGGACTGCATCTTAACATTCATGGTTTCGAGCTATTCATCATATTCAAGATCTGATAATGCATCTCTGTAGTTAGCATGTTCAATATGATCTTCCAACTTATATCCCTTAGCATTGATATAAAAACTATATCATTCAGGTGCAAGAGGTATCCTTGCGGATTTATGAATGAGAGATATCAATCTATGGTTTAACATATGCATGTTCAACCTTAGTATGACATTAGCAAGTCTACTCAGAAGGTTGCTCTTGAATAACTTCAAGATCTAAATGTGCTCCCACTTGCTTTTGTAAGTAGAGACTAATCTCTAGATACTCAGCATCTTGAGTAACAATAAATTGTTTTCAAGTGGGACATCCAAAATACATCGTTAGTTCTTGACTCTAGTTTGTTAATTACTTACTCTTAGGTATTTAACAAATTCAGAACTTCAATAAAGACATAATGAGATTCATCCCTTGCCATAATGCAATGGTGTCTTAAATTCCTTCTGGGTTGGAACCATATTGAGTGTACACATGATACATCCAATTTTCTAACCTTGATAGCTTTGGAGGTAAAACAGTTTAAGTCATCAAAGATCAAACCATATCAATAGAGTTTGATTTTCCACGATGGACATACCATAAAGTTGTGGTATTCCATGATGAATGATGTTGTGAGACTATCACACAATTCATTAGATGAACTTATACTTTTTGGCTTATGTATCTGCCAACCAAGTCAAACCAGATGGCATCAATAGTAATTTTAGCCTACTGCATACTTTACTTCATGTGCATGTTTTGACTAGAAAACATTGACATTTAATATTTTACTATACGTCGTAAGTGTACATGTCTTAACAAGAAGACATAACAAATTAACGTCTTATTTTACGTTATAAGTCTTTCAACAATTAACGAAATTGATGTTTGTGTCTTTACAAGAGACCTAAACATATTCAACTAAAGTAATTACGAGCGCCGACTCTTGGCCTCATTGGTAAATTTAAGTTAATTTCATACTTCATGATTATGACTTTACAAGAAAACATAATCATATTTACTAAACAATTCAGTGAATATGTTGAAGTAGCTTTTCATGTTATCTTGATATTTGTTCTAATTAGGGCAACATACATTTTATGTGTGGAAGTCCTAGTAGAATATTAGTTTCTTACCTTGCAGTCAAGAAAAACCATTAGTCATATTGTTATATGTTGTACCTTGCACACAATTAAGATTTCTCCTACTTGTGCATGACACAACATCATGAGAGTATACAGACAACACTACGCTCGTTTGTTTGTATGAGCAATATGACAATGTCTAAGATAACATATGATTTTTAGTCAAAATCAAAATATAGATATGTAGAACTTTTTCGTTTTAATGATGAATCATGCATAACAAGTTTATAGATAACATTTTAGGAAGCAACATCAGGAACGCGACAAGTTATCTTATAAAATTTATGCAATGGTTCTTATATAAACTATGATGCTTCACATGTGGAAAGTAAGGTATTATTTCAAGACAATCTGGAAATAAGATGGGCAACTTGCAAGGTAATAAAGCTTACAGCTCCCACTGGATTAGACAACATTACATGTGTTTCGTCACCAGTAATATAATCACGTATCTCCCACTGGATTAGACAACATTATAAGTGTTACGTCACTAGTGGAGAGTGAGTGGCGATTGGATACTTTCCTCTCTTTGAATATCTGCACATTATTGCTAATGTGAGTCACTTGGACTAGAAAACATGTACTTAGGTATTCAAGAAAGTGCATCAAGTTCTAACATATAGATGATGGGCTAGCCATCATTGCTATTTCAACTTGAAAATAGGCATGCATTTCCTCCATAATTGGTCTACTTTACCACAAGGGTGTGTAGGACCTTAGTAGGTTTATTGGGTTAAGACAAATTGCTAGGTAATCATGCTAGTAATTGCCTTTACCACTTTGCGGTTTACTGATATTTTTGTCTTTTAATTATTTAAACTCATTTTAGTTTGGTAGCTATAGAAAACGTGTTCTCTAGTTATCCAAATATCTTATATTTCTTCAAGGTTTCAAAACTGGAACTAGGGTTATAAAACAAACTTGAAAGAATAAGATGTGTAACCATACTTAACCGTTTTGACTTTTACAAGACATCACGATTTCTAGAGTAGGTGTTCTTTGAGTTTTATTAGAATTAGAACAATTCAAATATTCCTATTATGGCATTTTCTCATTAAGAAAAAGGATAGGAACAAGTCTCTTTCTTACAAGGAAAGAACGACTTAGTTCGTCCTTTTAACAAGAAACGAACAAACTCTTGTTTACGGTTTGTGTTGCATTAATTCATTAATTGAATTTACAAAGTTCATTTTAGTATTTTTGATAATTATCCTTTTATAAATTAACTACCCCATGTATACAATTTAAAAATATTATTTTACGAAAAGGCTAAGATTCACATTGTGCTTCTACTATCACATCAGTTGATCTGCTAGCAATAGTAGATTCAATTGGTAGGCAACGTCAAGCGATTGCATTGCAAGTGCAACTTTTAGAACTTTATGGGACTCATGGCACTAGTGGACAAGCAACTAGTGTCAAGCTGGCATGTTTAGTCCTATCCTTGCCTCGGGTTAAGGTCTCACCGCTTAACTCGATTAAGTCATCCAATTTGAGAACGCGTGAGAATATATCAAGGTCCCACGCATAGAGAATTGTCACCTTGGGTTACAATTCAACCTAGGTCTCACGCATAGGCAAAAAGTAATTGCAAGTGTTCTCAAGCGATTGGACGGCATGACTTAAATTTGTGACGGGTAAAAGTTTTGATGTAAATCAAAAGGTGTACGAAAGAAGCATGCATTCATCCTTCGTAGCACAAGTTAAAAACTTTTCTTAACTTAAGTCTAATCATTGTTTTAATTTATGTGTCGAGTTGTCCATTTTCATGACTAATATATATCCTACGTGGATTATAAATAAGTTTGGACAATACATAAAAGAAATGACATGCATAACAAGTTTAAGTGTTATTAGTAAGACAATGATTTTAAGTTTCAAATCCATATTTAAACTTAATTAAACTAAATCATAAGACTTAGTTTGAAAAATGGTTTGTGTTTCGTTTCATGTTTTTAGAAAACAATTTGCAATTTACATACAATCATAGCATATATAAGAAGCAAATAAACAAACACACAACCACAATATGCAAAGCCTCAACCGATGAAAAAACCTATGCTCGGTCTCGTGAGCCATTACGAGAACCAAGATTCATCTAGGGACAAGCCTACACAACCACATGGAGGGCTCCCACTTGCTCCAAGACAATCACGAGCAAGTAGAACCCCATTATGCACGTGAAATAATGAATCTGTCCGCCCAGAATTTCTTTATTGGGTGGTCCAAAACGCCTAGAAGGAATCTTCCCCACTCTTAGGTACAAACTACAAAGTTGTAGGCCCATGTCTTGTGTACCTACAAAAACAATTTCAGACAATAACTCCTTACCAATTACCGGGAAAAGCCAAAATACAACAGCTTCTTCCAGCAGCCCTTATCGGCATAAATGTCTTTAACGCTTTCGCCATTCTTCACCAAGCATCGATTACATGATATGGAAAGTAAAATACAACTAATATAATTTATATCTACTGCAAAGTGCCCAAACAATGGCAAACAACCAAATTAAAATACATACATGAATGCCGAAACAATGGCAAAAAACTCCAAAACACGAAATTAACGACAATTCACAATGAAACAGGGCATAAGTGGTCTAGGTTTTTATCGGCTTTGCATATACACATAATAATACAATAATATTATGATCAAAACAAGGTGTTGGCTAACTCCATGGACAAACATGCATGTATTTGCCATGGAAACAAAAATTAATAACAAGAATTAAAGATTTAGCCAACGAAACGAAGAAATTAATTAACAAGAATTAAAACCCCGTTTGGTACTCGTGTCAAATGGCCTTAGGTTCAAAACCCACTGATATTAGGACCTTCTAATTATCATTTTACCACAGAAAATTAAGCCATAGGGGCTGATTTGAAATCGTTTCATAAATCGATCAAAATAGTGCATTTTAGGCTATTTTACACGTACCGGACAAGAATACCAATTAAAATCCCTCATGGGTCATTGATATATAAAAAAATAGAGCCCTAGGGGCTGTTTTAAAGATGGTTTCAAAAATCATCAAAAAACACCCGATTTAGCCATTTTTACGCATACTCGATAATCATATGGCACATATGATGGCTCGTGATACCACTATAGGTGATGATAGATATAAATAACATATTATAAATAAATAATTGCAGCGGAAGATCACCTATCAACGGATCCATATAGCCATATGATCAATCGATAAATAAACAACATAACGATATACCTTTGTAGCGTGATTCGGGAAACACACGGGAGACAATCACCACATGAATTATATATGAAACCTGAGAGGATTATAATACACTTAGGATGTTACTCCTTTATAACGTGTATGTGATACTTTGAGTGAATGCAGTTAAGTATGCGGAATCTACTTAACCACACTTAGAAGGATGTTTGTTTGATTAATGGAATAGTAATGCTTTGTATTGGAAAATGAACACAGAAAGTTAACACCAAACGATTCAATATTATTGCTTGAATAATATGAGTGATCTCAGCTATCACTAGGGTTACAATCGACCTTGAATCTTTAACAAAACTATGACTGATGTATTCGTACATTCATCTAACATAGGATCTCCTTTTATAGACTAAGGAGTCCTTTACAAGATAAGTATTCACCGTATAATTCTAACTAAATAAGGTATACACAAAATCCTTTCCATACTTATCCTTAATACAATCGTTTCACATGCAGCAGTACCTTCTTTATAGCTGGCAGTACTAATTTACCAGTTAGTACTGTTAGTTGTTTCTTCAGCAGTCTTCACATATACACTAGTAGTTAGTACTGTTAGTGCAAATCTCCAGCAGTACTAAGTTCCTTTCATTTAATTCCAACAATCCTCCCCTAAACTTGTGATTTAGCCCAAATCATCAAGTTTCTCAGAATTAAAAACATACCTTTGAGGATTGTGAGGATTCTTCCAAACACTACCTTCTAGACATTGTTTCTTCTGCCAGCTGATAGATTTTTCTTAACAACTCCCTTGCCATATCTGATTCCTATTCCACTTTGAGTTTATCAGCTAGCATAACAACCAATGTTCCTGCTCTAAGTGGATATGTCTTTTCTACTAACATATAAACTTGGACTCCTGCTTTAGTAGCAACCTGATGAACTCTACAATTGTCAAATAGTCTCCAAGTAGTAGACAAATCATTTGCTTGAAATCTCCATAGTGAATCAGTAGCATCTGGCTCATATAACCTTCTAAGCTCAACCCATAACTTCTTATCCTTGTCATCAATAGGATCAGAAATCTAAACCTTTCTTGAACTAAGCTCCATAACTTATCCAAATCTTCTATGTCAAAAGCCTTTATCAGATCTTCAAAGAACTTATGAACTTCTGACTTTTCTCCTACCCTGATGATCTTCCATCCCTTGATCCTTTCATCTGAATTTAGTTCCCTGTCTATAATAGGATGCTTAGCTTGAAGTGGATCAACATTTAAGGCTTTTGGGACTACTATCATCATCCCTTGTATTTGTTCATCAGTAAGTACCTCTTTTTCTACCTCAGCTAATTCTCCTTGAACTGATTCATCCTGTTTTTCTCCTTCAACTTTCTGCTTCTTGAATCCCTCAAATTCTGACATTTCTGCTCCTCTTTTCACACCTTTACTGGACTCAGTTTCAATTACAAATCTTGGATCAGAAGGCTTCTGAATTCTTGTATGAGCTTCAATGTAAGCCTTCTTAATCTCTTCATTAGTCATTCCTTTGAAGTAACTGTCCTTCCAGTAGTCCTGATGTTTCAAGTAGCTCCTCATGTAACTTAATTGCTCACTTCTTGAAGGAATTTTCTTCTTATAAGCCCTTTTCTTGCTTTGCTTCCTTCTGATCTCTTGAAACAAATCATTAATAGCTGAATCCTGTTCTTCTGGAGTATACATTGCTCTTTCTTCCTCTTGAAACTTTTCAGCTAACTCCTTATCAGTAAGTATCTTAGCAGCTCTTTCTTCTTCTTCTTCAATTTAAAGCTTTTTCTCAATCGTAAATGCTGCCACTCTTGTTTCTTCATCTAATCTTTCTTCCTGAGCAATCCTTTGTAATTCCGCTTCATGGAATTTCTGGGCAAGTTCTTCATCAAGTGCTAACTGAGTCTGTTCCTTCTTGGACAACTTTTTAGAACTTGGTTCTTGCTCTGTCATGATAGCTTTTCCCTTGTCTGCCCTTGATGACCTTGGTTTCCTTGAATAAAATGCACTGGCAGTACCTTGATATCCAACATCAATTAAACTCTGAAGACTAGCAGTACCTGTACCTTGAACACTAGCAGTACCTTGCTTTGTCCCAACAGTACCTTCTTCAAATCCACCTGTACCTTCATCAAACTGATCTGCTTGCCTCCCCTGAGTCTCATACTCCTCTTTAACCGAAGAAACATCTGGATCTTGATCAATTTAGGCAATCTTCCTCCCCTGTTTGGAAGACTCCTCACCATCATCTGAACTTGAACTCTTGGATGAACTAGAAGAAGAAGAACTTGTTGAAATCACCATCTTTGCTGATCTTTTTCCTTTGAGTTTCTTAACAGTTGTCTCTAACTTCTTTACTTTCATAACCATCTTTGTGTAGACAACTACAAAATTCTTCTTGTGGCTCCTGAGTTCATCTTCCAATGTGGACACCCTTTCAGACAATTTGGTACAAGTTTTCATCAATTCCTTGAGTGATAATCTGCTCTCATCACTTCCAGGTGTGTTACCTCATGGGAGAGGTGAATCATGGGGCATAAACTCATAATCCATCATATGATGGGTTTTTGAGCCACCCTGAGTTTCCATGTGGCTAGGGATTCCACCAGAAGTACTAGGTACTGCTGGTGTTGCGATGGATTAGGTCTTATTGATGTTACTTCTGTCCTGCTCAGCTACTAAGCCAGAGACAGTAGAAGTAGCCCTTTCCATTCTGACATTGTCAGCCTCTTCTGCTACACTTGTTGGAGTAGGAACTCTATGCTGTGGAACATCAGAGTCCTGTCTGGATTCAGTCCTAGGTGTTGATGAAGATGGTTATGAGGATGAAGTTTCTGATGTTGTGGGTGTGTGATGGGAGGCAACTGGGCTTGTTGCTCCTTCACCCTGAGATTGTATCATAGTATCAAAAAGTGGTACTGCTTCCCCACCATACCCTCTTGAAGCTATTTTCATATTGCTAAAGAGTTTTTGAGTAAGCTTTGGGGTTAGATAAATTGTTTTGTGTGGAAGCAGTTGATGTTTGTTCAAAATAGATTGGATAAATCTTGGATACATAAATTTTTTTGATTTACTATCAACATTCTTAACCATACCTTCAAAAATAAGTTTTGAAAAGTTGAAAATTCTATCTGTAGCCAAACAAATGAGAGCAGTAGCAATATTACTACTGAACTGTTCCCATGAGGTTTTCTTGGGGCTAAGACAGTGAAGGATGATGTGAATGAAAAATCTCCATTGAGGGGCAAAACGACTCTTTTGAAAAGTTAAAGCTTGAGATTTAGTGTTGTACCCCATCCTGGATAAGTTTTCAAAAATTTCTATGTTTGGCATAACACTAATACCATTGTCATCACTCAGATAGAGATGCCTCCTAAGGGATGATTCAGTAATAGTGATGGATTTGCTATCCACTTTAGCATTGATTTCTTTGTCACCATTTTCAAAGGTTTTGACACTAGCAGTGTGCCAAAACTGTTTGATGTGAGTGACATAGATAGTGGGATTTAGAAGTAAAGAATACCTTATGTAAGTGTTGTTTAAGAAATCCACTATCTGATGAAAAGTTGGTTCATCCTCTGCTTTTTCTAAGAAAGCAACTTGATTGTGTTTGTCAGCAAAGGATAAAGAAGCCATTTTATGTTCAGTAAAAAGTGATTTGACTGCTGTGAATAGTTAAATTTTAGGGTAGAAAGTAGAAGAAGAAAGTTAATTGAGATAAGAAGTGATGAGTAGCTTGTTAGGGTTTCAATTGGACCGACTTTGATTAGAAGATAACTTTTAATCAAAGATAAGTGTTGGGTCTAAAGATGCTGCTGATTCGAGAAATACACTAAGTATAACTCTGCTGATTAGTACAATGACTCTGCTGTTTGTAACTCTGCTGGTTTGGAAGAATAAGCAAAGTGTAACTCTGCTGCTAGCCCACGAAGACTCTGCTGCTAGACTAGTTACTCTGCTGCTTATTAGATATGTATAGTATGTTAAGGATAAGTATAGAAAAGATACGTAAGATATTTTTCTTGTATAGAAAGTCTTGTAAACCGACTAGGACTCCTTACGCTATAAAAGGAGGATCTAGGGTTAGGTTAGAGTTACGTATCATTATTGTTTTACACTTCAAGGTTTCTTGTAACCCTATTGCTATCGAGCAATCGTATTAATATATTGAAGTGTTGTTTGAGAATTCGTTTTGTGTTTAATTCTTCTTAAGATCAAATATTAAGTTCCGCATAATATTTGATATACAATTCAAGATCAGTTTCTATACCGATTGCTTTAGATTTATCTAAAGTAATTAATAAGATCGTGAAGCTCAACTGGGATTAACAATAAGGTTAATAAAATATTATAAAGGTAAAAATATCCAAAAAAGAAACCCTTAAAACAAGAAAATCATCAGTAAAAATCCCAACAGACTCTCAACGGCTAGTTTCAAAAAACGGGTATTTTGCAACAGTACCAACGACTATTCAGCAGTACAAATTTAGCCTACCAGTACTAACTTTAAGCCTGGCAGTACTAACTTTTTAAGAAAATTTTGACTCAGCAGTATGAACTTGATTTTAATGAAAAATCATACTGCTAACAACCTTTTTGAAGGGATTAAGTGTAAGGACAGACACTTAATCAAGATTTCGGTTTAAAGCAACCTCTGGTTGTGTGAGAACCAATGTTTTCAGTTATAAATAACTGCCTGTGATCAGATAAACCCATTCAAAGGGCTTTCTTGACAGGGTTTCCAGCTCGTGGCAGGTGTTGCCTCTAACACAAGTGTTAGATTCACTTTTGCTCGCTGTTCTTTCTATCAGATGTCCTTAGTCTAACTCATTATACTAATGAAAGTATAAAATGATAGAAAGTTACTTAAGTCAGTTATTATCTGACCAACTAAGCCATCAATTCAATACAAATTATCATAATAAAATCTCAAGAAAGAAGTTTTAAGGAAGTAATTAACTTAGGTATAAACCTTTGTTAATGCATTCCCAAACTCTGTCCATCATAGACCTATTATGTAAGCAACTTGAACCACCATCTGCTTGCTCACACATTACACTTGTAATTCCCTTGGTGCTCAAATTTCAATAGCAAGACAAAAGTTTTCAATCTTCAAGAGAAGTCCATTCTTAAGAGAAGTCCATATCTTTCATGGAAGGTGACATCTTTCATATGTTGGTTTGTCATTATCAACTCTATTACTTGCAATTGTTAGTCCAAATCCAAGAGAACAAAGTGCAAAGCACTTGTCTCATAACAGTATAAACATATGACTAACAGTATGAACAAAAACATACTAATTTTGTACTAACAGTACAAACTATACACTACCAGTACTAATTGACAAAGCTAGCAGTACAAATCCAATTTAAGTATAAAAACACACAGTTTGAAAAACTTTAAGGATTAAGCATCCCAATACTTGCTACCAAGTATTGAAACGTCCCTACAACAAAGGCTTTTTTGAGAAGATCTGCAAAGTTTTGATCAGAATCAATTTTAACCACTTGAATCAACTTTTTCTCATTGCAGTCTCTAATGAAACGATGCCTAATTTCTATGTGTTTTGTTTTAGATTGTTGCAATGGATTTTTAATTATACAAATTGTACTGCTATTTTCAATATATATCATAGTGTTCATGAAATTGTACCCATAGTCAAGAAGCTGATTTTGAATCCAAAGCACTTGACCACAGTAACTTGCAGCAGCTACATATTCAGCTTCAATTGTTGAAGTTGCCACAATTATTTGCTTCTTACACTGCCATGATATAAGTCTGCATCCAAGGAATTGACATCCTCCAGTAATTGATTTTCTGTCCAGGCTTGCACCAACATAATCATTGTCTGAATATACTACTGGGTCAAAAGGTGATTCCCTAGGATACCACAAACCCAACCTAGGTTGACCCCTAAGATATCTGAAGATCCTTTTGACTGCAGTTAAATGAGAAACCTTAGGAGTCACTTGGAAACTAGCACAGGCACAAACAACAAACATGATATCTGGTCTTGATGATGTAAGATACATCAAGGACCCTATCATGGATCTGTATGTGTGAACATCAACATTCTCTCCATCTGCATCTTTAAGAAGAGGCTTCTCAGGATCTATTGGTGTGCTTGCCACTTTTGAATCAGCAAACTGAAACTTCCTTAGAATCTCTGCAACATATTTATCCTGGCTGATAAATATGCCTTCATTAGATTGCTTTACTTGCAGACCAAAAAAGAAAGTAAGTTCCCCCATGGAACTCATCTGAAACTTATCATGCATAAGTTTCTCAAAGTCAACACACATCTCCTTCCTTGTGGATCCAAAGATGATATCATCCACATACACCTGAACTAGCAAGATATCCTTCTTGTGCTTCTTGATGAATAATGTCTGATCAATCTTGCCTATTTGGAATCCATTATCCAGCAAATAGGAAGCCAAAGTCTCATACCATGCCCTTGGTACCTGATGTAGTCCATAAAGAGCCTTTACAACCTTGTACGCCTTATCAGGATGTTCTGGATCAATGAAACCTGGAGGTTGTGAGACATAAACCTCCTTTTCAATAGTACCATATAAGAAGGCACTCTTGACATCCATCTGATAAACTGTGAATCCCATAAATGAAGCATAGGCCAAGAATAGTCTAATTGCTTCAATCCTGGCTACTGGTGCAAAAACTTCTTCATAGTCTATACCTTCCTCTTGTGTGTACCCTTGGGCTACAAGTCTAGCCTTGTTTCTAACCACAATGCCCCTTTCATCCCTTTTTTTTCTTTCTGAAAACCCATTTGGTGCCTATTACCCTCATACCCTTAGGTAAGTCCACAAATACCCAAACCTTCTAAATCTTGAATTGGAGAAGCTCTTCTTGCATTGCTTCTACCCAGCTTGAATCTTCTAAGGCTTTGAGAACATTTTTGGGTTCAGCTTGTGAGAGGAAACATACAAATAAACAAGAGTTGGCATCTTCATGCTGCTTTGATTCATAAACAGTACTAAGAAACCCTTGTTGGTCTGAAGGCATAAGTTGATTCCTTTTCTTCACTCCAGATTGCACATCACCAATCACATTGTCCAGGGAGTGAGCCTTGTGAATCCATGTGTGTGGTGTAGAGAGAACTCCATATGTAGGTGGTAGATTGCCAATATCCACCTCATCTTCTGAGAAATCCGCTGCATTAGAGTCTGATGGGCCAGCAGTATCAACATTTGGCCTAGCAGTATCAAGTTGGGGCTCAGCAGTACAATCATCATTAGTACTGTTAACTTGATTCTCTTGTTCCTCAGTTCCATCTACATTGTTTTCACCTTCAATCCCTTCCTTAGCTTCATCAGTAGAAGGTTCACCATCCATTGAAGTTGAATCCACGCTTGTCCATATTGGCATCAGTACATGATCTTGATCTTTCTCCTTACCCAAGCCTGCTGCATTTGTTGTATCATCAGCTTCTGAACCTGCATAATCATTAGAAAAGGTTCCTGCAACAACTGGCACATAATTCATTGATTGGGTTAGAGACTCAAGATCAAACAGCCATTTTGGTCCTTCACCTACAACATTACTTTTATTTTCTAGAAATTCAACATGCAGGTTTTCCTCAACTCTCCTAGTTCTTGTGTTGTATACTCTAAAGGCTTTGCTATTGAGAGAATATCCAACCAAGAATCCTTTATCTGCTTTACCATCAAATTTGCCTAGATGGTCTAAGGTATTCATAATAGTCACATGACACCCAAAAGGTCTTAGAAATCCTAATGCAGGAGTTCTACCTCTAAAAAGCTCATATGGTGTCTTGTTGTGAGGCTTAACTACCAAAACCCTGTTCTGCACATAGCAAGCAGTATTAACTGCTTCAGCCCAAAAAGTGATAGGCAACTTAGAGTCAGCTAACATGGTTCTAGCAGCTTCTATGAGTGTCCTATTTCTTCTCTCAGCAACCCCATTCTGCTGAGGAGTTCTAGCAACACTAAATTCTCTTCTAATACCTTTTTCTTTGCAAAACTCATCCATAACTCTATTTTTGAATTCTTTCCCATTGTCACATCTAATGACTTTTACTTTCTTATCCACTAGGTTTTCTATCTCAGTGATAAATGTTTTAAGAATGCTAGGTGTCTCATCCTTAGAACCTAAAAAGAAAACCCATATAAACCTGCTATAGTCATCAGTAATTACAAGACAAAATCTCTTATGCTTAATACTACTCACAGAAGTTGGTCTAAATAAATCCATATGAAGCATAAACAATGGTTGATCAATAGAGTTAAAAATCTTGGGCTTACAAGAAGCCTTGTATTGTTTGCCCTTAAGACAGGCAACACAAGTTTGGTCATTTTTAGATCTTTTCTGAGGCAAGCCTCTTACCAAACCATCTTTTACAATCTTATTAATGGTTTTAAAATTAATGTGACCAAGTCTCCTATGCCATAACATAGATTCATCCAATGTGGCCTTTGCAACAAGACAAGTAAGATCCTCTTTATGAACAATCTTCTTTATATCAACACTGTACATGTTGCCCTTTCTTGGAACTTTGAGTAATACCTGACTTTCATCAGGTAACTTAAAGTCCGGAGAAAGCACAAGACATTCAGTGTCAGTAAAAAGAACCTTGTTCTTTTTGTCACACATTTGTGAGACACTAAACAGGTTATACTTAAGCTCTTGAACAAAATACACATCTTCAAAATCTAATTTACCGATTTTAAGTGTACCTTTACCAGTAATTCTTCCTCCTATTCCTCCCCCAAAGGTAACATATCCTCCATCCAATGGTTGAAAGTCTGAAAGATAGGACATGTTGCCTGTCGTGTGCCTGGAACACCCACTATCTGTATATCCTTGATCTTCATCATCTCATTATGAATGTCCCTGCACATGAAATAAGGAAATTAGTTTCCTTAGGGTACCCAAGCCATTACTGACTTGGGTTTGCCTCATGCATCAATATAGTTAAATCTTTTCAAAACAGTTGATGCACCATTGGATTGAAGAGGTCTCCAGATCCAACATGCTGAGGCCTTAACAGCATTAGACCTTTGTTCCCTAGCAGTGTATTTAAAATTGCCAGTACTAACTGCTTGACTAGCAGTATTAACTGCTGGCTTTGCAGTTGTAACTTTTGGTTTCCAAATTTGTTTTTGTATCACTGCTTTTGTTTTGAAAAGGCCTTTTTAGCAGTTGTTGGTGCAGATTTGAAAGTTGTTTTTGCACCTTGAACTGCTGGTTTTGGGTAAACAGACTTAAATGGTTTGGCAGTACTAACTGCTGGTCTAGCAGTATGAATTGGTTTTGGGCCAGACTTCAATAAAAGTGCTCTGGGTGTCATTCTAGCAGTATTAGAGTGATTTTGAGGCCTTTCTAAGCTCACCCTATGGTTTGAATACCCAGTTACCCTTTTGTTGCAAAAAGCTTCAAGATGGTCAAAACTACCACTTGTGAAACAAGTTTCTTATATAGGACAAAGTCATCACCTAGTTGGTGAGACTTGAGGTTATTCCAGTTCCTTTGGTTACCTCTGGGCTTGTCTGTGGATCTATACATCTCAGAATACCTTACTGTTTTCCTAAATGGTTTAGCATTTGACTTAGGCCTAACAGTTTCATTCTTGACCACCTTAGGAACACTTGTTCCTTCTATCTTAACTACATCAGGTTTAACCACAACCTGATCTTCCTCATCATCATCAGATGTCCAATCCTCAATGGTTGGAGCATCTGAATTCCTACCAGAGCACTCCTTGTCCTCAGTGAGTGAAGTGTCACTTGCACTCTCAAAGGGTTCACTTACTTCTACAGGCTTATCAACAACTACATTCTCTTTTGGCTTAGGACCATATTCTAACATTGGTTGTTAAAATTCAGGCAAACCTGTATGTTCTAGGTCTATCCCTTGGGGTGCAGGAATTCCTCTATGAGGAGGTGGAACAGTCTTATATCCTAACCCAGACTTAGCTTTGTTGATTAACTGACATTCAATTATTTTGTTTACACCCTTAGAGGCATATTCTAATGTTTCTACACTTAATTGAATGTTTTCATTAGCCTTTTTAATCCTATCCAACTCAGCTTTCAATAGACTAATTTCAGCATTTTTAAAAGATAAATCCCTTTTAAGAACTGCTATATCATCAACAAAACTAGACTCATTGTTCTTATAGTGCACTATTTGCTCCTCTAGGACAGCTAAACCTCTCTTATGATTTGACAAATTATAATTTGTTTTATTCAGCTCAATCCTTTGTTCATCATAATGTTTTCTTAAAGTTTCTAACTCTTTAAGTGCAGTACATGATTTAGAACAACATTTAGCAGATTGTACCTCAGAATCAGAGAAGGCCATAAGTGTCATCTCAGTAGGTGCTTCCTCCTCTTCTGCCATAAAACTCAAATCAAACCCTAAGCCATCAATAGCCACCATAGCTTTTGAAGTTGACTCTGTAATCTCCACAGCCTTGGTCTTGCTTCCTTATCCCTTGTTACTGCTATCCTGCTGCCTAGGCTTCCTGCATTCCCTTGAAAAGTGCCCCATCTTATGGCAATTGTAGCATTCTATCCTTGATTTGTCAAAACCAGCAGTATCATTGCTGCTGATGGTGATCTTCTTTCCAGTTCTTTGATAGAATTTCTTAGCCCTCATGCTAAGAAGAGAGATCTGCTATTTGAGGTCCATCTCCTCCAAATCATCATCATTGATTTCCTAGAGGTCTTCATGAGTCAGCATTGACCCATCATTCTGGCTTGTCAGGAAAGCACAACAGGTTTTCTCATCCAAAATACCAATAGTACTGCTTGATGAACTAGCAGTACTAACATTTGAGCTAGCAGTACTAACTCCCACAACAACCTTTACTTATTCAATGGGACTTGAGTTACTAGGAGATGACACAAAGGCCATGTTCCCAGTGCTTGAACTAGATCCTCCATCCTTCTTCACATCTTGCTCAACAATCTTGAAATTGTTGTACAAGTCATTCAGGCTCATAGTCTTAATTTCTGGCTTGTTCTTCCAGACTACCACATGCATACCCCACTCTGCAGGTAAGCTCCTCAGGAACTTGGAGTTAAGATCTTCCTGAGGTATATCCACACCAAGAATAGCAAGCTGGCTAACAATCTTTTAAAGCCTATTGAACATGTGATCAAGTGACTCATTGCTGGTAGCAATGAAGTTCTCAAAGTTCTGCTTTAAGAGAGTCTTCTGTGTCTTCTTGGTGGCTTCATTGCCACCATATCTAGCAATAATTATCTCAAACAAAGTCTTAGCATCCTTGTACTTGCTGAAATTCAAGAGTTGATCATTTGGAATGGTCATCATCAGCAAACTTCTGGCCTTGAGGTCATTCTTCTTTTGAAGTCTCTCTTCTGCAGTCACTGGAACAGTCTGCACAACTTTCTCTACCTTACCATCAACTGTTGGTGTAGAAGTTGAAGGTTTGAAAGAGTCTCCTTGTTCAATAATTTCCCGGAGTGCATAATCTTGCACGTGGAAGTATTGTTCTATTCTTAACTTCCACATGTCAAATTTGTTCTGCTTGAGCATTGGCAATTTAGCAGCCATGTTTGATTGAGTGTTTTCCATGTCCATTACTTCTTCTAATCAATAGTATCAATCTGGCTCTGATACCACTTGAGAGGATTATAATACACTTAGGATGTTACTCCTTTATAACGTGTATGAGATACTTTGAGTGAATGTAGTTAAGCATGCGAAATCTACTTAACCACACTTAGAAGGATGTTTGTTTGATTAATGGAATAGTAATGCTTTGTATTGGAAGATGAACACAGAAAGTTAAAACCAAACGATACAATATTATTGCTTGAATAATACGAGTGATCTCAGCTATCACTAGGGTTACAATCGACCTTGAATCTTTAACAAAACTATGACTGATGTATTCGTACATTCATCTAACCTAAGATCTCCTTTTATAGACTAAGAAGTCCTTTCCATACTTATCCTTAATACAATCGTTTAACATGCAGCAGTACCTTCTTTATAGCTGGCAGTACTAACTTACCATTTAGTACTGTTAGTTGTTTCTTCAGCAGTCTTCACATATACACTAGCAGTTAGTACTGTTAGTGCAAATCTCCAACAGTACTAAGTTCCTTTCATTTAATTCACAACAATCCTCTCCTAAACTTGTGATTTAGCCCAAATCATCAAGTTTCTCAGAATTAAATACATACCTTTGAGGATTGTGAGGATTCTTCCAAACACTACCTTCTAGACATTGTTTCTTCTGCCTGCTGATAGATTTTTCTTAAAAATTCCCTTGCCATATCTGATTCCTCTTCCACTTTGAGTTTAGTCGCTAGCATAACAACCAATGTTCCTGCTCTAAGTGGATATGTCTTTTCTACTAACATATAAACTTGGACTCCTGCTTTAGTAGCAACCTGATGAACTCTACAATTGTCAAATAGTCTCCAAGTAGTAGACAAATCATTTGCTTGAAATCTCCATAGTGAATCAGTAGCATCTGGCTCATATAACCTTCTAAGCTCAACCCATAACTCCTTATCCTTGTCATCTGTAGGATCAGAAAATCTAAACCTTTCTTGAACTAAGTTCCATAACTTGTCCAAATCTTCTCTGTTAAAAGCCTTTATCAGATTTTCAAGGAACTTATGAACTTCTGACTTTCCTCCTACCCTAATGATCTTCCACTTCTTGATCCTTCCATCTGAATATACTTCCCAGTCTATAATAGGATGTTTGCTTAAAGTGGATCAACATTTAAGGCTTTTGGGACTACTACCATCATCCCTTGTATCTGTTCATCAGTAAGTACCTCTTCTTCTTCCTCAGCTGATTATCCTTGAACTGATTCATCTTGTTTTTCTCCTTCAACTTTCTACTTCTTGAATCCCTCAGATTCCTATAATTCTGTTCCTCTTTTCACACCTTTACTGGACATAGTTTCAATTACAAATCTTAGATCAGAAGGCTTCTGAATTCTTGTATGAGCTTCAATGTAAGCCTTCTCAATCTCTTCATTAGTCATTCCTTTGAAGTAACTGTCTTTCCAGTAGTCCTGATGTTTCAAGTAGCTCCTAATGTAACTTAATTGCTCACTTCTTGTAGGAATTTTCTTCTTATAAGCCCTTTTCTTGCTTTGCTTCCTTCTGATCTCTTGCAATAAATCATTAATAGATGAATCCTGTTCTTCTAGAGTATACGTTGCTCTTTCTTCCTCTTGAAACTTTTCAGCTAACTCTTTATCAGCAAGTATCTGAGCAGCTCTTTCTTTTTCTTCAGTTTGAAGCTTTTTCTCAATCATAAATGCTGCCACTCTTGTCTCTTCATCTAATCTTTCTTCCTGTGCAATCCTTTGTAATTCCTCTTCATGGAATTTCTGGGCAAGTTCTTCATCAAGTGCTAGCTGAGTCTGTTCTTTCTTGGACAACTTTTTAGAACTTGGTTCTTGCTCTGTCATGATAGCTTTTCCCTTGTCTGCCCTTGATGACCTTGGTTTCCTTGATAAAATGCACTGGCAGTACCTTGATATCCAACATCAATTAAACTCTGAAGACTAGCAGTACCTGTACCTTGAACACTAGCAGTACCTTGCTCTGTCCCAACAGTACCTTCTTCAAATCCACCAGTACCTTCATCAAACTGATCTGCTTGCCTCCCCTAAGTCTCATACTCCTCTTGAACCAAAGAAACATCTGGATCTTGATCAATTTGGGCAATCTTACTCCCCTGTTTGATCATTTGGAATGGTCATCATCAGCAAACTTCTGGCCTTGAGGTTATTCTTCTTTTGAAGTCTCTCTTCTGCGGTCATTGGAACAGTCTGCACAACTGTCTCTACCTTACCATCAACTGTTGTTGTAGAAGTTGAACGTTTGAAAGAGTCTCCTTGTTAAATAATTTCCCAGAGTGCATAATCTTGCACCTGGAAGTATTGTTCTATTCTTAACTTCCACATGTCGAATTCATTTTGCTTGAACATTGGCAATTTAGCAGCCATGTTTGATTGACTGTTTTCCATGTCCATTACTTCTTCTAATCAATAGTATCAACCTGGCTCTGATACCACTTGAGAGGATTATAATACACTTAGGATGTTACTCCTTTATAACGTGTATGAGATACTTTGAGTGAATGCAGTTAAGTATGCGGAATCTACTTAACCACACTTAGAAGGATGTTTGTTTGATTAATGGAATAGTAATGCTTTGTATTGGACAATGAACACAGAAAGTTAACACCAAACGATTCAATATTATTGCTTGAATAATACGAGTGATCTCAGCTATCACTAGGGTTACAATCCACCTTGAATCTTTAACAAAACTCTGACTGATGTATTCGTACATTCATCTAACCTAGGATCTCCTTTTATAGACTAAGGAGTCCTTTACAAGATAAGTATTCATCGTATAATTCTAACTAAATAAGATATACACAAAATACTTTCCATACTTATCCTTAATACACTCGTTTAACATGCAGCATTACCTTCTTTATAGCTGGCAGTACTAACTTACCAGTTAGTACTATTAGTTGTTTCTTCAACAGTCTTCACATATACACTAGCAGTTAGTACTGTTAGTGCAGATCTCCAGCAGTACTAAGTTCCTTTCATTTAATTCCCAACAAAACCCAAGAGATCAATAAGGTTGATCTCCTCTATCCTAGAAACACACTACACGTCCACAATCACCACCCGATGCTAGTCTAAACCCAGTAACACGCGATCTAGCCTTGAACTACACTATAATAAGGTTAGATGAGATCAAAAAAATACAAAACCCTAATATTCGTGTGTGTTATTTAGTGGCTTTTGGGTAGAGGAAGATGGAGAGAAAGTTGGTAAGTTGTTAATGTAATTAATAACACTAATTGACCAAATCAATGGGAGGTTATAAGAAATAATGTTACACTTAACCCCTTCCTCTTTTCCCTCTTGTTTCCCACCATGGCCGGCCATATGGGGGCTCTAAATGGGCTTGCCCATTTGTTGGTCCAATCCAATAAACTAAGTACTAGCTTAGTTATTAGTAGCCCGTTATTGATCCCGAGTTATGAAGGTTAAATATAACTTAAATATGATAGATACAATGTATTAAATGGTGTCTCTGTGCATAAGTGTGTGACCTCATAGGCTCACATATGTCTAGCCATACAGTTATTTAATATGACACGAGCATACTCCAACAAGTTTTTGCACCATGATTAAGCCCTTGAGTGATCAGAAAATATAACACGTAGATTAGTAAGAGTGATTGAGTGATATTTTTCATTCCTTTTTCGTGAGGTTCTCGGTTTCGCAATAAACTAGAAGTAGGTTAAATTTAAATTCACATCTCCTTGTTACACTAGGAGATATATTTATAGGTTTAATTCAGAGTCTACATGATGACAAGTAGAAGTCAAGTATGGGGATTTGTGATAGCTCATGTTTTGCTATCAAATTCCCATGATAACTAGTTCTTTTGTCTTGTTTTGATAAGATATTGTACTTAATTGCTATAAATTTGTGTTTAGCTGGAGAAAAAGGAGAATTCTCGTAGAAAATACTAGAAATGAGCCAAAACACCCAAAGTATGATGAAGTGCATTTCCAGCTATTTGAATACACTGTATGCCACTCCTTTGCCATACGGTGGATGTCGTCTCGTCAAAGAATTATCCAATTTAAAGATGCATACGCCGTATGTCACTCCTATTGCATACGACGTATGAGCTCTCGTCATGATTATTTCCCAAGTATTGAAGACCATAAGTGGTATGACCCATCCAATCATACGTCGTATGAAGCTGATTTTAGAAGATTCATATACGCTATTTTAGAGGCATACGGTGTATGCCCATCCAGGTACATATGCCATATCAACTGATATGCCCAAAGCCTTTTTAGCCTATAAATACATACCCATTCCACACATTTGAGAGAGTTCTGGAATTATGAAGAGTGTTGCATATTAGAAACCCTAGTTCATCTTGGGAGGCTACATAAGGAAGGAAGACACCAAAAGTAAAGGTTTTACACATCTTAATTCATTGATTATTTTTCAATTTGATTCCGATTATCTTGTTTACTCTGAATAATCATTGTTTATCATTTGTTATGGAAGGTTAAGCCTTTTGTGCTTGCCTTGTTATGAACCTCTTTGATTTAATGACATATGTTCTTTTGTTTATTCTATTTGTGTCTTGGATGATTTATGTGATGTTATAGACTTACGCCTTTGCGTAGATCATGGCTATCTGTTGACTATAGATGTTTATCATATAGACCAAATGAACGACACCTATAAGAATCATTAATTATACTATTGGCACGTATCTTTAATGGTGACGCGGACCGATAGGCGCTCAGCTGGTTAAAAGTGGTAGACAATAGGGTTTAAGATTTAGTAGCGATACTTCCGTTATTTGACCCAAAATGACGCTCTCTCCTTTATCAAGAAAACTAAGTGGTTTGGCATCCACACATAAATGTAAGTTACGTAAATCAATTGATGACACTTAATGTTTGGATCATTAGTCAGGGTAGATGACCTGACCAGGCCTACCTAGCTTTTAGGAAGAAGTTAGGAGCAGAAGCTACCGTACTCGACATCCTCTATCTTAGATTCACCAAAACACACTAGATAAACATTGCACTAAAATGATGTTATTAATGAAATTAGGAGATTAACAAGGAAAGCATGCCTTTATCTCTTGATCTTCTCTTCACAAAACTACCGTTTGTTTATTTTAATTATCTTTTATTTTCTTTTATTTCCGTTATTAGTTATTAGTATTAAAAACATAATCAGTGGATTTAAAACGCATGTGTTTAATAAAACTACCGGTTAGAGATTTAGGATCCCTCGCTCATCGCGAATGACCCGGTCTTGCCGACTCACTATACTATACAAACAGGTACACTGTCTGTGAGTGTTGGTGAACGTCTAAAGGATTCGGTACATTATAATTTAAAAAAAAAGATGGTTTCACACCATCAATAGGCCCGATCAAGTGGCAGTTTGTCACCATTTAACACCCGTAGTGGAATGTTTGTTTAGCGAACCCACCACCACCAGTAGATCTCATTTTTGCTAGTTGGTGGTGGTTTATTACTTTTATTAAAGTTGGGTTTTTCATTTTTTTTTATTAAATTGCATAATTGCTTGAAAGGTTTGTGTTGTTTGAGTATAAATTAGTCATTTATTTAGTTAATTTTGTGAGTTGAGTTAAAATCTAGGGCTATGGTTTTTAACTTTTGTTAAACCATTTTAGGGTTTCTATTAAATTGAAAGAATTTGTTGAAAGGTTTGTGTTTGGTGGGTGTTTGGCCAACGGTTACATGGGTGTGGTGGGGGTTAGGCAGCAGTGGTGGGTTGTGGTTATGGGTATGGTATTTGGTGGTGGCCATCAGTGGTGTTGGTGATCGTAGATGGTTGGTGACGATAGATGGTGAGTAGTACTGGTTGCCATCGGTGGTTTTGATGATGGTGGATGGTGTTGGTAGATGGTGTTTGTAGGTTGATGATGAAGAAAAGAGAGAGGTTGACAATGATGATTAAGAAAGGAGAAAGAAAGGAGAGATGTACAAGTAACAAAGCAAAACTTACAAATTGCAAAGCAAGAATCACAAGTGGTTAATGCAAAAAAGTACTAGACATGGATTAAGCGTGTATTTGTAATAGTGTAATAAAACAAAAGAATTATAGGAAAAAACTTCACCAACCACTTGTACTTATTAGATAAAAAAGAGACACGTGTCAAGATTTTAGTAGAGTCACATAGTCGGTCAGTGGCACCAATGTATTTTGGATATTGCCTATTTCAAGATAGAAAGTGGACTATACTTTTAAATTTTGCCTATTTAGAGAATTTTTTCTTATAGTAAATCATATTGATAGAAAAATCTACAAATTATAAAGATAAAATAATAACCCATGGACCAAACATGCAAATTATAAATCCAACTAGAATTACACTTGTATGCTCTTGTACGTTCGGTGATCGTATTTTTTTTTGTAGGATCAGCCCTAGAGAGATCTTTGAGCCTTAGGGAATCGGTAGAATGCTTATGTACTCATAAACAAACTACAAGAGAATCTCTAACTATAAACTTATGTTTACGCGGAAAATAAACACAGGAGTTAAAGAAGAAATAACTACTAAACAATTGATCCTCTATGGATCTGTATTAACTATTAAAAGATGTTTTCCAGGCGTACATTATTCATAGCCGTATGTTTCTTTTATACACCAAGAAACCCTAATACGGCCCATTACAGAAAACGTGTAAAAGAGATATGCAATATCTATTCCTAATATATCTCATGCATATCCTAACTTCTTAACAAACTTCTAAATATACGGGTTGACTATTTCTACTACCCGCAGAAACAAAACTACCAGCAGGAACTATATCCTACTAACAGCAGGAACCATACCAGCAGGAACTACATACCTGCCAGCAGGAACCGCACTAACTACCAGCAGCAATGAAACTGAATAATTCCTAACAATCCTCCCCTAAACTTGAATTTGACTCAGTTAACTTCAAGTTTCTAGATAGATCTTGGACGTCCAAAGCATGAGGATTGAACTTTAATCTTTAGCAGCAACATAGTTAGATCCAGCAGCAACAAGTAACCATCGGTAGGAACAAGGATCCAGCAGCAACTATGACTTTGATAAGCTTTCCACCATTTGATATGATCTTTGCAGCAACCATGACTACTTGTACATCAAGTCCTTTTAAGTTTCATACTATTCTCATCACTTCCAGGTGTGTTAACTCCTGTGAGAGGTGAATCATTGAAAATTAATGGATTTGATGTCTCTTTACCAATAGCCATTAACTATTGGAGTAGCCAATGTTTTGGTGTGTAAGACCATGGTACATTGATAACCATATGATTTTTAGTAAACCATCAACTATCAACGGATTTGTGTTGTCTTTACCAAAATCCGTACCCTTTTGGACTAGCCAATTCTTGGTGCATTACATGACCTTGGTGAATTGATTACCAAATATGGTTTTCCACTGCCTTTACCACAAACCATACTCTTGTGGGCTAGCCAATTCTTTGGAACCCCAAAGGGTAAGATCCATGGCGAATTGAGAACCATTTCAACTCTCAGTAATGAAACATGGGTGAGTTGAATACCCAATAGTTTTTAGCAAACTATTACAGTTGTCAACGGATTTGATGATCACACCAGAGTCGTACCCTCATGGTGAGTCAAATCTTTCTTGTCTGTTAGAAATGGTGAGTTGATTACCATTTGTTGTGTGGTAAGAAACCAACACTGTACCTGAAACAGTTTACTCAATCATACAAGTTAGTATATATATAATTTTTTTTATTATTTTTTTTAAAACAATATATAAAGAAACAAAGAAAGAAATGAAAAGAAATAACAAAATACAACATAATGTAAGATATACCATCAATCAGCAGGAACCTGAGCAGCAGCAAGTTGATTTTTTATGAACCGAACCAATTGCTCAGCAGTAGTCAAGTCATTGCCTACCACAATCTTCCCAAGCACCAATTTATGCTTGAGCATCCATTCCATAAGCTTTACTGAAAGAGGATATTGCACATCCACAAACATGTGTAACACCTTACCAGTCATGGTCTCCAACACATGAACATAGGAAGGGGTATACAACCTCCAACTTCTCACTTGCCAAGACTGTTGGTCAGCCCACACAGAATAACCATCACCACCTTCAAGAGAGTCAATTAACACCTTCAAATCACCCTAGAGGATAAGACCAATCCCAGTAGCATTATGAGATGCATAATGCTGATCCACCATTCCATAGAGTTGAATCAAGTCTTGCCTATCTATCATATGCAAAATCTCCCTAAGAAAGGTAAAATACTTAGTGACACCATCAACTCTGTAATAGGCATTGATGTCTCCCTGAGGCAAAGAAAGAACTTCCCAACCAGCAATAGCAGCCCAAGGATGAGGAGAATCTTCTTCTGGTTCACTCTCTGAATCAAACCGAATTAATGCCTGATCATCCAATTCTGTAACAGGCTTAGAAGCACGCTTCTTACCCAAACTCTTCTTCCTTTTGCTTGGAGTAAAAGAAGGAAGATGAATCTCTTGGGTTGCACCAGAAGCAACAGCAGCATGGGATGGAGAAGGTGGAACATTAGTGGAAATAAGTGTTGGAACCTGATCACCACCAGCAGATGGGTTGACCTCAGCAGAAATAGAAGGTGTGACATCAGTAGGAACAAAGGTGTCCTGTGGAGTGGAATCCTCATTTGTAGCAATATCTGCAGGATCGAGAGAACCAGCAGACTCAGCAGACAGTGATTCTATAGCAGGTGTAGATCTGGTTGAAATCGTATTCATGATCTTCTCATAGTACCACTTGAGTTCCTCATCAGAAAACCTCTTAACTTGGGCCATGCTCCACCCAGTAGAATTAAGAACAGTACTCTGATTTTTCACAACTTGTCGCATATAGGCTCTCTGCTGTGCCTGTGTAGGAGGCTTATCCCTTTTCTCCTTTGCTAACCTTTCAGCAATAGCTTGCTTTCTCTACCGCATTAAGGCAACCATTCTTGGTGCAAAATCATCATCTGTCACATCAACCCCTAAAAGTTCCTTGGAAAAGGTAGGATTAGAAGCTACTTGAGACTGTATTTGCATCCAATCAGCTTCCGAATAGTTGAAAGAAGCAGCATCCAACTCTTGTTGTCGTTGAGGAGGTAAAGAGGTTGTAAATGGTGCATTTTGCCTTTCAAGGTCTGCAGCAAACTCCGCTTGAACCTTCTTTGCCATTTCTGCTCCCATCCTATCATCTTGAAGATTCTTGAACAATCTTTCTTGCTCAACCCGTTCTTGATCAGAGACAAGACCCTCAAGATCATCCACCATTGGGGCCTTACCTTTGTCAAGAGAAGATGGATCAGAAGAAACACTAGGAGTAACATCAACACCACCAGAAGGGATAGAACTAGTAGTAACAGATGCACTAGCAAAGGGAACAACTTGAGCAGCAGGAACTTTCTGGGTAGCTGTAGTAGCAGCATCCATGCTACCAGCAGGAACATCTTCGACAACTTCATTAGCAGCAGGAACAGGGGGAACAGCAGGAAAAGCTCCACTATCAGCTGCAACACCAGAACCACCAGTAGCAACATGTGATTGGTACATTTCAAAGGCTGACAGTCCTGAAGACTGCCTGTTCCTTCGTCTCCTGAAAGCTTGGGACTGATCAATTAGAAGAGGCTCAGAAATAGTATCTTCATGGGTGTTGTCACTAGCCATGGAGGCAGTAGCCAATACATGTAGGGCATCCAAATCCACATCAGCCTAATCATGCTCTGAATCAGAGAGCACAACCTTTCTTTTCTTTGGCTTAAGTTGAGCTTCCAAATGATTGACTCTGCGAATCAGCTAAAGTATAGCTCCACCAAGAGTCACTTTTGTGTCTTTGAGCTCTGTTTCCAATGTATCCACCCTTTGCATATACATGTGAAGTAAACTTGACATGGAAGTGTGAGCAGCAGTATCCTCAGCTCCACCAGCAGGATTACCTGTGGTGTTGGGAGCCTCATTGGATCTGGGTGGAGAGACATAAAAATCTCCACCAATGTTGGTATCAAAATCAAAAGGCTGCCTATTAGGACTAGGAGTGAAGAGCCTTGTAAATGAGGGTGTCTCAAGATTGGGCTCAACTGTAGTATTGATTGGGTCAACAGGAGAATGGACTTGCTCAGCCTGAGCACCAGCAGTATTGGTTGGCTCTACTGGAGCAACAAATTGCTCAGCAGGAGCATGAGGCCTAGGGGATGGTGATAGGTTAGCATCAGCAGCAACTGATGCACTTGCACCAGCAGCATCAGATGGATTGACACCAGCAGGAAATGGTGCACTAGGACCAGCAGCATCAGGTGTAGGTGGCATATTACCACCAGCAGCTTCAGATGCACCAGCAGAATCAGCATCACCAGGCAACATAGCAGGCTTTAGAGGCTTATGTTCCCCTGCAAAATTGGTCTTCATAGTTGCAAAAAGTTTACCAGTAAGCCTCCCCATGATTATGGGTGAATGGTCATTGGTCGCAAGTCCTAATATTATTTGTAAGAACCTAGGGTACATTAGGAATTTATGTTTGGTATCTCCTATGTTCTTAATCATCTCCTAAAAAATGTACCTAGAAAAGTTATAAACTCTTCCATCAGAGAGGCAGATAAGACCAGAGGCAAGAGAGCTGGAAAATTGATCCCAACCTCCTGACTTGGGACTGATGCACTGAAGAAGGGTTTGAATAAGGAATCTCCATTTAGGGCAAAATTTATTTTTCCAAAATGTAAAAGTGCCATCAGTAGGATAGTCAATAGAAGCCATACCCTATAGAATATCTTTCTCAGTAAAACTAAACACCCCACCCTCATCATCCAATTGAAGCTGAGTCCTTACAGAGGACTCTGTGACAACATATTCCCTTTCATATATAATGGCCACAATCTCTTTGGGTGAACCCACAAGAGACCTTATAGAAGCTGTGGCCCAGAATTGCCTGACTAAAGAGTCATAAACAATGGGAGGGAAATGAGTCAAAGCGTACCTTAATTTAGAACGGTGCAAGAAATCAACCATAGGATGAAACAACTCACTTCCTTTTGTTTTCCCCAAGAATGCAACTTTGTTATGATCGCCTTTGAATTGAAGTGCCGCCAAAGTGAGTAATCCGGGAACGAGTTGTTAAAAATGAGGAGGGATGAAATGGGTTCAAGAGGAAAATGGTTATTTTGGGCGTGGGATGTATAATTTAGGTCATTTATACGGGTACCCAACGTATCAATTTAAATGGCAAGAATCTCGCAAAAGAATCTTTGACCAATTTAAATGACATCAATACCAGCAGCAACCACGAGTCAACCAGCAGGAACCAACGGTCAACCAGCAGAAACAAAGTGCTTTTGACCAAGATTCACTATTATGCATCGGATTTGGTCAACTCCTCAAAAATCACCATAATTAAACCCATTCCTGCAACGAATTAATTCAAAATACCAACCCAACATTCAATTGCCATAAACCACCATTAGGTCTATAAAAGGCCTCAAACAAACAACACAGCACATACTTCAAACCCAAAGACAACGATCCTACCAAAATGAGTTCCTCCAAACCAACCGTTGTAGTGATTTTGTCGGATTCGTCGTCTGATGCAACAAGTGAAGGATGGAAAGGTTACTTTCCATCAAACTACTCTGTTCAGACCAGCAGGAACCCAACAACAAAGGCAAAGGCTGAAAAGGTATCGTCTGATGAACTTTCAACTCCTCTACCTTATGTGGATGATTCATCTTCCTCTGATGATGATGATGATCTCGTTGTACTATCAGATGTACTAACAAGGGAGATTGAAAATGCTGTGTCATCCATGAGTATGATCCCTTTGCCTCATCCAAAGCCAAGCAAACAAGTGTTGGGGCTTCCTAGTCCAAAGGTGTGGAATTCCATCAGTGGCAGAGGAATCCACAAGACCATGCCGGACTGCAAGGATAAAGGGAAAAGGAAGCTGGAGTAGAGGTTTAGTTGTTAGGTTTGTGTGTTGTTGTCTGTGAATACTGGATTATAATAGAACCCTACTTTTATAATGAATAAACTTTGATGTTTCTTGTTTTATTTGTGCTTGAATTTAACTCCTGCAAAATGGTTAGTAGACACAAGATACAAAGAATACACAATGATACAAAATATAAATAATTATACGAAATATACAACATTAAGCCTCCCCTTACGCTTATGCCTCCCCTCAATCACAGCAATCAGGGATTGATCATCCCTATATGAACCACCAAATAGTTGAATCTAGGTCAATCAAAAGCTTTTTTAACAAATCAGCCACATTTTCATCAGTGTGGATTTTAAGCACTTGTATTAGATGTTTTTCATTAGCATCTCTTATAAAATGGTGCCTAATCTCAATGTGCTTTGTTCTTTGGTGAAAAACTAGGTTTTTAACAATGCAAATTATGCTTTGGTTATCAATAAAGATTTTGGTGTTCATAAAATTGAACCCATAGTCTAACAACTGATTTTGTATCCAAAGTACCTGACCACAACAATTAGCAGCAGCAACATACTCTGCTTCAGTAGATGAGGTGGCCACAATAGTTTGCTTCTTACATTGCCAAGAGATCAATCTCCTTCCCAGAAACTGACAACCCCCAGTAGTAGACTTCCTATCAAAGTTAGCACCAACATAATCACTGTCACTAGAGGCTTCCAACATAAATGGAGAATCTCTAGGATACCAAAGGCCCAGCTTAGGTTGGCCTTTTAGATACTTGAAGATTTTCTTGATTGCATTCAGGTTGGAAGTCAGAGGTGTAACTTGATGTCTTGAACAAGCACTGACTGCAAACATTATATCAGGTCTAGAAGCTGTCAAATACATAAGTGAACCTATCATTGATCTGTAGAGGTGAACATTAACAGCATCATCAGGTTCATTGTTGGATTTTGCCTTTGGAGCTTCATAAGGAGTTGTTGCAGTCCTCACACTTTCCAAATCAAATTTCTTAAGTATGTCTTGCTCATACTTTTCTTGGCTGATAAAAATCCCATCAGGCTTTTGTTTGACCTGTAATCCCAAGAAGAATGTAAGCTCACCCATAGCACTCATCTCAAATTCACCCGTCATCAATTCTTCAAATTCCCTACACCAAGCCTCCTTCGTAGAACCAAAGATGATGTCATCCACATAGACCTGGACTAGGATAATATCTCTTGAGTTCTTCTTAGTGAAAAGTGTCTTGTCAATGGTACCTCTTCTGTATCCATGCTTCAACAGAAAAGTAGACAATCTTGCATACCAAGCCCTTAGTGCTTGATGAAGTCCATAGAGTGCTTTCACCACCTTGTAGACCCATTTTAGATTCTAAGGGTCCTCAACTCCTTTGGGTTGAGTCACATAAACCTCTTCTTCAATCTCTCCATAGAGAAAAGCACTTTTTACATCCATTTGGTAGACCATAAATCCCATATATGAGGCAAAGGCTAAGAATAGCCTAATGGCCTCAACTCTTGCCACTAGAGCAAATACCTCATCATAATCAATACCCTCCTCTTGCCTGTAACCCTGAGCTACCAATCTAGCTTTATTCCTCACCACAATACCTCTAGCATCTCTCTTGTTCTTTAGAATCCATTTTGTCCAAATCACATTCTTTCCTTCAAGTAAGGGCACAAGCTTCCATACATTTTGATTAAAAAATTGTTGCATTTCTTCTTGCATAGCCTCCACCCAATCTGGATCTTCAAGAGCTTGTGATACATTGCTTGGTTCAACTTATGAAAGGGAACAAGCAAAGAGACAATGGAGAAAGTCTGTGTGATTGTTCCTTTGCTGATTATGAACATAACTGACAAAGGCACTTTCACCAAACTTTGTTTGTTTCACCTTATTTCTTGTCTGAACTGCTGAGGTAGGATCACCAAGAATCAAGGATTGAGGATGAATGGTATTGATCCTCTTTGTAGGAACAGGATTGACTTCTACTGTGGATGCTAGATTATTGACATCAGGACTAATGTCATCATCATATGAGGAGGAGGTAAAAATGCCAGTACTTGGATGATGATGAATATCTTCCAACTCAGATCTTGAAGAGAATGAGTTACCAAGATCAGATGGACTTGGATATCTTGTGAGAGGTTCAGGAAAGCCCAATGAATGATCAGAAGGAGTGGACAAAGGAGCAGCAGGAGTGGAGACACCAGCAGGAACATTAGAGCTATCAGCAGAATTGACAGCAACAACAGGAACACTACCAGGAGGAACCGAAGAACTACCAGCAGAATCCATATTCCTGTGGGCTTCAACTGCGGCTTGTCTTAAGAGCTCCTTTGTTTCTTTTGTGAATTCAAAACCAAACTTGTCAGCTGCTTCCTTGGCATCATGTTCCTGTCTTTGTAGCCTTGCAAGATATTCTGCAAAACTTGAATCACCTTCATCCATGCCAGGAGTATCTTTAACTTCAGAACCTGCAAAGTGATTAGAAGGAAAAGAAGGAACAACAATGGTTTGTTCATCACATTCAGAGTCCGAATCATCATCTTGGGAACTTGCATTGTTAGAAGGAGACTCCTGAGAACTTGCAGATTTATTAGCTTTGAAAAGTGTATATCCTAAAGTATCAGTTAGATAGTCCATGTCAAAATACCACTCATGACCTGCACCCTGAATGTTAGGTTTATCCTCAAGATATCTCAGGTTTAGAGTCTCTTCTATCTTTTTGGCAGATAAGTTATAAACTCTATAAGCCTTGCTATGTGCAGAGTACCCAACTATAAATCCCTCATCAGCTTTCCCTTTAAATTTACCTAGGTGATCACTGGTGTTCAAAATAGTCACATGACATCCAAAAGGTTTAAAGTAACTAATGTTAGGAACCTTCCCAGACAAAAGTTCATAAGGTGTTTTGTTGTGAGGACTAGTAATCAATACCCTGCTCAAAACATAACAAGCAGTGCTAACTGCTTCAGTCTAAAACATGGTAGGTAGCTTAGAGTCAGCCAGCATGGATCTAGCTGCTTCTATAAGGGTTCTATTCTTTCTTTCAGCAACCCCATTTTGTTGTGGGGTTCTGGCATTACTATAGTCCCTTTTAATCCCCTTTTTCCCACAGAGTTCAATTAAGTTAGAGTTTTTAAACTCTGTTCCATTGTCACACCTTATTGTCTTAACCTTTTTATTTAGCTGGTTTTCAATTAAGGCAAGAAAGTCCCTAATCACATGGAAGGTTTCATCCTTAGAACCTAAGAAGAAAGTCCAACAAAACCTGCTAAAGTCATCAGTAATCACCAGGCAATAGTACTTATGGTCAATACTTCTAATGGAAGTAGGACCAAAAAGATCCATATGAAGTAACTGGAGAGGCTCAGTGACGGTGCTCACAGCTGTGATGGCCTTGTAAGAGGCTTTGTGCTGCTTTCCTTTGTTGCAAGCAACATAATTATGTTCATTTGTGAAGGTCTTAAGAGGAAGCCCTTTTACCAACCCATTCTTTGCAAGCTTGTTGATGGTTTTGAAGTTCACATGTGCCATCCTCCTATGCCATTTGGTAGATTCATCCAGAGATACTTTTGCCACCAAGCAAGCTAAATCACCTTCAGGCTGGACATCATTCAAGTTGAAGCTGTAAAGGTTGTGTCTTCTTGGAACTTTAAGTACAAACTGACTCTCATCAGGCAACTTGAAGTCTTTGGACAGCACTAGACAATCAGTCCCAGTGAATAGAACACTGTTCTTCTTGTCACAAATTTGAGAGACAGAGAACAAATTAAAGTTCTGAAGTTCTTTCACATAATAGACATTTTCAAAATCCAACTTGGAAGTCCTAATAGTTCCTTTCCCTGTTATCTTGCCATCCCCTCCTCCAAAAGTCACAATGCCTCCATTAATGGATACAAAATCATGCAATCTTTCTTTGTTTTCTGTCATGCTTCTAGAACACCCACTATCAACAATACCTAAGTATTTACTTCTATGAGGATTTTCCTACAACAACAGAAAATACAACAACATTAGTTACAATGGGAGACCCAAGTCAAAACTGACTTAGGCATGCCTTGTGGATCAGAAAGATTTAAACCATGTAGATTGATGAGATCCACCATTGTTCTTGGACCCCATTCTTAAATATTGGCCATTATGTCTCCAAGAACAACCTGCTGAGGACTTAACAGCAGTTTTCCATCCCCCCCCTCTTTTTGCATTGGGTCATAATAAATAGGCCTATAATCATTCTGAAAGTAAGAGCTTGTAGGTCTGAAGAAGGGTCTTGCAGCATTTCTTTTCCAACCAGCAGGAATAGGTTTACTAGCTGGAACTGGTTTTCCTGCTGGAAATGGCTTACCAGCAGGAACTGGCTTACCAGCAGGAACTGGTCTACCAGCAGAAACTGGTTTGCCAGCAAAAACTGGTTTACCAGCAAGAAAAGGAGCTCTGCCAGAGCTCATTTGTGCTGCTTGAGGAACAAACAAGGGTATATTTTCAACATTATTCCACAAAGGTCTAGATTGCTGTTGTCCAGCACACACACCCATTCTATTCTCATAAAAATCACAATCTTTAATAAGATGAGAATAACTACCACAAACAAAACATGATTTCTTTCTAAAAGATTTGTTCTTAACATAACTTCTCTTATTACACACAAACTTATCACTACCAAAACTAGAAACAGAAATGTTTTTAACACAATGAAAAGAAATGTCTTCAAAAGAAGCTGTCTTTGAATTGGATTCATCATCAGCTACTCTTGATGAGAAGTCATCAGACTTGGGTGTGGAAGACTTGTCACTTGAATCACATAAGGAAAAGTCATTGGTCTTGGGTTCAAAGGACCTGTCACTGTTAGAACAAGAGACAAAGTCATTAGATTTACAATCAAATTCAGGCAAGTCATTGGACTTTTTGCCATAGGTCATATGTGATTCATCAAAGTCTGTGTCAAGGACTGTGTGGGTAGAGGTAGGCTTAAATGTTCCTGTTATTGGTGGAGAAACAGACCTCATTTCTCCTTCTCTAACATACTTAACAGGAATTTGATAATTTACCTCCTTAGGGGTAGGGTCAAATGTACTTGGCATACTAGGGTCATATACTTCATCTGGCCCTATATAATCCCCATATCCCAACCCAAGTTTAGTTTTCACAGACATAGAACTATCAACTATCTTGTGTAGGTTTTTAGATGATTCTTTCCATTTATCAAACCTAGCCACTTCACTCTCTAACTTAGCCTGCAAGTCCTGTTTTTCTGAATTCACCTTAGCATTTTCACTTTCAGAATATTTTAACAAATTAGTAGTATTTTCCAAATCTCTTTCTAAAACCCTAATCTTTTCATCATATGCTAACTGATTATTTTGGTACCAATCCTTTTGTTTTTCTAAAGTTTTAAGTGTACTTTTATATGCTTGAACTTGTACAAACAATTCTTTATATTGAGACTCGACATCATCAAACTCTTTCTTAAGTTCAGCATACTTATCATGACAACCAAAAGGACAAGTTTGTACCAGAGATGAGATACCCATTAAAGCAAATTCCTCAGCCACATCTGCTTCATCTTCTGTCTCACATCCAGCTAGCATTCCATAAACTTGAGCAGCACCGCTTTCCTCATCATCTCCCTCATGTTGAGACCAATCCACCATGGAATCAACGGATAGCAAGGCTTTGGGCTCCTCTGAGTCTAATTCTTTGATCTTGAATGCAGAATATCTGGTCTTATCATCTGCCTTCTTTTCTTTGCATTCTCTTGCAAAGTGACCCAGTTGTAAGCAGTTGTAACATCTAGCCTTCTTTTATCAAACCTTGCTCCATCCTTCCTATTAAATTGGATCTTCCTGCCAGCCTTTTTTTTCAAATCTTTTCACCTTCACTGAAAGCATAGCCATCTGCCACTTGATATCCAATTCTTCCAAGTCCAACTTATCAATCTGGTCAAAGTCTTCATATGCAAGGTGCTGTTGTGGTTCACTCTCAGCAACAAAAGAATGAAGCACATCTTCAATCACATTCCCAGAATTTGAATGTGTTCTTGGTGTAGAGCTTGATGAAGATGATGTTGGGCTATCAGCATATGTAAGCTTCTTGTTAGTGCTGGTAGTACTAACAAATGCTGAGTGAGTTGGAGCAGAAGAATTGTAGCGTGAACCTCCCTTGATATCTATCTCAAGTGACCTGAGCTTATTGTACAGGTCATCAAAGCTTAAATAATCAAGACCACCCTTTGTTTTGAGAGTGATTGATACCTGTGACCAGGAGGAAGGCAATGCTCTCAAGAACTTGGTATTGCAATCTTCATTATCTGGCTTCGCCTGCAGCTGATTGAGTTGGCTCAAAATCTTCTGGAACCTATCATAGCCTTTATGCAGTCCTTCTTCTTCAGAGATCTTGAATTCTTGGAACTCCTGCTTCATCATGGACTTCCTCATCTTCTTAGATTCATCATTACCTCCAAATCTAGCTTTAATAGCCAACCAGATTTCCCTAGCATCATCAAGATGATGAAAATCACCCATATGGTCTTCTGGGAGAGACTGAAGCAATATAATTCTTTCCTTGGTCTCCCTCTGAACTGCAATATGTTCATCAGCAGAAACAGGAGGAAGAATTATGATGTTTCCTTTAGAATCTCTTCCAGTTTTCTTCCTGCTGTTACCATTCTGAATGACATGCCAGAGGTTGTAATCACTATTTGTGATCTAGTATTCCATCTTCATCGCCCATATCTCATACTCATCCTTCTTGAGGTAGGGAAATTTTGTATTGCTTTTTGAGACATTGGTTGTGAGAATTTGTTGTTGGACATTCTGTGTTTCATGTTTTTCATTGTTAACAACAGAATCATCTGTTTCGGATGAAGTCATTCTTTGAGGGTTTTAGAGATTTGTGTGAAAAGGTTTCTTCTTTGATAGAGACTCTTACCAGGCTTTCATACCACTTGTAGGATCAGCCCTAGATAGATCTTTGAGCCTTAGGGAATCGGTAGAATGCTTATGTACTCACAAACAAACTACAAGAGAATCTCTAACTATAAACTTATGTTTACGCGGAAAATAAACACAAGAGTTAAAGAAGAAATAACTACTAAACAATTGATCCTCTATGGATCTATATTAACTATTAAAAGATGTTTTCAAGGCGTACATTATTCATAGCCGTATGTTTCTTTTATACACAAAGAAACCCTAATACGACCCATTACAGAAAACGTGTAAAAGAGATATGCTATATCTATTCCTAATATATCTCATGCATATCCTAACTTCTTAACAAACTTCTAAATATATGGGTTGACTATTTCTACTACCCGCAGAAACAAAACTACCAGCAGGAATTATATCGTACTAACAGCAGAAATCATACCAGCAGGAACTACATACCTGCCAGCAGGAACCGCACTAACTACCAGCAGCAATGAAACTGAATAATTCCTAACATTTTTGTAAGGCAATAACTTTATAACCACAAAAACAAAATAGATACACTGCAAACCCCCATATGGACATCCCTCACGAGATGGAAACTACACATAAAGAGACCCTCACGATTAAAAATACACCACAAGCTAAACTACTACAATGGGGACTAATCATCCATGACACATGAGTTATGTGCAAGAAACAAAACAAATTCAAAGTGAAAAGATGGCAAAGCTATTATACCACACATCCACATCAGTATACACTACCCCCACACATCAGACCATATCAAGGAAAAACCATGCATGAACCAAATACTCTCCATCAAACATCAGAACCACCAACCGCACTCCTGTTTCTCACAACACCACATTCAGTTAGTCTTGCCAGCCACTTTTCCCATTGAATTTCCCATTTCTTAGCCCTCCTGCATATCCACTCAAAAGTCTTTAGTTGATGAATCTCGTTAAAGAGTCTTGAGCTACTCTCAAACTTCCCTTTAAATACCTGATTATTCCTATTCTCCCAGACAAAATAACTAGCCACCTATATAGTCGTTTGCCACAATAATCTAATCTCCTGTTGGGTTTTATATTGAGTTGATAATACAAAATAATAAAAGAAGAATGAAGCAAATACGAAACTACAAGGACTTAAAAGACAAAGAAGGAATTCTACAAGCTATGGAAGATTATAGAAGATTCCTTTTTGAAGATAAAGATTAAGGTTTTATACGAGAAGGAAGAAAAAATTGACTTTGGTTTTTATTTTCGTAGTTTTCTGCAGTGCTGTGGTAAAAAGGCGATATATCATTCATTATTCGTTGGATCTTAACGAAATATTTACTGAAGGTTCTTCATACATCAAGGTACATTATCACTGGAGGGATCTTCAATCTAAGCTTTCGTTTAGAAGATATAAATTCATCAAGTCTGCTGCAGAAAAGGTCAAAGTAAGTTGAATTTTTAGGATTTTATGAAGTAATCATTAAATATGATGCTGCTCAAAGCTTAATCATTTTTATCATGAATGATGCTGCTGCTGACGATTACTATATGCTGCTTAAAGATATCATCCGTATGCACAAGAAAAAGAAAAACGATATCATCAGATTGTGAATGATTTTCTGAAACCCTAATCGTTGAGGAGGCTGCTAATGATGATACGATGAACAAGTAAGGTTACTGGTAATTCAAGATACTACAAGAAAGTAATTTTTTCGTCCATTCAAGATCCATATTTTTTTAATTTGGCTCGTTATTTGGAAGCTGCATAATCAAATTCGAAGACATTAGGGTTTTTATCAAACCCTAATTCAATTAAAGGAGTTCTTGCTGATCAAGTTATAGCATCACGGTTTCAACAGCAAGTTAAGGTTTGTTTGCTTACAAGAATAAACCCTAATTCACATGTTGTTCTTTTAAGAAGAAGTAATTAAGCAGCAGAAGGGACGAATAGCTTTACTTCTTTTGATTCGAAGAGCACTACTGGTGAACATAATGGAATGAGTAAGATTACTGGAGAAGGAGCAATTTTTGGTCGAATAGAGTTACTGGTGATGTTATTGAGTATACTTGATTTAGTAGTAACGTTTCTTTTCTTGAAAGTAGACTCACGCATGGTTTTTCTGAAGTTACTGGTTATAAAGGCGTGCATATTTGATAAGGTTACTTCAAGTGTGAGTAGGGTTACTTCTAAATTCGACTTCTCTTATATAGACTTACTACTGTTAAAGGTTTTTATTACTGTGCGTTTTATTAGTGCTGCTTCAGGAAGTTAGTGTTGCTATTTGAATTTTAATGCTGCCAGTCTTATCAGTTAATGCTGCTTGAAGTATAGGTTTATGCTGCCTTCATTGAACCATTAGTACTGCTTGTTCTCTGAATGTTAGTGCTGCTGGATAGTGCTGCTCGCTATAAGCTGCTTATGTTAGTTAGTGCTGCTAATTGTTACTCATTAGTACTGCTCGTTGATACTTCCAAGTTAATACTGCTCGTTGTGGGATTTAATGCTGTTTGTAGAAGTCTTGATTATAACTACTTGGTTAGTATTGTCTGGTTTATTTGTACTGCTAAAGGTTCACAATAGTTGAATCCTAATTCTCATAATATGGAGGAAAAGGCATGGTCTACTCATGTTTATCTCTGAATGGTTCATATTTAGTCAATACCAAGGACGATGCTCTTGATTATTGGATTGTGAAACATAATGTGTCGATATTGGATTGTTTGGGCTAATGTAATACATAATGTGTTTTGAGTTTGAGTCTACCTGGGTTTATTAGTTTTGTTCAATATCCGACAGTACATGGAGTTGGTTCTCGGATGAGTTTGAGAGATATCGGATAACACACACAGAATATTGGTTTTGGTTTACATGTTCTTCAACATTTAAAAAGGCTTCGTATTTGGAGTAATTGGAATAATTGATTACGAAGAAGATGGATTATCACTTATTTGAAGTTGAAGTGGAGTTTCATGGATGCGTGTTCTTATCATATCTTAAACGGCTAACAACATTTAGAGATAACTTGTTCGTGCTTTAACGTTGTGACAAAGACTTGTCAAAATCTAGAAATAGGGATTTGCTATCACTTAAAGGAGTTACATTCTAGTGCTCAACGTCTCATAGAAGATGAGGATTTTGTCAAGAGGTTGCGACCTACTTATACTTTTGGTGTTCATATAAATTCAAAGTCACATGGATAATACAATACATAAGACACAAGTTTGGGTTATTCTACTTCTACATCAAGTTCGTTATACTTAGTTTTCTTCAACAGTAATCATTACAAGGAGCCTACAGAATTGAAGATTCAAGAAATGGTTAACACATGGATTTCAGGGGAAGCATATTCTAGAGTGTTTAATCGTTTACATGCACCATTTGAGGGGAAGGTTCTTACTACTGTAAGTCTTTATTATTACAGATAGTTTAAGTTTCTATTGTCTTGAATTCATTATTAGTGCGGAAAACTTCATGTAGGGTAATTTGAGACATTGGAAGGTCGGATTAGAAGTGTGATATAGATTTGTGGTTGTGAAGATTAAAGTTGCATCTACTTAGCATCCCCTAGTGGATAATGACAAAAAGGGGAAGAAGTACATATAGGTTTTGCAATTTGTAGATCCTTGGTGGTACATCATGTTATGTAAGTTCACACGAGTTGAGCTTAAGGGGAAGATTGTTTCATTCATAGAAGATCTAGAAGAATGTTTTGTAATTATCAACTAGGGGAAGATTGTTGGGTTTTATATTGAGTTGATAATACAAAACAATAAAAGAAGAATGAAGGAAATACGAAACTACAAGGACTTAAAAGACAAAGAAGGAATTCTACAAGCTATGGAAGATTAAGAAGATTCCTTTTTGAAGATAAAGATTAAAGTTAGGAAGATTTGTTTCCTAATATTGTTATAAGTCTTTGTAAACCCTAATATCTCTATTATATAAAGAGATACAGGGTCTAGGTTTTAAGTGTGCACAGAGAAAAGATGTAGACGTCTAGTAAAAGTGTGTGTGTCCTAGGCGTGAGTTTTTGAGAAACGCCTAGGTTTAGTGTTTGTTTAGCCTCAAGGATTGTTTGATCCCTGTTATTGTTGAGTAACCGTTCTACACATGATCAAGTAGAATTGGGGCTGATTGTGTATGTAATTTTAATGAATAATAATGATGAAAACCTTGTTAACAATAACATTGATGTCTTGTTTAATTCCGTTGCATATATTGTTAACCTTTGTTCTTGTTATTCCTAGAGCTCAAAACGATCTAAGGAGATCTAACAAACTCCACATCTCTAGTCCCATCGAACCGCCCCCTTTATGACCCAACAACTCCTTTACCGTGAACACATCAGTTGAGCTAACATCCGGCCACGCAAAAATCATATCCCAAACATTAATCGCATTTTCACATAACGCCAAACAGTGGTCAAGTGATTCTACTACATTATTACACCCCGGGAAAAGAAGAGAATCATGATCAATACCTTTTTTATCCAGCTCTACACGCACAGGAAGTCTCCCATTTAAAGCCTGCCACACAAACACGTTGACTTTTCTAGGCACAAGGATGTTCCATAACGTCTTGTTTACATCTGCCACCTCAATCATCTGCCTCTCCTCTATCCACCTAGACAACGTCTTCACTGGAAAAAATACCATTTGTATCTAACTTCCACACCCATATGTCTTTATTGAATTGGTTAAGCCTAACATTAGCTAAAATCGCTTCAAGCTCTTCTAATTCCCTACCAGTTCTACCTCTAGGAGCTCTAGACCACTCCCAATACCATTCCCACTCCTCATTAACCCATCTTCCTCTATATCCCAACTTCGCTTCCTTGTTACTTTCTATCCTATACATTCTACCAAAACGATCGCAGAAAGCCACATCACCTACCTACTTATCTTTCCAAAATGACGTATATAACCCATCCCCAACCTTTTTGGAAAATTGATTTACAAAACCCCCATCTAACCCATCCAACTACTTCCCAACGCAGATAATATCAGCCCACATACCTCCCCCAACTAACCGTGTCCCCCCTACACTTCCCCACCCGCCATCAATACCATATATACTTTTTATAACTCTACACCAAAGAGTGTCACTTTCTACTCAAAACCTGCACCACCACTTTCCTAAAAGCGCCTGATTTTTAACTTTTAAAGACCCGTTGTTAAGCCCCCCATCCTCGAAAGAAGAAATTACCCTATCCCATTTAACCCAAGCAATTTTTTTCCTTCTCCCAACCCACCCCAAAAGAAATTTTTTCGAACTCTCTCAAGGGCAATAATAATACTTGACGGGACACAAAACATCAAGAAGTAATATAGTGGTAAACTACCAAGAACTGCTTTCACCAACGTTAGTCTTCCCCCGAAAGACATCGCTTTTGCCTTCCACTCGAAGAGTCTCGACTTGAATATATCAACGACCTCATTCCACGCTGACCGGATCTAAACACACACGAGTTGTGGTGGAGATACTTGGAATATATACTTGATAGCACGCGAAATTTACTACCAAGTACTTAGAAGAATATGTGTTTGGTGAATGTATGTGATCGTATGAATGTAACAATAAGAATAACAAGACAATGTTTAACCAAACACTTTGCTTCAATATATTGAACGATTACAGTGAAAAACGTGAAGCTCTTAATAATGCATGTACGTATAGGATGTCAATAAACCCTAACTGAGGATCTCTTTTTATAGCACAAAGAGTCCTTTACAAGTAAACAATCTACCGTATCAATCTATACAAATAAGATATACATCATATCCATTCCATATTTATCTTCATACGGTTTCATCTTAATCTTGTAAGCAGTACAAACTTTTCTTCATCAGCAGTACTAACTGTTCTTGTATTCTTCAGCAACTGTTCAACCGTACTAACTTATACAGAACCATACTAACTGCTTAATTTAATTCCTAACACACGCCGACACTCTTTTCATATTCACCCCAATAGGAAGACCTAAATACATGAACGGAACTCCTCCACGCCACATCTCATAAAACGTGCCATTCTTTCCACCTCATTAGTTTCAACACCAACCCCATATAACTTACTTTTATGAAGATTGATTTTCAAACCCGCCACCTCTTCGAAACACTTACGGATGTTCATTAAAATACAAGCATTTTCTCTATTACATTCCCCAAAGATAACGGTGTCATAGGCATATTGTAAATGAGATACCATGACACCATCTACTCCTACCCGAATACCTTTGAAAATATTGCTATCCACTGCCTTCTTCATTAAGGCATTAAGACCTTCTTCCTCTAAAAATGAAGAGAAAAGGCAACAACGGATCACCTTGTCGCACCCCTCGCTCCATAAAAAATTCCTTCGTGGGCAAGCCATTGACAAGAATCGAAATGGAAGAGGAGTTGAGACAAGCGGTTACCCACTTGCACCATCTAGCGTCGAACCCCATACGCTTCATTATTTCCACTAAGAAACCCCATTCGAGGCTATCATATGCTTTCTCAAAATCAACCTTAAAAATTAAGGCTTTCCTTTTCGCCCTCTTCAAGAAGTCCATGGTTTCATTCGTAATGAGAATGACATCAAGAATGAAACGCCCCTCAATAAAATCATTTTGTACCTCTCCAATAACCTTTGCAACAACTTTCTTCACTCTCTTTGCTAATAGCTTTGCAATAATCTTATAAAAAATACCGATAAGACTAATAGGCCGATAATCCGAAAGCCCCAATGGATCCCCCACCTTCAGAATAAGGGTCACAAAAGATGCATTATAACCCTTTGAAAACTCACCTGTCTCCTAAAATCATCTAACTGCCTTGAGAAAATCCACTTTTATAACATCCCAAAACTGCTTAATGTATCTTAAATTGAACCCATCTAGACCCGGCGCCTTATCACTCCCACAACCACAAACCGCGTCCCACACTTCTTTTTCCAAGAATGGTGCTTCTAAACAGGCCGCATAATCCGCTGTAATTTTTGTAACCTGGTCATTAACGAATCTCGGCCTCTAAGAACCTCTAGATGAGAAAAGGCCTTTATAGTATGTTAATACAAATATCGTTTAAAAAATGTTATTTATATTTTACGATCTTTGCTATATTTTGTTAATGACAATAATAAACTTTATTTTATCAAAGTGTGAATTTTGTCAAGTCTTTTATATATATAGCTACAAGTTTTTATTAAACACAAATAGATTTTTATATAAGTTACAAATTATTTGTTAATAAATAGCATTTTAGTCATTTTAAGAAAAGTGCCACATTAGACGTTAAAAACAAATAAAGTGCCACATTAGGTGTCAAAGTAATATTAGTATGCGTTACAAATGGTAAAAATGTATCTTATGATAACATAAGTAACCAAACATCTTTTGTAGCTCATAAACCAACTAGTTACTTCTTAATTAACTTCACTTAGCTAGCTATATTATACATTTTACAAGTTTACTTTGTTAAACTTTTTAATCAAAATGAAAATGCATTTTTACATCATTACTTGGATCATCCTACTCTAAGATTATCTGAGATATCAAATCTAATAGGATCATAGAAAATATTTTGGAAAGATATGAACTAGATTTGCAAGATTTTGGAAGATCCCATGTCAGGGATCGGCGGAACCAAAATCATACACTGACGGAACCAATTTTTTGGTTCCGCCTGATCCGTGGCTTGCTGAAGGCTTTTGCCAATAAATAGCAAGTCACACTTAGTTGTTTTCTCACACACTTACATACAAAAATATTGTATATTCTCTCTCACTCATAATTCCCTGTATCTAACTAACTTGTATTCATTTTAGTGAACTTCTTATATAGCAAGAAGATCAAAGCATAAAGTATAGACTCACAAGCTTTAACTGTTTTGCTTCAAGTCTTCATTCATTCATCATAGTGTGTTGTATATTCATTCATACATCATTGTTTGTGCCAAACCTTCATAAACCTCTGTTTTGATCAGTTAGTATTTTAGTCCTCAAAATACGTAGCGTGACGGGAGTGGTTGTGCCCTTGTAAAAGAACTCGACATTTAGCTTTATGTCAGAAATATTGTGTAAGCGACGTGTAAAGGTTTTCTCTGCCGGTTAAAGGAGCTTGTTGATTAGTGAAGAATACTCTCAAGTTGGAGACTCGGGGAGTGGAGTAGGGCAAGAAAAAAGAGTCCTTGTAGACTGAACCACTATAAACCCTCGTGTTGTGGTTTGATCATTTCTATCATTTCTTGCATTATACTTATTGTTATTTTGGTTGATTTCACATAAACATTACAAAGAAACGAATTTAAAAATGATAAAACTATTCAACCCCCTTCTAGTTTTCCACAATTGGTATCAGAGAGCTACGTTACTCAAGATTTTTAAAATTTATTGTATTTTAAAACTTGAAATGATCGATGGATTTTGAAAATTTTAAAGAAAGGCAATCTACGCAAAGACCACCACTATTTGAACCAAATGGATTTATCTATTGGAAAAGCCGTTTTGAAACATATGTGAAATCAAAAGATATATATTTATGGTATATAATTATAGAAGGTGATCACTAAGCTATTATAAAAGATATCGCAAGTGGTCGGGATGAGGATACTTCACTTACTCGTCATAGTGATGAGCAAAAGAAGTTAATTGCAAAAAATAATGAAGCAAAAATGATGCTTTACAACGCTCTAACTAAAAAAGAATTTGAAAGAGTCTTTATATACAAAAACGCTAAAGAAATTTGGAAATTTTTAATAATCACTTATCAAGGAAATTCACAAATCAAGGAAAATAAGGTTGATCTTCTCGTTTAACAATATGAACAATTTAGTATTCCTGAGGATGAAATCATTGATAGTGCATTGCTCGTTTTAATACTATCATTACCTCTCTCAAAGCACTCGATGAACCCTTTTGTAGTAAGAACTTTTTCAGGAAATTCCTTAGAGCACTTCATCCAAAATGGAGAGCAAAAGTGACGGCTATTGAAGAATCCAAATATCTCTCAAAATTGTCACTTGACGAGCTAATTGGAAACCTCAAGGTTCATGAAATGGTGATGGTGAATGATTCAGAGATTGTTAAAGGTAAAAAGGAAAAAGTCAAGTCCATTGCCTTAAAGGCAAAAACGGAGTCAAGTGATGAAGGAGAATCTAGCTCAGACAGTGAAGATGAAGAGTATGCCATGGTCGTAAGAGACTTCAAAAAGTTCTTTAGAAGACAAGGAGAGTTTGTAAGACAACCTCAAGAAGACAAGAAACTTTTTCGAAAAGATCGTGACAATAAGAAAGGAAAGGCGAAAGAAAATGCTTTAGATGTGGAAACACAAGCCATCTTATAGGAGATTGCCCCAAGCCACCTAAAAACAAGAACCAAAGGGCGTTTATGAGTGGTGCTTGTAGTGACAGTGAAGATGATGACGAGGAGCCAAAGAATGACGAAATTGCTCTCATGGCTCAGGACTCAAATGAGGTACATTCTAACTCATCCTACTCTTCTATTGATGATGATACATTGCAAAAAGAGTATAACAAACTGTACGTGTGAACTTAGGTTGAAAATCATAAACAAAAACAAATTTTTAAAGACTAAAAATAAATTTTTAGAAAATGAAGTTTATGAATTAAAAGAAAAAGCTAACCATTTAGAAAAGACTAAAGCCATTGACAAGGTATGTATATCATGTTAATAACTTGGAATTGAAATTGAGAAACTTAAACTCACACAGGATGTGCTCATTAAACGAAATTCTAAATTTAAAAGGTTTGATAAAAACATTTCTTGAACGGATGAAATAACGAAAATCTAGAAATTACCATATGATTAAACTGGACCAGGATTTATGAAATTAAGAGATTTAAGTAGTCTAGCGAAACAGATTCTACCTTAGCAACAGCAAGAAAGACAGTTTTCTTCTCTACCTCATCATCTGACACCAATTTCTCAACTAATGGGGTAACAAATGATTCACTAACCTCTTTAAAACTCTCTTCACTATCACTTTTACATTCATTCTCAGGCTTTTTGAACTCCTTTACACTAGTATTTAACAAATCAAGTTTTGGGGTTGGAAATAACCCAGTATAAGGAGGTGCAACAGCCTTATATCCTATACCTGTCTTGAATTTATCAACAAGTTGAGACTGAACAATCTTATCTAAACTTTTAGATGACCCTGCATATCTCTCTTTATTTACTTCAATGCTATCTTTTTCTAGCTTAATCTTTTCTAGTTCACTTTTAAGCTTGTTAATTTCTAAGTCTTTAAACATAATGTCTCTTTTCAAAACAACAATATCCTCAGTGAATACAGTTTCATTCTTTTGTTAGAAAACAAGTTGTTCTTCTACAACAGCTAACCCTCTCTTATGATTGCTAAATTAAATTCAGATTGGTTAAGCTCTATTCTTGAATCATCATAATGCTTTTTAAGAAATTCATAGCTATTTAAAGCTACACAAGATTTTGAACAAGCATTATCTGTATATACCTCAGAATCTGAGAAAGCCATCAGTGCCATGTTGGTAGGAGCTTCCTCTTCAGCCATAAAGCTCCAGTCAAATCCAAGTCCATCTATTGCCACCATAGCTTTTGAAGAAGTCTCCTCCTCACTCACAGCCTTCCTGGTGCTTTCTAGATTCCTGGAACCTCTGCTATCTTGATTCCTACCCCTGTTGTCATGGTTCCTTGGCCCTCTGCATTCCCTAGCAAAGTGTCCCAACTTATGACAATTGTAACACTCCACTTTTGACTTGTCATAACCAGCAGTATCACTTCCATTGATAGTGATCTTCTTTCCTGTCTTCTGGAAAAATCTCTTGGCCCTTATGCTCAGCAAAGCTAATTGCCACTTCAAATACATCTCCTCTAAGTTATCTTTATGAATTTGTATTAAGTATTCATGAATAAGTTGTGACCCATTAGCTTGACTGTCCAAGAATGCATAGACAGTATCATCACTTAAACTAGCAGTACTAGTTTGTGAACTAGCAGTACTAACTTTAGGGTTAGCAGTACTAACTCCAAAAGCAGTATTAACCTCCTCAGTACTGCTTGTGCTTGGAGATGACACAAAAGCCATATTCTGAGAGCTTGAACTTGATCCTGCAGGCCTTTTCAGCTCTTGTTCTACAATTTTAAAGTTGTTGTAGAGGTCATCAAAACTCATAGTGTCTAGATCAGGCTTGTTTCTCCAGACTACTACATGAGTGTTCCACTCAGCAGGTAGACTTCTCAAGAATTTTAAATTGAGATCTTGTTAGGTCCTATTTAAGCTTAACACAAGATCTAACTCACGTATAACACCAACTAATAAACGTATAAACAATAACTAATAAGAGAGATCGAGAGAGATGAAGAGAATAACGTTTAATCTTATTCACGCATATAATGAGCAAAGGTTCGGTAACACAATGAATAAAACCAACAAATACAATGAGCACATGAGCCTTCTATTTATAGGCAATAGTTTAGGGCATCATGTGCTTTCGATGTTCTAGAAGCTATGTACACAACCGCGGCCCATGGGCCTCTAATGAGCCGTGTGGATTAATCAAACTTAAAGCCCTATACGATTAGCAACCAATTACATTAAATGACCAAGAATTGAATAATATAAAATTTGTTCCCAGCAATCTCCCCCAAGGATTGGTCATCTAGGTTGCTTGACGTCATCTTTGCTTCTTTTCGCTTCGACGACTTTAGAATCTTTGTTCTTTGTTCTAGTTGTGATGTGATATGGTAATTTCTTGATCTGCCTTCCACCGACATTCTTTATTCACGATGTCTTTACGTCCTTTCCACCATGCTCATATGTATTTTGACTTTTTTTCTTCATATATCAAGTTGTTCTCACTTCATAAGCTTCAATCATTGACTTGTGAAAGTTTGTTATGCTTGATCTTTGACTTTTCTTTGATTTCTTTAAACTTTTGTTATCTCTTAGTCTTTGTGAGAACTCTTTTTCGGGATATGAGCATGATGGAAATGGTGGTGGTGGAACTCTTGGTCTCCATGATTACTTGAAATGTAAACAGTTAGCAATAAATCATCCGACACTTACAGATTTGGACATCGAGATCGTCAACAGCATAGTGTGAAGACTTTCTCTAATCCTAGCCAAGGCCGTTCTGAACCGGATGTTCCCGAAAGAGCTAACACAGATACGCCGAAGTGTATCAACGATTCAGTGAGCAGCTGAAGTATACCGAAGTATCACTCCACGACTGTAGCCCGTTTGGAACTACTAATAACACTAAGCGTAATCCATAAGGGATTACCGAAGTGACCTGCTGTCAGGGCTGTTTGATGTTGACCCTGGCAGGATTTCCATTCAATCACTGAGAATCATAATTCATGAATTCCCTCATGAATGTTCTCGGCAGATCACTAAGATCTGCGCAGGACTCTTATAATTTAGAACTGGTGTTCTTATTGTTGAACAACCAGTGTAGAAATACTAAGTGTTCCTATGAGGTCTTTTATTTATCTCGTGGCTCTAGACTCGATTAAGTGCTTATTGATTTTAGTCGTTGGAGGCATGGAGCAGATTTCCTCCTTTTCAATATCAACACATCTCAGACTGAGAGGTCGATAGATAATGAAGGGTTCTCTGTGAGAAATGAAACAAGTGTCTTTTGAGAGACACCTGAGTGGCAAGAAGGTTTAGTGCAGTGCGTCACTGGGTCCATGACGGCTTAATCTTCAATACCAGTGTCACCTTAGTGACAACTAGTAGCATATGAGTTGAACCCGGTTTCTGCCCTAAGGTTGAACAAATGGAGGGCTATTTCTTTTCACCATTTTCTTTACTTTTCTTTTTCATTATTCAACCCCTTCTTTCTCCTTTCATTTCTTTTCTCCTTTTTTCAATCATACCTAGGACTTTCTAGTTCTAAACTATTGGTATTGTCCTTGGGTAGATCCCTCTGGCTCTGGCGGATCATAGGACGGTTTCCTAACCTTAGTCACCTTATATCTCCATGACTATCCTATGTTTTCCATAAAACCAATCATTTAAAAAATCTCTCAAAGTGTTTATGAGTGTAAAACTTATATTGTTTACACTTTGAGAGTTTTACATTTTTTAAAAATACTCCCCCTTAACATGTGCTTATAAGTGTTTAAATTAAATTTGCACATGTCGGGTAGAGTCAGCACTTTTAGAATTGATTAATTTTCAATGAACATGATCGTTGCGAGACACGTTTACATCACTAGTAAAACTAGCTTGAAATTATTACCCGTCCAGATCATATTCAAAGAAAATCTCTCGAAATTGGTACATTCTACTCAGACAAGTCCTTTGCGAGACACGTTTACATCACTAGATAAACCGGCTTGAAATTATTACCCGTCCAGGACATGTCTTTTCGATTACTGACTTTTGATATCGTCAATTCGAGGGTACAATTTTGAGTCGAGCTCATACGAGATTTCAACTTTTATTTACCATATTTTAATCACTTACATATTCTCCCCCTCAAAAATAGCATATTCATGTTGTTTTTGAAAATTTTTGATTAAAATATGCTTTTTGAGGTTTATGGGAAGAATGTCAACAAGAACTTTTCATGGTTTGAACAAAGATTATCGTTTCAAGTACTCCCCCTTAACAAGGGCGTACTTGTTCTTTTGAGCAGAATTTTGAAAAATTTAGAAAATTCTGGTTAATTCTGCTCAAAAGTAAGAAGCTTTCGCTCCTTATTTTAGGATTGAGGCACTGAAGCGTACCTCAGGGTCCTTTCTTTACAAGAACGGGTTGTGCACTGTGATCTGTGCACAAGCCATTATGAACAATCACACAAGCAAGAATTATCAATCAAAGAATATAACAAACTCTTACATCATCCCGCCCTTCCGAATGTAGTGAAGTCTAGAACAGCCTCTTCTCGATCTTTTGGATAAACTGACGAACTTCTCTTAACTGAGAAGCTTTCCACCTGCTTGTCTTGTACAATTCTTGATCACGTACTCGGATTACCAACCCATCACGAACCTTCTTCAGCGTGTGATCGCAGAACTTATGAATTTCCTTGTACGCCATGAAGCAATTGATCGTAAGATCGCTCTTGTAAACAAACCCGAAGGTTGGTTCTTTCTTCAAGGTGTACTGAGGTTCATTGTTGATTCCAGGGAGTGATAGTACTGGTTACAAATGAGAATTACAATAAATACTAAGTCTAAAAATATAATCACTTCTAGTCCTCTCTAATCCAGAATAGCTATCAAGGTATAGTCTTCTAAGTCCAAAGTACTCTCCACTCATACCCAGCTTCTAACTAAAACCTGCCGTAGGAAAAAAAAAATGCGGCTGAGCTTCAAAAGCCCAGTGAACAGATATATATAACATAACATAACGGTAAAATAAGCATAAGAAACGAAGGAATAAAAATACAAAACGAAAAGTATAATCATGAAAGTCATACAAATTTTAAAGAGAACTAAGAATCAAGAATGCATGAGAACTGAATAAGAAATGAATCAAGAGAATAATGAAATAATGGAAAAGTTCATATAAGGATGTGCCATAAGAATTACATATCATAATCCGTCAAATCATATAATATCTTAAAAGTGCACGAAGAGGGGAGACCTCTAAGTACTAAAATTGTGAGAAGGAGTGTAAGGCACAGACCACCTGGTCACCATAATCATATAAACATAAAACCTAGGATTCATCCATACGCTTCCTAACATAAGTATGTATGTCAGTACTAGACTAAGCACACACACGCATTAATGGCCAATAGTGATCACAATATAATACATAAACATAAGGGGGAACGCCGTAGATCTATCACACCTCTACGGGAGTGTCATGCCTAGGGTGCCATCAAAGACATGGTCATGGTACCTCCACAACTAGGTTAGCTCAGGTACAGATCTATCATAGCATACAACAATATAGACATAACATGGTAAGAGAAACAAAATAGTGACTCAATTAAGCATGGCAAAGCATAAGCATATCATGGCAGAGACATTTATAATAAATGTCAGAAAGGATCATATAGGAATGACAATCATGCAATGAAAGTCAAGAATCAATAAAGGGAATCATATCAGGCAAAGCATCATAAGAAATATCTCTACTGAAAAGGGAAATAATATCTTTACGATAACATAAGTGTCTCAAAGTAAGACAGAATATTTGTACCTTGGACCGCAAGTGAAAACACAACTAGAAACATAAAGATCGGAAGCAAACTCCATCTTCAGCGAATCTACACGAATTCATGATCGTCTTATTATTAATATCTTATTTAAATCAGATTACTTATTTTAGTCGGCTTTCCATTTTTAGTAACTTTCCTTTTATAATAGCTTTACAAAAATAGTAACTTTCCAAAAATAGCAAGTTTCCTCTTTAAGTAGTTTAACCATTTTAAGTAACTTTCTATTTTTAGCAGGTTTCCCGAATTAGCAAGTTTCTATATTTATTAAATTCCTCGATTTCGTAAGTTTCCACATTTAGTATCTTAGGGTTACTTTCATCACAATTAGGGTTTACAAATAATTATAACTTAGTTTAATTACTAATTATGGCTATCAATGCATTCATAGGGTTTCTTTACCAAAATTAGAAATTTAGGGTTTATAACTTAAGGTTAACATTCAATACATATACTAATCATGTCATATATCAATTTAGGTTATGAAATGCATCTAAGTATCTTAATTACCTCTTTAAATGTTATAATAATGATTAAACATAGTTAGGTTAAAGGATTTTAATGACAATTAGGTTTTAAGCACATATTACACTCCTTTAATCAATTTCAACTTTTAATACATAAACAGGTTGCACTTTCTCTAATTTTTCAAGCATACCTATGCATTTTCTGGAGCTTCCACAAAATTACCCCAGGTTCACATATGTATTAAGTACTTAATGTAATTTTTACAGAATTTATTTCAAAGTGCATCTATAGTAGAAAAATTCATTTAGTTAACTAGTCCGGATTCAGTAACAGATTTGAGACTCAAAAAGTAAGCAAATATGAGATCATGTTTTGCTACTCTAAAAATTCCACCAAAAATCACAGAGGCCAAAAACATCCTATATTTAGGTCCTGCAAAATTATAGCTCATGATTCCTTACTATTTTCAAAACAAAAAATCATCTACCAAGGTTGGAATTCGGATTTATAAATGACAGTTTTGACACTTGAACTTGTAAAATCAGAAAGGACCTTCTCCCGACCTCAAAAAATTATGAGGCTTACACATTCAGAAATCTTTTTTCCCGAACTTGATTTTAGACTCAAGAATCACTCAAAAATACGTTCGGATCATTATTTTATCCACCTTACAACACGACCAAAATTCTGCACAGCAGGAATTTCATAAAATCACAACAAATCCTTATTCTATAAACCCTAATCCGACCCCTAATTATTTATTCGCGATCCGAAGAAGAATCAAACACAATCATACATGTTATATTCATTTTAGCCCTGATTAAAGTTAGCCTCATAACAAATTATAGATCAATAATACAAGTTTTCCAAATTGTTTTGTTGGTTAGGGTTTTCTATGATTTATGTGTAAGTATAAACGTATACTTGTATATATATATTTGTAAGTCGATCCATTTAGGTTTAATTATAGGTTGTATACCGTTTTTAGAGATCAAACAAGAATAGAACAAGAGGTATTAGATGTTACCTTGAGGCAGATTTTAACGAGGCAAAGGTAGGAACCAAGAATCACAAATCAAAGACACAAACACACCATGTATTGCACGATCGCAGCAGCCTCAAACATTCCTTCTTCCATGCTTCTTGAGGACCGAACAAGGTGATCATGGTGGCTGCTAGGGTTCGGTATAGGGAGGGAAAAATATAAACCGTATAATGTGAATAAGGGAATGAGAGAGAAACGTGTATTTTGTTATGGTTAAACCGTGTAGATTGCTACAATTAAGGAGTCCCAAAATCTTTTTATTTTTAACAAGTTATTTGGTCCATTTGTCTTGTTCTTATCCTCTCTTGGACGTCTGAAGTGAGATGGGCTTTATCAAAATTTTCGTTTCAACATGGTACTCTTAGGAAGCTTGTGTAAACTTTAGTATGTAAGCATAAGATAGATTTTAGTATAGCTTAGGATAGGTAGGTTTTATTTTGCATTTAACTATAATGTATAGTTTAAGATTAATATTAATTTCAAGTGTAAAACCTATAGTTGTAAACGTAAGATAATTAATTATCGAACTTAGGTCAAAATTCAAATTTCCAAATAAAACATGATTATGGTTTTAGGGTTTTACAACTCTTCCCCTCTAAAAAAAAATTTTCGTCCTCGAAAATTAAAGTGAAAAGAAACGGAAAACACAACGGACTGTGAACGGAAGTGTGAATGACTTGTTTCTCATGACTCTATCTTGTCGATCGAATATCTTCAGTTTCCTCAGAAAATACATATCGTTCAGGATCCAAATCAAAAGAATAATATACCAACGTAATAGATGATAATCGTATCCCCTCAGAAGAGATACAAGGAAGATGTTGGATTGACGGATATTTCGTCCGTGGAATAGAAATAGACAAATCAGATGAGAACGTATCGCATCGCAGAAATATGAGGGTGATAAATATGCTTATGGAAGATAATTCAATCAATAAAATTGGACGGTAGAAAGCTCTACAACGAACCCTAAGATCGTTATCAAAATACAGAGGTCAACAAACATGTCTCGAGGATCCAAATATACCAAATCGTACGGCGATAGGGCAGATCAAACGTATAGGTCGAAAGATCCTAAAGTTTTACTATTCGCAGATAATCTCAAACAGCTATCAGAAATTCTAAGGTTTCTAAGGCACTCCTCGAAATATCCTATGATCACAATAAGTGCACGTTATATGATGTAAGTATTATCACGTTGGCCAGACGTCATAATACTAGCATCATATAAATATGCCCTCATGATGACCATACTTTATCTCAAGTCGTGAAATGGCAACTTATCTTAACCACCTAACAGTCCTTCTATTCCCTAGGGTTGGTCCAATCGATCATCATTACAAATTTAACATCAGAGAAACAGAACGTACAAATAACGTAACGGAATTAGTAAGCATTAAATGAAGTACTTCGTCAAAAGTGTCAGGTCTTCCACAATTCATCGAAATTCTCATATTAAAACCGTCATCCAACATACGCAGAGTGAACACAGAACGTAATTACTAACAGAGAACCTAAATCATTCAAAGGATCTTATCATCAGGTAACGAAAACTTAAGTAGGTTAAGCAGAAGTGAATACGTCATCAAAACTTCATCCTTCTCGAAATCAACTCATCCAACCACAAATGTTTATTCCAAAATCGTCCACTCAAATACATGATTTCAAAATTTCTTCCAAGTCCGAGTAGTCTGTCTACGCTTGTCCATCTGGTCATACGGTGAGAAGGGATGATACACTTGAGTCTGGTCCCTCAAGCCTTCGGTACCTCTTTTTGAAACTGTGGTGTAGTAACGTGAATCTCTGACATGTCACTGTGCATCTTTCCATCTGCAAATCTGCTTCTGCTATCAATTCAACTTAGTAGAACTAAAATGAATAGAGAAGCAAGTCTGCGTGTCTTCGACAGGTCTCCTAGCACAGTTCAAAATTCGCCAACTCGATTACATTCTACTTCTATGTCTGCCACCATGTTTGTCTTGCAAGCACTGTCTTCTAGGCTTTAAGGTAAAATACCGTTGCTGTCGATTCTAGGTTATGTGTTGAATAGTTCATCCCCCCACGGTCTGATTATCCTGATGCCCAACTGAAATCTCTACGTGTTGCATGAAATAAAATTGAGTCCTTTCTCAGTTTCTCTCTTATTCTTATATGCTTCTTCCACGGTAACGCATGTCACGAACATCTTCTACTACTATTCTACAAGGTTTCTAACTCCGGTAACGGTCTTAAATCTTGGTCCTTTTGTGGGAAAACTCTGTCTTTGCAGGACACATGACAGTGCTGTCTACTACAATCTCTGATCGCTAATCAAATCTACTCTTCCAGAACAAAGGGTCATTTTACTTAATACGAAATGATCTACATGTTCCTCTTTCGTTTCTGGACACAACACAACATCATATTATGACAATTAGTCCAAATACTCGCGAAAACATGATTCTATTAGCCAATACAATTGGCATCATTAAAACTCATAATGATCACAACGAGTACGAAAGCAGCTTCAGGAATCGTCTTAGGGAAACTTCATATCTACTTCACCTTACCTATCTTCCTCTTCACGAATAAAACTTAAATGCTTCGCGAAAGTTACTCTCAGTTAGTCAACTCCCTTTTTAGAAGTTCTTGTGGTTGCTTCTTCAGTCCTTCAAACTTAAATGAGGCCGTCCGATACGGGGTTTCAAAGATAGACCAAATCAATCCTTGATACGCGGAAATGGATAATGATTACGGATAGTGATACGGTTAAGTTCACGATAGTCGATACGTCGCCGCATACTTCCCTCCTTCTTCTTCATAAACCAACTGGAGCATCCAAAGAGAGACACTAAGGTGATCATATTCCATCAGTTCCTTCAATCTCTCAACTTCTATGGCACCATGTTTTCGTCAACTGAGATCATTTCAATACCAACTCTACCTCCTAAGTTGGAGGGAATACCAAGAGGTTCATCAGAGAACATCAGAAGATTTTCGTACAACAAAATACTTCCAATGTCAGAGCTTTCTAAGGGTGGATACTAATAGGTGTCAGGAGTAACCTGACAATCAAATGAGATCGGCGTATGTGCTTTCATAGCAACATTAATCTTAACAGATTTAAGCGGTTGAGAGTCATCAAAGTAAAAGTAGGGTGAAGCAGATTGTTAAAGGTTACATTTCAGATACGGTAGTCTATGGTAGCTTTACGAAGAGCCATCCAATCCATAACCAAAAGACCTCAAAGTCAATTATATCAAGAGTAAACAGATCCGTAGAACGGATACTGTCGTTAAACCAGACGGATAGTTCATATATCAGAGTTAAGTACATGGTTCATCAAAGTGTTGAAATAGATAAGCGAACAGTTCAAGGTGTTGGAATTCTGTTTAGCTTTTTAGCATAAGGGGCAGGTAGGGTGTGTATCATTGGTAATACGAACATCGTATAACTGTCAAAAGTGAGATGTATGGAATATTAGTTATCAGCATCATCATGCTCAGTTAACAATTCCGTACTGAGATAGTATTTACATCACGTCCTTCCAAAGGAACTGGTTGGCAGACAAGGTTCATCATTCAAAGGGAGGGAACAAAACTTCCTATATCCGTGGTTAATAATTACCAGAGTTCTCATAGGATTAGCAATGGATTATGCAGATTCAAGTAGTATCAGATGATACATTCTATATCCAGCATAAGTAATGAATTCACAGAATGTGTCAAACACATTACGGTTGAATGACCTTCGGGATGGTAGGAAAGGTATCAAACTGTTTATCAAACAAATCGGAGATGGTGGTCAGAATCAGGAAGTGAAGCCTAAATGGTGTAAGGTATCCATGTACTTCTTAAGGCATTCCATTCTTACTTGGTTACTAAGCTTAGGTTGCAAAACTTTCTAGCTTCTGAAACAAATGTTCTTATAAGGCATAGCTAAAGGCAGAGGCACGAATCAGAGTGATGCGGAAGCAATGCTACTTACATAGACGTCCTAGTCTACCCATTCCTCACCGGTAATGACTTAAGTTCCTATGGGGAAATCCTAAAGCAATTTCTCAAAGGTTGTCTTATGAGCGCCTACAGTGGAAACTTAATGGTCCAAACTTCACAGGTCAAGGTTTAATGTACTACAAGTCGCAGCCTGGTCTCTGATACCATAATTGTAACACCCCAACCCGATAAGGGTAGAAGTATTACGTTTCAATGGTTACAAAGGGAAAATCTGAAATACAAGGTTACAAATGAGAATTACAATAAATACTAAGTCTAAAAATATAATCACTTCTAGTCATCTCTAATCCAGAATAGCTATCAAGGTATAGTCTTCTAAGTCCAAAGTACTCTCCACTCATAACCCAGCTTCTAACTAAAACCTGCCGCAGGAAAAGAAATGCGGCTGAGCTTAAAAAGCCCAGTGAACAGATATATATAACATAACATAACGGTAAAATAAGCATAAGCAACGAAGGAATAAGAATACAAAACGAAAAGTATAATCATGAAAGTCATACAAATTTTAAAGAGAACTAAGAATCAAGAATGCATGAGAACTGAATAAGAAATGAATCAAGAGAATAATGAAATAAAGGAAAAGTTCATATAAGGATGTTCCATAAGAACTACATATCATAATCCGTCAAATCATATAATATCTTAAAAGTACACGAAGAGGGGAGACCTCTAAGTACTAAAATTGTGAGAAGGAGTGTAAGGCACACACCACCTGGTCACCATAATCATATAAACATAAAACCTAGGATGCATCCATACGCTCCCTAACATAAGTATGTATGTCAGTACTAGACTAAGCACACACACGCATTAATGGCCAATAGTGATCATAATATAATACATAAACATAAGGGGGAACGCCGTAGATCTATCACACCTCTACGGGAGTGTCATGCCTAGGGTGCCATCAAAGACATGGTCATGGTACCTCCACAACTAGGTTAGTTCAGGCACAGATCTATCATAGCATACAACAATATAGACATAACATGGTAAGAGAAACAAGATAGTGACTCAATTAAGCATGGCAAAGCATAAGCATATCATGGCAGAGACATTTATAATAAATGTCAGAAAGGATCATATAGGAATGACAATCATGCAATGAAAGTCAAGAATCAATAAAGGGAATCATATCAGGCAAAGGATCATAAGAAATATCTCTACTGAAAAGGGAAATAATATCTGTACGATAACATAAGTGTCTCAAAGTAAGATAGAATATCTGTACCTTGGACCGCAAGTGAAAACACAACTAGAAACATAAAGATCGGAAGCAAACTCCATCTTCAGCGAATCTACACGAATACATGATCGTCTTATTATTAATATCTTATTTAAATCAGATTACTTATTTTAGTCGGCTTTCCATTTTTAGTAACTTTCCTTTTATAGCAGCTTTCCAAAAATAGTAACTTTCCAAAAATAGCAAGTTTCCTCTTTAAGTAGTTTAACCATTTTAAGTAACTTTCTATTTTTAGTAGGTTTCCCGAATTAGCAAGTTTCCATATTTAGTAAGTTCCCTGATTTAGTAAGTTTCCACATTTAGTATCTTAGGGTTACTTTCATCACAATTAGGGTTTACAAATAATTATAACTTAGTTTAATTACTAATTATGGCTATCAATGCATTCATAGGGTTTCCTTACCAAAATTAGAAATTTAGGGTTTATAACTTAAGGTTAACATTCAATACATATACTAATCATGTCATATATCAATTTAGGTTATGAAATGCATCTAAGTATCTTAATTACCTCTTTAAATGTTATAATAATGATTAAACATAGTTAGGTTAAAGGATTTTAATGACAATTAGGTTTTAAGCACATATTACACTCCTTTAATCAATTTCAGCTTATAATACATAAACAGGTTGCACTTTCTCTAATTTTTCAAGCATACCTATGCATTTTCTGGAGCTTCCACAAAACTACCCTAGGTTCACATTTGTCTTAAGTACTTAATGTAATTTTTATAGAATTTATTTCAATGTGCATCTATAGTAGAAAAATTCGTTTAGTTAACTAGTCCGGATTCAGTAAAAGATTTGAGACTCAAAAAGTAAACAATTATGAGACCATGTTTTGCAACTCTAAAAAGTCCACCAAAAATCACAGAGGCTAAAAACATCCTATATTTAGGTCCTGCAAAATTATAGCTCATGATTCCTTTCTATTTTCAAAACAAAAAATCATCTACCAAGGTTGGAATTTGGAATTATAAATTACAGTTTTGACACTTGAACTTGTAAAATCAGAAAGGACCTTCTCCCGACCTCCAAAAATTATGAGGCTTACATATTCAGAAAGCTCTTTTCCCGAACTTGATTTTAGACTCAAGAATCACTCAAAAATACGTTCGGATCATTATTTTATCCACCTTACAACCCGACCAAAATTCTGCACAGCAGGAATTTCATAAAATCACAACAAATCCTTATTCTATAAACCCTAATCCGACCCCTAATAATTTATTCGTGATCCGAAGAAGAATCAAACACAATCATACATGTTATATTCATTTTAGCCCTGATTAAAGTTAGCCTCAAAACAAATTATAGATCAATAATACAAGTTTTCCAAATCGTTATGTTGGTTAGGCTTTTCTATGATTTATGTGTAAGTATAAACGTATAATTGTATATATATATATATTTGTAAGTCGATCCATTTAGGTTTAATTACAGGTTGTATACCATTTTTATAGATCAAACAAGAATAGAACAAGAGGTATTAGATGTTACCTTGAGGCAGATTTTAACGAGGCAAAGGTAGGAACCATGAATCACAAATCAAAGACACAAACACACCATGTATTTCACGATCGCAGCAGCCTTAAACATTCCTTCTTCCATGCTTGTTGAGGACCGAAAAAGGTGATCATGGTGGTTGCTAGGGTTCGGTATAGGGAGGGAAAAATATAAACCGTATAATGTGAATAAGGGAATGAGAGAGAAGCGTGTATTTTGTTATGGTAAAACCATGTAGATTGCTACAATTAAGGAGTCCCAAAATCTTTTATTTTTAACAAGTTATTTGGTCCATTTGTCTTGTTCTTATCCTCTCTTGGACGTGTGAAGTGAGAGGGGCTTTATCAAAATTTTCGTTTCAACATGGTACTCTTAGGAAGCTTGTGTAAACTTTAGTATGTAAGCATAGGTAGATTTTAGTATAGCTTAAGATAGGTACGTTTTATTTTGCATTTAACTATAATGTATAGTTTAAGATTAATATTAATTTCAAGTGTAAAACCTATAGTTGTAAACGTAAGATAATTAATTATCGAACTTAGGTCAAAATTCAAATTTCCAAATAAAACGTGATTACGGTTTTAGGGTTTTACAAATCAGCTGTACCACTCTCTCTTAACCGCAAGGATTTGGAAGACTTATTTGCTCCGCTGTTCAATGATTCTTTTGTTAGTCGTGCACCAGATGTATCCACCAGTTCCGCTCCATAACCTGCCCATATTCCAGTACCCGATACGCTAGCTACTACAACAACAGTTGCTGTTGCAGATGCACCTCCAACAGAAACATCATCAACCGTAGAACAAACAACTTCTAATACTGAGACTGCAGTTGAAGATCCCCTACCTCAAGACGTACCCACACCCGCAAATTATGACGGCAATGCATTCTTCAATCCATTTGCTCCGGCTCCGACCGTTCCTGATATTGCTGAGTCATCAACGAGCAACTTGGATCCATCAAATATGCACGACAATTTTCAACACTACCCTTCTACCCACAAATGGACCAGAGATCACCCTTAAGTAAACGTGATTGGTAATCCAGACAATCCAGTCATAACACGGAAAAGACTCCACACAGATGGTGAAACTTGCATTTATGTACTCACCGTTTGTCAAGCAGAACCAAAGAATATTAAAGAAGCCTTAACTTACGACAATTGGATTGAGTCAATGCAAGAAGAACTTGATCAATTCAAGCGTCTTGAAGTTTGGGAACTGGTAGAAAGGCTTGATGGAGTATACGTTGTCGGACTAAAATGGATCTAGAAGAAGAAGTTGGATGCTGATGGCACACTTATTCGTAACAAATCTCATCTGGTTGCTAATGGTTTCAGTCAGGAAGAAGGTATCGACTTTGAAGAATCCTTTGCACCAGTGGCTAGACTTGAAGCTGTTCGCACGTTTCTGGCATATGCTGTCCACAAGAACATCACCGTGTATCAAATGGACGTGAAGACTGCATTCCTGAATGGACAACTCCGTGAAGAAGTGTACGTCACACAACCAGAGGGATTCATCGATCCAGAACATCCAAACCATGTGTACAGGCTCAAGAAAGCCCTCTATGGCCTTAAACAAGCCCTGAGGGCATGGTACAATAAACTGTCTGCATTCCTAATTGCTAATCATTTCACCAAAGGATCTGTCGATCCTACACTGTTTATACAAAAACACGGGGAGGACATCTTAATTGTTCAGATTTATGTTGATGATATCATTTTTGGTTCAACACATAAAAAATACTCAAATTCTTTTGCTAAACTAATGAAACAAAACTTTGAGATGTCCATGATGGGTGAACTTACATTCTTCTTAGGACTGCAAGTTCATCAATCCCCCCATGGTATTTTTCTAATCCAGTCCAAATATGCTCTAGAAATATTAAAGAAACATGGCATGACAAGTTGTGACACATATAATACCCCAATGTCTGCATCATCTCCAAAGCTGGATGCTGATTTACATGGGACACCAATTGACCCTACCAAATACCGAAGTATGATTGGGTCACTCATGTATCTAACAGCCAGTCGACCAGATATTGTATTTGCAACATATCTTTGCTCTCGCTATCAGTCTAGACCTACTGAAAGATACCTCTCTGAGGTTAAACGAATCATTCGAAACATAAAGGGAACCATTCATTTGGGGATCTGGTATCCGAAGGACTCTGGCTTTGAACTAATTGCGTTTTCAGATGCTAATCATGCAGGATGCTTAGATACTCGAAAAAGTACATCTAGAGGAGTGCAGTTCCTTGGAGACAAACTTGTGTCTTGGCAGTCGAAGAAGCAAGATTGTACATCATTATCGCCAACAGAATCTGAATATGTAGCCATGTCAGCATGTTGTGCTCAAGTCATCTGGATGAGATCACAACTGATGGACTATGGTTACGTCTTCAAAAAGATTCCGATGTACTGCGACTCCAAGAGTGCCATTGCCATCTCGTGCAACACCGTTCAACATTCGAAGTCCAAACACATTGCACTTCGTTACCATTTCATCAAGGAGCATGTGGAACAGGGTACTATTGAACTTCATTTTGTGGGTACAGAATACCAACTGGCAGACTTATTCACCAAAGGCTTGCCCCATGCAAGATTTGTGGAATTAGTTCACCAAATTGGTATTGAGGTGTTTGACTCCAGAGGATCTAAACAACTTTATTAAAAATAATTATGAGAGTCAAACATCAAAACTATCTTTGTAAATACTATATTAAAAAAAAACAATTTTTCATCTCTTTTAAGTGTGCAAAATTCAAAACGAATCAAAATATGTTCTTGTAATTTCAGCATTAATCAATTTTAATTACGAACATATTTTGAGGGGGAGAATTTTTTATCATTTTTGCACACTTTTATCAAAATCTTCATTTTTCATCAACATCTTCATTAAACCATATTTCCATGATCTCTTGAACTAAAAGTTTGTCAAAATTTCAAAAGTATGTGTTAGTTCAAGGGGAGAAATGAAAATTACTCATGTTTACAACAAATTGGACCAAAGTTTTTAACAAATTCAAACCTCAAGGGTTGGATTTGTCAACTGTCATAACTTTTCCACATAAGGACCTTGCGTGAACAGAAAAATGGGTTAAGGGACTTAAAGTGTCAAAAGACAAAATTTAGGCCTATATAAGCACAAACCCAAGTTTTAAAAACACACATATATTCAGAACGTTTGCTAAATCCCGCCAAAAATTTCTCACACACACTCAAGATTTGGATTTTCTCTAAAAACTCGATTGTAAGTGTTATACATACTCAATTATGCATTATAATCACTCGCATGAATTTTCATAACACCTCTGTGGCTAAATTGTGTTATTTTCGAATTAGGGTTTATGAGCTCGAATTGGGCATTTCTTGTTTGTTGGCTTTTGATCTAATTAAATTAGTTCTAGAGCATAGCAATATGACTAGGAGTGTTTTAATACTACTTAATTGTATTGCATAACATCTGTGAATGATATTTGAGATTTTTAGGGTTCATAAGGTCGTAGCTTTTGCTGGTAATAAATGGTGAAGTGTTTTAGTGTTTTGAGCTATTGTTTGAGTTTGTATACATCCCTAGATTATGCGCCTAAAGTTCTATCACCTGAATCAAACGCTAAGTCTTACTCGAAGAATTGCATAAGGTTGAATCAACTGTGGTGACTAATGTGTTAGGTTGTTTTGATTTCTGGGTAATAGATTATGATCAGAACATGTTTTAGATGATATTTGGCTATTGCTTGATGCTTGTAACTGTCTGTTATAGAATTTAAGAAATTATGAATTTCTTCGACTTAGCATGCATGTCTTCGACTAAAGGATGAATATCTCCGAGCAAGGAGAGTAATGTTGATTACTTAGAAATTTTTGTCGAATCTTTCGAGTAACAGGCTAAAACCTTGCTACTTAAAAACATTTTGTAAAATTTTTTCGAGTAAGCAATATTTTTCTTCAACTTAGAAAAGTTTAATAAAATTTCTTCGAGTAAGGATTATTCCCTTTACTCTTCGAGTAAGGAAATATCCTTAAACTAAGAATTTTTTTATTAAATTCTTCGAGTAAGAATTCATTCTTCGAGTAAGAAAGTGTTTTATCACATTCTTTGACTAAGTGTGTTACTTCTTCAAAAATTATGATAACATGTTTTCTCCAAGTTAGGAGGGCTATTATAAGTTTCCGAGTAAGGAAAATGGCATACTCCAAATTAGGGATGGTATTTTCAAATTTTTCCTCAGATCCTTCGAGTAAGGATTAATTGATACACTTTCTTCGAGTAACTATCATTTCTTCGAGTAACCATGATTTTTGCAGACTTAGTAAATTTTTTCCTAAGTACAGAATTCAGTTAAATTGAGAAAGTGTATTTGCTCCTATATGGTTGTTTGTTTGATGTGTTCATATTATTCATGATCATGTTACAAGTCTCTGTATGTGATGCATCATATCAGTTAGGCTCAGATCATGTAATAAGTAACTTACACTAACATATATATACAATTTCCATTGTGTGTCTTTGTTGGTGTTTGTACTACACAGGTTCATCATGTCTCAAACATCCATAGCTAGGAATGATTTGATCCCAGAAGGTGATGAAAGGAAGATTAGTGATTACAACTCCAGAGTTGACTTGGAAAAGTTACCATGCCATCCTTCTTGCCAGATAATGGTGGAGATCCTGAAGAAATATTTCTGTAGGCATGTTCTGACCAAGTCTGCCACTGTACCAGAAATCTACCTCAACCAGTTTTGGCACACACTGTTCATCAGCCGAGACAATAAGTCAATGGCAATCACCCTTGATGACAAGTGAATCCAATTTGATATTCATACTCTTCGTGTTGTACTTGATCTTCCTCTAATAGCTTTTAGTACACAAACCAGATTCCTTAAAGACCCTTCCTTTGATCTTATAGTCAAGACACTACAACACATTGGCTATGATGATTCTGGTGAAGAACTCAATTCACATTCAAAGGTAGATAGAAAGCACATTCCTCAACCCTAGTTAACCATCTACACCATCCTGAACCACTGCATTACCGGGAAGGAAACGGGTCTCGAGCAGCCCAGACTCGAACATCTAATGTTCTTTTGGGGTGTCATCAACCTCTACCATATGGATTATGCCCAATACATCTGGACGGACATGATCTATCAAGCCCGTCAGTTTGGCCAAAAGAAGGGATACAAGATACCCTTCCCATGCTTCACCAAACTTTTGATTGCTCACTTCATGGAAAAACATCCAGAGATTGACAAATGTCCGAATGAGAAAGCTCATGCCATACAGATGGACCATGTACTCTCCAGGGTAAGAATTCATACGACCAACACCACCAAACAAGGTCTAAGAATTCCACCCAAGTTGTTATCAGAAGCGGTGAAGGCTACTGAAGCTTATGTATGGTATGACGAAGCGGAAAAGGAAGGTACAGTTGGGATTACTGTAAAGGGGAAAGCTGCAACCAGAGGTAGAGGAAGAGGAAGAACAATCATAACAGCTTCTACAAGGACAAAGAAAGTCATCCAAGCTAAAAAGAAGAAACTAATGCTCAAAGACGAATCCATTGAGGAAGAAGAAGAAGAGGAACTAAGTCTAAGGGAAGAAAGAACGAAAAAGATTATGCTGATCAAGAAGGAAATGGCAAAGCATGATGAAGTACTAGGCAAAGGCAAGGGCAAATAAATTAAAATAAGAGACAAACCTTATGAACCCCTTCAACCACCCAACACCAGAGAAGAGGAGATTGCACAACTCGAGAAGGCTATAAAGGAAAACAAGGCTAAATACCTGGCTGATCAGGAAAGACTCGAGAGAAGGAAGAGAGGTGAAGGATCAGCTTCACAGGTTAGGGAAGAAAATGTCTTGTCTCAGTCCGAAGATGACTCAGAAGCTACTAAGTCTAAATCTGCAAGTGCCTCACCAAATGAATCTGAGGGTGAATCAGAAGAGTCAGATCAACTCATACACACACCCTCACCCTCAGAATCTGAATCTGATGAAGATGAAAACAAGTATGAAGAAGATAAAGATGATGAAGAAGATGATAAGGATGAAGAAGATGAAAGTGATGATGATAAAGATAATGAGAGTGATGAGGATGAAACATCCAAAACCAAGCCTCCATCACCAGTACCCACACCTCAACAACCAGAAAACCGTGAACTCCAAGCCCTCAAAGAACAGCTCAGTGCATTACTGACTCAAGTGATAGCACAGCAGAGTGACATCAACGAGTTCAAGTCTTATGATATCATGCGAGCAACAGAGCACTACATCAACAATAGTTTACCACAAGAGATCAGTAGACATCTTCATGAAATACTTCCAAATCTCCTTAAGGAATATGTCAAGAGGAAGCTTGATGGTATTGTGGCACATCACATCCAGTCAACACCGCTCACAATCCAGACAAAGCCATCAAAGCCTTCAGCTGCTGATCTTAAAGGACAATTGCTCGAGGCTATCATCAATGATCCAGAAGAGGAAGATCTTCGCAAAGCCTTAATGGAATCAATGAAGAAGGCTGAGAAGAAAGGTGAGTCGTGCAAGAGGGACAAGCCAAGCAAACGTCGTCGTGATCATGACAAAGATGACCAAGCAAAGCGAAGTGAGAAACGAACAAGAACAACCAGACCTACTGGTACACTGCCTTCTTCTAACATTCAGCAAACAGGCGAAGAGGAATTTGTACCTCAAGAGACTGGAACATTTGATGAAGCTGAACATCATGATGATTTAACTATTGACCAAGCTGAAACTGATGCTGCTCCTCCCAAAGCTGCAACTGTTCCTGCACCACCTGCTGATGCACCTCTTAAACCCCTCCTGAATGGGTCAACCCTGATGCTGCAAAGTGCGAATGGTTAGAAGAGATGGTGGATGCTTATCCAGACATTCCAGAAGATGAAGCACCTGCAGAAGGCTCCATTGTGGATTTCACTAAGAGACTGAAGAAAGTAATGAAAGTTCAGAAGTTACAACTATCCGATATCATCAAAATCCGCAAAGCAGGCTTCTCCGAATTCAAGACTGCAACAACTTCACAACTGGAATTTGAGTATAACCTGGAACAAGTTGCACGGGCATTATATGAGAATGTTAACTGGGATGATGCAAGATCTTCTCATCAAACCGACAACTTACAACTTTGTGACTACTCACAACCCTTACCCCTCATCGGTCATGCCCACAATCCTAAGATACTCAAAGCTTACTTCTTCAACAACAACTTAGAGTATCTGATTTATGGCAATACCAATCCAGAAAAGCGATATCCTACTTCCCTCACAAAGTTCAAGGCAGCAACATATGTGTGAGAAGGATTTGAAGAACAGATCAGCGACTTATTCAGCAACTCGATTGCCGAATACAATGATGAAGTTGTTCTGGGAATCTTTCACTGGCCGGATATGAGGAAATGGTTTTATAAATGCAGACTTACTTTTACCTCGAAGCATAAGGTTTACCACAAAAGCAGAATTCTCTCCATTACAAGTGCTGAGACGGAGTCGAAGTATGGGTATAATTTTATGACCAAGATCACAGTGAGAAGGCAAGATGACAAGGAATACACATTCAACGAAGCTGATTATCCCTACTTGAATATAAACGACATTGAAGATATGTACTTACTCAAGATTCAAGGGAAACTCGAGCATCTTCCTGGTCATCTCCAATACGACATCATCAACTCTATTCTGATTTACATCCGAAGTATTGTGATCAGAACAAGAGTCGAAGACGTTCATCTTGGGGTGGAAAGTTACCAGAAGCAGTTGAATCTAATCAAGCCTGATATTCGACCTCCTGGTATAACAGAAATGAAACCATATACCTTCAGCAACAAACCATTTGGAGTAGTGTTCGTCCGATCTGGTAGATCAAAGTTCATGGGCTATCAAGACATTCATAAGTTTAGCAATGAAACTTTGGTCCAAGTAAAGGCTGAACTTGATCACATTCTGGAGAATCATTCACAAGGAAGGAATTAGGGTTGGTTGAGGCACATGACTTGGAAGAGAAGCGATGTGAAGCAAGCGGTCAAATTCTTGGCTCGAATTGACCACTGGCTTAAGTTTCGGGTGCAGATGAGAAGACTAGAGAGTTATGTGGGTGGACGAGCTAGAATTCCTAATAATCTCACTTTCCGCCGTCCAGAGTAAAACCAATGGTATCATTGTCAAATTTTGTCATCATCCATCATTTGTTTTATATGACTATGGTTTGTGCACATATAATAGTGCACAGCCCGATCTTGTAAAGAAAGGACCTTGAGGTACGCTTCGGTGCCTCAATCCTAAACTAAGGAACGAAAGCTTCTTACTTTTGATTAGAATTAACCAGAATTTTCTAAATTTTTCAAAATTCTACTCAAAAGAACAAGTACACCCTTGTTAAGGGGGAGTACTTGAAAACAAAAATCTTTGTTCAAACCAAGAAAGTTCTTGTTTATATTTCTTCCCACAAACCTCAAAAAGCATATTTTAATCAAAAGTATTCAATAACAACATGAATATGCTATTTTTGAGGGGGAGAATATGCAAGTGATTAAAATATGGTAAATAAAAGTTGAAATCTCGAATGAGCTCGACTCAAATTGTACCCTAGAATTGACGAATATCAAATGCCAGTAATCAAAAAGACTTGTACGGGACGGGTAATAATTTCAAGCTGGTTTATCCAGTGATGTAAACGTGTCTCGCAAAGGACTTGTCTGAGTAGAGTGTACCAATTTTGGGAGATTCTTCATTGAATATGACCTGGACGGGTAATAATTTCAAGCTAGTCTAACTAGTGATGTAAACGTGTCTCGCAACGGTCATATTCACTGAAAATCAATCATTTCTAAAAAGTGCTAACTCTACCCGACATGTGAAAATTTACTTTAAACACTTATGAGCACATGTTAAGGGGGAGTATTTCTGAAAAATGCAAAACTCTCAAAGTGTAAATGATATAAGTTTTACACTCATAAACACTATGAGAGATTTTTCAAATAATTGGTTTGATGGCAACATATGATAGGTATGGAGATATAAGGTGACTATGTAATCGGAATTACGTCCTATGATCCGCCAGAGCCGGAGGGATCTACCTAAGGAAAATACTAATAGTTTAGAACTAGAAAGTCCTAGGTATGATGAAAAAGGGAGTAAAGAAATGAAAGGGGAAAGAAGGGGTTGAAGAATGAAAAAAGAAAAGTAAAGAAAAGGGTGAAAAGAAATAGCCCTCCATATGTTCAACCTTAGAGAAGAAACCAGGTTCAATTCATATGCTACTGGATGTCACTACTAGTGACACCAATATTGAAGATTAAGCCGTCATGGACCCAGTGATGCATTGCACTAAACCTTCTAGCTATTCAGGTGTCTCTCAAAAGACACTTGTTTCATTTCTCACGGAGAACCCTTCATTATCTATCGACCTCTCATTCCGAGATGTGTTGATATTGAAAAGGAGGCAATCTGCTCCATGCCTCCGACGACTAAAAACCAATAAGCACTAAATAGAGTCTAGAGCCACAAGATACATATAAAGATCTCATAGGAACACTTAACATTTCTACACTGGTTGTTCAACAATTAGAACACCAGTTGTAAATTACAAGAGTCCTATGCAGATCTTAGTAATCTGCCTAGAACATTCATGAGGGAATTCATAAATTGTGATTCTCAATGATTGAATGGAAATTCCTGCCAGGGTCAACATCAAACAGCCCTGATAGCAGGTCACTTCGGTAATCCCTTATGGATTACGCTTAGTGTTTGAGGTGGTTCCAAATGGTCTACAGTCGTGGAGTGATACTTCGTTATACTTCAGCGGCTCACCTGAATCGTTGATACACTTCGGTGTATCTGTGTTAGCTCTTTCGGGGGCATCCGGTTCAGGAACTGCCTTGGCAAGGATTAGAGAAAGTCTTCACACTATGCTGTTGACGATCTCGAAGTCTGAACCTATAAGTGCCGAATGATTTGTTGCTAATTGTTTAAATTGCAGGTAATCATGGAGACCAGGAGTTCCACCACCACCATTTCCATCATGCTCATGCAAACATCACAAAGTAAAGTTCTCACAAAGACTAAGGCATAACAAAAGCTCAAAGAAGTCAAAGAAAGTCAAAAGTCTAGGAATAACAAAAGTTCAAAAGTTAAAGATCGAAGCTAAAGAAGTGAGAACTACTTAACTAAAAAGATCAAAAGTCAAAAGAAGTATGAGCATGGTGGAAAAGACGTACAGACATCGTGATCCAAGAACGTTGGTGGAAGGCAGATCATGTAACACCCGGTAATTTTCCCAAAATCTTTCTAGCCAATTATTTTAAAACTTTGCATTACCTGAGAACTTAAACTTTTTATTGAACTTGTTTAGGCTTGAGAAACGAGAATTATTGTGAGAATCGAGAATATTGTCCCTATTAGTGAACCGGCACAACCTAGAAAGCACGAAACGTATCGTATTTGTCAAAAATATTGATTTTTGAAAGTATTGCAAATTTATACTCGTTTTTATTGGAAAAATTATTTCGTGAACAATGGCGCAAGTTTCGTTAATTTTCGAGTCCGTTCAATGTGTCAAATGAGTCCCGCGGTGTTTTTAACAAAAGTTTAGCTAACTTGGCACCTGCACCCCTCCGCCCATAATTACACAACACACGCTCACTTTTATAATTACAATTTTAGTCCTTATTCAAACATATATATACCCCCTTTTATTAATAAAAATCATTTTACTATTCATTCTCTTCTCTCTCTCTTCTCCCTCTCTACCGCCGGCGTCCCTAAACCTCCGGCCACCTTCATATTTTCCGGCCACCGGAATATTTTCCGGCGAGTCATTTTATTTGCCGAATCAATAGATCGGCTTATTTATTTCATTTCTGGAGTTTTTGAGCCTTCGACTCCCACCACAACACCACCCACGCGCCACCACCACCTACTGCCTTCACACCGAGCCATCACCACCCACCCTAGCCACCTCCTCTTCCGGTAAAAACCCCTCACGTGCCATTTATCTTTATTTTCTTAATTTATTTTGAAACCCTAATTTTTATATTTTATTTAATCCGATTGTAATAATGTGTTTAATAATAAAAATGGTTTAAAAGCATATTATCAAACCCTCGTGTGGAAAACCCCCTCCCCTCCTTCTTCTCGGCGTTGACCCAGTCAACCACCGAGTCAACTCGGTTGACTCGGTGTGGTTATTAATGATATTGTTTTCATTTCTTTCTTGGGCTGTTGTTATTATTTGGTTGATATGGAGTTGTTTTGGAGTCCGTTTTGTGGAAAACTAGAAGGGGGTTGAATAGTTTTACGTCTTTTTAATTTATGAAAACTTTTGTTTACTTTTTAAAAGCTTCGATTCTATCTTATGTGAATTCAACTCTTGATCAATATGAATATATATAAAAATATATATATAAGTAATGCAAGTAATGTAAATGTAATGAAATAAGAGAGAGAGATGGAAAGATCAAACCACAACACGGAGATTTATAGTGGTTCGGCTACAAGGACACCTTCCTTGCCCTACTCCACTCCTCGAGTCACCTACTCGAGAGTTTTCTTCACTATGTCAACAAACTCCCTTATGGCGGAGAAACCTTACACAACTTTAGCTTACACCGGCTTAACGACACAAAGCTAGATGTCGAGTCCTAATCGTAGCTAGAACCAATCTCACAACTTATACACAACTTCTACACGACTTAATCACGACTTCTTCACGACGTCTTCACAACGGCTTCACGACTTCTTCACAACTTCTTCACGACTTCTTCTTCACGACCACTTCACGACTTCTTCTTCACGACTACTTATTCACAACTACTTCACAACAAATTTACAACACAACTACGTAGTTACACTTAGATCTACTTATCACAACTACACAACACTTTACACAACTACACAATTGAATGAGATAAGTAATAACACTTCTTCACTAGTTGAAGTAGAGTTCTTCTTTTGCACTTTTGGTGGTGGAAGCTTGGATCACTTAGAAACCAATGCTTAAGAAAATATGATCAAAGGATTTACAATGTTTAGAATGAATTTAGAACAGAAAGTTTTAGTGTGCAAAAGGTGAGTAAAAGTCCAGGAGAAGACTGGTATTTATAGGAGAAAAATTGGACAGCTGGAGGTCTACTGGAGCGGGGGCGGTCCCCTTAATAATTAAGGGGGCCGCCTAGTAAAATTAAGGGGGCCGCCCCTTCTGTCCATTGGCCAATTTTGTCCTTTTGTGGGGAAGGTTATTCTGGAACATTTTAACTGATTTTGGTTAAGAATTTGAATTCATATTTTTATAAAAGATTAAACATTTTTATTTAATGCCAAAAATGTTTTTCAAAAAATATATAAAATGTTTTTGATGTTTTATAAAAAATCTAGTTATTAAGAAAATGTTCCTTTGATCATATAATGCATTAAGCATTAGTTCATTCATACCTTAAGTGATTTGAGTTGTAGAAATAGATATTTACAACTAAATACTTGTTTACGTCATAATTTTCCGATTAATGATTTTACATTTTGTGATTATCAAAACGTAGAGATATCGAAAAATATTAATAACGTGTTTAGGCATTATTTATATCAACAATCTCCCCCTTTTTGATGATTACAAAATCTAAACTCATTAAATCTAAAAAATAGTTTTTAGACAAGTATTTAGTGAGTTTACATCTATTTCTCCCCCTTTTTGTAGAATCAAAAAGGTTAAGCCGACAATTTTTAGAGTTAAATATGTCGGGACGAAAACTCCCCCTTGATGTGTACTCCCCCTCGTTTGGGGGCACCAAGGAAACGAGCTATGGAATGCTTGCAAAAAAAATGTTAGAAGCACAAGTATATATAACAACAATAAGTATGCAAGCATACAAATAAAAACTACTAATGAAACTACATAATCATCTTAGAGGTACATGGTCTTCCATGGAGCTTGCTTGCAAGAAGGGTTTGAAAAATTATTTTTAAGCATTGCATATGCTTAGTTGGGTGAAAATGGAGGTGGTGGTGGTGTAGTGGGTGAAGGAGGTGGAGGAGGTGGTGGTTGTGGGTTGGCAATCATGTGTTCAAGAGATGAAAACATGTAGTGTATCTCATCTCTAAGACCAAAGATTAAGGTCCGGTTATGGACGCAACAAAGACAATTATCACCATGGGCTTCAAGCATTGCCCAAGGTATAGGAAAGAATGGTGGTGGGGTTGGTGATGGTGAAAAATGAGCATCAAGAGGTGTGATGGGTGATAGGGAAATGGCAAGTTGGGTGTATGAAGGTTCTTGAGTGGATGGTGGTGATGATGCTCTTGGTGATGATGTTAGGTGAGTGTGGATGTAGTCATTTATGGAGGAGGTGGATGGAATGGAGGAAGATGAAGCTCCATGGGTGGATTGTGTTTTTGATGGTGCATTAGGTGCACTTGGGGATGAATTTTGAGGTGGTAGTGATGGAGTTTTGGTGTCATCATGGGTTAGGTCAATGAAAGGTTGTTTTGGTGGTATGATAACAAGTCTTTGTTTCCTTGAAGGCTTAGAGATGGAGGATTTAGGTGATAGCATTGTGGATGACATTGGGTGTTTGATGAAGGTGATGGTTGATGAAGTGAAAGGTAATTGTAAGGAGGGTTTTTATATTGTGAGAAAGTGGTTGATTTAGGCAAATTGTGGAGATATTGTGGTAATATTCCAAGTCTAGTTCGTGCATTAAGGGTAATGGTAGCTGGGGCTAGGTAAAAGTGGTCACAAGATGCAAAAGGAAACAGTAAATTCTACTGTCCAGATGGCCGGTCCCCTTAATTGTTGGGCGGCCCCCTTAAAAATTAAGGGGACCGCCTAAGGAATTAAGGGGGCCGCCCATCTGGTGATTTCCCAGGCGACCAAATTTGAAAAATTTCCAGAAAAAGGTTATTTTTAGGGTGTCTTTGCAGCAAGTTCCATTTGGATCATGTACATCAAGAATGATTAAATATTATCAATTGCATATTTAAAACAATATCATGAAACAATTATATTAGAAACATAGTCATATAATTTTAAATAAACTAGTAGCTAGGTTCTAATAAGTTTATCAACTAACATGATAAAAGCATGGCAAGCAAGTGTCAATATAATAGTACAACATATAAGTGTCTAATAAGAATCAACTAAACAATCATCAAATATGTTTATTTCTTCTTTTTCCCAAATAACTTTCCAAGTGACTTTCCGATGGACTTGAAGCCGCCTCGTACTTCATGGTGCATCTGCCGTTGTGAGTTGAGCATCTCGGTTTGCCTTTCGAAGAGTAGTTCGTCTGTCATGTCGGCATGAGGAGGAACTTGATATTCGGTGTAATCAAGATCCGGGAGATTTTCAACGAAAGTCCTTGGTGATGGGGTACTAGCACGTGATCTGCCTTCCTCCGCATCATCATCATCATCATCATCACCTTGATGAGACGTGGAACCACGAGGTGGAAACGAGACTGACTTACGAGATTTACCCTTATCACTACGAGGGCGACGAGTACGGATTTGAGCAAGTGGATTGAGGGTCGATTGCACAGACTCATAAATGGGACTCCGAAGATGTGGATAGTGTATCATGACATGATTATAGAGACGAGTGAGAAACATACCATATGGTAGATTTGCATTGTGAGTGTTTTTGGCGGACATGATACGGTAGACAAAGAGATATGCCAAATTGTACGGTTGTTCAGCAACAATACAATATAACATGTGGACTATGCTTGCCGCGACATGATCACGGTGACCACTGGTACCGAACACATTCTCACGAATAAGTTCTTCCCAACTCTTCATGTCGCGACGTAGATCTTTGAGAAGGATTTGGTTTTCAGAGATTTCAACATCTTTTGACTTGATCTTTTGACTAGTCGTACCACAAACTAGCCCAAGATATTGACGAATCTCTTCAGGAGATGGAATCTCGGAGTAGTAAGGACCCATTTGAGGTCGATTAAGCTCAAGAGAGGAAAGGTCCCACTCATTTGAGAAGACAACTTGACCGGAGGAGGGAATTCCTAGAATTTGCCCGAATTGAGCAAGAGTAAGAGTGATGAGTTGGTGTTGAATCATGAAGGATATGAGGATGGTGCCAAAGGGATCGGTTTGCAATACCACTTGACTATAGAAGTCAAGGACAAAGCGCGGAATGATTGGCTCATTAATTTTGTAGAGACAATCAAGACTTACGTTGGAAAACATACGTTTTATGTAGTCGGATTCATAGAACGAAGGATGGACAATTCTTCCTTCGTGAATGTTCCTATCCTCAATGGGACGATAGAAACAAGCAACAAAGGGAGCCATGCCCGGAGTGGAAGAGACTTTAGGAATGTATGCTTTTGATCTTGAGACATCGCCAACTGTCACTTTGGGCATTTTCACCTATACAAGATAGCAACAAAAAAATAAGAAAATGACATGCATATATTATATATGCTTCTTGTGTGGAACGTAAACATACTTCGACTCTAAAACATAAATCCTAAGAAGTAGTTTACAATGTTCCTTAGTTTTAATTTTTAACTCGCTTAAAGTGTGTATTATGATGTTAAAGAATAGTTATAGGGATATTATGATAAGGAATCAAAAGTATCCGAACATTCTTTTATACGTCATAAGCTACTTTGAAATGTGACTAGACAAACATTGGATTGTATATCTAGCTATTTCTTACGAGTGTTTATGTTAAGTAACTTAGATTTTGACTCAAAAACTTCTTTCAAAATGTTGTGCCAAACGCTCCTTTAAATAAGAAAATAACTAGTAAAATTTCAATATACATATGAATTATGTATCTTGATGACTTAAAACAACTAATTGTATGTTTGTAAACTTGACAAGTAGTTATGAACTTAATTTGATTAAATTTTGATTATTCTAGCTCCTAATCCAAACACTCTCTTATATTTAACAAAAACATTTTTTATGATTCGAAAAATATAATTTTTAGGATTTGTGAGTTGTAACAAACCAATGTGATTAGTTTTAACATGTGTTTATGGCATAATTCAACAATATGATTAGTTTTGAAAAGGAGTGATTAGTTTGACATAATGGTTTTTTTTTTAATTACTTAGTTTCTAGGTTGTTTAAGCATTCTAATCCTATGGGGAGCATTTGATTACAACATTCTTAGACTCAATTTCAATAAAAATTAAAGTTTGGAAAAGTTTAGCAAAAGACCTAATTAAGATTAGACTCAAAATTGAATGAAATTAGATGAATTGTATAAAGAAAAACTTACTAAACGTGTTGCTAATCGATGTATAGATGTTTGCCCTTTGTGAAATTGACTCGAAGAGGTGATTTGATGATGGATTTGTGATGGCAGTTCGTATACAGCAGAGTGGGAGTGAAGTGAGTTTGAAAAATGGGGTGTTTGGCAAAGATTTCAAGGAGAAAAATCGTTTTGGCAGCAACAGTAGACCGGCCCCCTTAAACATTAAGGGGACCGCCCCCGTTTACTAGCCGGTCCCCTTAAACATTAAGGGGGCCGCCTGCCAAATTTCTGAATTTCTTGATTTTTGTTTCTGACGGCAAAATATTTATATGTATATATTTGTAATATATCAAAAATACGTTTATTGGCACGAAGAAGGAATACTTGACACATTTTATTAACATTTTGTTAATAAAGTTAATCTTGATAATTTTGGACAAAATGCTCAAGACGACAAGTCGACAGGAGGTTTAAGGATTGGGAAGAAATGTGTGTATATATATATATATATTAGTATTATGTGTAAGTGTGGGATGTTAAGTAGATTATGAGGAATGGTGAGGTAATGACGGAAATAGGTGCTGGCGGTGACGGGAGTTTGTTTCATCCATAGTTTTCTTCACTCGACGGTCAAAATGCTACTTCTACGTTAATCCACTTAACTCACTTCTCTTCATCACCATGAGTTATGTGACAGTGGACACGGAAGATTTTCGTGTTGAACGTTAAAGTTCAAAAGAGGCAAAGGGGGAAGAAAAGGTTCGAGGACGAACAATTTCTTTTAGTTCTAGATAGTCAACAAATGACGTATCTAGGTTATGTGCGTATATATTTATATGTATATATGTATATATATATATATAGTAGTATAGGTATATATATGTATAAGGAAAAATCTAATAACTAACATACTAAACATAAAAGACTAATGGGGCATGCAATAGGCTAGTTCATTTATCTACGCATATAATGGTGAGCATGAAAGAGAGGCATACCTTTTGGTCTTCAACAAGTGGTCTTCAAGTTCTTCAAAGCGTATTAACTTATAAAAGTCAATTACGAAAGAGAAAACGCCTTTCCCGATGAGTATGCAATCTAGCCACTTGGTCCCCATGATCTCATTTGTCCATAGTTGTTTGGCCCAAACATGGTTTGCAATTGACTCGGATGCATATATGGTGGAAGTATTCCCCAAGGATTGTAGCTTGGTGGATTTGGGTAATTCCACATTGGGTAACTATTATTATGACGGTTTGGTATATTTTGGTTTCTTTTAGGTTGAGGAGTTTTAGGCCGAGGGTGAGGACTAGGTGGTCTTCTAGGTGGAGGTGTTTTTGACCTTAACCTTGGTTTAGAGTATTTTACTTCATTTTTTAAGGATGGTTTATAAAAGGTTTTTACTTCCTCATCACTAGCTATGGGTATTTTTCTATCTTTTATAAGTATATACTTAGGTTTTGACTCTAAAGGTTTTTGCTCACTAGTTTCACATTCAAACTTTACATTTTTAGTTTGACTATTTGAATCCTTAGTTGAATTAAATCCTAATCCGGTTTTATCACTTGATACTCTTTGAATACTTATTATTTCCCTAAGAGAATTACTACTATTTTCGAATTTGTTAAGCCTACAAATTTCCTCCTTAAGCATTTCATTTTCATTTTTTGTTTCTAGACATGTTTTACATTCAAGAATTTCTTTTCCCTTTTCTAAGTTGTGTAGTTTAATTTTTAATTCTAGTATTTCTTTTTCTAACTGATTATTAATGTGTTTTAGTGATTTATTTTTAGTCATTACTTTTTGGCCTAATATACATAACCTATTATATTCGTTATCTAGGTCTTTTTCATCTAATGATAAATTTTCATCACTAAAGTATTCGGTTTCGGAACGTACCTCACTTGATGTCTTAGCCATGAGACACTTCTCTTCTTTTGTGGTTTCTTTCTCGTCTTCTTCACTGTCACTCCATGCTCCTCCAATGAACGCCTTTTGGTTTTGCTCTTTTGACATCAAATGGCATCTTCCAATGAGATGATTTGGATCACCGCATTTGAAACACTTCCTCTCGCTCTTGCTACCTTTGTCGTCTTTGTTTCTTTGGAGTGTTTTCCTTTCGTCATATGGTTGTCTAACGAATCTTCCTCGTCTTTTGAAAAATTTCTTGAAGTCTCTTACGGCCATGGCATATTCTTCATCATCACTTTCGGAGGTTGAGCTATCCTCGTCACTTGATGCTTTCCTAGCCTTCAACGCGATTGATTTGCTTTGCTCTTTCTTTCCTTTGACCATCTCGAAGTCTTTCTTGATTATTGCTTCGTAGACTTTCAAGTTGCCAATCAACTCGTCAAGTTGAAGAGTTGACAAGTTCTTTGATTCTTCAATCGCCGTAACTTTAGCCCGCCATTTTGGATGAAGAGCCCTAAGAAATTTCCTGACAAAATTCTTACTAGAAAAACTCTCATCAAGTGCCTTTAAACTTGTGATGATTGTGTTAAACCTAGCAAATGCATTATCAATTGATTCCTCTTCCGGAATCGTGAATTGTTCATATTGTTGAACAAGAAGATCTATTTTATTATCTTTGACTTGACTATTACCTTGGTGAGTTATTAGTAAAGAGTTCCAAATTTCTTTTGCGGTTTCGCACATAAAGATTCTTTCGTATTCTTTACGTGGTAGCGCATTATAAATAACCATTTTAGCCTCATTATTTTTAGAAAGTTTTCTTTTTAAATCATCACTTTGTTTTTCAAAAGGTACAATTTCATCCTTTTTAGTTTCAAGATTATGTTGAATAGGTAAAAAATCACCATTAGTAATAACATGCCAAAGATCTAGATCTTTTGACTTCACATAAGTTTCGAATCGATTTTTCCAATATAAAAATCCATCACTTTCAAATAGTGGTGGTCTTTGCATAGATTGCCCTTCTAAATATTTTTCAGATTCCATAGATCGTTTCAAGTTTTAAAATACAGTTAATTTTAAAAATCTTGTTTGACGTGGCTCTTGATACCAATTGTGGAAAACTAGAAGGGGGGTTGAATAGTTTTACGTCTTTTTAATTTATGAAAACTTTTGTTTACTTTTTAAAAGCTTCGATTCTATCTTATGTGAATTCAACTCTTGATCAATATGAACATATATAAACAAATATATATAAGTAATGCAAGTAATGTAAATGTAATGAAATAAGAGAGAGAGATGGAAAGATCAAACCACAACACGGAGATTTATAGTGGTTCGGCTACAAGGACACCTTCCTTTCCCTACTCCACTCCTCGAGTCACCTACTCGAGAGTTTTCTTCACTATGTCAACAAACTCCCTTATGGCGGAGAAACCTTACACAACTTTAGCTTACACCGGCTTAACGACACAAAGCTAGATGTCGAGTCCTAATCGTAGCTAGAACCAATCTCACAACTTATACACAACTTCTACACGACTTAATCACGACTTCTTCACGACTTCTTCACAACGGCTTCACAACTTCTTCACAACTTCTTCACGGCTTCTTCTTCACGACCACTTCACGACTTCTTCTTCACGACTACTTATTCACAACTACTTCACAACAAATTTACAACACAACTACGTAGTTACACTTAGATCTACTTATCACAACTACACAACACTTTACACAACTACACAATTGAATGAGATAAGTAATAACACTTCTTCACTAGTTGAAGTAGAGTTCTTCTTTTGCACTTTTGGTGGTGGAAGCTTGGATCACTTAGAAACCAATGCTTAAGAAAATATGATCAAAGGATTTACAATGTTTAGAATGAATTTAGAACAGAAAGTTTTAGTGTGCAAAAGGTGAGTAAAAGTCCAGGAGAAGACTGGTATTTATAGGAGAAAAATTGGACACTGGAGGTCTACTGGAGCGGGGGCGGTCCCCTTAATAATTAAGGGGGCCGCCTAGTAAAATTAAGGGGGCCGCCCCTTCTGTCCGTTGGCCAATTTTGTCCTTTTGTGGGGAAGGTTTTTCTGGAACATTTTAACTGATTTTGGTTAAGAATTTGAATTCATATTTTTATAAAAGATTAAACATTTTTATTTAATGCCAAAAATGTTTTTCAAAAAATATATAAAATGTTTTTGATGTTTTATAAAAAATCTAGTTATTAAGAAAATGTTCCTTTGATCATATAATGCATTAAGCATTAGTTCATTCATACCTTAAGTGATTTGAGTTGTAGAAATAGATATTTACAACTAAATACTTGTTTACGTCATAATTTTCCGATTAATGATTTTACATTTTGTGATTATCAAAACGTAGAGATATCGAAAAATATTAATAACGTGTTTAGGTATTATTTATATCAACACGTTTGAGTTGTTACTGTTTCGGCAGCCACACGGCAAAGCCGAGCCGTGACTCACGGCGAGTCACGGCGAGTTGAGGATTATCTAGGATTAGTTGGGCTGTGATGTTGTGCTTGGCTTTGAATTTGTGTTCAGTTTAGATTGTTTGTGTCGCGGATTTGAATTTGCGTTTGTGGATATAGTAGTGTTTATGTTGCGGATTTGAGTATGTGTTTGCGGATATGATTGTGTTAGTATTCGGATTTTGTGCTTCGGCTGTGGTTGCTTTTGTGTCGACTGGAAATATTTTGATATAGAGTTAGAGTAGGATAGTGTGAGTAATGTTTGTGTTTGTGTTGGATTTGTTTAGCCAAGAGCCCAACGGCTCAGGTTGGGTCGAGCCGTGACTCGTGGAAAGTCACGGCTAAGTTTAATAACTTGTCGTTGTTGTTTATAAATTTTCTCTCGTCGTGTCGGTTTCGTTATTTAATTATATTTCATCGAGTCGTATATATTGTTTGTCGTCGTTTATTATTTATTTACGTTGAGTCGCGGATGTTTAGTTAGTCGATATTTATTTTCTAGTTTATTTTATTTAATTGTTGAGTTGTGTTATATATAGATTAGACGTTTGTTATTTATTTGTTTGTTATCGATATGGGATGTTTCGGAATACTTGCAACACATGTGGGATATTTAATAATTATCGATTGGATTTGAATAATAGTGTAGTGTTGTATCATTGTGGACAAGGATTGGACGTATTGGATTTACGGTATTAGTTATTTGGACTATTATGGACCCTTTGGTACACGAGACGGAAGGGTATGTTAGACTCATAAGAGCTTAACCTACCTGGACCCGAACTATACAAAAAGGTCGATAAAACTAAACAACTAATATTCACGCGAATGATATGTCCAATTATATATATTTTAAAACTTGTAAAATTTGGCGAGAATTGAAATATTCAAATAAGTCGTATGACTTGGAAATGTTTTATAAACGAGCACTTCATGCCGAAATTTCGTAAAAAGTTTTATAAACTTAAACTATTTATGGTTTATTAAATATTCCAAAATCTTTTCAAAACTCTTATGTTTTAACGATTATAACATGTATTTTGGGAAAAACGGGGAAAAGCCGAAACTATCTATCGATGTCTTTTATTTGTTTTTGATTCTTTCCTGATTTCATTATTTCTTTCATATTCCTTTCTTCTCGTCTTTCTTGAGTGTCCGTTCGTATTCGTCGACTTATCATTTCTTTATCTTTCTAGTCTTCCACACGAGACTTGAACGTATCTTTCCTTTCAAACGCCATTGAAGCTAAAACCTTCTATACGAGTATTATTTATTAAATCATTTCGAGTATTTTCTGAGTTATGTCATTTAATTGTTTAGGTTGTGCTGAGGTTCATTTGTTGTGCCGTACCACCTGATTGTTTATCTCGTATTCTCTGTGACTAAGGTGTGATTCATAGCCCCACTTTTATTACTTTTAACTGTTTATAAATCCCGTGGGGTAGATTGCCTGCTACTTACTATTTTCTGAGCACAATTGTTTACTTGTATGCTATTTTCTGATTGACGCTATGAATGCTAAGTCTCTTCCTTGCCAAAAGCAAGTCCCTCGATCATGAACCATTAATCACCTGCAGGTGAGCGCGATTGTAGTTTATAGGCCTATAGGATTTGACCATCCCGCCATGTTGATCAAGGGCGGTCAACATGTGATGTACTATAATTGAATTAACCAGGTATTTGGCAAGATACCTAGGCTTTGGAGGCAAATATTATGATTACGAAATTCCGCGGTTATTGTCGACTTACGCCAGAATTACTGGTGCCGGTTAACGCATTGTGTGTCATGAGCTTAGCAAGAACAATTGATTGATTATATGACGCTTACCCGAAATTTGCATTTGTTGCTTATATCTTCCAGACTAAATTTCTTGTCCTCAACTATTATTTTATTAAACCTATGGATTACACTCAACCTTTGTGTTAACTTTTTAAGCATGTTTATCTCAGGTAATTGATTTCTGAAGTGTGCACGAGGAAGGGCTGGAGGTTCCGGATGGCTATCTGTGGGTTGTGTTTTGTTATTTCTATCTAAATTTTCCGCTGCAAACTACTTTATTTTTCCGCTGCAAACTATTTCATTATCCGCTGCTAAATGTGTTAAGAGTCTTTTGAACTCTAATGGTTGAACTTTGTATTTGAATGTGGTATTTTATTAAAATGTCTCGTTATGAGATCGTTTATCTATGATTTTGACTCACTACCCCTCGAGTAATACCCCTAACTATGTTCCGCTGCCATATTCCGAGTTGGGGGTGTTACATAGATCAAGACATTACCACATCACATAACACAAGAACAAAAGAAAAAAGATACGAGAGACGTCGAAGCCAATGAAGCAAAGAAGACGTCAAGCAACCTTGATGACCAATACTTAGGGGGAGATTGGTGGGAACACTTTATATATTATCAAGTATCGGTCAAATTTTGAAATAGGTTGCTTAGGCATTTATGTTAGGTATTAAGGTTCGACCTGTGTAGATGGCCCATGGGCCGTGTCCTTTTATTTATCTTATTATTAGGGCAACACCCCAACATATGTAGAAAACTATAAATACCCCCTCCCTTGAAGGGAGAGGGTGTAGGTTAATGTTAATCACATTTCATTATTCTTATGCATAACCTTCCATTCTCTCTCTCTCTAACTTTCTCTCTCTAGATCTAGTAATCTTGTGTGATAGATTTGTGACCTAACACCATCTTATAGGAGATTGCCCCAAGCCACCTAAAAACAAGAACCAAAGGCCGTTTGTGAGTGGTGCTTGGAGTGATAGTGAAGATGATGACGAGGAGCCAAAGAATGACGAAATTGCTCTCATGACTCCGGACTCAAATGAGGTACATTTTAACTCATCCTACTCTTCTATTGATGATGATACATTGCAAAAAGAGTATAACAAACTGTGTGAACTTAGCTTGAAAATCATAAAAAAAACAAATTTTTAAAGACTAAAAAGGAATTTTTAGAAAATGAAGTTTATAAATTAGAAGAAAAAGCTAAGCATTTAGAAAAGAGTAAAGCCATTGACAAGGTATGTATATCATGTCAAGAACTTGGAATTGAAATTGAGAAACTTAAACTCACACAAGATGTGCTCATTAAACAAAATTCTAAATTTAAAAGGTTTGATAAAAACATTTCTTGTGCGGATGAAATAATGAAAATCCAGAAATTACCATATGATAAAACTGGACTAGGATTTATGAAATTAGGAGATTTAATTAGTCTAACCAAACAAGCCGAAAAAGAGCAAGAAACTGTTCCAACTACCTCAGGAAGTCACGGAACAGACGGAACAATATTTTGGTTCCGTCCGTTGAACCTTTTGGTTCCGTGGGTTCCTTAGGACAACAGAAGGATAGCAAATCGGCTCGTAATGAATTTGTTAAAGTCACAAAGAAATCCAAAGTTGTTACAAATGAAACTAAAAAAAAACCATCTATTACAATAGGAGTAGGACTTGCTAAAAATGAGTTTAGATCTAAAACTATTCAACAAAGGCCTAAAACACCTATTCCCAAATGCCCCTTTCCAAAAAGTAACTACAACGGAGAACCCAACTATCAACATAACGGTTGGAATCATAACTTCCCTAGACATTATCAAATTCCTAACTACATGCCATGGAACTCATATCCACCATTTCCATACATGAATCAAGTTAATGGGATGTTTAACCAAAATGGACCCATGAGATATTGGGGACCAAATGCTTAAGTTTTTATATAACTTAGGTATGCTTGAAAGTCGGATTGGAACCAGACGAGTGGATAAAAGATAGCGGTTGTTCAAGGCATATGACGGGAGATAAGAGCATCTTCTCAACCTACCAAGAATATGACGGAGGTAATGTCACTTTTGGTAGCAAATTGAAAAGCAAAATCATCGAAAAAAGGTACAATCACTCAAGACTCTCTCTCTATTGATGATGTTGTTCATGTTGATAATCTTGGATTCAACCTTCTTAGTATTAGTCAACTATGCCGTAAAAAGTATAATGTCCTATTTAGTGAAAACGAAAGTAAAATACTAAAAGACGGAATAACCATAGCAAAAGGTGTTTTGAAAAACAACATATACGTCATGAAAATTGATAAAACATCTAGAGATAAACTTTGCCTCACTTCATTAGATGATTCCTCAAATCTTTGGCATAGACGCTTAGGCCACGCTAATATGAGACTTATCCAATCTCTATCCTCAAAAGATCTCATTAGGAACTTACCCAAGTTGAAATATGACCAACACTTTTGTGATGCTTGCAAAATTAGAAACAAGTTTGTAGTGGCCATAAGGCTAAAAATATGGTGTCTACATCTAGGTGTCTAGAACTTTTGCATATGAATTTATTTGGTCCATCCGCTATACAAAGTTATGGAGGCAACTTCTACACTTTGGTCATAGTAGATGATTATTCAAGATACACTTGGACAAAGTTTTTGAAAAATAAAAACGAAGCTTTTGATCAATTTGAAATTTTTAGTAAGAAAATTCAAAACCAACTAGATAGTCGTATTGTGTCATTAAGAACGGATCATGGTCGTGAATTTGATAATGAAATACAATTTGGAACCTTTTGTGATGCCAACGGCATAACACATAATTTTTCAGCTCCTCGTACTCCTCAGTCAAATGGTGTAGTAGAACATAAAAATCGGACTCTTCAAGAGATGAGTAGAACAATGCTTAATGAATAATACATACCACAAAATTTTTGGTGTAATGCCGTTGACACTTCGACCTACATTTTAAATAGAGTATTAATTCGACCATTTTTGAACAAAACACCATATGAACTATATAAAGGTAAAAAGCCTACGTTAGGATACTTTAGAGTTTTTGTAAGTAAATTTTTTATTCTAAACACTAAGGATTACCTCACCAAATTTGACCCAAAGTCTTTGAAGTGTATTCCTTGGATATTCTCAAAATAGCAAAGCTTATATTGTTTTACACAAAGAAACCTTGAGAGTCGAGGAATCGTTAAATGTAACATTTGACAAAAGTCCACCTCCCTCTAAGACATCACCTTTGGTAGATGATGACTTAGTTTAAAGTCAACTTGTTGAAAACCAAGAGAATCTAGATAATAACAAGGAAGATGAACTATTAAATAAAGAAATTGTCAACATCAAAGAGTCTAAAAGTCATCCATTAGATAGTGTCATAGGAAAAATTAATGAAAGAATCTTAAGATCAAAAGTCCAAAATCAAAGTAACTTCTTTTGTTTTGTATCAACCATTGAACCCAAAAATATAAATGAGGCTATAAAAGATGAATCTTGGGTCATAGCAATGCAAGAAGAATTAAATCAATTTGTTAGAAATGATGTTTGGACATTAGTACCTCAAACAAAAAGTCAAACTATAATTGGAACAAAATGGGTCTTTCGAAATAAAATGGATGAAAATGGTGTAGTGTCTAGAAACAAAGCTAGGCTAGTAGCACAAGGTTATAATCAACAAGAAGGCATTGACTACGATGAAACTTTTGCTCTGGTTGCTAGACTCGAGTCTATTAGAATTTTAGTTGTATATGCATGTGCACATGATTTTAAACTTTTTCAAATGGATGTCAAAAGTGCATTTTTGAACGGATTTATAAATGAAGAAGTATATGTCGCAAACCTCCTGGTTTCACCGATTTTGAAAAACTAAATCATGTTTATAAACTTAAAAAGGCTTTATACGGACTTAAGCAAGCACCAAAAGCATGGTATGATCGACTTAAAACATTCTTAGTTGAACATAAGTACACCATGGGTTTAGCAGATAACACTCTCTTCACCAAGAAAAAGGATTCACATATTATCATTGTCCAAATATATGTGGATGACATCATATTTGGATCAACTTGTCAAGAGCAATGTGATGATTTTTCAAAAATCATGCACGACGAGTTTGAGATGAGTATAATGGGAGAACTAAACTTTTTCTTAGGACTTCAAATCAAACAATTAGAAGACTGAATATTCTTTAACCAATCTAAATACATAAAGGATATGCTTAAGAAATTTAGTCTTGAAGACTCTAAACCTATTAAAACACCTATGTTCTCGGAAACCAAACTTACCAAGGATGAAGAAGGTGACTCGGTAGATAATACTAAATATAGAGGAATGATTGGTTGTCTACTTTATCTTACGGCTAGTAGACCCGACATTATGTTTAGTGTTTGTCTATGTGCTCACTTTCAAGAAAATCCAAAAAATCACATCTTGAAGCCGTATAACGAATATTCAGATACATAAAAGGTACTACACACCTAGGATTTTGGTATCCAAAAGGAACAGGTGTTGAAACCATAGTGTATGCCGACTCAGACCATGTTGGTGACTATGCTGATAGAAAAAGCACAAGTGGTATTTGTACTTTTGTTGGATATTGTCTCACCTCATGGATCTCTAAGAAACAAACGGCTCTCGCCATTTCAACAACCGAAGCCGAATACGTATCAGCCGAAAAAGCATGTCAACAAGCTCTTTGGATGAAGCAAGCTCTCATCAACTATGGAATTTAAATCAACGACATCTCTATTCTTTGCGACAACAAAGGAGCTATCGACCTCAATAAAAATCCAGTTCAACATGCTCGAACTAAGCATATTGAAATCCGTCATCATTTCCTTCGCGATAATGTACAAAAAGGAAACATCTCAATCGAGAAAGTGTCCTCGGAAGATAACATTGTCGAATATTTTCATGTAGGCACACACTAGAACTTCATATCAAAATTCTCATTAGTTTCGAGCTAAGTGTGAATTTTCTTGTATATAGGACCAAACATGCCTCCCGCAACTCATTATGACCACAAAGACACTCTCAACTATATTCCCAAACATCATAAGACTAGGGGACTTACTCCAACACAAGTTAAAATCTTCAAAGCCTTAGAAAAACGTTATTTTCATGAAGGTAGAACCGTACACCCTTCCTTTCTAGAAGGTACAAACCTTCGTCAAGAACTCGAAACCATCAACTTTGATTGTCTCTTAGACATTGACGAACAAATTTGTCCTAGATTTGTCCTCGAGTTCTATCCTAGCGTAGTTCTCGCAAGTGAAGATGATGGTCTAATGACAATTCACTTCAAGGCAAACCAAAATGAGTTTCACATACCTCTCCGTCAATTTTCTGAAGTCCTTAAACTTCCTTGTGAAAGTACATGCCTTTACTCGGATAAATGGTCCCTCTCAATTCTTGACACAATAATTGATCGTACTCCTCCCTACCAAACTCCCTTGGTTGACAAAGAAACAATCCGGGAACATTTGTTCCTTCCTAGAGCTTCGGGTATTAGAACAAACCGTTTGGGTAATGAAATCAACCGAGATCCATTTGGAATGGAACTCAACGAACTCAAACCTCAATTCAAGAAATGGGAAGAAGTCCTTAGGGCAAACGTCTTGTGTACCATTGGAAACCGTGATCATCTCAATGCTTGTCTCTGCTACATGCTCAATAATTTATCAACCCGTCAACCATTCAACTTAGCCTACTATGTTGCCAAAAGGATGGCCGACATACCCAATCTAGGAACCACTGATCTCCCTACGGGATGCTTCTCACCCCTCTTTATATAGACTTTACACCAATCCCACCAAATGCTAGAGGGTTACGTCTTGATTATTCTCTTGTTGACCATATCTTTGTACCATTGAGTGACAAACGGGTAGCAAAAACAAAGTTAGTAGGAAAACGTCCACAACCTCCAACCTCCTCATCATCATCCAATATCTCGAAAGATGGACTTCCAAACTCTAAGCTCCCCTCCTCTTAAGTACTTTAGGGAACTTCCAGAAATTGAAAATCCATCAGAAGAGTTCAAACAAAAAAGAGGAATGTTTAAATGCATTGAAAGGTTTCTCTCCAAGATCAACAAGAAATTGGACAAATTATGATGGTTTCATGAGGGTTTGGTACAATGTTTCAAAACAAGGATGTATGATGTATTTCGCTATTCCTATGATATGAACTTGCTATTTGACGATTATGTTAACTAACCTAATGTCTTGTAGGTAGATAACATCTCGATGTTATCAATTTTCATTTTTCACGTTTTAGTAAAAATTCTACCCATTGCATGATCTATACCCATTTATGTGTATTTACTTGTTTTATTCATGTTTCCTAATCACAATTAATTAATTACACATGTTCCAGGAAAAATTGCGGAATTTGAACAAGTTTACAAGGGTCATAAATGCCTTCTGTGAACTTTCCAGGCACCCACGGACGGGACGGAACCAAAAATTTGGTTCCGCCTGTGTAAATTTTTGGCACCGCCAAAAATATAGGGGACGGTGTTGGGAACACTTGCAGTGACGATCATTGTCGAGTCAATGTGTCTTGTAATATAGTCATGTAATAGCTCGTTAGAATGATAAAAATATAGTCTACGTAATAGTAGAAGTGTGTCGTCTAGTTTAGTCTTAGTATTTACGTTAATGTCGAATTAGTGAGATAGGTAAACACGGCACACTTCCTTATGCTACCTTATGTAATGACTATGTAAGGTCATAACCTCTCATTTGAGGTGAGTTAGTCATTAATAAAATAGAGAAATTCTCTCTAGTTTCTTTCTCTCTCTAGAATATATCATTTTTCTCTCTCTAATACATAATATGTGTGTGGAATGATTTAGAAGGGTTCTAACAATTGGTATTAAGAGCCTAACAATGATTTAGGAGTCTCTTGTGTTTTTGGTTTGAAATATTTTCTATATTTCTACTCGCTATTTTTCAAAAAGAAGCTTACTTTTCATGTTTTTGTGGTTTTAACACTTTTTTTTTTATTACAAACTAGTGTTATAAACCTTTTATCACAAGACAGCTTCAAGCTTTTTGGAAAAATTTGAGTTTTGAAAATCGTACTTTTTGCGTTCTTGCAAAATTTCGAGCTAGCTTCTTTGGTCTTAAAAGTGTTAAAGTTTGCAACTTTCTTTAATTTTTAGTGTTTTTAAGGTCGGTTGTACAAGAAAATCTTGGTTAGAAACGTTTCTTGGTCGAATTTTTAGAGTTTTGAATTTTCTGGCAAAATTTCGAACTAGCATAAACCATCTTTTTTTCGAACTAGGTCATAAAACCCTAAACTTTCGAACTAGCTCTTCAGGCAGTTTCTTCAGGTTTTGTGGATTACTCAGTGTTATTATTTCTAGTATAAGCTAGAAAAACACTTCAACTCTTGGAAAAACTTTCAATTCGTACGAATTAGAAAGTCTTAGAAAGTTTCAAACTAGCTTGAAAATTTCGAACTAGTCTCAAAATTTCGAACTAGCCGAAAGTTTCGAAGTAGCTTGAAAATTTCGAACAAGCTCGAAAATTTTGAACAAGCTGAAAATTTTTGCACTAGCCTCAAAGTTTCGAACAAGCAAAATTTTCGAGCAAGGTCAAAAAGTTTCGAACAAGGAAAAGTTTCGAGCAAGGACAATAATTTCGAGCAAGTGTTGACAAAAATTCAAACAACTATAACTTTTGAACCGCAACTCCATTTTCGACGCACTACCTATCAAAACGACCGTGAGACCGAAGAGAACAACACATTGAATAAACTATAGTTCATTCAACCCAACCTTCGAGGCCTAAATCCACTCCGAAAAGAAGTTATTGACATTTTTTAAGTTTTCAGACCAAATTTTCACTAAAACAACTTGCATTAACCTAAAACAAACTCAACTCCCATTTCGTTGAACCGATCCAAGATAAACATTATCAGTTCACACCGAAATTTAAATGAAATCAAGTTCAAAAAGGAGAGAGATGCCTAAAAGTGTAAAGCTCGCAATGCACTCCAAAGAAAACTGTTTGGCACATTTTGAATCAGTTAAGATTAAATGTAAGGTTCTCTCAGAAGCAAGGTTTTCATCATGGAGTACTTTTTCAATTTTCTTCGGATCTGAAATAGACCTTCTAACATTCCAAAGGGAACTCCGGCACAACATAGTCCAAATAGAGAAGCAAATTGAACAAGGAAGTGACTGCATGGTAGAATTTAGAGTGCTCAAGACACTGTTAAAAGGGTTCATGTCCATGGATTTTAGAGTATTCAAGACTTCTTGGGACTATGAATCGCAAAGCAAGTCATGGAAAGAGAACATCACTAGTATGGATGCTACAGCCTTTAGAGATCAGCTTGTTTCACTAATGAACATACTAGAAATGGTGCTTAATGAAAGATCACTTCATCTGAGGGATATGCTGGAGGAGAGAGAATTCAAAGAAATGGAGATGCAGAAACGATAAAGATAATTGAATGAACGAGAGAATGGAAGAAAAATGCAGACACAAAAAGGAACAGTCAACAATGTAGGGACATCGGATGATAATTTGGTATTCACGGGTAACAGTGCATTATCAGGGCAGCAGAAAGAAAGCAGCACTCCAGGGAATGATTTGAATGCAGATGGGAAACTAAACAGTAAGGATGGTTTGAAGAATGCAGCTAATGATGTCGGACCTTCATATTGTTCAGACACATTGGTTAAGGTAAATCAATCAACTGATGATATCAATATATTTGATAATGTGTTTGCTTATGAGACACAAAGTCATGGACAACCTGAGTACATTAACGACACATATGTGTGGTGAATCAGGACGATAGAAATATTATTCCTGAGACTCCACATATGGATCCTAATGGAGTTATGATTGAACATGACAATGTGAATCATGATCAAGAATGTGCTTCAATTGATTTGTCAATTAAGAATATGTAAAACGAAGTTGCTCGATGTAATGAGCTTAATTGTGAACTAAAAGCACAAAATACGTCGTTAACTGAAAAGCTCGAGAATTATAGTTAACATATAAATGATTTTGAAACAAAAACTAATCGTGAATACAGCTTTGAAGTTGCATTTCAAAAATCACATGTGAAAGAATAAGACTTGCAACATCAAATGCGAGAACTAGTTGGTTCCAACAGTGAACAGGTTTCAAAACTGGAAAAAGAAAAGCTTGACCTTCAAAACCAAATTGCAAAATTAACAATAGGGGTTTCAGCATTAACGAAAAAGGTCTCAACATGTCAAACAGATCACAAAACATTAAGAACGCGATGGAAAAACAAGGAAGACTCGTATCTTAACGACATTGTTGATTTGGAAGCAAAATTGAAAGATTTTGAAAAAATTACTTCTGATAAATCGTTGAATGTTGAGACTGAACGCTTAAAAGTGGAAAATGGGATGTTGAGACATAAAAATGAGAGATTTTTAAAAGAGTCAAGGGACATCCAAGAGAAACTTAAACGTCAAATATTCTCTCTTGAACAAAATTTTGAAAGATGTCAAGCACAAAGCATTAACTTTGAGCTAGCTTTACAACACAATCTGGAAAAGCAGTCTTTTGAAAACCCTTGGATGTCAAAGCTTGAACAACTTGATGAAGAAAATGTGTAAATGAAGTGTCAAATTTCAAAATACGAAAAAGAGATTGAGCATTTGAAACAGATTTACAAAAACCTGTTTGAATCAATCAAACATTCACGAGTTCAGACATAAAACTTAAACATGTAACAAAAAGAGACTGCAGATTTGAAGTCTCAATTGTCTGAATTCGCTGATAAAAAGTTTGAAAATGTTTTGCAAAAGATTGAATCAATGAAAAAGAAAAAGGTTGATTCTCAAATCACAAAAGTTTCCTTTCCAAATCCCCTGTTCGATTCTAATACTCCAGATTTTGAAAAGGAAACGGGGGAGAAAATGTATCCTTTTGAAAATGAAAATCATGTGCTTCAAACAAAATCTTTAGAATCAAAATTGGCATCCCAAGATCATCTTTCTCTTCAAAAAGAATACAGTGATTTGAGAACTTCATACAATGCTTTAAAAGTGAAGTTTGATTCTCTTAACCGATCAAAGGGAAAAGCTCCAATTTCAAAATTTTCAACACCAGAGGTGAGTGCTTCGAAGAAGGTTTACACGGGTGAATCTTCAAAACCATTTTCGAAAAAGGTTTCCCAGTTTACAACCTATTATTTGCAAAAAGGAAGGAAGTTTTCGAAGAAACCAAGTTTTTCTGAAACATTTACATCTCAAAAGTTTTCAAATCCAAATGCTTCAAGTAAAATGAAACAAGTTTTTCAAACTCCACACTCTCATTTTACACCGGTAAAGCAAGTGTGGAGACCAAAGCAAAGTTGTTTAAAACCCCCTAATTGCGTCAAATGGAAAGAATCAAGTTTTTCAAACTCCACACTCTCGTTTTACACTGGTAAAGCAAGTGTAGAGACCAAAGCAAAGTCGTTCAAAACCTTTCAAATATTCAATATCAGAATTGCTTTCGCTGCAACATAAGAATGACTCTGCTTTGAACATTCCTAATACCGGAAGGTTTCCATTTATCACAAAATCAAATCTTCACAGAGAACCAATGAGGTTTAACACTAAAAGGAAATCTTCGTCTTCAGATTTTGAAACTCCAAGAGAGACACCAGGTTTCTCAAACAATTTTCAACAGAAAAAGAGTTTTAAATCTTCATTGATTCCACGAGAGTTATTTCAAAATGAAACACCGTTTTTCAGTCCTCGTTGGAATTCAACATCTTTAAATCAGATTGACACAACTTGCAAATGGATTTCAAAATTTGGTAAACCCGTTGGCACCATGCTTAAATGGGTTCCCAAGGTTGTTGTCTAATATGATATTTTTTTTCAAAAAGATGACTTCTTAGTACTTCAGCTAAGGACTCGGACTTCAATATTACGACTTGTGCACACATTACAGTGTACAACTCGGGTTTCAAAGAAAGGAAAGTGCCTCGCTAAACCATTCTTTAAAAAAAACAATGCACTTATCCTACAAAAGGACCCTGTTGCACATTTTAGTGCGACAATCCTAACAGATAAGAAGTTCTCACGCAAAGCTTATCAAAAACTTCTTAATCTTGAGCAAAATTTATTCAAAATTTTTCTAAAGGTTTTTTTTTTTCAAAAATTTGCTCAAGATTTTCAAAACATTACTCCCCAATTCGCTTCAAAGTTTTAAAAAAATGTCAAAACATATGCTAGTTTTGAGGGGGAGTATTTCAAAATATAACATTTTAGTTACCTTGAAGCAAAATTTATTCAAGAATTTTTCAAACTGAAATTTCTAAATCTTTCAGAATTTTGCTTCAAGAAGACTCCTTCCCTCGAACCTTAAAAAGTTTAAAATTCTCAAAACCTATGCAAGTTTTGAGGGGGAGTATTTCAAAAACAAATATGTTCCAAAAGTTCATGCAAATCCGTTTCTCCCTATTAGCTTTCCAAAAACAAAGATTTTAATCAATCGGTATCGAATGTGATTAAAATGTGATCGTTATGATATCTCAAAGAGCTCGACTCAGAATTAACCAACGAATTGACGAGAAAAACAAATGTCAGTAATCGAAAAGACTTGTCCTGGACGGGTAATAATTTCAAGCTGGTCTAACCAGTGATGTAAACGTGTCTCGAATAGGACTTGTCCAAGTAGAATGTACCGTCTCGAGAGATTCTCTTTGAACTTGACCAGGACGGGTAATAATTTCAAGCTAGTCTAACTAGTGATGTAAGCGTGTCTCGAATCGGTCTTGTTCACTGAAAATCGATCAATTCAAATGTGCGAACTCTACCCAACATGTGCAATTTTATCATAAAACTTATGAGCACATGTCAAGGGGGAGTATTTTAGAAAAAGCAAAACTCTCGAAGTGTTATCAAAATATGTTTTATAATCATAAACACTTTGAGAGATTTTACAAAAGGTTTTATGGCATGAGATCAACAAACCAACCTAGGATAATCATGGAGTAATAAGGTGATTAAGGTTTGGTTTATATGCTATGATCCGCCAGAGCCGGAGGGGTCTACCCAAGAACAACACCAATAGTTTAGTACTAGAAGTCCTTAGGTATGATTAAAAAAAAAGAATAAAGAAATGAAAGGAGAAAGAAGGGGTTGAAGAATTAAAAAGAAAAGTTAAGAAAAAGGGTGAAAAGAAATAGCCCTTCAAATGATCAACTTAGGGCAGAAACCGGGTTCAATTCATATGCTACTGCGTGTCACTAAGATGACACCGGTATTGAAGACAAGATGTCATGGACCCAGTGACGCACTGCACTCTACCTCCTAGCCACTCAAGTATCTCTTAAAAGGTACTTGTTTCATTTCTCACAGAGAACCTTGCATAACCTATCGACCTCTCACTTCGAGATGTGTTGGTATTGAAAAGGAGGCACTCTGCTCCATGCCTCCGACGATTAAAACCAAAACGCACTTAATCGAGTCTAGAGCCACGAGATTCATCAATAGATCTCCTAGGATACACTTTCCTATTCATACACTTGTGTTCGCCAAAAGGAGCACAAGTTGTAAGAGTCTTTCATGATATCTTCGGATCTTGCCACTTACATCATGGTGGTTGTTACTATTTTGCAAACGGTCTACAGTCGTGAAGTGATACTTTGGTATACTTCAGCGGCTCACCTGAATTGTTGGTATACTTCGGTATATCTTCGTAAGCCTTCTTGAGGGTATCCAATTCAGGAACAGCCTTTGTAAGGATTAGAGAAGGTTTTCACACTATGCTGTTAATTCTCTCGAAGTTTGAGCCTGTAAGTGCTGGAAATCCCGCGAAGGAGATTCTTTTCATGAATCGAGTCCTGAAGATGTGGGTCTTTACTTGGAATCTATCCATAGTATTGATAACTATCCCTCAACGGGATTCGGACGGCTGATGTGCCTGATCAAGGTGAATGAAATCAAGACATTCATCAGTAAAACAATCGTAGTGGTCTAATCTTTAAGAAAAGTCCACTGTGATCGATTGGTGTTTATGACTAACAGTGAATATGCATGAACTGATGATGTTACCTTGGAGAAAAGGCGGTTACTACCACGATGATCATCAACTCACTTCAAGTTCCACATGCTCATACTCAAGTCATTACGAAAGATGATAATTAAGTAAATGTTGGGAATAGATTTTTAGTTATATCAAGTGTCGGTCATTAAGTTTTGTAATAGGCTGCTTTATTAATTAGGCTTATATGTTTGTTAAGAGTTTAAGGCTTATGTAGTAAGTCCATGGGCCTTGGGTTATTTGTTAGAAATGCCCAAATGAGTGATGCCCTACCTAAAGGGGTATAAATACATTGTAAACCCTCCAAGGAGGGTGTTGGTTCTTGCATTAACAAAGTTCATTCTCTTTTACACAAGTTCCTTCCACTTTCTCTCTCTACTTACTTTCTCTCTCTAAGATATATGTTATGTGTGCTTAATATGGTGACCTTACAAGTGGTATCAATTGCCAAAGGATAGCGTAGGTTGTGTTTCACTAAGTTTTTAAATCGTTAGGGTTAAACTTGTTTTAAAAAAAATTTCCCTCGACTTAGGTTTCTTTAAAAAAAAAATCAAAACTCGTTTTAAAACCTTAAAGTTTGTTACTTTTTATTAGTTTAGGTTGTTTTAGGTCAGATCTAGTAGAAGTTGCGTGTTAAAAACTTGTTTTAAGTAAGATTTTAGAGATTTCTTATGTTTACTTTCGGCGTTCTTCGAGTTAGAGTTTGAATTTCTTCAACTTAGCTTAAATTTCTTCGAGTAAGTTAATTTCCTTCGAGCAAGTTAATTTCCTTCGAGCAAGAAAATTCCTTCGAGCAAGCAATTTTCGTCGAGTAATGTTTATTCATAAAGTTCTGTTTATACTTTCCGAGTTAGGAAATCAGAACTTCTCACTTATAATCCTTCTACTAAGGGATCATATACTTCGTGGAATTTTACTCTTTGAGTAAGGCTTTTATCTTCGAGTAAGGGTTTATCTTCGAGTAAGGGTATTTTCTTCGAGTAAGAAAGTTCTGTTTATATTTTCCGAGTTAGGAAATCAGAACTTATAAGAATTTCATTTCTTCGAGTAAGGGGCTATATACTTATTTAACATTAAGTCTTCGAGTAAGGAATTCCAACTTCGAGTAACCATTCTTCGAGTAATCATCTTTCGAGTAAGGAATTTTTTGCTACATTTTCTACTTAGACTTAAACCAAAACATCTAAACTTCACCATCAACCTTCTTTATCTTAAAAGATCCATCATCCACACAAGTTAGTTTACATCAACATAATGTCTCAACCACCGTACTATAATTACAATTATCCACAACAACAGTAGTATCCTCAACAACAACAACCACAACAGTATCCTCAACAACAACTATTCATGCAACAACATCAATTCTATCCACAACAACAATTCCCTCAACAACAACCATACCAACAACAACCAATGCAATCCTTCCCACTCCCTGCAAAACAGCCACACTGGTTTGATCAAATGTGTGAGGCCATTAGCAGCCAACAATCTAGACATGAAGCTGGATCACTTGACACACCTCCAATGCTCACTCCTGGAAATTATGTTCAATGGGCTAGTTGATTCTTAAGGTTCATAGAACTCAAGAAACCTCATGGCAAATCTCTAAAAAAGGTTATACTTGAAGGTCATTTCCAAATGCCAACTACAACGGTTCTAGGAGATGCAACTGCTATTCCTCCAAGACCTGAAACCGTGACCCCCGTTCCCGAGACTCAACTTACTGCAGAGCAAATACTTCATCGTGAAGCAAATGAACTTGCAATGTCATATATTCTTCAGGGAATACCTAATCCGATTTTTCGAATCATTGATGCTCAGAAAACTGCTAAGGATATGTGGGAACACGTTCATCTATTAATGGAAGGCACTAAACTAAACCAAGAAGACATGGAATCCAAACTTTACCTCGAATATACAATGTTCATGATTGAATCAGGGGAGTCACTAGAATCTTATTACCATCGGTTCACAAACATCATCAATGACTTGGACCGACACAACATTGTTTTACCAAATTGCAATCAACACTAACTTTCTCAGCTGTTTTGGTCCTGATTGGCAAAAATATGTCAATTTGTTCGTCAAGCCAAAAATCTTCACAATGCATCGTATGGATTGTTGTATGAGTATCTGAAGCACCATCAATCTGAAGTTGAAAAAGATCGAGCTCTTCATGGAAGTTATTCACCTCTTAAAGCTCTAAATTCATTGGCACTGATAGCTCAATCTCACTTTGCTCCACCTCTACATTCAAACCATGCTTATGTCCAACAAAAACATCACTTTAACTACCCTCAACAAACCCCTTCAACCCAACTCATTCCATATGATTCGACACAGCAATCAACTAAAAATCAACTAGTCCCCTATGACAACACTGACACCATGTTCTACTCAAATACAAACAATGACGAAGACAATGCATTCAACTCTTTGAATGAAGGATTTGCACTCATTGCTCGTGCTTTCAGCAAATTTTTAAACAAATCCAACAATCGTCTCCGCACTTCATCTAACACAAGGAATCAAGTTGTTGTATAAGATGGACGGGTTGAAATATAGAATTGTACTTATGGAAGAACTAGATCAGGAGGTTATATGGGAAATTCAGGAAATGAACAACGGTTTAATGCAGCTAGTGGAAGTAGGAACAATGTAGGTGCTCCTCAGAGAAGGGTTGAAATTGTGGAAACTGGGAATACAAAGACTGGGAATAGTATGGGTAGGTGCTATAACTGCAATGGGAAAGGTCATATGGCTAATGCATGTCCCAAACCTAGAGTCAGAGGCAGTGAGTTTCATAAGCAGGCACTACTTCTAGCTCTAAAGGATGAATCAGGGGGCACTCTCACAGACAAAGGAAACAGCTTCATGGCAAATGCATATTCAGATGATGACATGGAGGATTTGGAAGCAAATGCAGTTGTGATGCTAATGGAAAATATGCAGGAACTTCACATGAGTGACACAGGCCCAGTGTATGACACTGATGGTCTGTCTCAGGTACCTGACTCAAACATATGTTTGATACATGAAATTGCATCACCATTTGCATCTGCATCAGACGAGGAGCAAGTTGTTCAAAATGATTCATTATTAACTCCTCAAGAAGATGAACAAATGAACACAGTTGTTACATTTAATGATGATGATCAAATTAACCCAGTTGTTACATTTGATGATCCAATTGAAGACGATAACGATGATCAAAGTGAACAAAATGAACCTTCGCTCGGTCCAGATCCAGAACTCATGACCTTACTATTGACCACCCAATCCCAATTGAACTCACAAAAATCTCAGATTGAAAAATGCAATGAAATCAACAGAACATTAAAAGCAAAAGTTGCATCATTAACTGCGGACCTTGAGTGCTGTAAAATACAACTCACAAATTTTGAAACACAAGAAAAACGAGAACAAAGCTTTGAAGTTGCATTTCAAAAAGCTTATGTCAAAGAACAAGACTTACAACATCAAATACGAGAATTAATTGTTTCTAACAATAAATTGGTTTCCAAATTGGAATAAGAAAAAAGTAACAAGTTGAACATCTCAATTCAAAACTTTTGAAAACAACAACCGAGATGTCCACTTGCCAAGCTAGTTTTTCTGAACACAAACAAAAGTCAAGGAAACAAATTGATTCTTACCTTGATGAAATTGTCGAACTGGAATGCAAATTAAAAGAGTTTCAAAACGTTGTTTACAAAACTGGTGAGTCTATCACAACAATACAAAAGTTCACTATAAAACCAAGTCCCAAAGGTCATGGTTTTGCTCTTGGTAATGATAAACCACATTTTCTACACACAACACTCAAAGAAAATCCAAAGTTGTATAGTGCAGACCAGTTACTTGATGATTCAATTGTGCGTGTTGTTGTACATGATTGTGAGGAAGAACAGGAACAGGAAGAAGAGAGTCGATCAAAAATGAGCTTTAAAATATATGCTATACCTTTTCATTATTCAAACATGCCTCATATTTCTGACACCTTCGTTCCTCAAAGAGATAAAACAGAAAAACCATGGTTTGTAATGCAAATTCATGAATCTTCTTCTGATGTTGGTCCTGTTAAACCAGTGGCACAAATAAATGGCCCTTTACCAACCTCTGGTGAAATTACACCATTACCTAAACGTTGTCTTGTACTTAGGTATTTTGATACGTTTATGGAAGACATCAAATTTTTAGAACATGCAATTGAACGTAACTCAGAGATAAAAGTTTCTACTTTTCAATCTGCTTACGAAAGAGAAAAAAGAGAAATTTTTCAAACACAATTCTTACTACATGTTCAACATTTGCGTCTTTGCGCTACACACTGGGAACAGGAACTTCAAAAAGAAGTAACATCCATGATGAACACTTTCAATGCAATAAAAAACTCTATCTCAAAACAAAAACGTCGAAACAAAGTTTTACAAAATGAAGTTGATCGACTCTTGGAAGATGTTCTAAGTTCTGATATTATTTCTGTGATTATGAATTCTATTTATGAATCTTGCAATTCTATGCTTGTTGATGATCACACTGCTGACACTGAAACATTGAAACACGAAATTAAGACTTTAAAAAGAGAAAATGAGAGAATCATGAAACACAATGATGATGTGCAAAGTAAACTTTCAAATGAAAATTTTCAACTTAATCAGAAGCTTCAATGGTGTCAAACTCAGAGTCTTGATTTTGAATTAAAATTGCAAGTCAAAATGAAACGATGTCCTTTCTAAACAGTCACACATCCAAAGTCAAGAATCTTGATGAAGAAAATGCTGTTTTAAAATGTCAAATTTTCAAATATGAAAAGGAAATCGAGAATTTAAAAAATGAGTTTAAAACAATTTATGACTCTTTGAAAAAGACTCGGTCTCAACTTTTGAAAAAAAATGCTGACTCTAGAAAAAACCGTGAAGACACTGTTCGCTTAAATAGAGAACTTGAGAGTCAAATACAAGAAAAGAAACACATCATCATTGAATTATATGAGAAAATTCAGGTACTAGAAAAAGGAAAGTTTGTTAACACAAATGTGATTGCACCGGGAATGTACAAAATGGACATAACACCTAGGCAAACATCCCCTCAGACTACTAATTTGAATCCTTCCACTTCTACAGGAATAGTCCCCACTACTAGCGTTAGCAGATCAAAGCGTAAGAGCAACAAATGGAAGAATAGGATCTTGCAACGTAGAAGCGGAAAACTTGAAGCCCCAGAAGTAGAAGATCAACTTAGGAATTTGAATAAAACTCATGTTGTATCTGATTTAGATTCTAATTTGGCAAATGTTGAATTGATTATAGCTCGAGGTTGTTTAGACCTCATATTATCTAGGAACAATAACATTGAATAAACATGATATGCAGCAGAATAAACAATAAGAACATCAATGTTTTCAACAAGGTTTTTCATTCATAATGATTCACATAATCACTACAATTCTAGATGATCAACTCTAGAATGGTTACTCAACAATAACAGGAATCCTAAGATCCTTGCAGTGACAAACAACACAAACCCTAGGCATCCATAGTATGAACTTGATGCCTAGACACACACACACACACACACACACACACCTTTAGACGTCTACATATTTGTGCACCCTAATAATATGTCCAATGTCCTCTTTATATACTAGAGGATTAGGGTTTACAAAGGAATCATAATACAATTAGGAAACTACAACATTCCTAATATTTATCTTTTAAATCTTTTATCTTTATAAGGAGATCTTCTAGAATCTTCAAAATCTTTCATCTTTTTGAACAATTCCAGCTTTGCGTTTAAGTCATTTTGTTTCATTCTTTTATTTATTTTGTCTCATCAAATCAAGAATCCCAACAATCTTCCCCTATTTGATGATGACAAAACAAACAAAGTCGTGTACGAACTTCCCTAGACGAAGTAGAGAAGTTGAGATGTAAACATCTCCCTGAATGAAACAAATACTTGGTCTTCCCCTTAAGCCATGCCATGCCACCACAACATCTCTTCCCCTTTTTGTTATAATCAAATAGGGAACATATGCAAATATAACCTTCCCCTTGAGTGGTGCATGAACATTAAATGATTAAACACATCATAAGAATAAGCTTCCCCTGAAACCAATGTGTTAATCATCTTCATGATTCTTCAAATCTGTAGGCTCCTTGTAATGATCACTAATGAAGAAAACTTGATATACCAAACTTGAAACCAAAGTAAAATATCCCAAACTCGTTACTTAAGCTTGCACTATTGTTGATTGAAGAACGATATAGAGAAATTGGTGTTGCTGAAACAAATCTGTAAGTAATCTCTTGAATTTATCCACATTGACTTTCTTCGTGTGACACTGGGTACTACAATGTATCTCCTTTAAGTGATAGTTAACTAGGTATTTGTCCATCCACCCCTTGACCTATGAAAACTAGATAAACCAAGTCTCAATCATAAACCATATATAAACAAGCAAGTCACCAATTGATAACCAGAAATATCAATGATGAAATAAGTAAACGCCTTCGTGAAACTTCACTTCAATCTCAAATAAGTGATAAAAAAATCCTCTTCATAACCAATTAATCCATAGAGTAATCCAAAAATACGAGCCTTGGAACGTTTAAGAACAATAAACCAAACAAACTTCTTGTGTGTGTTATCCAAACTAAATCTATACTCATTCGAGAATCAAACTGATCATAGTAGTACTTTAAACGCATCAGCATAAACTTAAAGCTTGCAGTATTAAGATACACACAAACAATACTAACTCTTCCCCTTGACTAGGCAGAAGTACTAACGTTCAATGAGCAGTACTAAGAACGTATAAGCAGTAGTAACATAACTGGAAGCCGTAACTCGACTTAAACAAGCAGTACTAAAAGAAGCTAGCAGCAGTATTAATCAATAGCAGCATTAACATGTAAACATAGCAGCAGAAACTTCAATTAGTAGCAGCTATAACCTTACCCGAGTCGAACTTTAGGATCAAAATCCTCGTTAAATATAGCAACATGCACAGCATAGCAATCCTTATTCCCCTCATGACCATATGCTGCCTAATAAATTAATAGACACAATGGTCGGTTGTAGGTCCAACAAATCAAATTAATGTGCACCAACATAATGAGACAAGCACAATGAATGTATCAATTAAATAATGAATCCCACACACTGACAATAAAATAATCAATAGCAGCAGCTATGTCCAATACTACGAGGTTATAAACCAACTTGCCAAAGATGACAATCAAATATACCATCGACCTATATCGCTAACATAACTCCACCGACCCACTGATAAAGATTCGACCAATCCGTATTAACGCATGTGACAATGATTGACCAATGGAATTGATGCAATGTCTTAAAAGACTTCACCTTTGTCGCCAAGTAAAGATTCTTCAAACTGCTTTCTTGATCAGTCGAATTAGGATTTTTTATTTAAACAGCGATCACATAGTAATCCTAAAAACCAATCGTACCATCTTCAAAAATTGTTTCTTCGACAATAAACCTTGTAATTCCCTAGATCACGAGCTCCCTGAGTTCTGATACCAATTGTTGAATCGTTTATAGCTCGAGGTTGTTTAGACCTCATATTATCTAGGAACAATAACATTGAATAAACATGATACGCAGCGGAATAAACAATAAGAACATCAATATTTCAACAAAGTTTTTCATTCATAATGATTCACATAATCACTACAATTCTAGATGATCAACTCTAGAACGGTTACTCAACAATAACAGGTATCTTAAGAACCTTGCAGTGACAAACAACACAAACCCTAGGCGTCCATTGTAGGAACTTGATGCCTTGACACACACACACCTTTAGACGTCTACATATTTGTGCACCCTAATAATGTGTCTCATGTCCTCTTTATATACTATAGGATTAGGGTTTACAAAGGAATCATAATACAATTAGGAAACTACAACCTTCCTAATATTTATCTTTTAAATCTTTTATCTTTATAAGGAGATCCTCTAGAATCTTCAAAATCTTCCCTCTTTTTGAACAATTCCAGCTTTGCGTTTAAGTCCTTTTGTTTCAGTCTTTTATTTATTTTGTCTCATCAAATCAAGAATCCCAATAGCAAATTGTAATCGTACTATCAGTTTAACAAATGATAAACCTTTGAATGTTTTGAATGTTAATGCATCTTGTGTGTTTTGTCATAATAGTATGTTATCTAGTGATCATACAAAATGTGTAGCTAACTCCTTTTTAACACGTAACAAGAAACGTACATCTGGCATTCCCTCTAGTCCCACTATTGCTTCTAAGTCTATGCTAGGAAAACCGCCAAGTGTAGTTTATCAAAATGCCTTAGACACTCCCATAGTTGCGTATACACCTTCTAAGACAGTGCCATCACCTAGAGAATTCACTAAGAAGAAAGCACGAACTAGTTGGACATGGCAACGTTGGTTACAAAGGAAACTTAGTTTTACATGGATACCTAAAGTCATTAATATCTGTGTTTCTAACCCAATGGAACCCACAATTTCTTTGGGTTCCACCTTTACCATTATTCCACCTTCTTCGTCTTCGTGTGATGCAGGTGATCCAAATCGTTCTATGGATTGTTGATAGCGGCTGTACCCGACATATGACAGGCAATCTCAATCTGTTAGTAAACTTTGTTGCAAAGTTCATTGGCATTGTCAGATTCGGGAACGATCACTTCGCTGCTATCATGGTCTATGGAGATTACGTCTATGGCAACATCGAAATTAGTCTTGTGTATTATGTCGAAGGTCTTGGTCACAACCTTTTCTCCGTCGGTCAATTCTGTGATGGGGATTTGGAAGTAGCATTTCGGGAGAAAACCTGTTTCATTCGTGACTTACAAGGAAATGATCTAATGTCGAGCACTCGTTGTCACAACCCGCATTTTCAGGATACTTCCATATTCACTATTCATCTCGGGAAATTACTATTCATCATTTACTATTCATCAGTTACTATTCACCGATCACTATTCATCATTTTACTATTCATCGTTTTTGGTGTCAGTTTGTGATTCCGAGAAGCGTTCAAAAATTTTACTATTCATAAAACACTATTCACCTCCGGAGAAAATTTGTCATTTATGCCCGAGTTGCGTCATTTCTGTATACGTATGTTATTTTTAAATAAACGTTATCCTATAAACTATTATTTTGAATAATTGATCCAACAACCCCAACTATGGTCCTAACACATTTTTATACTCATATAATAATATAAAAAAATTATATTATTAATTTACCCGGTATTTTGGAAATTTATTTAATTTATATCGTACGCTTAATTTAATTACGACGGTTTTCGTAAAAACTAAACAATAATAATCCAAACACTCAATATTTATACCCAACATATTTTTATAATTTTTATAACTTTATTTTATCCCGGTTAACTTTGTTAAAATTTATTTCAAGATAACTCGGTACCCGATAACACCCAAAGTGTGCACTAAATCAACTAACTTACACAATATTGCAAAATATCTTCCAATTGTCCACATTTTTGCCCAAAAAGGACGCCCCCCATGACTTTTGTCTTCCATTTTCTTACTTGCCATACTTCCCATTAATTAGAACTAGTACATGTTTCATTATTTTATTTTACAAACACATTACACATTCATTTACATTAGCATTCAAGATCAAAATTTTCTCTCCTTCCTCCCCATCCAAACCCACGGCCCAACCATGAACACCAAGGAAGAAACCATTAACTTTCAAGATACAAGTGTTTAATCAAGTCCTAGTAATAATCTAGTTTAGGTTTTGAAATAAAAACCTCAAGATTCTTAAGTTTCGTTACTCAAAAATCATCCAATCTTCATGTAAGTTTAACAAACTCATCTTTATAATTTTATCAAGCTTTTATGTTACTCATATGATTTCCATTCAAGATCTACATGCATATGTTAGTTATACCACTCATTTATATATATATATTTAACTTTTGAACTCTAGAAATAGATTATAGTTAGATCCTTGCTAGATCCACTTGATTGGTGATGTTTAGGAACCCATGACACCCTAAGAAGGTGTATGGTAGGATTAGACTAGCTTTGTGGTGTTTGAAAAGGGGTTTGATGATGTTAGAAACTAGTTTTATACCTTGAAAATGGTTTTTGAACCAACAAAAATACATGCTGTTCCATTTTGAATCACCCGGAAAAATACGAATTTTTACAGTAGCCTTTGATAATTTTTCTTGAAAATACTTTCAAAAACGAAGCCGTAGGCGAAAGAATCAAGTAAAACGGACTTATAACGAAGGAGATATGATTTTTACAAGTTTGACGACGAAAACTAAATTTCTGAAAAAGCTTGCTGGTGAACAGTACCCACGACAGTTTCGTGGCGAAAACTAAATCTAACCATCCCGATTTATCAAAAATATGTTAGTATTATGTCTCACGATTCCGTGGATATAAAGAACGAGTAAAACGGACTTACGACGACAAAGTTATTCACGTTTTAGTAACGGCGAAACATATATAATTTTGACAGCTTTTTGACAAAAATAATATACCACTACGTAGTAACTATATTTTCTAGAAATATTATTAAAGAGCCATATTCTCAACAAATGAAATACTTATGACCCAAAGCTTATTTATACGATTAATTGACGTTATCTCAAGGTTTTCAAACGAGGAATTTAACATTAACATTTTATATACGATATATTACAACATGATTTTTACAAGCCTAGTTGGACTTATTTTTCCTAAGTATGGAAAATACTTTATTTTGACAATAACAACTATTTTCAAGTTACGAGTGGTATATGTATCATGTGCATGCATATTCTTTACATCCTTTCATGATCTAAGTAGATCACTATCGTTCATATTAGGTCGCGGTTAGAGAATCGTGCCTCATTTCAGTGTATCCACTTTTGTCATCGTAGCTATCGCACCAGGTGAGTTTCATAGCCCCTCTTTTTATACTTGTTTTAAACTACTTGGGGGAGATACATGCTCAACTATTTGCTTACTTGTATAAATACTCAAAACATACTTTCTTGATACTTGAAACGTTTATACTTTTATACTTTGGGAAATGGCACCCAGTAAACATACATACATACATACTTCCAGTGGCTCCAGATTAAGTTGCTGGATGACTACTGAGACTCTCCAGTGGCTCCAGATTAAGTTGCTGGATGACTACTGTGACTTTCCAGTGGCTCTAGATTAAGTTGCTAGATGACTACTGTGACTTTCCAGTGGCTCTAGATTAAGTTGCTAGATGACTACTGTGACTTTCCAGTGGCTCCAGATTAAGTTGCTGGATGACTACTGAGACTATCTAGTGGCTCCAAATTAAGTTGTTGGATGACCATTAGCTTTGATAACTGTTGTGATAAACTTATACTTGTCTTAAACATACTATATATATTAGCAGTGGGTTGTGAACACACAGGTTACAAGTCTCTTATGGCGGGACTTGGAACTGAGTGGATTTACGATGCCTTTGCTGTGTGAACATTTTCTATAAACTTTATTTGTTAAACAAACTCTATGAACTCACCAACCTCGTGTTGACACTTTAGCATGTATTTTCAGGCTTTAAGCAAAGGCACGCTACTGGAGGTTTTGGCAGGGCATGGCATGGTCATAGAAGACTCTGATATTCATATGGGACCGTTTTAAATGATATTTTCGAGGGCCTAATTCCGCACTACTTTATACAATGTAAATCAACATTTTTGTTAAACTATGTTATTCTAAATGATTGAGTTGAAAACCGTTCTTTGCACTTGTGTTGTGATACCAATTGAGTTGCACCCCAGCTACATGTATGCTTCCGCTGGATCCGATTTTGGGGGTGTTACACTCGTGGAACTAGTCTTTATATCATCTCAATGTCTGATATGATTGCTTCTTCTCCTATATGTCTGCTCTCCAAAGCTCATTCGACAAAATCATGGTTATGGCACAAACGACTGTCTCATCTGAATTTCAAAACCATGACTGAACTTGCATGTCACAAACTAGTCGATGGTCTTCCACGGTTTCGATATTCAAAAGATCACTTATGTCCAGCTTGTGAACAAGGAAAAAGTACTCGTGCACATTTCCCATCAAAAACAAAACACAGTACAGATCACGTTCTTCAACTACTTCATATGGATTTGTGTGGCCCTATGCATGTTCAAACGATAAACGGTAAATGCTACATTATAGTAATTGTTGATGACTACTCCAGATGGAATTGGGTCTATTTTCTCCGAAGCAAAGATCAAGCTCCTTCAATGATCATTACCTTTCTCACAAAAATTCAAGTTCAGCTTCGTAATACAGTCAGAAAAGTTAGAACAGACAATGGAACTTAATTCAAGAATCAGACTCTTCGATCTTATTTTGAGAAAGTGGGAATTGAACATCAAACATATATTGCAAGAAGTCCAGAACAGAATGGGGTTGTTGAAAGATGCAACAGGACGTTAGTGGAAGCTGCAAGAACGATGCTAATCAACGCTTAATTACCAGATTACTTATGGGCAGAAGCTGTATCAACTGCATGTTATACCCAAAACTGTTGTATGATCACCAAACGCCATCATAAAACTCCTTATGAGATTGTTCACAACCGCAAACCGAATATTAAACACTTTCATGTATTTGGTGCTCTTTGCTATCCAAATAATGATCGTGATGATTTTGGAAAACTCAAAGCAAAGGCCGACATTGGCATCTTCATTGGATATTGTGAAAACTCCAAAGGTTTTCGAATATGGAATCGTCATACTAGAGAAATTCAGGAGACTATTCATGCTAATTTCGATGAACTTACGGAAATGGCTTCTGAGCACAACAGCTTAGGACCCGCAACCAACTGTCTTAACTTTCCAGATCAATCAGCTGCACCTCTTTCACTCAACCGTAAAGAATTGGAAACACTATTTGCTCCATAGTTTGATGATTCTTTTGCAAGTCGTGCACCAGATGTATCTACTAGTTCCGCTGCACAACCTGATAATGTTCCAATACCTGATACACCTGTTCCTACAACAACAACTGTTGTAACAAATGCACCTCCAATTGAATCTTCATCAACAGCTGAACAAACCGCTTCCAACACTGAAAATAGAGCTGAATATCTACAACAACAACAATCAGTACCCGAACCTGCAGATTATGACCCAAATGCCTTCTTTAATCCATTTGCACCGACTCTAACCGTTCTTGACATTGCAGAGTCGTCGACACGCAATTTGGACCCGTCTAATCTGCATACGTTCTATCAACACCACCCTTCAACACATCATTGGACTAAAGATCACCCCTTAGTAAACATCATTGGCAATCCCTCAGCTCCAGTTATGACAAGACGAAAACTTCACACCGATGCTGAAAACTGCATCTATGCACTCACAGTTTGTCAAAATGAACCCAGAAACATTAAAGACGCACTGACATACTACAACTGGATTGAGTCAATGCAAGAAGAACTCGACCAATTCAAACGACTAGAAGTGTGGGAGTTAGTTGAAAGACCAGATGGGGTCTTTGTCATCGGACTAAAGTGGATTTGGAAAAACAAGTTAGATGCAGAAGGCAAAGTGATTCGTAACAAATCGCGTCTGGTAGCTAAAGGATTCACTCAGCAAGAAGGAATTGATTTTGAAGAGTCCTTTGCACCAGTGGCTAGACTTGAGGTTGTCCGTATTTTTTTGGCATACGCTGCACACAAGAATATGGTTGTTTATCAAATGGATGTGAAAACAACATTTCTGAACGGTCAATTATGTGAGGAAGTTTATGTTAGTCAACCAGATGGATTCGTCGATCCAGAGCATCCCAATCATGTATACAGACTCAAGAAGGCCCTTTACGGACTTAAACAAGCCCAAAGGGCATGGTACGATAAACTTACTGCTTTCTTGCTTACCAATCACTTTACTAAAGGTTATGTGGATCCAACATTGTTTATTCAAAAACACGGGGAGGACATTTTAATTGTTCAAATTTATGTCGATGACATTATTTTTGCCTCTACAAACAAAAAATACTCAAATGCTTTTGCAAGATTAATGAAACAAAAATTTGAAATGTCCATGATGGGTGAACTTACGTTCTTCTTAGGACTATAAGTTCATCAATCACCCCATGGAATTTTTCATATTGAGTCCAAATATGCTCTTGAAATCTTAAAGAAACATGGCATGACCAGTTGTGATACTTATAACATCCCTATGTCTGCATCATCACCAAAGCTGGATGCTGATTTACATGGGACACCTGTTGACCCTACCAAATACCGAAGTATGATTGAGTCCCTCATGTATCTAACAACCAGCAGACCCGATATAGTATTTGCTATATATCTATGCTCCCGTTATCAGTCGCGCCCAATTTAAAGACACCTCTCTAAGGCTAAAAGAATCCTTCGATACATAAAGGTAACCATCCATTTGGGGATCTGGTATCCGAAGGAGTCTGGTTTTGAACTAATAGCCTTTTCAGATGCTGATCATGCAGGATGTTTAGACACACGCAAAAGTACATCTGGGGGAGTGCAGTTTCTAGGAGACAAACTTGTATCTTGGCAGTCAAAGAAGCAGGATTGCATTTCATTGTCATCAACAGAATCAGAATATGTAGCCATGTCAGCATGTTGTGCTCAAGTAATTTGGATGCGATCACAGCTGATGGACTACGGTTACATTTTCAATAAGATTCTCATGTACTACGACTCCAAGAGTGTCATTGCCATCTCATGCAACACGATTCAACATTAAAAGTTAAAACATATCGTACTCCGATATCATTTCATCAAAGAGCATGTTGAACAGGGTACAATTGTATTATACTTTGTGGGTACTGAATACCAATTAGCTGACTTATTCACCAAAGCCTTGCCCCATGCAAGATTTGTGGAATTAGTTCACCAAATTGACATGCGGTGTTTGACCCCAGATGATTTGAAAAACTTTCTTAAACACAATTAAGAATGTCAAACATCAAAACACTTTGTACATATTTTTATTTTTTTTTTCAAAAACAAAAATACAAAAATATAAAACTCAGAAAAACCAAAAAGATTTTTTAGTTTATTTTTTAATTTTTAATTTTTATTTTTATCTTCTATTTATCATCATCCTCATCTCTTTTCTACGTGCATAAATTCAACATAAATCAAAATATGTTCTTGATATGCATATTTAATTACTTTTTTGAACTCGAACATATTTTGAGGGGGAGAATTATTTATTAATCATGTCTTTTGCACACTCTTCTCAAAATCTTCATCATAAATATTAAACTTCTTCATGCAACACTTCCGTGATCTCTTGTTCTAATCGTTTGAGAAAAGTTTTAAAAGTATTTGTTAGATTAAGGGGGAGAAATGTAAATTTCAAAAATTAACCAACACTTGGACTAAGGATGTAACAACAACAAACCTCAAGGACTGTTATTGTCAAAAGTCATAATTGGTGTCATTGGGACTGCGCTTGAAAGGAAAAATGGGTTAAGGGACTATAATTGCCAAAACTTCAAAGTTTTCCCTATATAAGCAAAAGTTTTTTTTAAAATGTTTACTCTCACTAAACTGCTGCCAATTTCTCTTTCGACTAAGATTATTGATTCTCACCATTTCACGATTGTAAGTATTATTGTTACTCCCTTATACTCACTAATCACTCGCCTAAATTTTGAAACATTTATGTGGCTAAAATTTTTGTTTCGAACAATTAGGGTTTAATAAGTAGATTTGGGCGTTTCTCATGTACTAAGTTTTAGTCTAACTAAACTAGTTCTTTAGCTTAATATCATGTCTAGGATGTCTCTTTTGCTACTTAATTGTGTTAATTAACATCTATGAATGGTGATTGAGTGTTGTAGGGTTTAAGTGGTCGAATTAATGGCTGCTACAAATTAGTGTATTGTGATAGTGTTTTGAGGTGTTATATATACTCATATGTGTCCCCTAATCATGCGCCAAAAGTATTACTTCTCAGTTATAACATATGCTCTAAGTTGAAAATTTTCGAGTTGCATAACAATCTTTTGTGCCAAATGTGTTTGTTGTCTTTAATTTCTGGGCAATAAGTTTTGCTTAGGAGGTGTTTAGGAAGATATTTGATGCTTGTTTGATCTTTTTAACTGTCCTTAATTGAATTTTTGAAAAGTTTGAATATTTTCGAGTAAGCATGAACTTCTTCGAGTAAGACATGTTTTTTCTTCTACTTAGGATTTTTTTTTAGATGAATTTCTTCGAGTTAGAAGAAAATTTTCATTACTTTGAAAATTTTTATGACATTCTTCGAGTAAGAGATTAATTTCTTCTACTTAGAGAATTTTTTATAAAATTCTTCGAGTAAGGAAAATTCTCTTCGACTTAGAAATTTTTCTAAAAAATCTTCGAGTAAGAAAAATTTCTTCTACTTAGAAGTTTTTCATGAGTTCTTCGAGTAAGCATGCTATTTTTAGAGTAAGGTTATTATCAAATGTTTCTCCGAGATAGGAGGATTTCAAAATTTTCCAAGTAAGGAAAATGGCATTCTCCAATTAAGGGATTTCCTTTTCAAAAAATTTCTTAAATCCTTCGAGTAAGGAATTTTTTCTATCAATCTTCGATTTAGACCATTTCTTCGAGTAAGGAAATTTTTTCTCAGACATGTAAAATTTTTCTAAACTCGGAAATTTGTTAAGTTGAAAATGTGTTTGCATAATTATGGTTGCTTGTTTCTTGTGCACTAATATATTGAAATGCTTACACTAACATGCATATGCAATTTCTATTGTGCTTTCTGTTGGTGTTTGTGCTTCTCAGGTTCACAATGTCTCAAGCATCAAAAAAAAGGAATGAGTTAATACCCGAGGGGAATGAAAGGAACATAGGAGAATCAAATTACCGGTAGATTTGAACACCTTACCACGCCACTCTACTTGTCAAGTTATGGTGGGGATACTCAAGAAACACTTCTGCAGACAAGTTCTAATCAGATCCGCTAGTGTTCCATAAATTTATCTTAACCAGTTATGGCATTCTTTAATCATCAGTCGCGACACGAAAACAATCACAATCACCCATGACAACAAAGTCATCAAGTTCGATGTTCATCCTCTTTGCAATGTTCTTGGGCTTCCATCACCAGTCTCAGGAAACTGCACACAGCTTTTGAAAGATCCAACCTTTGAACAAACTGTTATGGCTTGTGCACACATAACAGTGCACAACCCGTACCTTGTAAAGAAAGGACCCTAGGGTACGCTTCAGTGCCTCAATCCTAACAAAAGGAGCGAAGGCTTCTTACTTTTGAGTAGAATTAATCAAATTTTTTTCAATATTTTTTCATAATTCTGCTCAAAAGACCAAGTATTCCCTCTCGTATTTAAAACCTCAAAAAGTTACTTCACTTATTGAGGGGGAGTACTTGAAACAATCTTTGTTCACAATGAAAAAGTTCTTTTTTATTTCTTCCCACAAAACCTCAAAAAGCATATTTTTAATCAAAATATTTTCCAAAAACAACATCAATATGCAATTTTTGAGGGGGAGAATATAATGTGCTTAAAATATGGTCTCAAATGTATGGAATCTCGTATGAGCTCGACTCAGATATTACCAATGAATTGACAAAACTTAACTGTCATTAATCGAAAGGACTTGTCCAAGATGGGTAATAATTTCAAGCTGGTCTAACCAGTGATGTAAGCGTGTCTCGAATAGGACTTGTCTGAGTAGAGTGTACCGTTTCGAGAGATTTTCTTTGAATGTGACCAGGACGGGTAATAATTTCAAGCTAGTCTAACTAGTGATGTAAGCGTGTCTCGAATCGGTCATATTCACTGAAAATCAATCAATTCAAAAGTGCAAACTCCACCTGACATGTGCAAATTTATCTTAAAAACTAATGAGCACATGTGAAGGGGGAGTATTTCAGAAAAAGCAAAACTCTCAAGGTGTTAACAAAATATATTTTATAATCATGAACACTTTGAGAGATTTTCAAATGAATGGTTTATGGCAACATAGGATAGTCATGGAGTTATAAGGTGACTAAGGTTAGGAAATACGTCCTATGATCCGCCAGAACCGGAGGGATCTACCCATGGACAATACCAATAGTTTAGTACTAGAAGTCCTTAGGTATGATTGAAAAAAGGAGTAAAGAAATGAAAGGAGAAAGAAGGGGTTGAAGAATTAAAAAGAAATGTAAATGAGAGGGTGAAAAGAAATAGCCCTCCAAATGTTCAACCTTAGGGTAGAAACCTGGTTCAATTCATATGCTACTGGATGTTACTACGGTGACACCGGTATTGAAAACAAGCCGTCATGGACCCAATGACGCATTGCACTAAACCTTCTAGCCACTCAAGTATCTCTCAAAAGATACTTGTTTCATTTCTCACTGAGAACCCTGCTTAATCTATCGACCTTTCACTCCGAAATGTGTTGATATTGAAAAGGAGGTAATCTGTTCCATGCCTCCGAAGACTTAAATCTAATCGCACTTAATCGAGTCTAGAGCCATGAGATTCAACAAAAGATCTCTTAGGAACACTTAATATTTCTACACTGGTTGTTCAACATTAAGAACACCAGTTTTACAGAATCCTACGCAGATCCTAGCAATTTGCCATAACATTTATGAGAGAATTCACAATTTTGATTCTCAATGATTGAATGGAAATTCCTATCAGGGTCAACATCAAACAGCTCTGACAGCATGTCACTTCGGTAATCCCTTGTGGGTTACGCTTAGTGTTCATGGTGGTTTCAAACGGTCTACAGTCGTGGAGTGATACTTCGGTATGCTTCAGCGGCTCATCTGAACGTGGATACACTTCGGTGTATCTGAGTAAGCCCTCTTGGGGGTATCCAGTTCAGGAACAGCCTTGGCAAGGATTAGAGAAAGTTTTCACACTATGTTGTTAATGATCTCGAAGTCCAAACCTGTAAGTGCTGGATACTTTATTACTAACTGTTTTCATGCAGGTACTTGTGGAGACCGGGAGTTCCACTACCACCATTACCATCATCAACATTACATTAGTTTCCACATGCTCATACAAACAACACAAACAAAGTTCTCACTATGATCAAAGCAAAGCAAAGTTCAGAGAAAGATTCTACGTCACAAAGAAGAATCTACAAAGTTAAAAGTCAAAGATCAAAAGCAAAGAAAAGAGAATTACTTAAGAATGAAGATTCAAAGTCAAATGAATTATGAGCATGTTGGAAAGGCGTAATAACACCAGAGATAAAGACGTTGATGAAAGGCAGAGAATACCATCACTTGATCACCACAACAACAAAGAACAATGTATAAAGAACAAAGAATTATAGTTTTGAAGACGTCACACCAAAGATGCAACAATGACGTCAAGCAACCTTTGATGACCAACCCTTAGGGGGAGATTGTTGGAAATACGTTTTTAGTTATATCAAGTGTCGGTCATTAAGTTTTGTAATAGGTTGCTTTATTAATTAGGCTTATATGTTTGTTAAGAGTTTAAGGCTTATGTAGTAAGTCCATGGGCCTTAGGTTATTTGTTATAAAAGCCCGTATGAGTGATGCCCTACCTAAAGGGCTATAAATACATTGTAAACCCTCCAAGGAGAGTGTTGGTTCTTGCATTAACAAAGTTCATTCTCTTTTACACAAGTTCCTTCCACTTTCTCTCTCTAAGATGTATGTTATGTGTGCTTAATATGGTGACCTTACAGTAAAGTTCAAGAAAAGTTCTCATCAAAGATCGAGTAATGTAAAAGTTCAACAACGATTCTACTTCAAAGTCAAGGAATCAGAAAAGTTAAGAGACAAAGATCAAAGTCAAGGAATGAGAACATCACATGTATGAAACTCAAAGTTAACAAGAAGTATGAGCATGTTGGAAAAGACATAAAGACACTATTAATGAAGATGTTGATGAAAGGCAATCGAATACATGGTGTGTGTGCACAAGTATATATATATATATATATATATATATATATTAGTGTAGGAAAAACCCGACCAAATGGTAAATTCTATCTCTAACCAAGATTGAATAAACCGAGAGGTCAAATAATTTCAAACAAAATATAAATCCGGAAGTATTGATTTTTCCCGGGTCATGAGGTTCCGAATGAAGTGTGAACGGAACGGTGAATTTCGTTTGTGATCAAATGATTTGATTAAGTGGGGAATTTTGGGATTATATCTAAAATTATAAAACATAAACTAAAAAGTAACTAAAAAGCATATAAAATAAATAAGTAAAGCACAAATAATCAAAAACGCAATTAAAACTAAAAAAACGGGCTTTAACGGGTCTTAAAACGGGCTAAGAAAACCTAAAACTCAAAAATCTACTCTAGATGTGCAAATTTTGATCCTAAAAATCCTAAATGATAAAAAAGAATTTTAAAAAAAAGATTTGTATTTTTTTTATTTTTATTTTATTTTTTATGAATTAAAAACACTTTTAGATTAAAAATAATATAAAAAATACTAAATTAAAGTGAAAATTATGAAAATTTCTAGGAAAATACTTTAAGTTATATAAATCCTAGGAAAAATAAGAAAAAGATCACAGCTTATAAAAATAAGCAGTTAATAAGCAATTAAGGAAATAAGCTAATATTTAAAAAAAAAAAGTGGTTAAAAGAATAACCACTGCAACCTTGGGCAGAGAAGACCCAAGGGCGCAGATGGTTATGGTGTGTGTGTGTGATAAAGGTCGAGGCTAGTTGAGGTCGAGGGTTCGAGCCTCAGGCTCACCCTTGGCTTCCTAGCTTCCCTTTTTATTTTATTTTTTCAAAATTTCTTTTTGGAACATGTAAATAAGCTAAAAGTATAAACTTTTTGTGAAGACAAAATTTTTAGAACTTGAAGAATAAGCCAGAAAAAGCAATTAAATAGCAGACTGCTTATAAGAACAAAATAGTGCTAAGGCTTAACTGCTATGCACACACACACAAGCTGTGTGCACTAAAAAATAAGCTTCTAACCTAAAAGCTACTCTAATAAGTAATACTACTCCTAAATAAGCAATGCTAAACAGATAATAAGCTTAAGAAACAAAAATAAGCAATTAAGGCCAATATGTTATCCCAAACAGTCTGATGTGGCAATTTTGAGCTTATTAAAAAGCACTTAAAACAATAAGCAATGCCACAACAACCTAAAACAGATTTAGCTTATCCACCAAAGAGCTAAAAGAACAAATCTCATATCATAAAGAGCTTATTAATCAGCTTGGAAAGAGGGCAATTCAGACACAAAAGAACTGATGCATCAGTTAAACAGTAAGATTGATCTACTACTTTAAAGCAAAGATATGCACTATTAAGCTGAGATAAGCTTCTAATTACTAAAACCAAACCTAAAAAGCAAATTAAACCTAAATAAGCTATAATAAACAACCAAATAAGCTTAGTTTTGAAAATAAGCAAATAAGGGTAACTGCGTAACCAAACAGCCTAGCTAGGCAACTTTAAGCTTAAGAATAAGCACTTAAATCAATAAGCAATGACTCAAAAACTAAAAACAGATAAAGTTCATTATTCAAAGAGCTTATAGAACAAATATCAAGCTTATTAGAGCTTATTAAGAGCTTAAAAAGACTGCTAATAAAGGGCTGATCAGACAAATGCACATACTGATGAACCAGTAACAATTGACTGATCTACTACTTTTAAGGCTACTAAAAAGCTATCAAGAAGCTGTGAAAAGAACTAAAATCTATAAAACATCATTAAGTAACTACTAAATAGCTTATAAAATGAATTTCAACTATTTAGAACTATAAATAAGCACTAAAATGAACTAAAGAAAACTCCTCATCAGACTGTTTATGGATTTTTTTTTTAAAAAAAAAACTTATGACAGATTTGAAGAAATGGACAAAAGGACTCAAAATCAATGTGCTACTTGCTCAGAACATGTAAACAAACTATTTAGACTAAATTAAACTCAAAACTACAACTAAAAGAGTTCTTCTAAAGAACTTATCAAAATAAGCTATTAAATTAGCATTAAACCTTGAAAATTCAAAAACTAGTCTAAAACCTTTAATTCTAGTTAGAAAAGCTTAAAACAGCTTAAACACAACTTATAAGACTGATTTAGAACCAATCAAAGTTGGACTAATGACTTAAATAGGTAAAAACAGGTTTTCACTTATTCTAAAACCTATTGCCAAACACCCCTTTAAGATGACTGTTTTGGTTTTTTAAGCTTATTTAAAGTGCAAAACTCAAATTTTCCTAAAAACAGATCAATGTTAAGTTCATTTAAAGGTTTTTGAACACAAATTTATATGAAAGAAGTGCTTATTCAATAAGCTAAGCTTATTGGTTATTTTGACCTCAAAATCACTATAAAGCACCAAATGCAATATCACTATGAAATAAGCTAACCAATTATCAAATCAACTTCAATTAAGCATATATAAGATAAATGAACACAAATAAGCATAAAAATAAGCAGTAATGAAATAATAAGCAACTTAATGAGCAAAATAGGTAAATTTGAACTCACATTGTCCTTTGTGTTGACATAAATAAATGCCTAAAAACATTATCAATATTTATTCATATCTCTATGTTTTGATGATCACAAAATGTAAACTCATTAAAACATAAACTTATAAATTAAACAAGTACTTAGTTGTAAATATTCACTTCTACAACTAAAATCACTTAAGGTATGAATGAACTAATGTTTAATGCATTATATGATCAAAGGAACATTTTCTTAATAACTAGATTTTTTATAAAACATCAAAAACATTTTATATATTTTTGAAAAACATTTTTGGTATTAAATAAAAATGTTTAATCTTTTATAAAAATATGAATTCAAATTTTTAACCAAAATCAGTTAAAATGTTTCAGAAAAACCTTCCCCACAAAAGGACAAAATTGGCCAACGTTCAGTAGGGGCGGCCCCCTTAATTTTACTAGGCGGCCCCCTTAATAATTAAGGGGACCGCCCCCTATTTAAGGGGACCGCCCCCGCTCCAGTAGGCTCCAGCTGTCCAGATTTTTCCCTATAAATACAAGCCTTCTCCTGGATTTTTTCTCAACCCTTTTGCACTAAAACTTTCTGTAGTAGATCTCATTTCATATCTTAGAAAAACCTTTGATCATGTAATCTTAAGCATTGGTTTCCAAGTGATCCAAGCTTCCACCATCCAAGTGCAAAAGAAGAATACTTCTATCAATCAAGATTAGAAGTATTACAACTTAGTATCATTTTGTTACTTAAGTTGTGTGTTTAACAAAGTTTGTAAATCATTCATTCATTTGTATGTAAGGTGTGTGTTGTAGATTAGTGTTGTGTGTAAGTAGTGAAGATGTTGTATAAGTAGTTGTGGTATAGAAGTTGTGAGGTCAAAATGTAGAAGTCGTGAAGCCGTGGTGTAGAAGTTGTGAAGCCGTAGCTTAGAAGACATGAAGTCCTTGTGTTGAAGTCATGAAGCCGTAGCATAGAAGCTGTGAAGCGGTCGTGTTAAAGTTGTGATGTCCTAGTCGTGAAGTCCTAGTGTTGAAGTCGTGAAGCCGTAGCATAGAAGTTGTGTAGCGGTCGTGTTGAAGCCGTGAAGTCCTAGTGTTGAAGTCGTGAAGCCGTAGCATAGAGGTTGTGTAGCGGTTATGTTGAAGTCGTGAAGTCCTAAGTCATGAAGACATAGTGTTGAAGTCGTGAAGCCGCATCATAGAGGTTGTGTAGCGGTCGTGTTGAAGTCGTGAAGAAGTCGTGAAGCCGTTGTGAAGAAGTCGTGATTAAGTCGTGTAGAAGTTGTGTTGTGAAGTTGTGAGATTGGTTCTAGCTACGATTAGAACTCGACATTTAGCTTTGTGTCGTTAAACCTGTGTAAGCCAAAGTTGTGTACGGTTTTCTCCGCCATAAGGGAGCTTGTTGAAGTTGTGAAGAAAACTCTCAAGCAAGGTGTGCTCGGGGAGTGGAGTAGGGCAAGGAAGGTGTCCTTGTAGCCGAACCACTATAAATCTCTCGTGTCTCGGTTAGATCTTTCCATACCTTATTTATTTCTTTACTTGCATCGTCATTACTTTCATACACATAGGCTTATATAATTGCTAGTATTAATTAGTGGTCAACTTCACATAAAGATCAAATTGAAAATCCATTCAAGAAACCAAAACTTTTACAATCAATTTAAAAGAATACTTATATAACTAATAATAAGATTTATGTTTTATTTTTCATAACAAACTAGAATCTAAAGTTATTAAAAGTATAAAACAAGGTTTTTATAATAAATTCAAAAGACGTAAAACTATTCAACCCCCCTTCTAGTTTTCCACAATTGGTATCAAGAGCCACGTCAATCAAGATCTTTAAAATATACTGTATTTTAAAACTTGAATCGATCTATGGAATTCGAAAAATATCTAGAAGGGGAATCTTTGCTAAAACCACCACTATTTGAAAACTATACTTTTCTTGAATGGAAAAATAAATTTGAAACTTATGTGAAATCAATTGATCTAGATCTTTGGCATGTCATTTCGATTGGTGATTTTGAAATTCAAACAAAAACATATTTTGAAATTCAAACCAAAAAAAAGGATTTTGAGAGTCAAACTAAAACGGATTTTGAAAGTCAAACAAAAACTGATTTTGAAAGTCAAATTGAACATTTGAAAACAAAGAATGACATAAATAATAAATCCAAAATAATTATTTATAAAACCTTGCCGAAAGTTGAATATGAAAGAATATTCTTTTATAAAACGGAAAATGATATTTGGAAAAATTTCTTAAACTTTCATCATGAAAAATGTCAAGCCAAAGATAAGGATTTTGATCTTGTACATGAATTAGTTATCTTAGAAAATATAATAGATAAACATGTAGATAAAATAGATACATGTGCTACTAGTTCAAATGTTGTTAATGTAGGTGTTAGCGACGAAGACTACATGAATCAACTCCAAAGTGAACTCAATCCAAGATCATGGAGTGACACAGACGAAGGAGAAGATCATCATCCGACTCACCTATCATTCACATGTCGATCATCATCTGAGACATTATGAAGAAAAGCTAGGACGTGAGGTAAGTTCTCTTTTTAAATTTCATAAGTAATTACTTCATGCATATAATCTTATTAATGCCTTAGGATACGCTTAGCCTGATAGGTTGCTTTGCCTCTACACTTTAGTTATATTCGTTCTGTGGCTTAATGAACTAGAAACCCTTTAGTTAGCCCCCCTAAGTATTAGTAAACCAAGCAATCTTCATATTTGGTACTCTTCGATAGGTAAATTTAGGAACTTAATTTCTTCTAAAAAGAGAATGACTACTGGAGAATCTATTGACTAGAAACTCAATTTGACCTAACGGTTGAATTGCTTCTATGTGAGAAGTTGGGTGTGTGTAACCCGTAAAAACGGTCGTGTTTAGCCTGAATTGAGCACCACTAGTAATAGTCTCATACTCATTCTCCAACTTGAATACATTATTCTTCCTAAATATACCTAACGATAGTTTACTGTTATGAACTTTGCTTTTCACTAGAGCTTTTCATTCCTAGATTTATGTCATCTTGCATATATAAAATTTCTAGATGTTTACTTGCTCCTATGTGATTTGACTGCATGCCTTCGTAATTATTTGTTTAGTTGAATGCATTGTCATTATAATAGCTTTTGTTTTTCTCTAACTACTCTGACATGATGTATCTTTGTATTTAGTCATAATACATGTGTAAATGTAATAGGATATGTAGAAAGAGGTAGCATGTGACAATAGACTTGAGCATGAGATCTTTTATAAACCATTATTTTTTAAACCTATAATTAATGGGACTTATTTTTAAATTTGCAAAAACTTCACATTTTGGAAAAAATGATTTTTCAAAAGATTATGACACATTTCTATTAAACATGTTTCACCACCCTACATTTCTTCCAAACTTGTGTCTATAATTGCGTGTTTATCAAAAACCAAAGATTGGAAAAATATGTTTTCTTTCCTCATAAAAACATTTTGGAATAAAGCCAAAACTATTTCATTAATATATTTTTCACATCCACATAAAACCTACTTTCAAGCATTGTTGAATAATGCCAAAAACATTTCTTTAAATCTTGCTTGGTGATCTCATATATGTCATATATACTTGTGTATATGACACTTATAAGTGAACTAAATCAAAAATGAAAAATCATGGTTTACTTATTAAAGATCTCACTTGGTACAAGTCTAGAAGTCCATGCTATCACAACTCCACATTCCCTTGTACATAGATAATCAATAGGATTAATTAACTAGCCTTTTAATCTTCCTAAGTATGATACTATGAATTACTTGGTGCTATGTATTATCTTCTTGTCTAATATATGTATATACATGTTATATGCTTAATGAGTAGTTTGCATGTTAGATAAAGTTGCTTAAATAAATATGCTTAGCATATATGAGTTATTAAATCCTAAATTGCCTTGAAAGAAGTTGGACTTGCTTGAAACTAAACCCAAAAACACAACCCTTTCAAAATTTTCTGCCAAAAACCCATTTCCAGTAACCTGGAAATCAGCAGATGGGCGGCCCCCTTAATTCATTAGGCGGCCCCCTTAATATTTAAGGGGACCGGCCCCTTAATTAAGGGGACCGGCCATCTGATGGTCGAAGGTGCTGCTCCCCTTTTCTATTTTTTAGCCCATTTTATCCTATACTTCCCAAAATTCACAAACACATTTTGTCACAAACCACTCACCAAAATTTACCTTCCACAATCACATCATCACTTCACCATAAATACCCATTTGGAGGAGGAAGCTTGACATTTGCCATAACCCAACAAATGATGTTGTTCAAACTCAACCAACACCTAAACCTCATCCTAATGAACCCTTTCACACACATAACCAATCATCCATATGTCCACCTTCATTCACTCATAATTACCCAAGTTCACAAGTGTCTCCACCACCAAAAGTGTCACCACCACTTCCACCAAATAACAACCACTCTCCATCATCATCACCTTCTACTCAACACTTGAAGTTCATTGAAGAACTCAAGGAAGCCCATGAGCTTACTGCTCTCCTTGCTTTGCACCTTGCTCAAAGCAACTTAAACCCATCACCATCCATATCACCATCATCACCACATCACTTGAGTCAAATTGAGAAACATGTCAACAATTGTCCTTGTTGCATCTTTCTCCAAAGTCAAACCATCATTACCATCATCACCATCCATCTCACCATCATTACCATCATCACCACATCACTTGAGTCAAATTGAGAAACATGTCAACAATTGTCCTTGTTGCATCTTTCTCCAAAGTCAAACCATCATTACCATCATCACCATCCATCTCACCATCATTACCATCATCACCACATCACTTGAGTCAAATTGAGAAACATGTCAACAATAGTCCTTGTTGCATCTTTCTCCAAAATCAAACCATCACCTTAAATGAGCGTCTCACTTGGATTGAGTATCTTCTCACTAGATCTAATCCAACACCACCACTTGAACAACATCAAAACCCTCATTCAACATGGTCAAGTCCAAGCTCTCCACCTCCAATTCCTCCATCAACACTCTCTCCAACATCCATACACCCAAACTTACAACCCCATTAATCCAACATTTTTTTGCCCCCTCTTTACCATCATCCATCCAAAATAATCCAAGTTTTCATGTCTCAAGCAAGTCCAATGGATCTCTTAGGCAATTTAAAATTTTCTACTTATTATATCATGATATATATACATGCTTGATGATTAATAACATGCTTATTCCATAATATGTTTTAAATGTATGCATGCGTATTTAACATGTTTATGCCACTATTTAATCATTCTTGATGTACATGATTCAAATGGAGCTTGCTGCAAAAACACCCTAAAAATGACCCTTTTCTGGAAATTTTTCAAATTTGGTCGCCTGGGAAAACACCAGATGGGCGGCCCCCTTAATTCCCTAGGCGGTCCCCTTAATTTTAAGGGGGCCGGCCTACAATTAAGGGGACCGGCCATCTGGCAGTAAAATTTACTGTTTTCTTTTGCATCTTGCGACCCCTTTTATCTAGCCCAAACCTTACCTAAATCAACCATCACCTCCATCAAACACCCATTTTCATTCACCATGCTATCACCAAAATCATCTCTAAGACACCAAAACTCCATCACCACCACCTCAATGTTAATCCCCAAGTGCACCAAATGCACCATCAAAAACACCCTTTCATCCATCAATAACTACATCAACTCACACCTTTCATCACCACCATCAAGAGCATCAAATCCACCTCCTACTCAAGAACCTCCATTCACCCAACTTGTCATTTCCATATCACCAATAACACCTCTTGATGCTCATTTCTCATCATCACCAATACCACCACATCCACAACCAAACCACCATCTTTGGTCTTAGAGATGAGATACACTACATGTTTTCATCCCTTGAACACATGCTTAACAACCAACCTCCACCACAACCTCCATCATTTTCACCCACCAAACTACCACCACCTTCATTCTCACCAAATTAAGCATATGCAATGCTTAATCAAAAATAATTTTTCAAACCATTTTGTGTGCAAGCCCCATGGAAGATCATGTACTCCTAGAATGATTATGTAGATTGCATTACTTACTAGCTAATGTAGGATTGAATATAATCTTGGATGGTTGTGTATTGATACACAACATTGTTAATGAATGTCTTTATATACATGCTTATTTTTGCTATATATATGCTTGTGCTTCTAATATTTTTCTTGCAAGTATTCCATGTATCGATTCCTTGGTGCCCTCAAACGAGGGGGAGCACACATCAAGGGGGAGTTCTTGTCCCGACAAATTTTGTCTCAAAAACTTGTCGGCATAACCTTTTTGATTCTACAAAAAGAGGGAGAAGTGAATATAAACTCACTAAATACTTGTCCAAAAATAACTTTTTGGATTTAATGAGTTTAGGTTTTGTAATCATCAAAAAGGGGGAGATTGTTGACATAAATAAATGCCTAAAAACATTATCAATATTTATTCATATCTCTATGTTTTGATGATCACAAAATGTAAACTCATTAAAACATAAACTTATAAATTAAACAAGTACTTAGTTGTAAATATTCACTTCTACAACTAAAATCACTTAAGGTATGAATGAACTAATGTTTAATGCATTATATGATCAAAGGAACATTTTCTTAATAACTAGATTTTTTATAAAACATCAAAAACATTTTATATATTTTTGAAAAACATTTTTGGTATTAAATAAAAATGTTTAATCTTTTATAAAAATATGAATTCAAATTTTTAACCAAAATCAGTTAAAATGTTCCAGAAAAACCTTCCCCACAAAAGGACAAAATTGGCCAACGTTCAGTAGGGGCGGCCCCCTTAATTTTACTAGGCGGCCCCCTTAATAATTAAGGGGACCGCCCCCTATTTAAGGGGACCGCCCCCGCTCCAGTAGGCTCCAGCTGTCCAGATTTTTCCCTATAAATACAAGCCTTCTCCTGGATTTTTTCTCAACCCTTTTGCACTAAAACTTTCTGTAGTAGATCTCATTTCATATCTTAGAAAAACCTTTGATCATGTAATCTTAAGCATTGGTTTCTAAGTGATCCAAGCTTCCACCATCCAAGTGCAAAAGAAGAATACTTCTATCAATCAAGATCAGAAGTATTACAACTTAGTATCATTTTGTTACTTAAGTTGTGTGTTTAACAAAGTTTGTAAATCATTCATTCATTTGTATGTAAGGTGTGTGTTGTAGATTAGTGTTGTGTGTAAGTAGTGAAGATGTTGTATAAGTAGTTGTGGTATAGAAGTTGTGAGGTCAAAATGTAGAAGTCGTGAAGCCGTGGTGTAGAAGTTGTGAAGCCGTAGCTTAGAAGACATGAAGTCCTTGTGTTGAAGTCATGAAGCCGTAGCATAGAAGCTGTGAAGCGGTCGTGTTAAAGTTGTGATGTCCTAGTCGTGAAGTCCTAGTGTTGAAGTCGTGAAGCCGTAGCATAGAAGTTGTGTAGCGGTCGTGTTGAAGCCGTGAAGTCCTAGTCGTGAAGTCCTAGTGTTGAAGTCGTGAAGCCGTAGCATAGAGGTTGTGTAGCGGTTATGTTGAAGTCGTGAAGTCCTAAGTCATGAAGACATAGTGTTGAAGTCGTGAAGCCGCATCATAGAGGTTGTGTAGCGGTCGTGTTGAAGTCGTGAAGAAGTCATGAAGCCGTTGTGAAGAAGTCGTGAAGAAGTCGTGATTAAGTCGTGTAGAAGTTGTGTTGTGAAGTTGTGAGATTGGTTCTAGCTACGATTAGAACTCGACATTTAGCTTTGTGTCGTTAAACCTGTGTAAGCCAAAGTTGTGTACGGTTTTCTCCACCATAAGGGAGCTTGTTGAAGTTGTGAAGAAAACTCTCGAGCAAGGTGTGCTCGGGGAGTGGAGTAGGGCAAGGAAGGTGTCCTTGTAGCCGAACCACTATAAATCTCTCGTGTCTCGGTTAGATCTTTCCATACCTTATTTATTTCTTTACTTGCATCGTCATTACTTTCATACACATAGGCTTATATAATTGCTAGTATTAATTAGAGGTCAACTTCACATAAAGATCAAATTGAAAATCCATTCAAGAAACCAAAACTTTTACAATCAATTTAAAAGAATACTTATATAACTAATAATAAGATTTATGTTTTATTTTTCATAACAAACTAGAATCTAAAGTTATTAAAAGTTTAAAACAAGGTTTTTATAATAAATTCAAAAGACGTAAAACTATTCAACCCCCCTTCTAGTTTTCCACACTTTGCTCAAAACAAGGACTCATAAAGGCTCCAAGAGCTGATCCACAAGCTCCAGCTTGTTAAAAACAAGCTGGTGTCATCCTATAAGCCCTTCCCAATCCGGCTTATCATCCAAGTGCTTATTGCACTGTAAAACTAGAAATAACCGAACCTTAAACAACAAACTAAAACTATATTAATACTACTCTAAACAATAACGTGACACTCTAATAATAAAGAAGAATTGTAAAGATGAAATAAAGAGTTGATTATGTAAGTAAATCTTTTAGCCGAATGTTATTAAGCCATAAGAGAGCAAAACAAAAGATAAAAACACACACACACTCTCACACCTTTACAAGACTTAGAGGCACACCAAAATGAGTGTGAGAGTGTGGTATTTATAGGAGATGGGATGGCCTTTGTTGCCCTAAAAGGCCTTGGGTGGGCTTGTGTTGGACATGGGCTTATGTTCTTTACTTGAGCATTTTTATTACAAAGTCCAACACAAGCCTTTACATAGCTTGATAATTCCACACGACACACTATATAGAATACACACAAATGACCATCACTTTCTAAAAAATATAAAAGCTAACAATCTCCCCCTAAGGGATGGTCATTTCAATGATGCACTGGTGATAGGTCTTTTTTGTCTTCAATGTCTTTATCTTTGTGTGTTGTTGTAGAATTTTCTTCAATCAATGTTCCTTCATGCGCAGTGATCTTCAAAGTAATCTTCCTTAGGTGGATGTTCTTGCCTTGATCAAAATCTTCTCGTGATGATGCGTCGTATCCTCCAATCATACTCATACCTCTTCTCCTTATGCTAACAATCTCCTCATAATCTTTCATCATATGACATATGAGCTTGTCCTTGACATCTTGATTAGCCTCTTGACTTTGTTGTTACACTTGGTCGTTAACTTGATCTCCTTGTCTTGAACTTTTAACACTTGAGCTTTGATGAGGAATGTTCTTCATAAGTATGAGTATGATGAGGTGAAGATGATTGATGAATGGGATGATGGTTAATGGATGTTTAGGGTAGCTGCATAAAACTGTTAGTAATAATCATCCAGCGCTTATGGGTTAGGACTTCGAGATCGTCAACAGCATAGTGTGAAGACTTTCTCTAATCTCCCCCAGGCCGTTCTGAACCGGATACCCCCGAGAGGGCTTACACGGACACACCGAAGTGCACCCACGATTCAGTGAGTCGCTAGAGATCACCCTACGACTGTAGACCGTTTGAAGCACGTAACCATCATGATAAACCTTGGCAAGATCCTTGGATCTCATTAAGACTCTTGTACACCTTGTGTCCTTTTTGGTGAACACAAGGGTATTCATATGGAAGTGTTCCTAACGAGATATTTTGATGAATCTCATGGCTCTAGACTCTATTGTGCGTTTTGGTTTTTAGTCGTCGGAGGCATGGAGCAGAGTGCCACCTTTTCAATATCAACACATCTCGGAATGAGAGGCCGATAGATTATGCAGTGTTCTCCGTGAGAAATGAAACAAATATCTTTTAAGAGATATCTGAGTGGCTAGGAGGGGTGGTGCAGCGCGTCACTGGGTCCATGACGTCTTGTCTTCAATATCAGCATCAACTTGTGAATACCGATAGCAGATGTATTGACCCGGTTTTTTCCCTAAGTTTTCATGGAGGGCTATTTCTTTTCACCCTGTCATTAAACTTTTCTTTTTAATTCTTTAACCCCTTCTTTCCCTTTCTCATTTACTCCTTTTTTCAATCATACCTAAGGACTTCTAATTCTAATCTATTGGAATTGTCCTTGGGTAGATCCCTCCGGCTCTGGCAGATCATAAGACGGTTTTTCCTAACCTTAGTCACCTTATAACTTCTTGACTATCCTAGATTTGTCATAAAACCTTTTTATGAAAATCTCTCAAAGTGTTCATGAATAAAACACATTTTGTTAATACTTTGAGAGTTTTGCATTTTTCTGAAATACTCCCCCTTCACATGTGCATATGAGATTTAAGAAAGAATTGCACATGATGGGTAGAGTTCGCACTTTTTGAACTGATCGATTTTCAATTAATATGACCATTGCGAGACACGTTTACATCACTAGTTAGACTAGCTTGAAGTTATTACCCGTCCCGGTCATATCAAAAGATCATCTCTCGAATTGGTACATTCTACTCAGACAAGTCCTTTGCGAGACACGTTTACATCAATGGATAACCATCTTGAAATTATTACCCGTCCCGGACAAGTCTTTTCGATTGCGGACAATTAATTTTCGTCAATTCGAGGGTTCAGATCTGAGTCTTGCTCTAATTGAGATTCCACGAACTTTGAACACATTTTAATCACGCCTTCTCCCCCTCAAAAATAGCATTGATATTTTTGATATCAAGTGATTAAAATGAAACTTTTTAGGGAGCAAAGCGGATATTTGCATGAAGTTGGAACATTTTGCATTTTAAATTTTATACTCCCCCTTAAATAAAGCATATTCTTTAAACATTTGAGTTTAAAAATCATTTAAGGGTATAGAGGGAGTTTGCACTTTTGAAGAATCTTGAGCACAGAATTTGGAGAAAGATTTTGAAAAAATATTTTTTGAAAAATCTTGATCATGTGCTCAAGGATTCTTTGATTTTGTTTGCCATTAACAATGCGAGTCCTGATTAGATATAATCAGAAGTCATCATTGTAGCGCGGGTTTCGTACTGAAATGTACGAAAGCCGTTGTGAAGATTTTTAGGATAAGTGCTTGAAAAAGTTTTGATTGAGCACTTTCCTTTCTTTGAAGCTTGGGTCCGAAACTGAAATGTTCCGAAGCCGTTGTGAAGAAAGTTTTGAGAACGACATGTTTTAGAAAATGTTTAAATGAACTCTCGCTCAAGCATCTGTACATGCCCGTATCATTGTTGAATGACATTTCTAGGTACGTACAGAATATTGATTTATACAAGAGACATGTCGTGAGAAGAATATTTTTGGTTTTTATGTTTTATATTTTTTATGTCTTTTTGAAAATTTTCTATTTTTATATTTTGTTTTTGTTGGTTTTTCAAATTTTGTATTTTGTTTTTCAAAAATATTTACATGCGAAGCTTTTGGAAATAAATTCAAGAAGATTCGAGAAGACTTTCTAACTCTTCGGGAGTTAGGCTTCGCATTCCAATTCGACGAACTAAGTATTCAAACCGCTCTTTTAGGAGGGCTTTAGTAAATAGATCGGCGAGTTGGTATTCAGTCTTCACGAAAAATAATTCAACAGTACCCTCTTCGACGTGTTCCTTGATAAAGTGGTAGCGGACTCTAATATGCTTGGTCTTGGACTGCTGAACTGGATTGCACGAGATGGCTATGGCACATTTCGAGTCACAATACATAGGTATGTGGTCGAAAGAGTAGCCATAATCTGTGAGTTGTGTCCTCATCCATAGAACTTGGGCACAACACGCAGATAGAGACACATACTCGGCTTCTGCGGTTGAAAGTGCTGTGCAGTCTTGTTTCCTTGATGACCAGCCTACTAGCTTCTCTCCCAAAAATTGTGCTCCTCCGGATGTACTCTTTGCAGTGACTTGACAACCAGCATGATCGGCATCTGCAAAGGCTGTTAGATTGAACTCCGAATCCTTCGGATACCAAAGTCCCATGTTAATGGTTCTTCGAAGGTACCGGAAGATTCGTTTAACCTCTTTGAGGTGAAGTTCGGTAGGCCTTGCCTAAAACCGTGCTAATAAACAAACAGCAAATTGTATATCAGGTCGGCTAGCAGTTAAGTACATGAGAGACCCAATCATGCTCCAATATTTCTTCGGATCAATGGGTTTCCCATATAGGTCAGCACCAATTTTGGGTGAGGTGACCATCGGAGTACAAACAGAGTCACAATTTTCCATTCCATGTTTCTTTAAAATCTCAATTGTATATTTTGCTTGATTAATAAAAATACCATGATAGGATTGATGGATTTGAAGTCCAAGAAAGAATTTTAATTCGCCCATCACAGATATTTCAAATTTACTTTTCATGAGATTTGCAAAATGTTTTGAATGTTCATGATTACTGGACCCAAAGATTATGTCGTCCACGTAAATTTGAACAATCAAAATGTCATCTTTAAACTTTTTGGTAAACAAGGTCTGGTCAATTGTTCCTTTGGTGAAATGATTTAACAGCAAGAAAGATGAGAGTTCATCGTACCATGCCCGTGGGGCTTGTTTTAGGCCATAGATAGCCTTTTTGAGCTTGTAAACGTAGTCGGGATGATCTTTGTCAACGAATCCATCTGGCTGACTCACGTACACCTCTTCCTTCAGAGTTCCATTCAAGAAAGCCGTCTTGATATCCATTTGATAGACCGTGATGTTGTTGTGAGCCGTGTATGCTAAGAAAATCCTGACCACTTCAAGTCTAGCTACTGGCGCGAATGACTCATCAAAATCGATTCCCTCTTCCTGTCTAAATCCCTTAGCCATGAGACGAGCTTTGTTTCGAATTACAGTCATCTCTTCATCCTTTTTGTTCTTCCATATCCACTTAAGATCAATGACAAGTTTGTCTAGAGGTCTTGGCACTAAATCCCAAGTGTCATGAAGTCGATATTGGAGAGGTTCTTCCTGCATTGCTTCAATCCATGCATCATCTGACATTGCTTCCCGAATGTTCTTTGGCTCTTTTAAACTGACTGAGCAGGCAAAGATGCACATATCACAATCGGTTGCAAGTTGTCTTCTCGTCTGTACTGGCCTTGAAGGTTCACCAATGACATGTTCTATTGGATGGTCTTTAGTCCACTTTAACGTTGAAGGGTACCTTGAATCTAACGAATGCGTGTTTGATGGTTCATATAACCGAGAAGAAGATTTAGCAGATTCTGTAGCAAATAGGTTTTCAAATGGTTCTTCTTCTTCTAACACAGCATCGTTTTGGTATGGTTCTTCTTGATTTGGTGTAGTATGGTTTTGCTCATCAACTGTTGGTAAAATGATCTCAATTACTGGAGTGGCAGGAGTAGATGTAGATGATGTTGACGTGGAAGGAGTTGGTGCTTCAGCTTCGATTGTAGTAGATGCATCTTGTGGTGGTTGTGGTGGTTGATGTTGAGCGGGTGCAGCGGAACGTTGTTGTGATGTATCTATTGAAGCTCCACCATAGTATTCATCATACATAAACTCGAAGAAATTATCCAGTTCTTGATTTGTAGGTTTATCAATGTTAGTTGACTGAGCTCCTTGGGGTGTGAGTTCTGAACTGATGTGTCCAGAAGTTTGACTTTGTGGTGCGGGTCCTAATCCGATACGATTAGAAGCCATTGGGTTAAGCGCGGGTTCTAGAGCGAGTCTCTCAGAAGCCATTTGTGAAATCTCATCAAATTTCACGTTCATCGTCTCCATTACTCTTTTCGTTCTTCTATTATACACCCTAAATGCCCTCGAGTTATCAGAATAACCAATGAAGATACCAATATCACCCTTAGCCTTCAGCTTCCCCAAATCCTCTCTGTCATTTGTAGGATAGCACAAAGCGCCAAATACATGAAGATAAGAGATATCGGGTTTCCTGTTGTTCACAAGTTCGTATGGGGTTTTATTGAATCTTGGATGGATAAGGGATCGGTTTTGAGTAAAACAGGCAGTGGAAACAGCATCAGCCCATAAAAACAACGGTGCACTGGAATAAATCAGCATAGTGCGAGCAGCTTCCACAAGCGTTCTATTTCTTCTTTCAACTACTCCATTCTGCTGTGGAGTTCTAACCGCTGATGTCTGGTGAGTAATTCCAGATTCTTCAAAATATGTTCTTAACTCCTGATTAGTAAATTCCGTGCCATTGTCAGTTCTCACTATCCTAACTGGAGCTTGAAGTAAAACTTGAATTCGCTTCAGAAAGGTGATGATGATTTCAGGTGCTTCATCTTTTGATTTCAAAAACCTTACCCATGTATACCTTGAGTAATCATCGACAATCACAAGAATATACTTCTTCCCATTGATACTCTCAACTCTCATTGGGCCACATAAGTCCATGTGCAATAGATGTAACTTATCAACCGAACTGGGAACGGTTTTAGGTTTATAAGTTGCCCTTTTGCTTTTTCCTTGCTCACATGATGGACATAAGTGTTCTTTGGTGTATTTGAATTTAGGGAGACCGGTGACGATGTTGTCTTTGGCAAGCTTTGTTATCGTGTCAAATTTGAGATGGGAAAGGCGTCTATGCCACAACCAGGATTTTGTGTCGTCAGCTCCTGTCATAAGACAAATTGGTGATGAAGAGGCCATTTGGTTTATGTCGATAGCATAGAGATTGGTGCCACGATTTCCTGTTAAGAGATCATCACCAACCAAGTTCCTAACGAAACATGTATTTCTTCGGAATGCAACCTCTAAATCTGCATCACAAAATTGTCCGACAGAAAACAGGTTGTGTCCCAATCCTTCGACATAGTAAACTCGAGTGATTAAAAAATTCCCAAACTGTAGATCTCCATAACCCAGAATAGCTGCTACATGATCATTTCCAAACCGAACTGTTCCCATGAACTGCCATACAAAGTTGATCAGCAGCTTCAGATTCCCGGTCATGTGCTTGGAGCAACCCGAGTCGACAATCCAAAGACATATTTCGATAACCTGCCAATAACAGATGATTGTGCATTTGGAAACTGTTTATCATTTGGTTCCATAGGGTTAGGGATAACAGGAGAAATACAATCATAGACGGTTTTAACTGGTTCTTCCTTAGCCATTTTTATTCTACCATTTTCTAGACTGAATTCTCTACCCGTTGGAATCCATACGCACATCTTAAGATAGTTCCTAGGCAGCAGACTACTAGTTGTTTTCCTAGACTTTTTAATAAGTCTTTGAATGTATCTAGTCTTAGCTGTATTTTCTGAAGGAACATCTTTCTTAGCAGGCTTATCATTTACATGCACAACATTAGAAACAATATCATCACACATATTTTCAGACAAAGATTTCTTGTTCATTAAACAAACAGGTTCATTACATGCACTAGAAATATTGTTTTTAACATTACATTCAGATGACAAATGTTTCTTCTTGGAAAGCGATAAAATCCTAGGGTCTTCTTCTACTTCTTTCGTTTTATTCTTGGTTTCACTCTTAGAAGCAGGCGCGACTCTATTCCTTGTATTGCTCCTAGGCTTTGGTCTGCTGCTCTTAGAGGTACTTTCTACTCCTGTAGAAGGTAAGGCACACTCATTAGGATTTATCTTGTTGTCCTTTGAATCAGTGTTAGCTTTCCTAGTCTCTTTTGGATTTTCCTTAACACTTTTGTCTATCGTCCTATATGTTTTAGATGTAGAGGTAGATGCAATAGTGGTAATAATCCTATAAAGTCCAGGTGATATCACATTTGGTGTTTCGACAACTACTTTCTCTTTTGCTTTTTCTTTGGGCAAGGGTGAAGGAGTGATCCGTGTGTGAGTATATATAAATAAATATAGTAACGTGCACACGTGATACTTTGGGAAATGACAAGTCAAACCTTAGGAAAAGTCAAACTTGCAAAACCCGTGAATGTGATGTGTGTGATACCGGGCAAGTGATTACCCGGGTCGTGTCCCAACGAGATGTGAATGGGCTATTGTGGGAAGCTTTGGATTAGAGTGATTGATGATTTAGATTGCTTTTGATTTTTCTTTTTTGATATTTAATTAAAAAACGATAAACAATTATGCACAATAAATCTAAACGCGACTAGAATGAATTACAAACGCGCAGCAGGAAATCTAAAAATGGGACAAAAACTGAAATTTTAGAAAATTAAAATCTAAAAATGTAAAATTACTAAAAACCTATTTGAAAACTTAAATTATAATTTTTTACACTTTTTGTTTAATTATTACTAATTATTTATTATTTAATTACTAATTAAACTAATTTAAATTATAAAAAATACTAAATGAGCCAAGAAAAATCTAAAACTTTTTCTAAAAATATTATTAAGTAAATAGAAGCTAAGAAAATTATAAAATTGAAATTTACTTAATTAAAATTTAAAAAGATAAATTCTATTAAATAGAAGCTATCACTATATTTCTATTTTTGATTTTCTTAAGGACTAAAAATGAAATTATATTTTTCCTAGATTAAAAATGATAAAAGAAAATTATGAAAATTGGATTTATATTTTTCTGATTATTTTTCTATTTATTATGATTTAAATACTATTTTAAAATAATTAAAAAGATTAAAAATACCAAAACAATTCAGAAAATTATGAAAATTTACAGGTAAATCTAAAATATTATTAAAAAGCTAGGAAAAATAAAATGAAAAGTTGACTAAGCCAAATAAGCAGATTTGGGCAGATAAGCAGTTGGCAAATAAGCCAAAAATAAGCTAAAAAGCTCAAAACTCAACCAAATGCTCAGAACAGATTAAGTCAACTTAAATAAGCACAAAACAACTTAATTCAAACAGCTAACCCATGAAATAACCCAATTAAGCACTTTGACTGTTTTAAAATCAAGACAGAAAATAGCAGAATAAGGCAGACTTTCAAGGCAAATTAAGCAGTCTAAATAAGCACTGAGATGCAATATTATGGGGGCAAAAGGTAGCTTACATGACTGGCTATCTAAAAAACCTAAAAGCCCTATCACAAATACTTCAATTGAAGTCCAATTTTGCCCTAGATCAGCAACTCAGAACAAGCTTAAACCTGAATTTTTGACTTTTTCAGAAAAACACATTGGTTGACTTTGGCCAATTTCTACTGATCACTAATGACTAATTATGTTATATTATGAAATATTAAAATGATTTTAAGCTAGAACAACAACTTATGAACAGATTTGATGATTATGCAAATCCAAAATCCTAACAGTTAGGCTGAAATGGAAATCAAAGGATCAATTTGACTTTTTATCAAACAAGTGCTGGTTTTTAATGTTTCACTGAGCTATTATGAACTAATGTGACACATATCAACAACAAACAACAACACAAACAACCTTGATCACAGTTGATCACACAAATCCAAACAGTCCCTTATATTACTGAAATTGTGAATATCAAAGCAAATGATTGATTTGATCCTCAACTCTGTTTACAAACCTTATATTATCATTAAACAAGATCCTATGAACATAAATCAACAACAATAATAGCTTGAAACCAAGAAATGACAAAGATGGTATTATGACTCAGATTTAAGATTTTTAGTAACAACAAATTTCAACAAACAACCAACTGATTTTAAACTTTAATATGATTAACAAGCACAAATGAAGCATAGAAACACATATAACATCAATGATTACCAACTTATACAGGGAAGGAGAAAAATGAGCAAAAGCTTACAATTTTGCACTCCAGCTTAGAACTTAGGACAAAGACCAAATAACACTTCCTATAGGCTCTCCACAGAACCTCTAACCCAAGGCCATCCAGAATTTACCCTGCTCCAGCTGTGATCACCATCTCCATTGGCAATTTTGATTTATTATCTAATATATGTGATTTTTTTGGTATTTTGGAATTATGATTCTATACTGGATTTTAGAGTTACTAAAAGCTTTTAAAAGCTTTCTGGGAGCTTATGTGATCCTATGAATCCATGTAATCACACAGTAACAACATTTCAACTTTTGAGAATTTTTGAAATTTCATAAACTAAAATTGTAATATCAAACTAAGATTAAAACTTGAAAGAGGCTTAGATTAACTTGAAAATGCTTAATACACAACTTTAATTGAGAAATTACAACAGAAATTAAGAAATTGCATTGAACGACATAATTAAAATAAACTTAAAACTACACCCCTTGCTCTGCTGCTTCTCTTTCCTTTTATATAGGTCTTCTAGGGTTTCTTTCTCTTTCTGAGCCTTTCCCACTTTGATTGTTGACCATTGGATGACTTATAATGATCTTGGCCATTGAAATGAGTTTTGGCGCCAAAATTGCTTAGCTAAAAATCCCCACGTGGTACTGATTGCTTGTGAGGTTGAAGAAGCAATTAATGCATTTTGGAGTTTGGTGGAGGGATTGGATAACAAGGACATGGTTGGTGAGCTGGAGGTGAGGGGTGGTCTGGGTTTGCAGAGGTGAGTGGGAGAGGGTGAGAGTTTTTTTTTTATTTAATTGTGGGAGGGAAGGGGTTTGTTTGACCGAAGGGTTGACCCGATCTTAGCTAAGAAAGGGGGTTGGGTCGGGTTGGATAAGGATTGGGTTGGGCTTGGGTTAAAAACTTAGGCTTGGGGGCTGGATAATTGGGATGGGTTAATGAGTTGGGTTTGGTTTGTTTATTTATTTTGGTCCGGTTGGTTATAGTTAAATCACAAGGACCATTTTTGTAATTCCTGAAATTTTGAGGACCAATCTTGCTTATCTTCCAAAATACACCAAGGGTAAATCCTGCCATGTTTCCATAATCCAAGAATCAAAATTGCACTTTTCTATTTATTTAAAATTCCCAGGGACTATTTTTGACAGATTTCAAACTTAAGGGACCAAAGATGTAATTTATCCAAACTTTTCACCAAAGGACTAAATATGATAATTTATGATTTAAAAAGGACCTTTGGTGATTTTTCTGACAAAACAAATGCTTAGGGACTAATTTTGACAAGTTTTGAAACTTGAGGGACTGAAACTGCCAATTTTGCAAACTTTGTTCGTTTTTCAACTGTTTTTAAACATTTTGCATTTAAAACATATAAAACACAATCCCTGGGATATTTTCAGTATTTTGATGCATTTCTGAGTGTTTTTGAATGTTTTGGCAGTTCAGATAAGACAAAAATGATGAGTATTTAGACACTCATCAAGGAGCACATTGTGAAATTGACATTTTTGGTTTTGGAATAATTTCTTCACCCTTCCCTTTTTGACATTCAAGCTGAGACTTCAAAAGATCAATTTGTTTTTGCATTTCATTGTAAGAACGTTCATACGACATTTTATCATACTTGCATTCTTCCTTTTTCTTATCCAGTTGTTTAAAATATGTGACATTTTCTTTTTCAATCTTTGCAAGAGCATTTTCACATTTTGAAACAATTTGGGAAGTCTCAGCTCGAAGTCTTTCATCTTCTTCGACAGAATACATTTGATAAATAATGAAAATAATATCATTTGAAAGAGCTTCTTTAGAGAGTGCGTCATTTTGTTTTTCCAAAACTTTGATTTTTTCAATGTTTTCATTGGCTTCAATTACCAAGGATGTGTGGTCCTTGACAAATTCAGTTACTTCTTTGATAATTGCGTTCTCAACATGAATTGCTCTTGCATGTATGCCAGATACAATGGGAGTAATTTCTGTTTCGAACATCTTTTTCTGTTCAGTTTGAAAACTTGAAAACCAATCATTGATTTTAGTATTAGTTTTGGTTGCCACAACATCTTGAAGCATTTCAACTCTCCTTTTAAGATCGGCTAAAAGTATTCTAGCTTCACTTGCGGAAGTAATATACAACCAAGTCTCAACTGCGATAATCTCAACTGCGATAATTTCAGCGTGATGAACTGCGATAAACAGCCAAGTCTCAACTGCGATAACTAGTCAAGTTCCAAATGCGATAAAACCCTAGCTTATCGCACTTTGAAATGCGACAAACCCTAACTTATCGTGATTGGGGCACTTCGAATCAACTTTCTTATACAAGAAAGTGGATTATCAAGGACGTTGTGGGACCCTTTTTATCAGATTTCTTGTACAAGAAATGATAAAAATGAATGAGAAGCAAGCAGATTCGAACTTTGGACCTTTGATGATGAACTTTTTATGCGCAACACTTCACAAACCCACGTTAAACTCACACAAATCACGTCTTTTGCCCTTAAACGCACGTAAACCACAAAAAGTTACAACCTTTTTATCCAATACGCACCAAAACAACAAAAAACTTCAACCTTTTTGCTTAAAATACCCACGTAAATTGCAAAACAAACACAACGAATACCTAAATCTATGTTTGGCGATTGATACCACTTGTAAAACTAGAAATAACCGAACCTTAAACAACAAACTAAAACTATATTAATACTACTCTAAACAATAACGTGACACTCTAATAATAAAGAAGAATTGTAAAGATGAAATAGAGAAATGATCGTGTATGTAAATCTTTGAGCCGAATGTTATTAAGCCATAAGAGATCAAAACAAAAGATAAAAACACACACACACTCTCACACCTTTACAAGACTTAGAGGCACACCAAAATGGGTGTGAGAGTGTGGTATTTATAGGAGATGGGATGGCCTTTGTTGCCCTAAAAGGCCTTGGGTGGGCTTGTGTTGGACATGGGCTTATGTTCTTTACTTGAGCATTTTTATTACAAAGTCCAACACAAGCCTTTACATAGCTTGATAATTCCACACGACACACTATATAGAATACACACAAATGACCATCACTTTCTAAAAAATATAAAAGCTAACATGCACTTTAAGCAAAGGTAATTTGAAACACAATCTAGTACAATTCAAGTGATGACCATAGAAGCTCAAAGTAAGCTATAGAACAGCTTATTTGAGATCTAACAAGTAAATTAAGTAAAGTGCTTATTAAGAGCTTATTATAGCTTATTTAACCATTTAAAGAGCATTTGAACACAAAAGTAAAAGAGACAAAGCAATGATAAACACTGAATTTTATTAATTACTGAAAAACTATTACAATACTGATTTAAAAGATAGAAATAAGCAGAAAATAAGCTTAAACAACTGAAAATAAGGAAAAAACTAAAAACTTCCTAAGCTAGGTGAAGAGCCTTCTATTTATGTCGACATCATTCTATAATCACAGCCCTTGATTAGTGTGCCACATAGCCTCCTCCAATAGAATGCTTGGGATTTGCCATGTTGGACAATATATGAGCTCATCTCAGCCTTAGTCAGCCTTCTAGAAAGGGTTAATTGTACTTTAAGTGAGGTGAATTGGAGCAGGGTAAAATCTGAGAAGATGATGAACAGTAACTGACATACACGCCTTTTTTATTGTGTTTGACCCAGTTTTTTCATTATTGTTTGACTTGGGTTTTGGCGGGTATGGGAAGGTCGGGTGAAAAAGGGATCCGAGTATTTTAAAGGTGGGCTGGGTTTTATTTAAAGTTGGGCTTGGATTGGATTTTTTTTAGGAATTTTATTATTAATAGATTTAACACTAGTTAGTTTAGCACTAACTATGCAAATCCCTAAGGACTAATGGTGAAAACGATTTTGGGATAATTGATGAAAATGATTTTTCATTAAAGCTCTGATTTTGGAATTTTGGAATTTTGGGTTTTTGGCTGATAAAAACTATAGAATCATATCCCCGACCTCGGCTTTTCTCACTCTTTTTATTCTCGTGCTCGTTTCCGTCAGTTTTATCTTTTTTTTTGTCATTTTCTAATATCCTTTACCTGCACATACACAAACACAAAAACAAGCATATATTTGGCATTTATGGTTGGTTTTTGGTCTTTTAAGTCCGTATTTGATAAAGAAAAGGCATGTGATTTAACACATACCAATACCACAAATGATCACAAGAACAAGAACAAAGAACAAAGATCACAAAGCATGATTGGAACAAAGAATCTAGCAAAGCTATTACACAAAGTGTAACACCCATTTCCCAGGTGTTGGGACCCCACCCTAGATGAAAGTAGATAAAGGCCTTACGTGATTGGCTAGTCAACAGTGTAACGTTTTAGTCAAACCCGATAGCTAAATGATGGTCAAAGAATGTGTTATAAAGTTATGGAAGTATTGTGTGGCAAGAATAGAAAGGGAATAGACTTAAGGGACTTATGTTGTCATAAGTCAATTATGTTATAAGTTAGTTGTGGCTTAAATAGAAGGGAAGGGACTTGAGGGGTCATTCTTGCCAATGGCCCAAACTTGTGTTTTAGCTAAATAAATCCAGGAGATTCTAGAGATCTCCACATTATTAGTAAAGGGTGTAGAAGGCCGGTTCTAGAGAGGGAAAGAAGCTAAGTGATGATCTAAGAAGAAGAAGGTGGAGATCAAGTGTTAATAATCTTCCTTAGCTATGATAATCACCAAGTAAGTATCTATGTTCTTGATGATTAATGAAGTTATAGATTAAGGACTAAGTGGGTTTTCATCATATGATCAAGATATGATCATATGATGATGAAGAATGAAAGATGGGTATGTTTTATGGGTTAGGTTAACCCTTGTTTATGTATTTGATTTGTTATGTTGTTAGGTTTTGATTATTGTTGTTGATGATGATGATGATGATGGAAGAATGTGATGATGATGATGATGTTCTTGTTATGATGTAGCTTGGATTAAGGTAAGTAAAATGATGATGACATGTGTTATATGAATGTCTAACATATATGTGTTATGTATGTTTTGTGGTTAGTGATAAGAGACTTGAATGTGCCTATGTGCTATGATGAATATGTTCTAAGTAATGGAATGGGTTGTGAGAGTAAGTTAATGTTGTGTGTTTATGTAGGAGTTTGAAAGTTGAGCCCGTAAGTAAGTGTTTTATGTATATGATGCTATGTGTGGATTGAAGTATAATGGTATGTTATGGTCGTTTTACTTACTAAGCCTTTGTACTTACGGTTTAGTTGTCTAACCATTTTGTAGGTTGGCACGTTTATATGGATGGCTTGGAATGATGGAATAAGGATTTGGTTAGGCGAGGATGAAGGTAGATTGTATTTAAGGGCTTAGGTAGAATACCGAGCTCATGTGTAGAGTTTGTACCCCCGTGAGTCGAGTAATACTTTGAAATGAGTAAACAAGTGTCAAATTGTATGTCAAGTATTGTGTAACGAATTGGAAGTTATTTGGTGTGTCAAGGTATGTTTAAAGTGTTTATATTGGAAGTTAAAAGGGCATTTGGATTTAAGTGTGTTTGTACCCATTTTGGGTGGTAAATGGGTCAAGCGTCTTTGGAACATACTTGTTATGTTAAATAAATGATGTTGGTCAAGTTTGGTGTAAAACGGAAGTCGTATGGGTCGGTTATAGCGAAAACGGAATGTAAACGAAGTGTATTTTGAAAGTTGCAGGCCTCGGCCGGAGGTCTGGAGGCCAAACCCACGGCCGGGAAGAGTTGGGAAAATTCCCAGATGACCAGAAGGTCTGGGCCGCCTGGTCGGGGCTGGGGCCGGCGGCCAGACCTGTTTTTTTGGGGCTGGGCCGGCGGTCTGGGCCATTTTCCAGATTTTTCCGATTTTCAAAAATTCATATCTTTTAATCCGTAAGTCGTCACGGGTCGTACCACCTATCGTTTCGAAGGTAATTGAGTTTACTTTCATTTAAAAATAGCCTCAAGGGCTGAATGTTGATATATTTTTGTCAGTCATCAAAAGAGTGGTCGTATGTCCATAAAGGTCAATCGTTTTTGCGTACAAAGTTTTAAATTTTAGTCTAAACGGGCACGGGGCGTTACAACTTGGTATCAGAGATTTTTTTTAAGTGAATTAGGTTTCCTTTAGGTTGCCTAGACTTAAACTACTCGTAGAAATGTTGGACGTAGGTGTAAGAAATACGTAGGGTAAACGTTTAAGTTAAAAGAAGGAATGTGTGACGTGATATGTGAACTTAAGTTAGTAAGTATGATGAATAGGTTTTAACATTTTAATGTTTATGTGATGTGAGTCCAAGGAGGACTTGAAGTGTTTAAATGATTAGTTGGCCGTGCACCTTGGTTGGTGTCGGTTTTTATATGAAAGCATGTTAGGGTAACGGTAATGAAACGTGAATAGGAATGGTAAATGGGTATTAGAGATGGGTTAATAAGTGAGCTTAAGTGTTGACGTCCAAGGTATGAAACATTATAAATGTGCTAAAGTATAACATGAAAAGATAATATGAAATTAATGTACTAACGATGCAGTGTTAAATGGTATGAAGGGTAATGATTGAGGCTAAAGAATAACGGCATGTAATCATTGTGAAGCGTAGGATATTAAAGTGACCAACATATGGTCTCGTTATATATATGTATGCGTCTAATGATTGACGTTAATGAGGTATAGAGACGGGTTAAGAGTAAGTAAGGTATGAGGATCTAAGGATGGATGTGAACGTGTAACAAGGATGAATGATATGATGGTACGTAAATGATGAAATTGAACAGTGCTACTTAAACACATAAATAACTAAAATAAGATAAGTTAAAGTATAAGAATAAGAACGCGATGAGTTAAGAATGTAAGAAGGAATGAGATGAGTGTGTATAAAGTTAAGGTGTTGTCCTGAAATCATTATATTACGGCTAAGGCGATTAGCGGTAATTACTATAACGAATGCAGGTGTCGCAGTTGACAATATACGTAAAGTCTATATGTAAAAGAGTTGAGTAGACTAACGTGTAATGTAAAAGGGGTGGAAATGACTAACGCGGGTTAAAGAATGTAAGTTAGAGTGAAAAGTATAAAGACGTAGGAAATTTGTAGATAACTAAAACGTGCAAGAAGAATGAATGGTACTAATGAATGAATGTAAGTTAACCTATGCAAGGTTTAAAAGTGGAAAGAGTCGGGTGGACTAAAGGGTAAAGTAAGAGGGTGAAAATGATTAAAGCGGATTTAAAATGTAAGATGATAAACACATAGAAGTGTGTACTTATAATAAGCAAGTTCATATGCACTATGAGCTTGCGTTCACAAAATAAAATGGATGGGATAGTGTGTGTGTTAAATGTTAATAGCTTGGATCCAATGTTATAAGGTGAAAGTGATAAAGGATGAATGTTAATGATCCTTCGGGATGAATGTTAAAGGTGGTATCCTTCGGGATGACCAAGTCAATGAATGTTAAAGAATCCTTCGGGATGTGTTAAAGATCCTTCGGGATAAAACGTATTGCCTTCACCGGCAAAGATTGCCTATATCCTTGGCATGTGTAATAATCCCTTCGGGGAAATTGTTAAAGTAAAGTGGATCCAAGCTAGAAAATGGAAAAGTTTAAAATGAAGAACATGGAAGATTGGAAGTTAAAGTGTGTAATAAATAGGTGCGAGTGTTATGTCGGAAGTATGTAAGTAGGATGGTTTATGGTTTCTTTATTTAAATGAATTGGGACGCCTTTTCATTTGAATAAAGAAGTCGTAAATCACCGAACCATGAGTTTGTATTTCTTGATTTACATCGTTTGGGACGCCTCTCCATGTAAATGAGGAAGTATGAATGAGTGGGCTTATGTGTTCCCGACATGGCATGAGTAGGGTGGAAGGGTAGAAGAAGGAGTCTAGGATGATTAGAAGTCATAAGAAGTTGAGATAGATGGATAGATAATGAATCGAATGACGACCCTAGGTGGGAAACGTCAAGTGAAGTATAGGACTTAGGTGTTTAAGTGTGAGTTGGAACGATTAAAGTTTTAAATGATAGACTTGCTGCATTGTGAATTGAAGGAAAAATGAAGCAATGAATGCTAATAAACGCTAATAGGGACTAAAAGCCCTATAAAATTTTGAGAAGAAAAGTAAAGGCGAATGTAACGTGTAGCAAAATAGTAATGAGATAGTGGAAAGGTTGCGGTAAAAGTATAAAGTTAATGAATAATCGACTTATGAAAAGTTAAAAAGGGTGTGTAAGGTTCATGGGACACATAGTCCTTGACGAAAAGTTAAATGGAACTAATTAGAAGGTTATGCGATAGACGTAGAAATCGTTAAATGGCATATATTAGAGGCAATAATTATGTCTTAAATGACATAATGACTAAAAAGAAATGAAGTGATAGAAAAGTTAAGCTAGAAATGGAATGAGCTAGGGGTATGATGTACGTATTGTGGACCTTGGATTGCAAGATCATGTAGATCGTGCAACCAAAAAGGGGATGAAGAATGGAAAGTATTAAGAACAGGAGTAAAATGGGACTAAGTTTTGATTAGAAATAGACAAGAGATTTCGGGGATGAAATCTAAATAAGGGGGATAGAATTGTAACACCCGTTTCCCAGGTGTTGGGACCCCACCCTAGATGAAAGTAGATAAAGGCCTTGCGTGATTGGCTAGTCAACAATGTAACGTTTTAGTCAAACCCGATAGCTAAATGATGGTCAAAGAATGTGTTATAAAGTTATGGAAGTATTATGTGGCAAGAATAGAAAGGGAATAGACTTAAGGGACTTATGTTGTCATAAGTCAAATATGTTATAAATTTAGTGTGGCTAAAATAGAAGGGAAGGGACTTGAGGGGCCATTCTTGCCAATGGCCCAAACTTGTGTTTTAGATAAATAAATCCAGGAGATTCTAGAGATCTCCACATTATTAGTGAAGGGTGTAGAAGGCCGGTTCTAGAAAGGAAAAAAGGAGGGAAAGAAGCTAAGTGATGATCTAAGAAGAAGAAGGTGGAGATCAAGTGTTAATAATCTTCCTTAGCTATGATAATCACCAAGTAAGTATCTATGTTCTTGATGATTAATGAAGTTATAGATTAAGGACTAAGTGGGTTTTCATCATATGATCAAGATATGATCATATGATGATGAAGAATGAAAGATGGATATGTTTTATGGGTTAGGTTAACCCTTGTTTATGTATTTGATTTGTTATGTTGTTAGGTTTTGATTATTGTTGATGATGATGATGATGATGATGATGATGATGATGATGATGGAAGAATGTGATGATGATGATGATGTTCTTGTTATGATGTAGCTTGGATTAAGGTAAGTAAAATGATGATGACATGTGTTATATGAATGTCTAACATATATGTGTTATGTATGTTTTGTGGTTAGTGATAAGAGACTTGAATGTGCCTATGTGCTATGATGAATATGATCTAAGTAATGGAATGGGTTGTGAGAGTAAGTTAATGTTATGTGTTTATGTAGGAGTTAGAAAGTTGAGCCCGTAAGTAAGTGTTTTATGTATATGATGCTATGTGTGGATTGAAGTATAATGGTATGTTATGGTCGTTTTACTTACTAAGCCTTTGTGCTTACGGTTTAGTTGTCTAACCGTTTTGTTGGTTGGCACATTTATATGGATGGCTTGGAATGATGGAATAAGGATTTGGTTAGGCGAGGATGAAGGTAGATTGTATTTAAGGGCTTAGGTAGAATACCGAGCTCATGTGTAGAGTTTGTACCCCCGTGAGTCGAGTAATGCTTTGAAATGAGTAAACAAGTGTCAAATTGTATGTCAAGTATTGTGTAACGAATTGGAAGTTATTTGGTGTGTCAAGGTATGTTTAAAGTGTTTATATTGGAAGTTAAAGGGGCGTTTGGATTTAAGTGTGTTTGTACCCATTTTGGGTGGTAAACGGGTCAAGCGTCTTTGGAACATACTTGTTATGTTAAATAAATGATGTTGGTCAAGTTTGGTGTAAAACGGAAGTCGTATGGGTCGGTTATAGCGAAAACGGAATGTAAACGAAGTGTATTTTGAAAGTTGCAGGCCTCGGCCGGAGGTCTGGAGGCCAAACCCATGGCCGGGAAGAGTTGGGAAAATTCCCAGATGGCCAGACCTGTTTTTTTGGGGCTGGGCCGGCGGTCCGGGCCATTTTCCAGATTTTGGCGATTTTCAAAAATTCATATCTTTTAATCCGTAAGTCGTCACGGGTCGTACCACCTATCGTTTCGAAGGTAATTGAGTGTACTTTCATTTAAAAATAGCCTCAAGGGCTGAATGTTGATACATTTTTGTCAGTCATCAAAAGAGTGGTCGTATGTCCATAAAGGTCAATCATTTTTGCGTAAAAAGTTTTAAATTTTAGTCTAAACGGGCATGGGGCGTTACACAAAGACTCAAAGTTCATGACAACAAGCATCAAAGAAGTTAAATAATCATCCATTTCTATTGATGGACCCATAACTCACAGGTCACAAAAGAGATCTCAATGATCACCCCTTTAGGGGGAGATTGTTGGAAACGAAAAAGTGATGATCATAAATATAATCAAAGAGAGATCTCAATGATCGTCCCTTAGGGGGAGATTGTTGGGAACACTTTGTAACAATTCGTAATTTTAGGTTACTATTCATTCTCGGATTTTTACTATTCACTCCTGAAATTTTTATTCTACATTCTCATAAGTTAAGCTATTTCCATGATAAAATGAAAGTTTGACACTCGTTTGGTCATTTTCGCAAAAGTTATTAAGAAAACCGTGTCTTAAATTTACATTTTGGTCTAAACCCATTTAAACATCCCACGTATAACGAAAACCAACTCTGAAAATTTTTATCACATCAGATTAATTTTTAGTTCACTCATAATCATTTATGGAATTTTTAAATTTTGATCTCAAATGTTACCAAATAGACCATGTGACTTACGAAACTAAACTTGCGTTTTAAGTATTTTTACTTATACGCAACCTTAACCGATACCCGCACCACACTTTCTAAGACATTTAGACACTATTACCTTTGGAAAAAGTCAAACTTATTTGCCTCCTCCTTTGACCATAAAATCATTCCTTAATTTCTAACACTTCTGGTTTTAGGTTTAATGAACATTTAACACCAACCGACACTAGACTAGGCCCACTCTAGACATTAAAAACCTTTTAGGTTCATAATAATCATATTATAAAAGTTACATTTTACTTTTCCCATTTTTTACCCATACTTCGTACATTTAACGTGTTACGCGTTTTAAACCTACGTTTTCAGATTTAACAGCGTATACGCAACCCATTAAACTTAGCACTCATTTTATAAGTTAATAATGATTATATTTATGAGTTTAACAATTTCTAAAAGTTTCACATTTTTACGATACCTGGTTTTACGTTTTGTGATTTAAATACTTACCATTAGCGATTACCGAGACCAAAACTCACTCCGTAAAGGAAAGATAAATGTTCAAAACTCTTAACCTCCTCATTTTTAGCCATAGGTGGCGTTTTTGATGTGTCATCAAGTATGGTGGCTTGATCATGACCATTGATCTCTAGGATGTTTACAAGTATGCTAACTTAATAACTAAGTTTACCTAAACTAAAGACACATGTCTTTCTTACTTAGTAAGTAAGATGACTAACTACTCATGTAACCTCCTCAAAAGCCTATAAAACCCTCCCCCCTCCACTTTGTTTGATGTCCAAACTCAACACACACCAAACACACTCATAACTTAATTCCTACTTCAAGAATAACAACAAGATTGAAGATACAAGTAATCCATATCAAGTCCTTTGCAAGCCTTATCAATTCTTAGCAAACCTTTGGTGATTTCTCTTAAGTTTAATGGTACTTAAGTGTTAAGTTTTATGGACAAATATTAATTGTGTATGACTAGAATCGAACTCGGGACCACGGGATTGCACACATTACGTATGAAGAATTAATGTACAATAATTAATATATATAAACCGTTATGTATTTAATTATTAGAACACAAATAACGACTAACGGACGTTAACTAATTAAAGAAATTGACTAATGACCGTTAGGGAATAAATGAAGGAATGTAAGTGTAATTAGAAGATCAAGAAGCTTCTGGAATCCCTTGGGAAGGGAGGAACCGATCGGCCAAAGGGTTACCATAACCCAATCCATGCCAAACTTGTTCTCTATGTTATCACACTATAAATACAAAGGCTAGGGTTATTGGTTTTCAATGCTTGTACTCTTGCTATAACCCTAAACCTTTGTTTTCTTCTTCTTTCTTTGAAATCCGATCGAACAAACAACCCTTTGGGTTTTGTTGATCAAATTTTTCCTTAAACAAAAATTGTTTTGGTTTCTTGTGTTCATAGATCTAGCAATCTAATTAATTTAGTTATAGTACGTGTGTACAAGATCATGATATAAACCCACTATAGTTTATACATCTTGGATTGAGATACAAAAAGGTAAGGGGTATCTCGCTAATCCACTTTTATTATTAAAGAAGATGATTTGAAATTTTGATCCTTGTTCTTGCTAGGATCAAAGGTACGTGTCTTTAATTTTTCGGTTAATCTTTTATATGTTAAATATGATCCTACGCTTCCGCAACGTGTTTGATTGTTATTAGAATAAATATATGATTGTCATGTTTATTAAATTCTAACAGTGGCATCACGAGCCGTTTTAACATGTAATTGTATTACCGAAACACATAAAAATCGAATCTTGAATTAGGATTTAAGTTACTAGAATTTTTAGGGTTAAAAAACTCGAAACCCTAATTTTTAGGGGGGGGCCGATGCCCTCTTTATTATAAAATTAGTTTTGTAACCCTAAAATTGTAACGTGTTTATGTGTGTAAAGGGTTACGTATCTTGTGACCTGTAATTAATCCATGATGAAACATGCATGTTTATCATGGATTAGGGTTTGTTGATTAATTGTTAAGTTATTTGTCACATGTAATAAGATAAATCTAAAATTGGGGAAGACCTCAATTAATTAAATTAATGAATCTATTTATTTGCTACTTGGTATATATTTGCTAGGACTTACGCAACCAAATTGTTTGGTGTATGTGGACCATTGGTACCATTTGCTCGAAAACTAATGGGAGTCTTAGTTAAATATATGCATATTAAAACCATAGATAGATTATTAATAGGATTTTATCAAAAGGTTTGCATTTGGCTACATGATTTAATTGTTAAGATTATGTGTTATTATTTGGTTAATTATTTTTATTAAATTACTTGTTTTTTTGTTTCAATTATATGACGAATTGTAAGCAAGAAAAGGGTAATTTTTCGAATAGAAAATAAATTGACCTAATAACTATGAAACTTGATGTGATAAATTATATATTGCAAAGTCTTATGTGCCGACAGTGGTTCGCTTCGCACGGTAATTTGCTCCCATGCGAGACTAGAAATATTATAGTTTATAACATATTTTTTAAGACTTATAATCATAAACTTTTAATTGAGTGATGAGTTTTGTACCAATAGTGTGAATGGCTCACCCAGTTTAGACAAACTATAAGAGGGGTAAAAGGAGGCTTGACATTAAATTATCACCCGAAAGAGACGCGTTTTTAATTAGCCTTTGGGCGGACGTTTGTCTCTCCGCTCCTTTGTGCGTCTAATTGGAGCTACCAAGTAAGCTATTTTTTTTTTGTACAAAATCATCTTAAGGGTGAATTGACCTCAATTCCACGCGCTACTTTTGTGGTAATTATCCGAATAACTTGGGTCCTTTTACTCATGCAGCAGTAGAATATAGTGGGCGATAATTGTAGGTAATTCTTTGATTGGTGAACCCAATACCTCAATTAAAACTTTGTTGATTTAAATCTTAGCATAATTGGTAAAATAAAAACGTTTTGAAAACATTATGATACGAAGATGTGTGCATGCTTCTTCGTACATATTTTGATTGTCACATCAAAATTAATACCCTAAAATTTAAGTCCATGCTATCTAATTATAAGAAACACTTGGAGTTAATATTTAGCGTAAGTAAGACCTTGCCTAGATATTAATGACAAGGTAAATTTCCATTATGCGTGAGACCAGTAATGGAGAATTTGCAGTTTCTAAATTAGACGACTTAATTAAGTTGTTAGTGAGACCTAGAAACTTAAGGCATGAGATGGGAAGAAACATGCTTACTTTGCAAATTGTATTTGGCAAATGTAATTCCCATAATGATCTAGGAGTCGGAAATTGTTTGCCGATTATTGTACGACAGATTACCTTATTTTGTACTTTCACTACTAGCAGATCAACTGATGTAGTGAAACTATGGAAATTTGGATCCTAGTTTTCAAGAAGATTAAATGGTTATATGTATATTTCCTAGGTAATTTTCTTTTCTTGAAAAATTGTATTATTAGAATACTAATATTTGAACTTTTTCTGTAGAAATGGCTCAACCCGATAATGCTGTACTAAGTTCTGCTTTCAAAAATCACTTTGAAAAGGAAAAATTGACTGGCCCAAATTTTAATGACTGGCATAGGTCACTCAGGATTGTCTTGAGAGTGTCCAAAAAGCTGGAATATTTGACTAAGCCTTGTCCCCAAGAACCAACTGCTACTGCCTGAAGAGGTCAGACAAGCATGGCAACTGGAGTTCGAAAAGCACAATGAAGTTGCGTGCTTGATGCTCGGAAGTATGGTTCCCAAGTTGCAAAAGCAGTTTGAGAACTATTTTCCTAAAGATATGCTAGAAGAACTCTAAAAGACTTATGAGAAGCCAGCAGCTGTTGAACTGTATGATTTGATCGATCAATTGCACAGCTGCAAGCAGGGGGAAGGTAAACCTGTTCGTGATCATGTGTTGAAAATGAAAATGTACATGGACCAACTACACCAGATCAACTATGTCTATCCTGAGAATGTGTGTGTGAACCTAATCAATAGGTCCTTGAACAAGGACTTTAAAGGTTTTGTTCAAAACTATAAAATGCATTGCTCAGGGAAGACAGTCACAGAATTGCTCGCAATGCTTGTGGACTATGAAAAGGGTTTTACCAAACAAGGCACCTACTCCTCAGGTATTAGCTATACAAGGAGGTAGGATTCAAAAGCCAAAACCGCAAGCGAATAAAAAGGGTAAGGGTAAGGTTGACAAGGGTAAACAAGTTATGGCCTATCAACCTATGCCCAAGCAGTATAACCCTAAGAAGAACAAGGTGAATCCGAAAAAGAAGGATCAGGCTTGTCACCACTGCCATGAGGTAGGACATTGGAAGTGGAACTGTCCACTCTACCTCGAGGAGTTGCGTGTGAAAAATATGAAGGTTGAGGCTGGTAAAACCAGCACTTCAGGTAACTTTTTCATGATTGAATTATTTTCATTAACTCATAAAATAAATTCCTGGGTATACGATACTGGATGTGGTATTCATATTTGCAATACACTACAGGGGTTTAGAGTTGAAAGGAGACTGGCCTATGGGGAACAATATCTGCACGTGGGCAATGGAGCACATGCAGCTGTTGAAGCTATAGGAATATTGAAATTAGTTTTGCCTTCGGACTTATTACTATTTTTGAATAATTGTCATTATGCACCTTCAATTGTTAAGGGTGTAGTTTCCTTTTCGTGTTTATTGAATATTGGTTTTCAACCTTCTGTTTCAAGCAATGGAATTTCTGTTTCGTTAAATAATGTTTTTTTATTTTAATGCTATTGCTGTTAATGGTGTATTTGAAATTGATATGAATGAATGCAATTATTATAATTCGATGTATAGCATCAATAATAAGAGAGACAAGAATGTCTTGGATTCATCTTATCTTTGGCATTGTCGACTTACTCACATAGGCAAGACTCGTATGAAAAAGCTGCAACATGATGGGCTTTTACAAGATATCAATGATGAATCATTTGATAAATGCGAATCTTGTATATCTGGGAAGATGACAAAGAAACCTTACAATAATCGTATGGAAAGGGCTGATGATCTACTTGGTTTGATACATACTGATGTATGTGGACCACTGATAACGCTTATTTTGTACATGTTTTTATCGCGTTATTTGTGTGTTTTTATATGTTATTTAGTTATGTTTATGATTGTTTTATGCTTAAAAGTTTTTAAAGATGTGTTCAAGTCTAGGTACAAGGAAATATCAAGAAAGACGAAGAAAAGTTACAAAATCAAGCAAATATTGAAGAAAAGATCGTCAATAAAGATATTGATTCATGATATGATTATTTCCATTGTACATGAGAAGGATGAAAAGATGAAGTCAAGATTAAGTGCTAAAAAGTGTATTAAAAGTTGGAGTTACATGCTAGCTTAGAGTGGAAATTCATGTGCAAAAGTTGGTCTCGACCCAAGGTTTACATTCCAGACCCAAGGTCGAAGTTGGGGTTTCAGACCCAAGGTTTACATTCCAGACCCAAGGTCGAAGTTGGGGTTTCAGACCCAAGGTTTACATTCCAGACCCAAGGTCGAAGCTGGGATTCCAGACCCAAGGTTCAGGAATTCGACCTCAGGTTCAGCCGACGTCCAGACCCAAGGTCCATGCTTCAGACCGAAGGTCGAGAGAATTCTGAGATGAAGAGTTGCATTAACTCTTAACTTTAACTACCATAATGGCTTGAGTCCGATCATTACCTTCTCATTTATGATAATTGAAGTAATATGACAGTTTTTGGGGTGTTTTACAAGCTTAAATAAGACCCCTAATCATCCATTTTGGATACAACACTTACAATCAAGCCTTACACCATAAGGACTTGATCACATTTCTTACTAAACCCAAAAAAATTAAATAATATCTGCCATTCTTAAGAAGGTCCTAAGTAGAAGAGTTGGAGATACTTATTCGAAGAGGTGGAAGATTCCCTTGTTCAATTGGAGGCTCTAAGTAGTGCTATAACTCTTTTATTACACATTGTAATCTAACTTTTGGGTAATTTTATTTACTTTAATTAATCATGTTAGACCGTTTGATGTTGAATGCAATGTTATGTTTTATGATGATGCTTGTTATGGAATAATTAGTGATGCTTGTTTGGGAATGATGTGACTTTCGAATGAATGTTGGATATTTAGTTGCTTAGAAAAAGTGATTATTTTCATGAGTTTGTTTAAATATAATTCGTGTTCTAAAACTTGTTGGTTAAATATTATTGGATTTAAAGGTTGAAAAGATTTCTAATATTGTTTAATTCTAAGAGTTAGTGACAAACGGATTGGTATTTGATAAGTGACGAATATCAAGTATGCAAGTTTTTAAATGAATTCGAAAATATTTAAATCACGAGATTGGGTTGAAAAGACTCGTAAGAACCAATTTAACTAATCATCTTTTTCATACATTTGATCACAAAAGAGCTAGCGTAGTGGGATGAGGATTGGCCGAAAGGACTCACCCGTGAAACTAGTAGAAACATGGATTTTCTTGATATTACCCATTGACTAGAGGTCCTTGTGAAAATTGACATGTGCCTTCTAAGTTTCACCCAAACATGTTCAACATTCTATCATGATTAGTCATGGTTCCTAAACAAGTATTTGGTTGTTTGCTTGATTTGATTTGAAACAATTGTTCGTTTAATTACTCTTAAGTGCTTTAGATCGTGACAGTCTTAAGTACTATTTCTTATTGCTCTTACTTAAATTGCCTAAACCAAAACTAGTAGTCTCTTGGGACGATCCTTATTTACCATCAACAATACTACAATTGAACGAGTATACTTGCTCATATGTGTTTCTTAGATAAACGGTAAAGAGGTATTTTTTAAAATTTAAAATTTGAGTGAAATTGGGATATAATATATACTACCGTAACGCACATCAAGTTTTTGGCGCCGCTGCCGGGGACTATTATTCCTTTTTAGTTTAGTTTAGGTTAGTTTAGTTGTACATAGTAGCGTAAGTTTGTTCTTGTTATTTGCATAATTTTAGAGTTTGTTTCATTTTTGTTTATGTGATTGTTTGCCTTGTTTGTTTGATGATTGTTAAGTGTTTACTTTGTCCTAGTTTCAATGAGTCTCTCTCGATTTTATTTTTATTAGTTAAGTTAAATATAAAAATATAAAAACTATAATAAAAAAAAAGAAGAAAAAGAAAAAAATTTGGAAATTTTTGCTGCAAACCTCCGGTCCGGGATCTCGACCGCCGGTTTGAAGCCATTCGACACTTAAAAAAATTTTGATTTTCACCTGACCGATGGTCCTGACTCTCGACCGTCCAGTCCTACGCCTCGGTAAAAAAATTTCAATTTCAAACCGACGGTCCAGACCTTCGACCGTCCGGTTTGAGCCCTCGGTAAAACTTTTCACAGCCCAAACCGTCGGTTTGGGGTGTGAACCGCCGGTCCGAAAAAATATAATATAATATAAAAAAAAAAATTCTTTTGTTTTTCTTTGTTCTCTTTTCTATTTATTTATTTTAATTGTTATTTAATTTATTTGTTCTAGATTTTTGTATGATTTCTTTTTCAAGTTACTTAGTTTTTTTTTTACTAATCCCTAACATTTGTTTTGGATGTGTTGTCTATGAATATTTAGCTTATTTTTAGTTATGGATTCACCTAGCGAAGTTTCGGCTTACTTGGAAAAATTGGAAATGGAATTGATGGATGATGGTGATGCTGTGTCTAGGATGGAAAAAATAGTTGATTTTGAAAAGGTGAAGTTGCAAGCGAAAGGGAAGGAAGTTGAACGTATGGAATATGAGAATGAAAAGCCTCGGGTGGTTACTTTTACCTGTGCTAAGCTTAGAGAATACGACGAGCCAAGTATGAGGTATTCCACACCTTGTGGAATAGAAGGATTAGGAGCTTGGGATGCGGAATGTAACCTTGGACAAAATGATAGTTATGTGACATTTGCTTTCTATGAAAAATTTGGAAATGGGAAATATGACGTGGACAAATATAATAGGAGAATTGCACGGGATGTGAAAATTGATATTCATGGCTATACCTTTGCTATGGATTTGATTATTGATGAGTATGAGGACACGACGGATCCTTCCGTGGTGTTTGGACGAAATTTCTTGTTGGCAACGAAATGTGTTATTGATTTTGATTTAGGTGAAATGCAAGTTAAGGTTGGAGAGTTACAAGATGATAAAGATGTTAATTGGTTACTTGAACAAATGGAGGAAGTTTGTGAAAATGAAGATGGTATTAGTGGGAGCATGGAAATGGTTAAAATGGGAAAGGCCACTCGTTTGAAACAAAAATACCCACCTTTTAAAGGTCTTATACCTTCACCGTCATCATTACCACACCCTACCACACTAATCAAAGGAGAA